>CP094635.1:40950523-41550523 GCA_023657505.1 Camelina hispida | reverse complement strand
CTCTTCTCTTATTCTTCCTTCAACAACTTCTTCTTACACTTGATTCTTTGTAAAGGATTAATCAATGATGAGATTCCAACACTCCCTCTCTCATCTTTTGATTAATCCCCAAAATTCCCAAATTCCAATCTAGGGATTTGATCCCTTTTACTCCTTGTACTTCTCCAAAGAACTTCTTGCTCCATGAACAAATCCGTTTCACAACATTTGTTACCCTTGCTGGTAACATCACTAGCTCCCTCATCATTCCAAATTCTGTAGATCCTCTCAGTTCCTGCAAAATCATCTTTTTCTCAAATTTGTTGTTCATCTCAGATTTCTCTTCTTTTTCACCAACCTTAACAGAACCATGGGGCTTCGTCCTCTGCATATACCCAGGAGCATGAATCCGACCATCAGTCTTTTCTCCAAGAGAGTTCAAATCATTACACACAAGTAAATTCTTTTTCTTCTTCTCCCTCATTTTCTTGTTCTTTTTAATCTCGGATTTTTCTTTGTTCCTCTTTCTAGATTTCACTAGCATGTGTTTCTTCTTAATTTTCGGTTGTCTCTCTTCCATCACAGCTGATTTTTGACACTTCTTCTTATACAGGTTCTTTTGTGCGAAGTTTATGTCTTTAATCTCCTCTTTGACGAAATCCAGCTTGCCCCATGCGTGTGAGTTCTTTATCTTCCTCTCACTCATCCTCTTGTTCTTTAGGAATTGATCTCCCTCTTGATTCTTCTTTCTAACTTTCTCTTCAATCTGTTTTCTCTTCGTCTCTTCTCCATTTTCTTTCGAAATCAACCGTTCCTCTTGTTTGATTCCCATGTCGATTTGTCTCTGAATTATATCAATCTCAGCTAGGACTTGAACCTCCCTTTTGTGCAGGTGCTTTCGTGCGAGATTCATGTCAATCTCTTTCTCTGTGATTTTCTGCTCATCCCACCAAGGTAGTTTCCTTATCTCAATCTCCCTCTTGCACTTAATACCTTCCCTCTGTCTCTCTTCAACCTCAACTGATTTCTCAGGGTCTTTTTCTTGCAGATTGTTTTGTGTAGAATTCTTATCTCCGAGCTCTCTCTCGATGCTTTTCAGCTCAATCAATAAAGGTAAATTCCTTACCTCTTTCTTGCTTTCATTCTGGTTTTGCTTGATTTGGTCTGATCGTTGAATCTCTCCTCTCTGAACAGTCTTATGCGATAGGAATTTGGTTGGATCAAAGTATTGAGTCTCACTCTTGCTAAAGTCTGTTTTCTCCTCTACTCTCAACGGTAACTCGACCTCTTTTTCCTTAATTTGTTTGTGATTCTCTGCGACTCTTGTATTCATTGACTTTGTTCGATTCTGAGAACCATTGTTGTTCTCTTGCCTTGCAGTTTCGTGAGCCTTCCCCACATCTGCCTCTTGTTTCTCATTACCTTTCTTTATGCCCATTTCAGCTGCATCTTCAATAAGCCATTGTTCCTTCTTAGCTAAGCTTTTGTCTCTCTGTTTGGTATCTTCTTTAACCCCCGTCTTGTGCTTCTCAATTCTCTGACTTGTGTCATCACATTTTCCATCAATAAGTTCAGTTTCTCTTTTGATAGTGACTGAACTTTTCTCTTTTCTAACCTTGGCTTCATCATGGATGTATCCTTTTATCTCAGACTTCTCCCTCTTGGTTTGATGACCAACAAGTTTGTAGACCTTTTCAAAACCTTCTCTTGGATTGAAAACTTGTTGATTTATGAATTTTGGTTTCAGGCAGTCTTCCATCAAAGGTTGATGTTTCTTTTGTGGCACATTGGCTGATTCTCCCTCATAAGTGCATTTTAGTAAGTCATTCATGACTTCTTGCTTCTTTGTTTCATTGCCAGTCTTCTGCTTATGCGTATCATTTCCTTGAGTTTCATGATTCTCTGTAAGATCATTTAGTCCCACAGTCACGCACCTTAGTGACTGTTCTTTTTCTTTCTTTTGCAGTGTTACAGATTCAACATCTTCACAGCCTTTATCAACAACTTCAGGTCTTGTTACCTTTTTCTGCTCTTTGTGCCCTTCTTCTTTTGGTTTCTTGAACTTAATGCAATACCATCCATCAGACATAGGAGCTTCCAGTATCTGTTTTCCTTCTTGATTCGTAATTATACAACTTAGCTCTTTGAACATGACTTTGCAACCATTTTCCATCATGTGTTGCACACTTAGGTAGTTGTGAGTTAGACTAGGTACTAGAAGGACATCCTTCATGTTCCTCTTTCCCGATTCTGTTATTACAGAGACAGTACCTTTTCCTTGTGCCTGAACTATCTCACCACTTCCCAGATTTAACCAGGCCCTTGTATTAGTGCCTAATTCAGTGAACCAGCTTTTGTCATTGACCATATGACTTGTAGCTCTACTATCTATCACCCAAATATCTTTATCAATTTCATCTTGATCATGTGTGGCAGTGAATGAACTTTCTTGTTGATTATTTGTCTTTGCAGCTTGTGTCATTGACCCTTTTGAATCTTCTTCGAATCTCAGCTTTAACACGTCCCATGCATCCTTTGAGGTCTTAGTATCAGACAAATAATCACTAAGAATTTCTTCTGAGACAGCACTACACAACAACTGTAAGGCTGCCTGATCTTTCTCTTTTAACTCCTCCCAATTTGTATTCTTTTTATGCTCATCTTGAATTCCTTCAATTACTACTTTCCACAACCCTCTAGACTTAAGTAGAACTCTGGTCTTTATAACCCACAAGTTAAATTTCTTCCCGTCAAACACCGAAATTACTTGTTGATTCTGCATTTTCACCCAACAACAAGTTTAAATCTCAGATTTGTACCTGACTTTTGCTTTCTTTGTTTTCTTCTACTGTGTTCAAACGAACCAGCTTGTGCCTCTGACTTTTCTTTGTTTCTTGTGCAGATTCTTCAAACGTCCAGGCCACCAAGACCTTGGAGCTCTGATACCATGAAGGTTTTTGTAGGTTTAGCCACTCTTTAGCTTAAACTCTCATACTTCCTTGAAATGTCTCACAACACACATTACACATATTTATACTAACCTAATAATTGTCTCACATTAACCTAATAAACCAAAGAGACCCATTAACACATATATGGGCCCTAATTACTTTTATGGCCCATTTGCCTTTCTTCTTCATTCTTCTTCTTGTTTCTTACCACAAAACACTTCTTCTTCTTCTCTTCTTTGCTTACGACTCTTCTCTTATTCTTCCTTCAACAACTTCTTCTTACACTTGATTCTTTGTAAAGGATTAATCAATGATGAGATTCCAACACTAGTCTGTCTATGTTGCTTTGCTTCTTTCATCCATCAGGATTTTTATATCTTGGATTTGAATTGTCAGATGGTTTAATTTAGAGTTAAATCAGTTGGGTTATCGTTGATTCGGCTCATTAAAAGTTGTTGTAGGGTTAATATAAGGTGAATCAAGATCATGACCTTCAGTTTCCAAAGCTTGTGTTTGTTAGTCTTCGAAGTTTTTGACGATTGGGGTTTTTTATTTAACTTTTTTGTTTGTTCTGTAACTATTCAGGCTGGTTTTGTTAATGAGTTTGATATGCTTAGAGTTTACACTATTAGATTCCTATATGAATTGTTTCTCTGGGGTTGAAAGGGTCCTCCTTGTTATTGTTCGTATTTGTTTTACAGTTTTCACTAGTAATTTCCTTAGAAAGAGATGCTTATTTGAAGTAGTATTGGATGACCGGTTCGAGATTGTTTTTGTTGAACTGAAACTGTTCATGTCAAGAAACCTATGAGGTTGTAAAAGGTTTTCTTATTCTTATTGATTATGCCTAAGCGGCTTATATACATCAAGTACAAGTAACCTAGGTTACATACACAATATTAACAAGATAAATATAACCGTAAGCCCAATTATGGCCCAATATCCCCCCTCAAGATGGAGTGTGTAGATTGCAAACACCCATCTTGACAAGAAAAGCATCAAACTCTTTCTTCCCCAAAGCCTTGGTCATAATATCAGCAAGTTGTTGAGAAGTGTGGACATGAATAGGAGTAATGACACCACGCAAAATCTCATCACGAATAAAGTGACAGTCATTCTCTATGTGCTTCGTTCGAGCATGGTAAACGGGATTCTTCGCCAAGGAAATTGCCGAGAGACTATCAGAATACAAAACCGTTGAAGCTGAACAATCGATGCCAAGAGATGGTAACAGTCCTCGCAGCCATAAGATTTCTGAGACCGTGTCAGCCATCGCACGGTATTCCGCTTCAGCAGAAGACCGTGAAACCACATCATGTTTCTTGGTTTTCCATGAGATCGGAGAATCACCCAGTTGAATAAGCCAACCCGTTAGAGATCGTCGAGTAATAGGGCACTTGCTATAATCAGAGTCACACCAGCCAGTAAGAACCAAAGGCGTATTAGCTTTGAGAAGAATACCTTGACCCGGACTGTGTTTCAAGTAACACAAAACACGCAGAGCAGCAGTCCAATGTGCCTCTTTCGGTTTACTCATAAATTGCGACAAAACATGGATCGCATATGACAATTCCGGCCGAGTAACACTGAGATAAATCAACTGTCCCACAAGACTACGATAACGGGTAGGAATAGCAAAATCTTTTCCTTTGGCCAATGCAAGTTTGTGGTTTTGCTCCATAGGAAAAGAAACAGGTTTAACGCCAAGACACCCCGTTTTGGTGAGGATGTCAAGCGTGTACTTACGCTGGCAAAGATAAAAACCAGTCGAATTCCTTGCCACTTCGATTCCAAGGAAGTAACGAAGTTGACCAAGATTCTTCATGTGAAAACAATCACTCAAATAATGTTTGAACTTGTCAACAACTGCGAGAGAACTACCCGAGATAATCAGATCATCAACATACACAAGAACATGAAGAGATGATGTAGAATCAGAGAAAGTTCACAATCTTTTCAACAATTTAACCAAAAGACCTTCTAAAGACCGTAAATGGTAATTTGACTTTAGAAGATCTTATGGTTAAATTGTTGAAAAGATTGTGAGTTTCCGGGCTTTGTGTAATCATGTCAATTGCTTCCTTTCTGAATGTGAGACTAGCCAGGGGCGAGCCATCAAATTTATTTATGAATACATCTTGACCAGAGATCATAAAACCAACCGTGCATCCCAGGAAAAAAACATCGTTGATGGAGTCTTTCACTTTCTTCTTCCTTTGGGTTTGCTCTGGAGCAAACTAAATCTGTTTCTCAGAGATTGCACTATTGTTGCCAAGAGTTCCCATTCGCAACCCTCCAGTTTTGAGGATAACCCCCTTCTCCTTCCCCTTCGAGATGATATAAAAACTTTCTGGACTTAGGTTCCTGTGCACAATACCTTCAGAATGCAAGTCTGAAACCCCATTAACTACTTTTCTAGTTAGACTAATGAGTAAACTTGAAAGACTACCTCTTATGTCCCACAAGTTATTGTTTGCACAAAAATCATTCAGATAATCTAGTTGATTCGGGTATAGAGATCCTTGATTGCCATAACAGAAACTTATCAACTCATATAAAGTGCAATCCCAGGACTGGAGACAAACGTTTATGAAATCTCCCGCCACCTCTAAGCCATGGTGGTGCAAATTTACTGATCCTTGTCTCTAGTGATCCTCTTCTCTTATTTTCAACATTTCGATAATGTTAGGACTTTAGATTCAGTAATGTTTTGCTCAAATCAAGAACAAACCTCTTCTGCCTTTTGGGATATGTCCTCGTCCTTTTCTCTATCTCCGGTCACCTCACTTGAGATTTTCTCCTGAGTTTTTGATTGCTTCTATTGATTCTGCATTCTCACCCTGATGATCATCTCTTTTCAAGATTTTAGATTCATGTGCTGAAGCTTCCTCATTATTGAGATCTTAATGTATTCTACAACTGTCTTTGCAGTCTCTAATTCATTTTTCTCTGTCACATCTAACCTTGGTTCTCCATCTGTCTTTGTCTCGGCCTCTTCTTCTTCTTTTTCCACTTAAAGAAAGAACTCTTTTTGTAGTTTCAACATCATGTAAATGATTCACCATTTGTTTCAGTTTCTTCATCTGCAGCTTCTGCACTATGCAAAGCATATGTTTTGTTTCATTCACAATGTTCTAACTGTTCCTCGAGATTCTCTTTTCTTGTTCATCTCTGGACCATGCCTCTTCGACTTGTTCCTCCGGCTGACTCTGATCTTTAGAGAAATTTTCAGTCAAAGAAGGTTCCACATCTATGGTCTGCTCCTCGACAGCCTTAGAAACTTCCTCATGACTTCTTATTTGGACCATTGATACTTCCTCCACTTTTTCGTCTTCTATCTCTTCATAAACAGTCCCATGTTCTTGCTTCTTCTCCTCTGAAGAAGATGGCATTAATCTATGAGATTTAACTGAGTCAACAGTCTCAAGACTTTTCTGGATATTGTCTACTGCTACTGGTTCTTCGTTTTCAATCTTCTCGGCTTTAACAACGGTCTCACCTTCCAGTTCCTTTGGAAGTGATGCAGATGAAACTTCTTTAACTTCTTCATTTGTTAGTTCATGCTTCTCTAACTTGGTTTCTTTAAGTTTCTCATCTGGTTGGGATAATTCTTTTTGCAGAGGAGTCAGATCAATCATATTGCTTTCTTCTTGTATTTTTTCTCCAATCTCATTACTGTCTGGTACTAAAACTGTATCTTTATTTTCTAATCCATAGGAACGTTCCTCTTGATCTTCTTGATGCAGTGTTACTTTTTCTTCTTCTGGTTTTTCATCTGCGGTTTTGCTTGTTTCTTCTGATACTTGAGAAGGAGAATCAAGTGATGGCTTCTGCATCTGCTCAACTGGTTCCACATCCGGAAGAGACCTCTACCCCCTTTGAGTCTAGGCCTCTCTCTTCCTCCATAACTTGAGTTCCATCAACTTGATCTACCTTTATCTTCTCATCGTTTTCTTCCTCTTTATCTATATTTAACGCAAGATCTGATGGACATTCTTCAAATTTCTCTGTATTGGCGACTATAGTTTTCTCGGGTTCGTTTTCGTGATACTTCTCTGATTCTGTAGATGGTACATCAAGAAGATCATCATGCTTCTCTGCAGTGTTTTCGTCTTGAACCCTCTCTTTAGATTTGGCCTTCTTCTCTTCCATGGCTCTCATCTTTGGTCTCCAAGCTACAAGGGTCAGTATGTTCACGAAATTCTTCTTCTTGAACAGTAGAAGAACTTACTTGTTGATACCATTATTATGGAAAAAATCAAAACAGAACCTTGTAAAGTAAAACTTGATATAGCTCTATAGTGACAACAGTAGTTTTATCGCTTCTACTGGTTATGCATTCTCCTTCAAGCTTTTAGTATCATGAACTGTATAGTGTCTTCATTATTTACAATCTCAGGGTCATCTGTAACTTGTCTTTATAGTCGCTGTTTCCACTTTATCACATTCAGTCTCGGTTCTTCATCAGTTTCCATCTCTTCCTTGTCTTCTACTTTTTCTGCTTCAGGAAGAACTCTTTTTGTCGTTTCAGTTGCATGTAGTGATTCACCGTCTGTCGCAGTTTCTTTTTTCTGGAACTGTCTCCTTGGATTTGACCTCATGGTCTTTGACACATGTATCTCACTGCATACCATTTTTTTTTTATGTTCCCAGGCTAAGGCTGTCTGCATGGCATTTGAGAAGACGTTCTTTCTTTCTTCGCCATCTGTATCTTGGCCTATACTTCTCCATTATTGGATTAAAACTACTTTCGTTTTTTTTTTTCTTTTCTTTCAAGCAGATGTTGGTTTATTCTTAGAAACTCAATTGATTTCAGTTCTAGTTATTTGTATCTTTAAACTTGCTTTGATCAATTTACGTGATTTGATTTTACCTTAAGCCGAATTGGATTATTAAAAATAAATAAAAAAGAATTGGGTTATTGAACAATGCAAGCAGTGGCGCAAAATAGTAATAAAAAACATCATAATTTTAAAATGAGATAAAATGGCAGATGATGAACATCAAACCATTCTCTTCTATGTAGTAAAGAGCACTCTTAACCAAATGGGCTTTTTGTTCAGAAAAACAAAAAAACCAAATGGGCTAAGTGAAATTATACCAAAAGATACTTTTTTTTGGTTAAGATTCACTACCATAAGATACCAATTGAGTACTATTTGTTAAGATTGTGATCTTATCAAAAGATAACCAATTACAGGAACTTGTGAATTAAATTTTGGATGAAATTCACATCAAATTAATAAGATTACAATCTCTAAAAGGAAATTAATATTAAACTAAAACTTTGGTGAAGCAAAGATTAATCATGTGATAATAACAAGAATAATAACAAAGGTCTGCATTGGGTGGCATTGGACAAGATCAATGTTCCGTTGGATCAAGGTGGACTTGGCTTTCGGGATTTAGTGGAATTCAACATGGCTTTACTTGCTAAGCAAGTCTGGAAACTCTTGTGATATCCGGATTCACTACTAAGCCGAGTCTTAAAAGGGCGGTACTACAGGTATTCAAATCCTATTGATGTAAATAGAGCAAATTCCCCATCGTTTGGGTGGCTCAGTTTGATGGCAGCTAAACCTCTCCTCCATCAAGGCCTCCGGAAGAATATTCGCTCGGGTTTTAATACTCGTGTATGGTTAGATAACTGGATCCCTACAGTGCCTGTAAGACCAGCGAAGGACAGAGGTATTTTTCGAGACCCAAATGCACATGTGAACCATTTGATTGACTTTGAGTCGAAGATTTGGAAGTTGGATCAGCTTGCTGAAATGGTGGATCCGCATGACATTCCACTTATTACTTGTCTTCAACTTAGTAGGAGGTTTCTGGTGAATGATTATGTTTGGAGTTACACAAAATCGGGTTAGTACACTATCAAATCCGGTTATGCTATAGCGACGCAAGCGAGTTCTGAGGTTATCGAACCAAGTACTACTAAACCAAAGAGTTAAGTCTGGAAGCTGAAAACATCGAGGAAGATCAAACACTTTTTGTGGCAAGCGGTATCAGGTTTCGTGGCGGCTAATAGTCGTTTAGTCGAGCATCATTGTCGATCAGATAGGGCATGTCATAGATGTGGTGAGGAGGAGGAATCGATCAACCATATTTTATTTAAATTCCCTCCAGCCCTTCAGGTATGGGGGCTGTCAAATATCGTTAGTCCTCCGGGGGTGTTCCCGTGTGAGTCCATCTTTGTGAATTTTGACTACTTACTATGGCGTGCCAAGGAACAGGGAGCGACGGAGGAACAGCTCGAAGGATTCCCCTGGATCCTGTGGTACTTATGGAAGGCAAGGAACGAGAAAATTTTTAATGGAAAAGACATCTCTCCTTCGGACACCTTGGAACTGGCATCGTCGGAGGCTCTAGCATGGAAAGTAGCACATGCAGTAGAGTCCTTTGAGGACTCGAAAGATGAGCAAACTGAGGATAGCGAGGATGAAGTGGCGGTCTTAGGTGAGCTGCGGTGTCAACTTGATGCTTCTTGGGATACTAAGGATGTGTACGCAGGTCTAGGGTTTTTTTTTGCAGAGTACAGTTCCTTGCTTCGGTTTAAAAAGTATGCGACGTCATCTATCTGTTCTACATTCTGAATTGGAGGCGTTACTCTGGGCGATGGAAGTAGCTCTACAACAAGGTCTGAATTCAGTTCATTTCGAGACTGATTGTATAACTATAATCAAAGTCATTGAGGAGTTGGAAGAATGGCCTAGCTTTTCCACGGAGTTAGATAGGTTTCGTGATTTAAGAGCTTTATTTTTTAAGTTTACTATTTCACACATTCCACGTTCGTTAAATGTCCGTGCCGATGCCCTTGTCAAAGGTGCTCGAGCACGAGGTTTGTTATTTTCCCATGTAAACTCGAGAGTTCCGGAGTAGTTGGCTGTAGAAACCAACCTTCTCGAATTTGATTAATAAAGTATGGGATTTTGAGGTAAAAAAAAAAAAGATTAATCATGTGATATGGTGAAAGAAACTGATATTTAGCATTGATCTTAAAACTTTGTATTTTGAACTTAACAACTTTTATCCTCATAAAAAAAAGATCAGTCACATGTACGCTTGCAACAATCAAACATATTGAATAATGAACTAAAATTAACAAACCGGAGGCAATCATACTAACAATAACAAAATAAAGCCAAGTAATTAATGCATCAAAAAAACATTACAACAAAAAAATGATCGGAATAACTAGAGCAGTAAGCAACTAAAAAACCTTACTATATGAAACAACGACAATTAGAATGATCACCTTAATCAATATTAAGTGTCGCATCGAATTAAGTTATAATTATTGGTCGCAGCGACAGTTCCCTCGAACATGGCTTAAATCAATTTCTGGATCTGAAAGTTTTTTAAAAAAATTATTGATACATTTAATACACACATTCTTAAGAATCTCTATAAGGATACGATTCATCATTCATCTTTCAAATCTGAGAAAACCAAAGAGATTAGAGTAACTGAGTTTCATAATCACCAAATCTAAAATGTTAATAAACAATCCAAAACTGAATCACAAATAAAGGAAAGACTACAAACTAAGCAAGAATATATATATATATATATATATGCATCCACTAGGCCACCATTATACCTTGTGATTAGAAAAGAACCGTCTTAAACCATTTGCCTATCTTGTCATTTATCCATAACTAATTCGTGATATCATTTGTTTCATTAGTCATTGCAGTAATACAAATCCCACTATGACGACATGATGACTGCATGATATGTCATTAAACTATTATTATCGTTACAAAACTTAAAGATCTATACCTTTTGAGATTTTCACACAATTTAAAAATTAACGTACAATACCAAATAAATATTCTTATATTAACTGAATTTTAGGGCTTATAAAAAAAATTACCCCTATGAAAGATGAATCTTATGTAGAGAAAGCCAAGTTCCATTCTCTTGTTTTGGCCATTTGTGTAAGTCCGTTAAACACCAATTGGAAAATCCCTGTGGTCCTTCGAGAACTAATTCAGTTTCGAGACAAGATGTTTTTTGGTTTAAGCAATGTATGGGTAAAACTCTTTCCTCTTTTGTAGGTTATGGAAAGATCTTTGTGTCTCTGTAATTTTACTTTCGTCTTTTATCTTGTGATTTGTAATCTTTCCGAATTTTATCAATATAATCCGTTCAGTGAAAAAAAAAATTACATTCTATGAAAAAATGTAATTGGTATGGATAAATCAGAATATATTTAGTTTGAGATAGAGAATGAAAATAATCTTGTCACAGAAAAGTAGATAAAAATTTCATGAAATTATGATTTTTTTTCATTGCTATTTCTAACAAAGACAATAAGACAAATATATTCAACCGTTCATATCTCTACACTTGGCTATATTTTTAAGAATCAAGAAAAAAGATAGAATATGGACCAAAGACAAATTTATAATTTTAAATTTCATCATGATTCAGAATCATTGGAATCTAAGTGGGGTCAATTGAAATATAGCCCACCCTTTATAATTTTTTAAAAAATAAACATTTTTTTTGTTTTGATCTTTAGAAAAAAAAACATAAGAGTAGTATTTTAAAACTTGACAGATATTTCCTTATGCAGCAATTATTACTACAATAAATAATATTTTATCCAATTAAAAAGATGATTCTCTCTTTTCATTTCTTCTAAGCAATCTGCACTGCAGGAGTGTAAATTGCAAAAAAAAAAAAAATCGAATTTTTGGAGGATTCTTTCCGAGGTAACGAAGCTTTCTCCTTTCTGACTAACAAACCCATAAGAGATCAAAGCTCGCTTCTTTATAGGAAAATTCAAAAAAGCTTGGTAAAAGTTTCTCGGATTTGAGCTGGATTGTTCTAGGGATTAACTTGTATTGATTTTTGTAGGGATTTATCAGTGAGAAAATGGCGTCGAAATGGATCTTGAAGGAGCTGAAGGATCTCCAGAAAGACCCTCCAACCTCCTGCAGTGTTCTACAGATCACAAAGGTGCTCTGTTGCTAATTATTAGACTGATCAAGAGTTAGAGGAGTTGAGAAATGTAGAATATCCTTCTTTGGTTTGTGTTGTGGTGTTGTTAACTTATGTTTTTGCTTATATTTTGGCTTTTGTTTATCTAAGGTTCTTAACGTATCTCAGTTTATCCGACTAATCCTTCTTTGCTTTGTGGTGTTTTTGCTTATATTTTGGCTTTTCTTTATCTAAGATTGTATACGGGTGCAAGCAAGTATGTGAATGGTTTCTCAAGGCAGCTAAAACAAGTGGAAATGTCGTCAAGATAACAAAATATACAGGACCACATACGTGTAAGCCAGCAGATGTAAGCTCAGACTTTCTGGCAGGTGAGATCGAAGGTCTAATAAAGGCTCTCAATTGAAGAGTTGAACAATTGGGTGAAAGAAGAATTTGGCTACACAGTCTCGTATGCTAATATGTGGATTGCTAAAAAGAAAGCCATCACTGCAATCTTGGGAGATTTGGATAAGAGTTTTAGTGTATTGCCCAAGTTCATGGCTGCCCTGAGCTCGTCTAACAATATGCTCTTGGAATGGCAATATGATCCTTTTCCTGATCCCAAAGATGCATCCTTTGTTCTGTGTTTTGGGCGTTTCAGCAGTCAGTTGTATTAGGAGAGCATCAACTCTGCTAATAAGTTGCAGGGTTTCATCACTGCAGACCTGTGATCGGTAAATACCCTGGGAAACTGTTGGTTGCAGCGGGATTTGATGCCGAAAACAGGCTTTTCCCACTTGCATTTGCGATTATTACCGAAGGAAGTTTGTCAGCTGATACATGGCGTTGGTTCTTTGCATGCATCAGAAAGAAAGTAATACAAAGGGAAGGCATTTGTCTAATAACGAGTCCGGATCCTGACATAGTTGCAGTTGTTAAGGAGCGTGAGTGTCAGTGGGCACAACACCGGTTCTGTCTTAGGCATATGTGCTTAAAATTTTATGAAGTCTTTCATAACAATCTCATGACAGAGTTTGTTTACAAGGCGGGATCTACGAAGTACGTATCAAATTTCGTGAACTACTTAAAGAAAATCGAAAAGATGAACTTGGAGGCTCGAAAATGGTTAGACAAAATACCAATGGGCTCTGGCTTACGATGATGGTGGGCTGAGATTTGGGATCATGACAACAAACACAATATCTAGGACATATGGATTCATAAACAAAGCTCTTGATCTTCCTATCACAGCCTGCATCTTGCTAATTTTTGATTACCTGGCAGAGCTTTTCAAATCTCAACGTGGTCTTCTTGGGGAACCACTGGATGGAAGAGACCTATACTCTAAATATGTCATGGATTTTTTTGAAGAGTGTAAGGAAGCTTCTAGAACGCACGATGTATTGCTTCTAGACCGAACATGGAAGTGATGCAAGTTAGTCAAATTAGTGATCGGGTATGCAATTGTGGGGTATGGCAACTTTACAAGTATCCATGTTCACACGTGTTAGCGGTTTGCAGGAGGCTGAACATTGATCATTTGCAGTATGTTGATGACTGTTACAGTACCGAAAGTTCTCGTGCAGTTTTAGCAGTTGATTTCACGCCGCTTCCGGGTGTCTCTGATTGGCCTGAAGGTTCCCAAGTTCCAAGATTGTTTCCTCCCGGAAGTCGTCCGATATCAGCTGAGCCAAGAAAAGTTCTTGGAGGCCAAAAACGATCCAACACTGGCAAAAACAAAGGTCCTAAACGTTGAACCAAACTGAACTAAAATGGTGAAGATGGAGGTTTGTTACCGATGTAGTTTGGTTCGGTTCAATATGTACAAAGAAGCGGCTAAAGTAGTTTGGTGGATGCTTAAACCTAATAAGTAGTAAAGAGTTTTTGTTTGTAAGATATGCTAACCGGTTTAGTGTTGGTTTTTTGGGAGGTTGTATGAAAGCCGATTTGGTTCCTGTAATGTCTGGACTAGGTTAACTTTTGTGATGACTGATGATGATGTATTTGTATGCAGTAATCAGTGTATGCACTTTCGTTTTTTTTTTTTTCACGATATCTTTGTTTATGCCTACACCGAGATAAGAAGCCAATCGGGTCTGCGGTGCGGTTCAATGTTGGCTCACATATCTCGGTTCAACATTGAACCATTTATTACCAATTGTATACAAGTATGTCTTAGGATACATAAACAACAGCGACAAATCTTGGGATAGCTACAAAATATTGGCTTTTAACCATTTTCAAAGCTGCGTACAGTATTCTCCTCCTAAATTTGAAATCTATGAGTTCAACTATGAATATTCATGGAGGATTCTTGATGACGTCTCTCCTAAATTTTTCATTCACTCTAATGGCGTGACTCTCAAGGGAAATGCCTACTGGTACGCTTCAGATAAAGAAGACTATTAAATATTACACTAACAAAGACCCCCTCGTTGTTTTCATTCTAAAGTTTGATTTCGCTACTGAGAGATTTGGACGTATGCGTCTCCCTCTATCTTTTAAGAGAACTAGTTATGTTGGTGTGGTTCTCTCAGTTGTTAGAGAAGATAAACTTGCCTTGTTACAACAACATGGGGTTGGTATAGATTCATTAAAGATGGATATATGGGTGACCAAAACTAAGATGATCGATGAGGCCAAAGACTTGTCGTGGAGCAACTTCTTAGTAGTGGATTTGGGTAAAGTTATGTTACCAAGACCAGATGTGATGAGCCATATTATAAGTTTCTTGGTTGACGAGAAGAATAAAATGGTTGTGTGTTGTGATACAGAGTTACCAAGATTGACTGATCCCATGAGGACCATAGCAAAATTTTACTTTGCTATAGAGGGTATACAAGTTCATAATTTGATTGTACAAGAACCACAGGGTACTGCTTGGCCATTTCTCGTCAGTTATGTTCCTAGTTTGGGTCAAATTCATTGAGGAGGTATTTACAGGCAAAAGGGTATTTTATATTTTAGTCAATTATAAAATAGGGCTGGTTCTGTTAAGTTAATAAACAGAGTAGCTGAATTTTCTTTAATTTTTTTTTTCGCTTTTGGAAAATACATTTTGGTGATCCTCGGACTTTTTATTTTCTTCAGAATTTGGTATGTGTGCATATGAAGCCGAAAACAAAATTGTAGAAAGCTAAGAAGGGTTTTTAATCAGATAGCAACTTGTAAAAGCTCCTCTATATGTTCCAAATCGCTTTATTGAAGTCTTGCAGAGTTTTGATTAACATAGTAGTAGCTGAATTCTCCTTTACTTTTGCGTTTTGAGAATTTGACGATGTTGGTGATCAAGTATAGAGGAAAAATGCTGCAGAGTTTCACAAGATAAACGTTCAAAATGGTGACTCCATCTTCTTTTTGGTTTGATTAAAGCTGGTAGCGTTTGGGGTGGCTACACAAACTAATTGGCAACAATTGACTCGGGAATATCTTCATCTGCAAGTGTAGAAACCTTGGTTGTTGACTTGTTGTTGTTGTTGTTGTCAACTATCGAGAAGATAGATTTTAGATAACTTTTTACAAATCCACAACCAATAACACCAAATTTTTAAAGAGTTTTAAGAAAGTTTAATAAAACATACTAGATTAAGAGAGCACGGGTTAAAATTCATTTTATTTATATTTTTAATTTTTTTTGATAAAACATTATACAATAAAATCATATGCTAAATATGAAGACTTGAAAAAAGACATCTATTTTGTATGTTTCATAATCTATCTTGTAACCCACTATTTAACTTGTAACCAGTCAATCTATCAATTTTGTAATCTATCTTTAATTAATGTTATGGTCTATCGATAAAATATATGGAAAATAAATTTGTAATATATACTAATAAAAATTATAAGCTATAAGCTTCTAAGGCTGTTCACCTAGGATTTAGGGCCTGACTGGTTCAAACTCTGCGGTTGCGGTTGCGGGAGATTGCGGTAGCGGGCGTTTGCGGTTTCAAGCGTTATTAAGCGTTTTGAACGACTGGTTTAACGGTTTAAAATTGGTGCGTTTGCGGGAGGTTTACGACTGGTTGACTAGTGGGTGCAATTGCGGTTGGAACATAATAAATGTGATATATAATATAAATGTTTTAAAATATCAAAAAAAAATTTAAACTTGATTAATAATTAAAAAGCATAAAAAACCTACAATAATTATTTAGGAAAACAAATAAATTTCATAGTGAAATGTTTATTACTTTATGCATTTGGTCTATCACCAAAAATTGCATCAAATAATGTGACAAATGGCAAAACAAATGCTTGATACCGTGGATCTTCTGGATTATTTTTATAACTATGATAATATTTCTTCGATGAATCCAATTGATTTTTGACTTGGCTCCAAGTCAGATCAGCTCCAAATTGCTCGTTAATATTCTTAAGAAAATTTTCCTTTTGAATACCACTTAGAAATATTTTTGTGGGATTTTTTTCTTCTTGTTTCTCCAGGATTACCCGTTGAAGTAGAGCACACGTTGCCTCATTCGACCACATAAATCTCTGAGTCGAAGCCAAACGATCATCTTGCGAAGCCATGATCATCACCTAGATATATATAAAAACATAGTCAAAGCTAAATCGATATGATCAATAGAAAAAATATAACCACATCTACCGTACCGTATAATAAAAAAGAAATCAACAATTAAAAAAGGGCATTTTTCTTGTGTTCTCTAACGATGAAGACTTGTACGAAGAAAAAGACTGAAAAAGATGATGCTATGGAAAAAATAGAAAGAGTTACACATATATAACATATAATGAATGATAAAAGAGATTCAATACTTACGTTTCCATCTTGATTTTCATCACCTTGGGTTGACGCCATAAGGTTTGAGAGACTAGGGTTACGGCTTGATTAGGGTTGAGAAAGTGATTAACATATATAGAAGATAGAAAAAAAAATATCGTTGGATTTTTTGTTTTTTTTTAAATTCCAATCGCAATCGCTCGCAACCGCAAACGCTTGCAGAAATCAGATTTTGAAATTCAATAGTTGGGAGCGATTGGGAGCGACTGGGAGTGATTGAAAGTGATTTGTGTGATTGGCCCCAACCGCTAGCAACCGCCAGCAAACGCAAACGCAGCGTTTGCGTTAACTAGCGGGAGAACCAGTCAAGCCCTTAAAACCTCCAATTGTAATAAGACATGTCACTCATTAACATTTTTTAAAATTTCCAGAATTTTCTATATAAAAAATTATTTTAAAACAACCTATCAGGATTTGATATGTCATTCATTAACATTTTTTTGAAATTTCCAGAAATTTTTAGATTTTTTTTTTTAAATTTATGAAAATAAAAGAACTATGCACAATATCCCACATCGGCTAGAAAAATTTTAGACAATGATTCAGAACCAGTATAAATAAGATTAATAAATGAGGGGTCCGCATAAGTAGAAGAAGACAAAGTTGATTCAAGTCGTATGGGATTGCGAAGGAATAGAGGAAACGACTTGGGAACCGGAAGAAGTTATGAAAGTAAATTTCAGGAAATGGTTCGATAAGGGAGAAGTCCCTCGTAAGGAGAGCAAAGATTCGAGGACGAATCAGTCCTAAGTAGGGAAGAAATGTAACGACCCGATCCCTCGGTACCGGCAGTGTCGAGAATTGCCGAGAGTTAGTACCGGGAACTAGTATCGGGAGTTACCGAAAGACAGTATCGGGAGTTACCAAGAGACAGTATCGGGAGTTACCGAGAGACAGTATCGGGAGTTACCGATAGACAGTATCGGGAGTTACCGAGAGACAGTATCGGGAGTTACCGAGAGACAATATCTGGAGTTACCGAGAGACAGTATCGGGAGTTACCGAGAGACAGTATCGGGAGTTACCGAGAACCAGTATCGAGGAATGCCGATAGATGCCGATACTTGGTATCGAGGAATGCCGATAGATGCCGATTCTTGGTATCGAGGAATGCCGATAGATGCTGATACTTGGTATCGAGGAATGCCGATAGATGCCGATACTTGGTATCGAGGAATACTGATATATGCCAATACTTGGTATCGAGGAATGCCGATAGATGCCGATACTTGGTATCGAGGACTGCCGAAGAAATGCGGAAGTCAGTGCCGGTAGAATCCGATGATAGACCTTGATAGGTTAAGGGGATTGGTATGAAAATGGAGAGTTCGAGACTACTGAAGTAGCAAACAGACGTTTGAATTGAAGAAATGGAATCCCAAGTTTACAGTGATAGATCATTCAGGCCTGTAAATTGCTGGATGAAAAAAGAAGAGAGGTTTACTTAGTCCGAGTAGGAATAGTAATGAAAGTCCAAGTGATAGTGATAGTGAAGTGAGAGTGATAGTGAAGTAGGCTATCTGGAAATGATTGCATCGGCGAATGATGGATCGGGCCGACGGTTGAGGATGGATCGATTAGACTATGGGCCGATGGATGGCCCAAGGGACTCGGTAATCTTGTGAAGATTTAAGCCGACTCACGGGAAAGGAAACCCGAGAGAAATGGAAACTCGCGGAAAAGGCAAAGGTGATCGGATAAGGATAGATGCGAGAAATAAGGGAAGTTAGGGGACGATTAGGCTTATCGTTTTAAGGCAACTTAAGGCGGTTTAGACGTTTAATCGACCCTATATAAGGGACGGAACCCTTAAAAGATTCCCTAGTTTCACATACACATCCGAGAGCCACCGCAAGAGAGAGAGAAGAGTTCCATAGAAGCTTAAACCGGAAGAGATCCTAAGTCTAAGTCGAGAAAGGAACGATAAGTATCCTTCCACCTTGATCCGTCGATGGTTATGGGATATACATCGGATATTAACGATGTTGATCTGTCCGTGTAGAAGCGGGGATCAGATTTGGGCATAGGAACCGAGAGTTCAAAACCTTAAGTCGATACCGAAGGTGAGTTCGTGACTGTGGCCGAGTTCCATGGTTGATTCTCTTGACCCGCGGTTTATTTAATCTTGTTAATTGCTTGTCTTGACTGATGGTTAATGTCTTCTATTGCAATATGAATGGTGGTTGGTCTAAATGATTTAGAAAACTATCAGATGTGAATTGATTGACTTGAGTGACTTGATTGGAATATACCCTGTGTTAGTTTGAGATCGTTGAACTGAGCCTAGTGTGATGGGATGACCGCTCCACTAAGCAAACATTGTTTGCTTACGCACCCTTATAATGGACGCAGGAAAAGAAAGAACTGATGATCAGGATTACTTTTTTATTTCTTGCCTTCCAAATGTACCACATCATACACGGGAACATTCTCAAGTTTTGATCAGTTGCACCAGAGTCTCTACCACGCCCATATAGAAAATCGAGGTTGCTATATAAGGAAGATGAAGGGAACACCATAGGATGGGAAAGGATTGTCGATAAAGCCCATACTTGACGTGCTGAGGGGCCTTCAAATAGCATATGGTTTATAGTTTCCTCCTCTGCTCCACATCTAGGACAATCTTTATCTCTACCAATATGGCGATAATGCAGGCGTTAACATGTTGCCAAGCACCCAGTTACACATTGCCACACGAAATGCTTAAGCTTCCGTGATGTTTTTAACTTCCATGCTTGTGCCTTAAGTGTCGTAACACTAGGCCCCTGAGAAGGGAGGTCGCAAGCAGAGTGAGAGATAGCTCTCGCGGCTTCGTATCCAGATTTAACGGTACAATTTCCAGACTTTGTCAGAATCCAAGAATAGCCGTCCCTCGAGGTATTCAAGCTTGGTTTAATCCCCAAAATAAGGGTAATTTCTTTCGGGGGGGGGGGGGAAGAGTTCCCGAAGACGTTCAATTTTCCACTTTTTTGTGTTAAAATCTATCAAGGTGTTAACACAAATCAAGGGATTTCTCTCATTAGTTAAACTTTGGGGTGGCCGTGCTGGCGTATGATCCATGGTTCAGTCCAGATACACATATTAAAACCCGAGCTTATGGTCTTACGAATTCCGTACGAAAGAACATGCTTTGCTGCCAACATGCTCCTCCAGCCATATGAAGGTCGATTTGATACTTGTATCTCTAATGGACTACAATATCGAAAGTATCTCCCTTTTAGAACTCGACTAAGAAGGGAATCTAGATATCTCAGCAATCTCCATAGTTGCTTTGCCAAAAGGGCAAGATTAAATTCTTCTAGTGTTCTAAAGCCTAGCCCACCTTCCGAAATTTGAGTACTAAAAACCGATACTAAAATTTTTTCCCTTATTTGGGCTTTAGTACAACAATTAACTTTAGTAGCGATTGTAACAAACCGATACTAAAAATTTTTCCCTTATTTGGGCTTAATACCTTCTTTCTCAGTTAGTGTCTTTGATTACACTTGAGAAGATAGTTTTGTGGAAAATAACACGTAACTTTTACGAATAACGTCGGTTATTGAGCTAAAAAGAGGTTTTTGCTCAAATCGGGTAAAGAAATTAGAGTTTCTTTCAAGTTCTTCATCTAGTTCATAGAGGGTTGTTTGATTTACGGAGGTTGTGAAGATGTCATCGGCTATGGATAAAGCTCTGATGGCGATGTCATTAGAAGAGGATAAGGAAGTATCGTTTGATATGCCAGATCTACCAGAGTATTCATCATCAGTGCGGAATGCTCTGAGTTTAGTGGGTAGAGTTCTGAATCCGGCAAGTCAACCAATGAATCGGCTGCTGAGGAACATGCTTAAGAAAAGGCAGAAATAGGGTCAGGTAAGAGGGGTAGCACTTACGAGTGAAAAGTTTCAGTTCATTTTTGATTCATAGTACAATTTGGAAGACGTTTTGAGTAAAGGAGCTCATACTTACAATGAATGGTCGCTAGTAGTGGACAAATGGTATGAAGAGCCTCTGGCAAACTATTTGCTTACTATTCCGATTTGGGTCCAGATATGGAATCTGCCCATAAAATTTTACACCAAAAAGCGATTACAGCATTGGAAGAGTTGATTGGGCAGGTGATGGAGGTGGCTTTTGACCCAGACTGAAACAGTTTGTTTTCCCAATGGTGGTGAAATGATGGATGATATGAAAGATGATATGAATGAATGGGAAGAGAACAGAGGGTTTCAATTCCTCTTATGCAGTTGCAGTATAAGAGGTATCAATCCAAATCTGAGTGGTTGCAAGCAATTAGAACATGCACATTCATCTAAGTTGAGCAAAATGTAAAGATGATTTGGTACTATGATCCTAATGACAAGTATGAAATGCAAGATATGGAAACTAACATGACAAAATACTAAATGCAACTTGAACAGAATGATTAAGATGAGACTAAACAGAAACAAACTAGAGATGATAGATTACTAATGAACTAATGCAAGACAAGTGATGAACAAAGACTAAATGGAATGCAATAGAAATGAAACTACAATGAAACAGGAAATGAAACTGGACAAATGCAAACAGAAATAAGAAAATCTGGGATTGAGCTCGAGCAAGCACTCGATCGAGTGTAGATCGAGTACTAGGTCGAGTTGGCTAAATCGGGAAAACAGAATAGAACAAGTAAAACAGAGCAATACAAAAGCAAATCAAACAGCAAGCAAATGACAGGATTTAAACTAGAAAAATAATAGAAAGCAAGGTCTTAGGGATGGATTCATGGGCTAGACTCTGGATTGTGGTTATCTAACTTGATCAACAAACCTCAAGCAACATGAGCTAATCTCTAGACAATGATCTCAAAGTACATGTTAATCCATTCTCATGGCAAAAACAATCAGGCTTATACAGATCTAGGCTAGTTCTCACATAGCAAAGAACATGTAAAAGCAAGTATTAAGCAACAGATCATTCATGTCAAAAATCAAACAAGACATCTAATCTCTTAGCATTCCTAATGATAATCTCTAGATCTAGCCTTATCTAGCAACCTAGACATTGGTGTGATGCTAAGAAGCTTAAGATCAAACCCTACCCTCTCGGTTATAGGATCAGCATAGAGGATATCTAGCCTAGAATAGATCTAAAACAATCAAGCTTGACCAGATCAAACAACCACAATCATCATCTAGCCTAAACCATCCCTAAGATCTAAGCAAACTACTCACAATCGCACATGATGAACAACAAAGTAATAAACCCAGAAAATGATGATACTTGCATGGTTAGATAGATGAAACAGAGATCTACAATATTGAAAAAGGAATCAAACACGAATTCTTAATATCTTGAAAGTTATGAGACCAACAAAATCCAAGAATTCTTTTGATCTCCTTCAAAAGTTGAAGAGAGAATCTAAAATATTAAAAAGCAAAAAGTAGAAATCCCCAAAAAGGTAAATACTAGGTATAAGGAATATCTAAAAAGCTGGACTCTATGGTAGCTGAGGGTACAAGACTTTATATAGAAAAGGAGTGGAAGCCCTAAAAATGCTAAATGACAAAATAGCTAGGCGGCTCGGTCAACTCGACCAGGTGCTCGGTCGAGTGAGCGGTCGAGTTGGCTCTCCTTCTGCTCCTTCCACTCGGTCGAGTCCTCCTCAGCACACGGTCGAGTGTGTGGTCGAGTAGTCGGTCGAGTGGAACTCCGGGCCTTGATTCTTCAGTTCTAACTCCCTTGTTCTCTTCTCTTCTTAGCTCCAATCTTCTTCAGCATTGCTTCCATGCTCCTTAGGCTCCAAAATCACCTGTTTATGCAAGAAATATGCAAATGCAATGCAACTCTATCCTAAATGCACAAACATTCCTAAAGCTATGCAAAAAGGGCTAAACTAGATGGTAAATGATGCAAAAGAAGTGAAAATACTAAGGGAAAACAGGGTAAAATATATGAACACCAACACCCCCAAACTTAGTCTTTGCTTGCCCTCAAGCAAATAAACAAGACATAAGAAGGTAAGTGAGGTTTGAAAGTGGGATCTCAGCTCCTAAAGCTTGCTAACAGACCAGCTAGAATTAATGTCCAAGTTACTAGTACTATGATGCGAGGTGAATGAGCTGTACTTAAAAATTTTAGACAAGCATATCACAACCTTTACTGATTTGAGCCTTGGTTATCCACATGCATCCAAATCAACCATTTCCTTTAACATTAATTAATCAAGAACATGAATCAATCTTATGCAATGCTTTTAACTCATTTGGCTTGGTAATAAAGGTTTAGAGACAATGATGGTCTCTCTTTAGAGTGAGGCTTATCAATATTAGGATTCTCTCATAAAAAATGGATTGAGCTTTAGAAGAATGCTAAAGGTAAGAACACTTAGACACATACAAGAACAAAACCTTGTCTACCCAAAGGTACCCAAAATATTTATCCTATCAATCTAAACCCAAACTGTCCTAGTTCTACCCTTTATCTTCTCACTTCTCTTTTACCCTTTTCTCTTTTGATTTTTAAGCCTTAGGAGAGGTTTCTTATTTGATATTTTTAGTGGAATGGGGGGTTTCTTTCTTATTTGCTATGGTTCCCTTTTCTTCTTATTCTTAAGACATAAAAGCTTTTTGCTATGCTCTTCTTTTCTTTCTTTCTTTTCTTTGACTAGAACCATCTTTACAATTCACACTTCCCATTCTTTCACTAGACTTTGGTTTTTACTTTGAACACATTCCCCTCCTAAAGACTCTAACCTTTTCTTTCTCTTTTTCCAATTTTATTTTCTTTTCTTTTCAAAACAGTTAAGTCCCAAGCCCAACAAGTAAACCACCTAGTCATATCTAGTTTGAAAATTGCAAACAAGAACTACACAAGGCTTTACTCTTGTCAGTTCAAACCTAACACTTTCTTCCAAGCTCAATCCCAAAAAAGGCCTTACAAACTCAAGAACAAACATGGTTTGAAAGAAAGGTTGGTTAAGGGTAGGGGAAACTGATTTAAAAGTGAAATCAGCTACTTGGATCAACAAGAGTGGTAAAAAGGAGAAAGATGATCCAAATATGTATATGGTATCCATGAGTTTTAAGCAATGCGCAAACTGATAATTAACAATCAATATTAGGTTCTTATAAATAGAAAATGGCATCAAATCACAACATGCTTCAATTTAGACCATAGTGCAGATTAGAAATTCAAGGCTTGGTTCAATCTTATGCTTCCAACCACTCAACTAGCATCAAAGTACTATTAACTTGGGCATTGATCCTAGTTTAGTGAATCTAAGCAAGCTAACAAGATAAAACTCATCATAGATCCCTAATGCAAATATTAAACAGTCCTACATGAAACATGCTAGACAAAATTCTAATATGCAATGCAAACTACATGAACACTGTTTTTTTATAAAGATTTTTGCAAAAAATTTCAAATTTTTAGGTTTTTTCTATGCCTTAGATGCAATGCAAATACTAACATGATAATGCTAAAAATTTGAAATAAGAAAACAAAACACAACATCAAATACTATCTCAAACCCTCCCCCGAACTTAAATTACACAGTCCCTTGTGTAATAAAAATTTGAAAGAGAATTCAAGATTAAGAACAAAACACAATATGCAATGGTATTTACAAGGAGAAGGTGATAGTGGTACTTTAGGGATTGTGGAAGAAGCTGTCCACATCCTCATTCATGCTTTCATATGTGTAGTGGGGGTTTGTTGGTGCACTTGGAGGTGGGGACTGGGGCAACTCGACTATGACCATCGACTGGTACTCGGTCGAGTGGGGTGGTCGAGTTGATGCGCGAGTGTCAAACTACTGACCTTGCTGCTGGTAGAACTGGTGCAATAAAGCTGGATCCATGAAGTATTGTGGTGAGAAGAGAGGGTAACCTGGATATCCTGGATAGTCTGCTGGAGCTGGGAAGCCATAGGGAGCTCTGGGTAAGGACTCGGCCGAGTACATCGGAGGTAATCGGTCGAGTGCATGGTCGAGTGAACCGATCGAGTGCCTTGAAGATTGGTGTTCTCGACGACTTGAACCTCTCCTTCTTTAAGCCCTTGATGGATTTAGTCATTCTTCCCACCTTCTTCTTTAGCTTGTCAAGTTTACTCCCACGCCACTTGCTCCATTTTTGTAGAAGTGTCAGCCTCTTGCTAGTCTCCCTCACTCCTCTACTATCTCTAGGGGTTGGCTCATAATCTTCAAAGTAGAACTGCTCATCCCCATCAGCCATCTCTACATCTCCTGCTTCATCAATCCTAACTTGAGCTGTCCCATCAAACAAGGACTCTTCAGCTGGCCAAAAGTCAATGTTTGCTCCTCTTTGTATGGTGGTGAGCTCTTGATTAGGTAGGATAAGCTGTTTTTTCCCAACTGATGGAAGCTCAAAATTGAAAAGGTGATTTCCTTGATGCATCTCCTTGGTTAGTATTAGGGTAGAGGTGAGATAGTTGCAATCTATCCACCTTGGCATGACATTCTTTCCTCTAAATGGCACCTTAGCAGCTAGTAGGATGGGAGTGATGATACCTCCAATGGTTAGGGCTCCCATTGATCCTTTCTTGTGCAACTTGCTCCCCCAGCTCCTATAATACATCATTTGGTCAATGAGGACCATGGCAAGATCAGTCCCCACACTGCTTCCAAGGACGATGGTTCCATCCCTTGCTTGAAGGATAATGCCATTGAGTGCCATATCAATCATCTTGAGCTCACTCTCATTCAAATTTCCCTTCGCCTTCCTAGCAAATAAGGTGTTTGCTAAGGCCTTGTGGAAGTACCTTAGGACTGGGCTCCTTATCCTTGAGCTTTTGGACTTGGAGGATGAGTAAATGTTGCTATCTCCAATTGTCTCCCAAATGGCAAAGAGTTCTTCTCTTGGTATTTCCATTCTCCCCTCACTACCTTCTTCAAAACCAAAGGCATTGGCTATCTTCCTTAAAGAAAGCTCATACTTCTTTCCCTTGATAGTGAAGTCAATATGACCAAGCACAAACTCTCTCTCCTTCCTCAAGTAGCAATGCATCTTGACAGTGGTTAGGAACTCGCAGCTTTCTTCTTTGTAGCCTTCCATACACAACCCCATGAACTTACTTAGGTTGCACTTCTCAAAAAGAGACTCCACATCTCCATCAATACCCAACCTTTCCATGGTTTCCTTGTGTGGGTATCTAGTCCCCAGGAACTGCATCCTCATGAATGCCTCATAAAGCTGCTTTGGTATCAGGCCACAAGACTCTTCTTCTCTGTCAGCCATTTCCTCATCTTCCTTCATCTTCTTCATCACTCTCACTTTCCACCTCCTCTTGTGGAGCTTCAACTGCTGGCCTCTTTCCTTTGGCCTTGTTTCTCCTAATGATCTCCCTAAGAGTTGGCTCCCTTTCCTCTTCACTCTAAGTTCTCTCAGGATCTTCCTCAGCTGACTGATTTCGTGAACTCGACACACCACTCGAACTCCTACTCGAACCAGCACTCGGTCGAGTGGCTGCTCGAGTAGTTGGTCGAGTACTTCCTCCAGCTTCCTTTCTTGATGCAAGTTTAGCATCGCGTCGATCTAGGGAGCGATCAGCAGCTTGTTGGTATGCTCTTGTGATCCTTGAAGACATTTTGAAAAGGACTTGAAAGGAAGAGACTCAAAACTCAAAGTTAATAGGTTAGTAACCCAAAAACCTAAAGAACAAAGCTTTGAGCAAAAGATGAACTTGAGAGAGATTTTAAAGCAAGAATTTGATTGTTTTAAGCCAAATGAAAGAGTGTGAGAAGCTTAGGATCGAGTCTAGTCCTATATAAAGAAGCTAAGGGGACAAGAAGACAAGGGTGGAGCGTCCATACCATTCAAATTTGAATGAAGAATCTTTGACCTGCTTTTTGCTGCCACTCGACCCCACCACTCGACTGCACGTGGTCGAGCTCCTTGACCAAAGTTTGAATTTTCAAAAAATTTTCATATTTTTTCCCCTTTACTCGATCATTCAAGAGAAATGGGAATCGAGTGGGCCTTAGTTTCTTGACAATTCGGTCGAGTACCTCTCGTGGGCCGGTCAAGTGGGCTTGCGAGTCTTCTTCCCCAAGTCCAAACTTCTCCAAACCCATCTACACTTTCTTTGAAAAGTCTGTCCAACACAAACATAAAAGAAAACAAATCAAAACTACAAAGGAAATTAAGCATATTTACAATGATACCTTAGGGACTTCCTCCCTAGTGAGCTTGTTTAAAGTCACTAAGCTTGACTTTTGATGCCTTTTCAGGCTTGGTTTAGATACCAAGGAGGTGATGAAATCCTCCCTGGCACCTCTTGATCACTATGATTCTGATCCTTGATCACTATGATTTTGATCCTTGATCACCTCACCCTTAACACACAAACCTTGTTTCTTTTTAACCTTGAGCCTTGGTCTTGCTTTCTTCAAAGACCTCTTGTTGAGCTTGACTTGAAGATCCTTCACCAAATCAGTCAGTTCTTGAACAGAGTTTTTGAGCTTCTCCACTGATTCTTCTTGAAAGGATAGCTTACCCCTTGAAGGTGTTTCCTCACTTGAGACCTCATGATCCCCTTTTCTTTTGATAGTGTAGGGTGGATCATATTTGGAGGGCAGATTAGTTGGGTTGTTGATGTCAAACTTCATAGTGAAGTCTTTAGTCAGGTGGAGCTTGATAGTCCCCTTATTAACATCAATTACAGCCCCAACTGTGGCTAAAAATGGCCTTCCCAAGATAAGAGGATCTTCAGGCTCATGTTCCATACTTATGATTGCAAAATCAGTTGGGATCCTTGCTTCTCCTATTTTGACTGGGAGGTTTTCAATCACTCCAACCACATCTGTTAGACTGACATAGAAGTTGCTGGCCTTGAAATCTTCATACCCCAACCTCTCAGCCACTGAATATGGCATCAAGCTCACTGAAGCTCCTAAGTCACAAAGGCACTTGTTGAAGTGCATGTAGCTGATGGAACAAGGTAAGTTGAATGAGCCTGGATCTTCAAGCTTTGTTGGGACAATAGCCTTCCCAATCTCTTTCAAATCCTTCATATCTTGGTCATGAGCCCTCTTCTTTGACATCTCAAGTAAAAAATCTTGATAGAGAGGATATGGAGCATACTGTTCCAAAGCAGGACCTCTCTCTTCTTCTTGGTAAGCAATGATGACCTCTTGTATGGCCATCACTTCCTTCTTCTAAATCACAACCTCTTCCTTCAAAGCTTTCTCCTCCTCTTGTTGCAAAGCCATTTTTTCCTTTTTCTCAATGATTTCCCTTAGTTCCCTTATCTTTTGTGCCTTGAAACGTCCTGGGAATGGTAGAGGCGGTTTGTAAGCAGGAGGAATGTACTTAGTAGGCTTAACAGCTTCAATTCCTTCAGCTCGATCGACCACTCGATCATGCACTCGGTCGAGTGCTTGTTCGAGCACGTGGTCGAGTTCACTACCGGATCCAGTCTGCTTTGCACAATCAGTACTCTGAGCTTTAAGGAATGACCAATCCTCCCCAACTTGAACTTCACTGTCCTCAGTGACATCTTTCTCATGGACAAGAACAGCTTTTGCAGCAAACTCCCTTGGGTTTTGATTAGCTTTTCCAGGGAGTTGGTTAGGTTTAGGAGCTGAAGTAGAGACAAGATTGCTCTCCATATACTTCACTCTTGAGTTAAGAGTTTCAAACCTCAGGTTAAGATCATTGTACTTGTGACAACCCGTCCCGCGGACCCCACTAGCCCCCCGCTAGCTGCCCCAACGGACTGTCCGTGGACCCTCTAGCCCCCCGCTAGCCGGCCCAACAGACCCCAAGCTGGCCCTGCAGGGCATCGATCCTAACCCCTCATTGGGCAAATGGAACTATTCATCAAAATCCGCAGTAGGTTATTGGTGCGCCAGGCTGTAACACCCGCGTCCCGCGATCCTAAAGGGCGACAATTTGTTTTAAGGGAATTGATAGCTGATATCTTGTGTTTTTATGAGTTTTTAAAGCTTTATTCTTCATTGTTTTGCACATAATCATGAGCATTTAGGTTGTTTAGGCTGCATTGTGCATCAAGTTGGTATTTCAGGTATTGGAATGGAGATATGCAAGGAAAGTGTGCTTTGGAGCCAAATAAGTCAAGGATTTGCAAGGAAATGGAAATGAAGGCAAGAAGGCCAAACAATTGACCAGACAATCGACCATTTGGTCGATCAACACATTGTCAGATTCGCGGACTTCAAGCAATCGAGCAAACGATCGACCATTTGGTCGATCAAAACTCTATCAGATCCTTCGGACATGGCACAGGACAAAACGATCGACCATAACAATCGACCGAATGGTCGATACAATCGACCGAATGGTCGATCGTGACGCGAGCCAAGACTTTGGAGACCAGAACGATCGATCGAGCAATCGAACAAATGGTCGATTGAGACGCATGCGAGACTTCAGACTTCAAGGTGCGAGACTTCGGGACTTCAGCCGATCGACCAACCGATCGACCAAATGGTCGATCATGTGGTCGATCGTGTGCCTTTTTGAGACCAAAACCCGGTTTGTTCCGATTTTCTCTGAATTGTTTAATTTTAATCCGGTTTGTTCCGGTTTAGTTTATGTTTTCCTATAAATACTCCAACCCTAATTGTGGAGACTTATCTCTTATCTTATCATTTATCTCTTGTATTGGTTTTGTTGAATCTTTGGTGGATTTTCCAGTTTTAATAGCAATTTGTCTTTCTAATCTCTTAATCTACAAGCTTTTATTATGATTTCACAAAGGCAAACCTCTTTCCTTTGTGTGTTCATGATGATTAGTGAGTAGATCTTTTAAGAACTTTGGGCTTGGTAGATTAGGGAGATAGATGGTTGATCTTTGATGTCTAGGGTTAATTTTATGCATTTCCTATCTTGATTAGTGATAATATTGCTAGATAGCCTTGATCAAGCTTAAATCTAGACTTTAGGATTTCCATGCCCACAAGGTGTTTGATGAAATTTCTGAACCAAACTTTTCAAGAGCTTTGCATTCCTAGCTAATGGAAATTGATGATTAGGGTGCTTAGTGGTATTTAGACTTGATATTAATGCATGCTACCTTGTGATTGCCTTTGGAAAATGTTGATTATCACTTGAATAGCATAGAATCTCTACCATGGAAATGGATTGATTTGCATAAGTGTTCTTAGCCATAGGATTGTTCTTGATTGTTGCTTAGACATTTAGGATTGATTAGCTATCTCCCAAGTCAATTACCTTGCCCAAGGTTCTCTTGTTAATTCTTGATTTTCAGTATATTTGCTATTTGAGTTTGTTTGCCTTGAGTTTGCATTGTCTTGTTTACTTTATTTGAGTGACTTTGATTAGTTAAGTAGTAACATAAGAACCTCTTACTTGATTAAGAATAGATTAAGTATTTTGTGTATTCTTGGTGTGTTGGTTGATTGCAAATTGTGGATTGATAAACAATTGATACTGAAAGTTGCTACATCAATTTGGCGCCGTTGCCCGTTTGCATTCTTATTGACCATTAGGATTTCAACTTTGCTTGAGACTATTCATTTACTTTGCACTGTTTGTTACTTGGATTGGATTGGTGGGTTGTCTTTGATTTTCAGGTTGTATGAACTTGAGGAGCCACGGCCAAGCCAACTTGTTTCAGCCTGTGGACGACATTCACTTACTTGAACGAGAGAACCGCCGTTTAGCCCGCCAAGCCATGGACAGCAATCCGCCTACAGCCGCTGCTCATAATGGAAATGAGCAGCCCAACCAAAACCAAGCACCTATCCACCCTCTAAGACAACCACGAGTCATTGGAGCCTTTGATCAGCCGAACATTCATGGGAACCGCCAAGGAATCAGAGCACCCGCTGTTGAGAACAACAACTACGAAATCAAGTCTAGTCTTATCAACATGGTGCAAAGCTCAAAGTTCCATGGTATGCCTATGGAGGACCCTCTTGATCACTTAGATCAGTTTGATATGATGTGTGGGACAGTTAAAATCAATGGTATCTCGGACGATGCATTCAAACTCCGCCTCTTTCCGTTTTCTCTTGGAGATAGAGCTAGGACTTGGGAGAAGAACCTACCAATGGGATCCATTACCTCGTGGGATCAATGCAAGAGAGCCTTCCTCTCCAAGTTCTTCTCAACTACAAGAACATCAAGGTTGAGAAATGAGATATCAAGCTTTGCACAAAAGGGAAATGAGAGTTTTTGTGAAGCATGGGAGAGATTCAAGGGCTATACTATGCAATTTCCTCATCATGGTTTCTCCAAGGAGTCTCTTCTTAGCACATTGTACAGAGGAGTGCTACCAAAGATAAGAATGTTGCTTGACACAGCAAGTAATGGCAACTTCCTTGGCCAAGATGTTGATGTTGGTATGACTTTGGTGGAGAATCTTGCTCAAAGTGATGGTAACTATGGGGAGGATTATGATAGAACACCAAGAGATCACTCTGATATGCATGAGCATCACCGCAAGGAGATCAAAGCATTGAATGACAAGATGGATAACATGATTCTTGCCACACAAAAGCCAGTCCATTTTGTAACCGAAAGTGATGTGTATCAAGGATATCAAGAGGGAATGGAAGCTTGTGTTGAGGGACAGGAAGAGGTCAACTATGTGGGTGTACAAGGGTATAACAAGTTCAATCCCAATTACCGCAACCATCCTAACCTCTCTTACCGCAGCACCAATGTGGAGAACCCACAAGATCAGTCTTATCCACCACAAAAACCACCTGGTTTTCCTTCTCGACCCAATTATCAACAAAAGCCTCAAGGGAATTACCAAGCAAAGCCTCAAAGCTATTCCCAACCTCAACAACAAATGCATGCACCACAGCCTCAAGGTCAAGTAGATGACACAAATGCTCTACTTAGACAACTCGTAGAAGGACAAGGGAGAGGAGCTATTGAACTTGCTACACAAATGAAGGCCATACACCATAAGGTTGACAATTTCTATGGTGAGTTGAATGCTAAGTTTGAGAGGCTGCAAACACAAGTCCAAGGACAAGCTTCCTCCTCCTCTACAAGACAAATGGGTTCACTACCGGGAAAACCAGAACCAAACCCAAAGGAGTTTGTAAACGCCATCATGTTGAGAAGTGGTAAGCAGCTACCAACTAATGAGCTCAATAGGGACATTGAGCCTAAAGGAGGGGAGGTAGTGGTTGAGATTGATGATGAAGATGAGCTGATATTGAAAGATTTGGGTAAAGATAAAGAAGCTGAAGGAGTTGTGGTTGACAAAGGGAAGAGTAAAGTGGTTGAGGAGCCTAAGCAAGACAAGACCATTGATGAAATTACCAAGAAAAGTAAAGGTGTTGCCAAAGAAACTCTGTTTGTGCCTCCACCTTATGAACCAAGGCTGCCATTTCCTGGAAGGTTCAAAAAGCAACAAGTGGACAAGTATAGAGCCATGTTTGATGCACAAATGAAGGATGTTGCTATCACAATGCCTATCATTGATGCATTCTTGTTGAACCCCTCTTACAGCAAGTTCCTCAAGGATGCAGTTTTGGAGAAGAAGAAAGCTCTCCAAGTAATGGTTATCTTGACTCATGAGTGTAGTGCTATCATTCAAAACAAAGTGGTGGCAAAGAAGCTTGAAGATCCTGGTAGCTTCACTCTCCCTTGCACTCTAGGACCTTTATCTTTTGGCCATTGCTTATGTGATTTGGGGTCTAGTGTGAGTTTGATGCCTCTCTCAGTTGCTAAGAGATTGGGTTTCACACACTACAAGAAGTGTATGATCACCCTTGTTCTTGCTGATAGATCAATTAGAACCCGGTTGGAGTGCTTGAAGATCTCCGGTGATGATTGGTCATTTTGAGATTCCAACCGACTTTGTTGTTCTTGAAATGGATGAAGAACCAAAGGATCCACTCATCTTGGGGAGACCATTCCTAAGAACTGCTGGAACAATGATTGATGTGAAAGGTGGGAAGATACAGTTGAATTTGGGAAAGGAAGTTTTGACTTTTGACATCAACCAAGTGATGAGGAAGCCTACAATTGGCGGTCAAGTGTTCTATATTGAGAAAATGGAAGCTTTAGCTGATGAGCTTTTGGAGGAATTGGCCATAGAAGATGAGCTCCAAAGCACTTTGACAGTTAAGCAAGGAGAGTTTGGGTTACTTAAGGAGGATAGTGAAGGATATCAAAAGATTCTTGACTCTCACAAGCATTCTAAAGATGGTGAAAGCTTCCTTGAGTTGAAAAATCAAGTGGTGTGTTCAGTTGAGGTAAATTCGAATGAGGATTGGAGTGAGCTTAAGGCACCCAAGATTGAACTCAAACCACTCCCTAAGGGGCTAAGGTATGCTTTCCTAGGTAAAAACTCTACTTACCCTGTCATTATCAATGAGGAGCTTAGTGAACATGAAACTGTTACTCTTCTTGGTGAATTGAAAAAGTTTAGGAGAGCTATTGGTTATTCACTAGATGACATAAAAGGGATTTCTGAAACTCTTTGCATGCATAGGATTCATTTAGATGATGAATCAATGACTTCCATTGAACCACAAAGAAGGTTAAACCCTAACTTAAGAGATGTGGTGAGGAAAGAGATTCTTAAACTCCTTGATGCCGGTATCATATATCCCATATCGGATAGTACATGGGTTTCTCCTGTACATGTGGTACCAAAGAAAGGAGGAGTTACAGTTGTTAAGAATGATAAAGATGAATTGATTCCTACAAGAACTATAACTGGTCATAGAATGTGTATTGATTATAGGAGACTCAATGCTGCATCTAGGAAAGATCATTTTCCTTTACCATTCATTGATCAAATGCTAGAGAGGCTTGCTAGTCATACTCATTATTGCTTTCTTGATGGGTATTCTGGTTTCTTTCAAATCCCCATACATCCAAATGATCAAGAAAAGACTACTTTCACATGTCCTTATGGTACTTTTGCTTATAGAAGGATGCCATTTGGATTGTGTAATGCTCCAGCTACATTCCAAAGATGCATGATGTCAATTTTTTCTGATCTAATTGTGTAATGCTCCAGCTACATTCCAAAAATGTCACTTCATGGTGAAGGAAGGGATTGTTTTGGGTCATAAGATCTCTGAGAAAGGCATTGAGGTTGATAGAGCTAAGATTGATGCGATGACCAATCTAGCACCTCCAAATTCGGGCAAGGGAATAAGAAGCTTTTTGGGCCATGCTGGGTTCTATAGGAGGTTCATTAAAGACTTCCCAAATATTGCTAGACCTCTTACAAGGTTGTTGTGTAAAGAAGTTGAGTTTGAGTTCAATGAGGAGTGTCTTCAAGCTTTCAAGAAGATAAAAGAAGAGTTGGTTAGTGCTCCAATAGTTCAAGCACCAGATTGGAACTTGCCATTTGAAATCATGTGTGATGCTAGTGACTATGTAGTTGGAGCAGTGCTTGGTCAAAGAAAAGATAAGAAGCTTCATGTCATATACTATGCAAGTAGAACATTAGATGAGGCTCAAGTCAAGTATGCTACAACAGAAAAAGAGCTCCTAGCTATTGTCTTTGCATTTGAGAAGTTTAGGCAATACTTGGTGGGTTCAAAAGTAGTTGTTCACACTGATCATGCAGCATTGAAATATCTCTTAGCAAAGAAGGATGCTAAACCAAGGCTGTTGAGATGGATATTGCTACTTCAAGAGTTTGATTTGGAGATTAAAGACAAGAAGGGCATTGAGAATGGAGTAGCTGATCATCTATCAAGATTAAGGATTGACAATGAGATTCCAATCAATGATGCACTTCCTGAAGAACAGATAATGGCGATTCAACTGCTTGACAACACCAATGAGACTTGGAAGAAGCTTGGAGAGGTCATGAGGTTGGAAGAGAATGGTCCTTGGTATGCTGATTATGTTAACTACCTTGCTTGTGGGATTGAGCCACCAAATTTGGTTGGTTATGATAGAAAAAAGTTCTTCAAAGACATCAACAACTACTATTGGGATGCACCATACCTCTACACTCTTTGTAAAGACAAGATTTATAGGAGATGTGTTGCCAAGGAGGAGATTGAAGGGTTAGTAGAACTATGTCATGGAGCAGCCTATGGAGGTCACTTTGCTACATTCAAAACAGTCACAAAGATTCTTCAAGCTGGGTTGTGGTGGCCTACAATGTTCAAAGACACTCAAGAGATCATCTCCAAGTGTGATTCATGTCAAAGAAGAGGAAATATCAGCAGGAGAAATGAAATGCCACAAAATCCTATTTTAGAGGTTGAGGTGTTTGATGTATGGGGTATTGACTTCATGGGACCATTTCCTTCTTCCTATGGTAACAATTACATACTTGTGGCTGTTGATTATGTCTCTAAATGGGTTGAAGCCATAGCTAGTCCTACCAATGATGCAAAGGTAGTGTTGAAATTGTTCAAGACAATCATCTTCCCAAGGTTTGGTATTCCAAGAGTGGTCATTAGTGATGGAGGGAAACACTTTATCAACAAGGTCTTTGAGAGTCTTCTCAAGAAGCATGGAGTGAAGCATAAGATTGCTACACCTTACCATCCCCAAACTAGTGGTCAGGTTGAGATTTCAAATAGAGAAATCAAGTCCATTCTTGAGAAAACAGTTGGTATCACAAGGAAGGACTGGGCAAAGAAGCTAGATGATGCTCTATGGGCATATAGAACTGCCTACAAGACACCAATTGGAACAACTCCTTTCAACCTTCTCTATGGAAAGTCTTGTCATTTGCCTGTTGAACTAGAGTATAAGGCAATGTGGGCAATCAAACTTCTTAACTTTGATATCAAGAATGCTGTTGAGAAACGTTTGGTGCAGCTGAATGAGTTAGAGGAAATTCGCCTTGATGCTTATGAGAGTTCAAAGATCTACAAAGAGAGGACTAAGGCATTCCATGACAAGAGGATTCTCCCAAGGGTGTTCAAAGAAGGAGACCTGGTCTTGCTGTTCAATTCTCGGTTGAAGCTATTCCCAGGAAAGCTCAAGTCTCGTTGGTCAGGACCATTCAAGATCAAGGAAGTTCGACCTTATGAAGCCTTTGTGTTGTTAAACAAGTCCGGGAATGAGTTTGTTGTGAATGGACAGAGGTTTAAGCCGTACTTGGCCAATGATTTCATCGAGGAAGGAACCACGGTTTCTCTCTCGGAACCTCAAGACGCCTAAAAGGCGTGGTAACGTCAAGCTAAGTGACGTAAAACAAGCGCACTTGGGAGGCATTCCCATGGTATCCTTGTAAATATCTTCTTTTTCTTCAGTTTGAATTAGTATTTTTAGTTTGGTGTGTGTTCTTTGGTTGTTTACAGTTTTCAGGAAGTCACGATGTTAAGGTCAGCTAAGTGCGAGTTCAGATGGTAAGGATTAGCCCGTACGATCGAGAGACCAATCAACCATTTTGGTCGATTTTACAGAAGAACGATCGACCAAATGGTCGATTGTCAGTTCGATCGTCTCATCCGGAACCTGTCTTGCCTCGGCAAATGATCGAGGATTGCTCGATTGCACAAAGAGTGTGATCGACCATTTGGTCGATTGTCAAAATATTTGATCGACCAAATGGTCGATCGTGTGGTCGATCAATATCTCGCAGCCAACACCGAAGCTGTCCGGAGTGAGGAAGCGATCGAGTGTTTGGTCGATCAAACCAAGCAAACGATCGACCAAATGGTCGATTGTTTGATCGATCAAATGTCTATAAACCAGGTAAGTTAAGGTACAATGGCTGTTCCTAAAAATCGCTCCAAGAAGAAGAAGACAACCGAAACATCAGTTGAACCACCTGCAGCTCCTTGGACATCGAGTGAGCTAAACGCTCTTCAGAGAATCAGCAAACTGAATGTTGTTCCCACCAAGTTTGTCGATAGAGCTTTGCTTGCAAGGATGGGTCTTCTTGATACATTTGATGAGTTCTTCACCAAGATGGGTCTTCAAGAGATTGCAAGGATGGATTATCCAACTTATCCAGATCCTACAATCGATTTCTTATGCACCATGGATTACCAGTTCAAGAATCCTAGGGTCCCCATCGCTAGTGAAGGCACAATCTCATTCAAGGTGCGCGGACTGGGGTACAAGATCTCCATTCGCAACCTTTGTGAAGCTTATGGTTTTGAGAACAACAGTGACTTGTGTTTCCCTAACTTCAATGGGATTGATCATCTTTGGAACACATTGGCGAGGGGAAAGTTTGTTAGCCACAAAGCCAAGGTCACACATATCCGCCATCCCATAGTTCGCTATGCAATCAAGACCATTGGACATACTCTCTTTGGTAGAGGAGTGGTTGGAGCAGCAACCAAGTTGGAATTGTGCTTTATCTTCCAAGGGCTAAAAGACATCCTTGTTGAGAGCATTGATTACAATAATGAAGGAGAAGAAGTTAGTGATGATTTGGGGAACAATGTAAACTATGGTTGCATCTTTGCTCACTACTTGGCCTCCTATGCAAAGAACATCATCAAAGGGAAGACCAACGACACTTACATTGGTGGTGTGCTAACTCCTCTCTTCACCAAAGCAGGAGTTGATCTCTCCATGTTTGAGCCATGTACTCGGCGAGCCTATCTTGACTACAATCACTTGGTGAGCTCCAAGAACCTGAGACTTACCGCAGACCCCGCTAGCTTTATCCACAAGTTCATTGATCAAAACGGGACTGCAAAGGAGTGTATGCTTCCTTCAGAGAGGCTGTCTGCCCTGAACTACCACTATGATGTTCTCTTTGTGCCACTTGATGATGAGATTGCCGCACCACAAGAAGAGCCAGCCGAGATTGAAGAAGACTCGCCACCTCCTCCACCCTCACAGCATGATCCGTACCACCTTGGTAGATATGAGTTGCCTCAGTTTGATTTTGTGCCCAAAACAAAGACAGAGAAGATGCTTTCAAAGCTCATTAAGGTCCAGCAGAAGATCAACAAATGGCAAGCTTATGCTATGGGAAAACTGTTTAGGAAGGTGAAGAAGCTGCAACCCGATGGATATGTCTCCTCCGGCGATGAGATGGAGCAGCCGCAGGACAGTTCTGATGGTGAGAATGATGGAGAGCAAGCGGAATCTGCTGATGATGATGATGCCATGGACGAGGATGCTCAAGAGCCTGCACGCCAATCTTTAGGAGAGTGTTTTGCTAGTGCTCCCATGCCTATTGATCCTCCACGTCTCTCCTTGCAAGTGCCAATCCAGAAACGCAGCAAGTCTAGGCGCAAGAGAGGAAGCAACACCCCCTAGTCTCCATTTGAGGTACCACACTTCCCCACTGTTTATACCATTTGAGTCTTCATTTTTATTTGTCTACCGTTAGTCTTTTTCTCAGCTTTTCTCACACCGAGACGGTGTGATTTGAGTTTGGGGGAGAGACTAACTATCTCACATTGTGCTTTGTTTTGATTTTCATGCTTTGTGTCATGCATTTGTTAATAGCTATGTTTTGAGAAAAATCAAAAAAAAATTGAAAAATTAAAAAAAAAAAAAAAAAATGCATTTAGCTTTGCATATTCATTCTTGTCTTTAGGATTGAGTCTAGAAGCATTTAGTATGCATTTGCATTGGGGATAATGATGAAATTGCCTTGTAAAGGTTGAGTCTTAGGATTGAACCCAAAGCCCTCATTTATAGTTCATTGGTGCTAGATTAATCTTTGGGAAAAAATGAAGAATCTAGGCCTAAAAGCATTGTGTCACTTGAAAGCATTTTCATCTAGTGTAAAGCTTGCTTGATAATTGTTACATCTCTATATTATTTGGACTTTAATTTGATCTTAAAATTATCTTGCATATGGACTTTGAATGCTTGCTCATGGAACTTTCATTTGGGTTAACTATCTCTATTTGCCACTCTATTTTTTTAACCCAATTTCTTGCCACACCTTTGAACCCCAGCCTTTTCTTTCAAGCCTTGTATTGATTTGTTGAGTGAGGCCTCTTCTTGATAATGCTATAGGTTGTGAAATCTTGAGAGTATTGAGAATGACAAAGAACTGGCTCTTGTTTTAGCTAGGCTTGGAATCTTTATAGCTAGCTAATAGGACTGGTTTTGAAAGAAATAGGTGGTTATAATGTTGATTTGGGTTCAAGTTTGGGAACAAGAGAGAATAAGAGGGAAATAAAAGGTTTACTTGGTCAAAAGAAAGAAAAAAAGTCTCTAAGGTTAAGTTAATTATAAGCTCTAAGTCTCAAAGAAAAAGGATAGAAAGTATTGCTATAGTCTCCTAGAATCAAATTGAAAAGAGTAAAGAAAATGAAACAAAATTGGGAGTATAGCATAGAATGAATAAGAAAGAAAATGAGCTAGTGTTTAAAGCAAGAATAGCCTTAGAGATTCAATAAAAAAATAAAAGAATAAGACCATAAGTAAAGAAGAAAAAGGGGTTGAGTTGAATAAGGTTGGGTTTTTGGGTTTAAAAGAAAGATAAAGAAGATGAGAATAAGGGGTAGAAAAGCTTTTAGGTGGGTAGAACATCAAGAGCTAAGCTTTGTATGCCCAAATTATTCTTGATCTTAGATAGATTTCATGACTGTCTAGCATTCCTCTTTGTTTGAGAGTTAACCACCCAAAAACACCATTATCCAACCACTTTATAAACAGCCTTTCCCTTAAACCAATTGAACTTGATTTATTTTCCATTTGCAAGGTCACACCAAACACTTTAATGAATGTGAAAGAGATGTTCAATAGGATTGCAAGTCTTTGCCAATAGATAGAAGATGAACTAGAATGATGCATTGTTTTAAGCATAGAAAAATATTTGTAAGGACTTTGATAAATTTTAGCACCATTGAATTACATCTTAGGACTTTGGTTTGAATCCTTTGTCTCATACCTTTTGGTTCTGAGTCCCATCTTTAATCCTCTCTCCCTTGTTTCTCACTTGGTTTTTTGCTAGAGCACTAGCAAAGTATAAGTTTGAGGGAGTTGATATCTTGTGTTTTTATGAGTTTTTAAAGCTTTATTCTTCATTGTTTTGTGCATAATCATGAGCATTTAGGTTGTTTAGGCTGCATTGTGCATCAAGTTGGTATTTCAGGTATTGGAATGGAGATATGCAAGGAAAGTGTGCTTTGGAGCCAAATAAGTCAAGGATTTGCAAGGAAATGGAAATGAAGGCAAGAAGGCCAAACAATTAACCAGACAATCAACCATTTGGTCGATCAACACATTGTCAGATTCGCGGACTTCAAGCAATCGAGCAAATGATCGACCATTTGGTCGATCAAAACTCTATCAGATCCTTCGGACATGGCACAGGACAAAACGATCGACCATAACAATCGACCGAATGGTCGATCGTGACGCGAGCCGAGACTTCGGAGACCAGAACGATCGATCGAGCAATCGACCAAATGGTCGATTGAGACGCATGCGAGACTTCAGACTTCAAGGTGCGAGACTTCGGGACTTCAGCCGATCGACCAACCGATCGACCAACTGGTCGATCATGTGGTCGATCGTGTGCCTTTTTGAGACCAAAACCCGGTTTGTTCTGGTTTTCTCTGAATTGTTTAATTTTAATCCGGTTTGTTCCGGTTTAGTTTATGTTTTCCTATAAATACTCCAACCCTAATTGTGGAGACTTATCTCTTATCTTATCATTTATCTCTTGTATTAGTTTTTGTTAAGCAGCCACCTAGGGTTCTTAAGCATTTCCATACTTGGTTTTGTTGAATCTTTGGTGGATTTTCCAGTTTTAATAGCAATTTGTCTTTCTAATCTCTTAATCTACAAGCTTTTATTATGATTTCACAAAGACAAACCTCTTTCCTTTGTGTGATCATGATGATTAGTGAGTAGATCTTTTAAGAACTTTGGGCTTGGTAGATCAGGGAGATAGATGGTTGATCTTTGATGTCTAGGGTTAATTTTATGCATTTCCTATCTTGATTAGTGATAATATTGCTAGATAGCCTTGATCAAGCTTAAATCTAGACTTTAGGATTTCCATGCCCACAAGGTGTTTGATGAAATTTCTGAACCAAACTTTTCAAGAGCTTTGCATTCCTAGCCAATGGAAATTGATGATTAGGGTGCTTAGTGGTATTTAGACTTGATATTAATGCATGCTACCTTGTGATTGCCTTTGGAAATTGTTGATTATCACTTGAATAGAATAGAATCTCTACCATGGAAATGGATTGATTTGCATAAGTGTTTTTAGCCATAGGATTGTTCTTGATTGTTGCTTAGACATCTAGGATTGATTAGCTATCTCCCAAGTCAATTACCTTGCCCAAGGTTCTCTTGTTAATTCTTGATTTTCAGTATATTTGCTATTTGAGTTTGTTTGCCTTGAGTTTGCATTGTCTTGTTTACTTTATTTGAGTGACTTTGATTAGTTAAGTAGTAACATAAGAACCTCTTACTTGATTAAGAATAGATTAAGCATTTTGTGTATTCTTGGTGTGTTGGTTGATTGCAAATTGTGGATTGATAAACAATTGATACTGAAAGTTGCTACATCAATTTGGCGCCGTTGCCTGTTTGCATTCTTATTGACCATTAGGATTTCAACTTTGCTTGAGACTATTCATTTACTTTGCACTGTTTGTTACTTGGATTGGATTGGTGGGTTGTCTTTGATTTTCAGGTTGTATGAACTTGAGGAGCCACGGCCAAGCCAACTTTTTTCAGCCTGTGGACGACATTCACTTACTTGAACGAGAGAACCGCCGTTTAGCCCGCCAAGCCATGAACCGCCGTTTTGCCCGCCAAGCCATGGACAACTTGTGTCAGCTCGACTGAGCTCGGCCAGCTGGACGGCAGTGGACAGTGTATGGGTCAGCTGGGGAGCTCGTGGGCGATGATGGGACGCAGTAATGAACGGTCACAACCGAACAGGCGTGACCGAACGGACATGGACGGACATACGTGTCCGAACAGGTAAGCTCGGACAGGCACGTCCGAACGTACACGATCTATCGGGAGCGATCGAAGGGGTTTATCCGATAGGTGCCTTTTCGGGCCTAGACTTCGGCCAGATCCTATAAACTATAAATAGAGGGCGCTGCCTTCATTTTCGAGGAAAATAATGCTTTCCATTGTCCATCAATTCTCGAGAAGAAAAGGGGGTGCGGCTCGGCGAGTACGTCGATACTTGTCCGAACAAATGCGCACACTACCTATCTATCGACGGTGCGATGAGACGAGCGATAGTTCGACAATCGGGTTGAACCGATTGAAGGATAAGAGGCGGTCCGGACATGGATCCGGACTGACCGAAGGATGATCGATGGTTCAATCATAACATCGGACTGATCGGAAGGTCATTGATGATCCGCATCAATAGACGGATCGATTGAGGGATGATCGGTGATCCAATCGCTAGTCGGATCGGGCAATCAAAGGATCGATGATACGAGCTGTAGGTTGGATTGATCGGTCGGGAGGTCGGCAAGTCTATCAGAAGTATCGGTCCGGTCGAAGGACGATTGGCGATTCGACTATGGGGTCGGATCGTTGGATCGGACCTAGCTTTGATACCAAGACCGACGAGTCGACCGAAGTATCGAGGTATCAAGGTACGACCGGTTAGTATGGTTGGTACCAAGCTTGGGACACGAGTGGTTGGGGAAGCCGATAGCACAACTGATCGTCGTGAACCGAAGGGACTATAAGTCCCCATCCCTAATCTGTGCTAGTCTGTGGGGTTGGTTGGTTGTATGGCTAAGCACCAAGGGATGACTCGAGGGTAAAGTTATTCCGCTGCGTATAAGGGTTACAAAGCAAAGGCCGCGAGCCAAAGCTAAGGAACCAAATCAATAGATATTCGGCCGGGAAAAGGGCCGAATGGAAGCCGTGACCGCGGACGCTGGGACGTCTGGGTCGGGGTCTTTTACAGGCGTTCTTCGAACCCTGGTCCCCACCCTTTAACAACCTTCTCACAGGTCTTTCACAGGCGTTCCTCGAACCCTGGTCCCCACCCTTTAACCAGAAGATAACTTAACAGTACTGTAACAACCTGTCCCGTAGACCCCATTAGCCCACCGCTAGCTGCCCCAACGGACCGTCCGTGGACCCTACTAGCCCACCGCTAGCCATCCCAACGGACCCCAAGCTGGCCCTACAGGGCATCAATCCTAACCCCTCACTGGGCAATTGCCCTACAGGGCATCTATCCAAATCCACAGTAGGTTATTGGTGCGCCAGGCGTTCTTCGAACCCTAGTCCCCACCCTTTAACAACCTTCCCACAGGACAAGCTGTCACCAATTGACCTGCAGCCTAACATGACTTTAGAGGCAAGGCCGTTGAGGGTGCTCGAGAGGAGAGTCAAGGAACTTCGGAAGAAGAAGATTCCTTTAATGAGAATCCTGTGGGACTGTGATGGAGTATAGGACCAGACTTGGGAGCCCGAGGCGAGGATGAAGGCAAGGTTTAAGAAGTGGTTTGAGAAGCAGACCGCGACTTGAGCTTGTCTAGCCGGGTCCGAGTTGTAGTCCGTGGCTGGAGCGGGTACGGAGTATTCCAGCCCATTTCTCTTGATATTTGGTCGCTTAGCGGTGGTTGGTTGTGCGACTAAGTATCAAGATGAGGTGGTGCTCGGGATGCGGGTTGATGGCTCCGATTGTTGTATTTTTACTTTTTCTGATGTATCTTCGTTCAGATTGTAACGATTATGGCATTTTTTTTAGATTAATAAGATGAGTATTTTTCTTTATGTTTGACAGTTTTTGTCATGGGAAAAAGAGAAATAGCTTGGGTTTTTATTTTTGGAAAGTTTCCATAAATAGAAAGTTTCCATAAAAGGAAGTTTCCGGAATTAGAAAGTTTCTAAAAGAGGAAAAATTTTGTGGAAACGTTGAGGTAGATCTAGCCGGGAGATACTCGTTGGCATCAGTATTTATTTTTCTCAAGACCGTGTGGGCCCAACTCATGTGATACCGATAGCTCGATGGACTTTGTGGCCAAAGAGTGGGAGTGGTATGTTGCTTCGGATGACAATCCGAGAGCGCGCTTTAGGGTGACGACTCAAGAGCGGGATATTTGAGACCCTGGATACCGTAGCTGTGAGCCGAGGCTCGGCAGTGAGCCGGTATGTCTCAAGGGATGTGACCCAAGAGCGGGGGAGTGTGTGAGTGACTTCCTGGATGCTGTAGCTTAAGAAGGTTGGCCTGATAGCGAGCCGGCATGATTTGTTGGCTGCGACCACGGACGGGGGAAGCACTGAGTTGTGAGCAAATAGTGTTTATAATGCGAGTATATTGGCTAGAGGGAGACCTCGAGGGTCAGTCGGAGGTGTGCGGGCTGTTGCGACAGTGGCACAGGAAACCTTGGCTGACGGTGTTCAGTCCAGTCTGGGGACGTACGGGCCGTGTTGACGGTGGCACGGAGGTCCTTGGCAGATGGGCGGTACTGCAGGATTCGGGGACGAATCCTTATTGGTGGGGGAGAATTGTAACATCCGCGAACCAATTTGTGTTGTTTTGGTGTGGGTGTCGATCGACACCCTTGGTGCATCGATCGACACCATGTTTTCCGGTTTGGTTGGGTTTGTTCTAATTGCTGTTTGGTTTGGGTTGGTCTAATTAAATCCCTAAATCGTGTTATAAGTGTCTAAAGACGAATTAAGGGTTTTGGGGAAGTCTCTTTTGGTCGCCGTTAATTGAGAAAAAGAGAGAAAGGAGAGAAAACGTTTCTGTGATTTTTTGGGCTTGTTCTTGGTGATTCGGAGAGTTCTGAGGCTGTAGAAGGGATAGCTATAGCTGGGAACGAAGGAGAAGCTTCTGGAGGTGTTGATTCCATCGTTTCTCAATCCAATCTCTCTGTTTTTGAGGTGAGTGCTTGACCATGGTTGATCTAAGAATGAGATCTCTCTTGTTTTGGTTGTTTTCTTGTCTTTTGTGGTGTTTGCTTGCTTGGGTTTGTTGTTTTCGTGATTCTCAGTGATTTTCGAGGTGTTTGGGTGAGTTTGAGACGATTTCGAGACGGATTGAATCGCAAGTTCGACGTTCGTGTTCGCGCAGATCGTGTCTGCAGAAGAGGCATTGATCGACACCATGTGGCATCGGTCAACACCATATTGAGAAGCATCGATCGGCACCTTTCAGCATCGATCGACACCTGTTCTTGTGGCATCGGTCGGCACCGATGTAGCATCAGTCGATACTAGTCGTAACCGAGACTTGTTTTCTTGGTTTGATGTATTGTTGTGTGTTTGTTTGTTTACTTGAACATGAGGGTCTCATATGCTTGTGTGTATAACCTAGTAGATGGGAGGACGGTCTCACTAAGTATTTATGATAATACTTACGCATCTCAATTGTTGTTTGTGGTGTGTAGGTAAAGGCAAAGTGTGATCGTGGAATCAAAGGCGATGAGGAGGAGGATGTTTTAGAGGCTTGATTGATTGTGGTCTAGCTATTGTTAGGTTGCTAGGATTGAGTTGATAGAACATTGTAGGATGTTGGAACCTTGCTATTTCATTGTTAGTTTGGATTATTGCATTATTGACTATTGGTTTATTTTGATGGAATTCTTATTAGATTAATGGAATTGTGTTCTTTGGTTATCCGCGGTTTTTGATTGTTGTTAGGATGTTAGTGGGTATGGGACCACTAGTGAATTATATTATATATAAAAAAAAAAACGGGAAGGCTTGTTCCATTTTGGTATCAGAGCCAGGTTGCTCTGCTGGTCAATTGGTGGCAACTTGTCCTGTGGGAAGTTTGTTAAAGGGTGGGAACCAGGGTTCGAGGAACACCTGGCGCACCAATAACCTACTGGTGGATGTGGATTTCCACAGTGATGGGTTAGGATCGATGCCCTGCAGGGCCAGCCTATGGGGGCAACTAGCAGTGAGGCTAGTGGGGTCCACAGGACGGATTGTCATATAAAAATCAATTTTTATTGTAACAACCTATCCCGTAGACCCCACTAGCCCACCGCTAGCTGCCCTAACGGACCGTCCGTGGACCCTGCTAGCCCACCGCTAGCCGTCCCAACGGACCCCAAGCTGGCCCTGCAGGGCATCGATCCTAACCCTCACTGGGCAAATGGAACTATTTATCCAAATCCACAGATCAATTGGTGGCAACTTGTCCTATGGGAAGGTTGTTAAAGGGTGGGGACCAGGGTTCGAGGAACGCCTGGCGCACCAATAACCTACTGAGGATTTGGATAAATAGTTCCATTTGCCCAGTGAGGGGTTAGGATCGATGCCCTGCAGGGCCAGCTTGGGGTTCGTTGGGACGGCTAGCGGTGGGCTAGCAGGGTCCACGGATGGTCCATTGGGGCAGCTAGCGGTGGGCTAGTGGGGTCTACGGGACAGGTTGTTACAGTACTGTTAAGTTATCTTTTGGTTAAGTTCAGCAAATTTCTTGGCATCCTCTATTTGCCCATTAGCTTGTCCAATCAACAATTGCTGCATCATTGCTCTTAAGTCTTGTGCATGGCCTTGGGAGGTCTGAAACCCTGGAGGGGGACACAATGGAGGCTGGAACACTTGATGTTGTTGTTTAGGTACATAGCTGTTTTGCTGTTGAGGCTGTTGAGGTGGATAGACTTGTTCTTGAGGATTGGCTACATTAGTGCTCCTATAAGAGAGGTTTTGTTGCTTGAATCCTCCTCCTTGGTTGTAGCCTTTGTATCCTCCTTGGTTCTGCATATAACAAAGCTCAGCAAACTCACTCTTCCTATCTTGAACAGGAACCACTTCTTCACCAATAAAATTAATGGTCCTTTGTTGGCTAAGGAGGATCTTGTCTAGCTTCTCATTGACCATCTTCAAGTCTTTCTTGTACTTGTCCTCTTGATCAATGGAGACAAAGCTCACTGTTCTGTCATAGTCCTCATTGTAGTTACCATCTGATTGAGCAAGATTCTCTACCAACTCCCATCCTTCTTCCACATTCTTATTCAAAAAGTTACCATTGGAGGCTGTGTCAAGAAGCATCCTAATATTTGGGAGGACTCCTCTATACAAGGTACTTAGAAGGGACTCATTGCTAAAGCCATGGTGAGGACACTGAGTCTGGAAGCTTTTGAATCTCTCCCATGCCTCACAAAAGCTCTCATTATTCCTTTGTGCAAAACCAGAAATCTCATTCCTCAATCTAGCAGTTCTAGCAGTAGAGAAGAATTTAGCCAAGAAAGCCTTCTTGCAAGCATCCCAAGTTGTGATTGCCCCAGTTGGAAGTGTCTTCTCCCATAGATGAGCCTTGTGTCCAAGTGAGAAAGGGAACAGCCTGAGCTTGAAACCATCCTCACTTACACCATTGATCTTTGTGAGACCACAAATTCTGTCAAACTCATCAAGGTTGTCTAGGGGGTCTTCCATTGGCAAACCAGGGAACTTGTTGGCTTGAATCATAGAGATCAATCCACTCTTGATCTCAAATTCGTTGTTAGCAACAGAAGGAGGCACAATACCAGCTCTTTGGTTGTGTGTGTTGGGTGCATCTCCAGCACCAATGTGCCTTGGCCTTTGAACTTGTTGATCTTGTTGCTCCATTAGCAATTGTTGTTCTCTTTCCTGATAGATCCTTATTTTCTGCTGTCTCAAATCCCTTGGTGGCCTGTTGATGTGGTCAAGGAGCCTTTGAAGATTCTGATGACCCTTTGATCTTGTTTGCATCAACAGACTCGAGTACAGACTCAGACAGGCACTCGGTCGAGCACAGGCTCGAGTAGGTGGTCGAGTCGACTTAGAAGAGATGTCTATTTGTATCCGGCAACTGACTCGATTAAGTACTCGATCATGCACTCGGTCGAGTGGGGGTCGAGTTGATGGTCGAGTTGGTACCCGAAACTCAAAACAACCAAGCAGAAGAAGAATCTTGATCTGTAGTGATCAAAGTAGATACAGAACTCAATCTTAGACCTATATGGATTCTAAATGTCACAAATAAACACTCAAATGCGGCAATAGCGCCAAATTGAAACAGTTTGTTTTCCCAATGGTGGTAAAATGATGGATGATACGAAAGATGCTATGAATGAATGGTAAGAGAGCATAGGGTTTCAATTCCTCTTATGCAGTTGCAGTATAAGAGGTATCAATCCAAATCCGAGTGGTTGCAAGCAATTAGAACATGCACATTCATTTAAGTTGAGCCAAATGTAAAGATGATTTGGTACTAAGATCCTAATGACAAGTATGAAATGCAAGATATGGAAACTAACATGACAAAATACTAAATGCAACTTGAACAGAATGATTAAGATGAGACTAAACAGAAACAAACTAGAGATGATAGATTACTAATGAACTAATGCAAGACAAGTGATGAACAGAGACTAAATGAAATGCAATAGAAATGAAACTACAATGAAACAGGAAATGAAACTGGACAAATGCAAACAGAAATAAGAAAATCTGGGGTTGAGCTCGAGCAAGCACTCGATCGAGTGTAGATCGAGTACTAGGTCGAGTTGGCTAAATCGGGAAAACAGAGTAGAACAAATAAAACAGAGCAATACAAAAGCAAATCAAACAGCAAGCAAATAACATGATTTAAACAAGAAAAACAATAGAAAAGCAAGGTCTTAGGGATGGATTCATGGGCTAGACTCTGGATTGTGGTTATCTAACTTGATCAACAAACCTCAAGCAACATGAGCTAATCTCTAGACAATGATATCAAGTACATGTTAATCCACTCTCATGGCAAAAAAAAATCAGACTTATACAGATCTAGGCTAGTTCTCACATAGCAAAGAACATGTAAAGGCAAGCATTAAGCAACAGATCATTCATGTCAAAAATCAAACAAGACATCTAATCTCTTAGCATGCCTAATGATAATCTCTAGATCTAGCCTTAGCTAGCAATCAAGACATTGGTGTGATGCTAAGAAGCTTAAGATCAAACCCTACAATCTCGGTTATAGGATCAACATAGGGGATATCTAGCCTAGAAGAGATCTAAAACAATCAACCTTGACGAGATCAAACAACCACAATCATCATCTAGCCTAAACCATCCCTAAGATCTAAGCAAACTACTCACAATCACACATGATGAACAACAAAGTAATAAACCCAGAAAATGATGAAACTTGCATGATTAGATAGATGAAACAGAGATCTACAATATTGAAGAAGGAATCAAACACGAATTCTTAATATCTTGAAAGTTATGAGACCAACAAAATCCAAGAATTCTTTTGATCTCCTTCAAAAGTTGAAGAGAGAATCTAAAATATTAAAAAGCAAAAAGTAGAAATCCCCAAAAGGGTAAATACTAGGTATAAGGAATATCTAAAAATCTGGACTCTTTGGTGGCTGAGGGTACAAGGCTTTATATAGAAAAGGAGTGGAAGCCCGAAAAATGCTAAATGACAAAATAGCTAGGCGGCTCGGTCAACTCGACTAGGTGCTCGGTCGAGTGACCGGTCGAGTTGGCTCTCCTTCTGCTCCTTCCACTCGGTCGAGTCCTCCTTAGCACACGGTCGAGTGTGTGGTCGAGTAGTCGGTCGAGTGGAACTCCGGGCCTTGATTCTTCAGCTCTAACTCCCTTGGTCTCTTCTCTTCTTAGCTCCAATCTTCTTCAGCATTGCTTCCATGCTCCTTAGGCTCTAAAATCACCTGTTTATGCAAGAAATATGCAAATGCAATGCAACTCTATCCTAAATGCACAAACAGTCCTAAAGCTATGCAAAAAGGGCTAAACTAGATGGTAAATAATGCAAAAGAAGTGAAAATACTAAGGGAAAACAGGGTAAAATATATGAACATCACAGACAAACCTCAACTTCAAAAGTATGTGAGGGTAAAAGTTATAGACCTTTAAGAAGGACAAAAGTGATAAATCTACCAAAAGGAGGAACATCGACAGTGAGGTTTCAATATGAACGGATCCAGAAGAGGTGTTATCATTGCCAAAGGTTAACACATGAGAAAGATTGTTGTATGTTGCTCGTAAAAGAAAAGGAAGAGGCAGCAAGGGAGAAACAACTAAGGAAACTTGGAGAAAAGCCTAAGAAGCCTTTGGTAATTAGAGAATATGATCCTTTGTTCGGTGTGTTGAGAGAAGATCAAGTTGGGGTAGACGTATCAACGGGCAGACCTAAGATAGCGTCGGATGTTCTAGAAGGGATGAGGCAGTATCTGCTGGTGGCTGAGGAATCGGAGAAGAAGCTTAAGATCGAAAAGGTCAAAAATTCTGTTAAGGACGTGGAGAAGGATCCTATGTTACAGAAATCAATCATACGATTGGAACCTATGCCTTTGGTGCACCAAGACATAAACAAGGAAAAATGTATAGTGTTTAATTATGAGGAGGCGGGGATTAACCTGGAATAACAAGCAAGAGAGAGTAGTGCACCCATCAGCGATGGATTTCAGTTTATGGGGGATGCAAAAAAGTCGGGGAGGATGGAGCTGAATGTGATTCCATCTTTCGAAGACTCAAAGAACTACATTGCTCTTTCTCAGCTGTTTCAGGTTAATCCGACGGTTTTCAGACCTGGTCTCTATGAGATAGGGTCTGGTTCTACCGGGATTAAGCCTAAGCAGGCGAGGGCAAGAGAAAGACCTTCCAAAAGCTACCAGAAAGCCAAGCCTCTAGACCTGGTTTTGATAGATGAGTCCCAAACAAAGAAGGGTGGATTAATGATTGGAGTTAAGGAAAAACGAAAAGCAGTCAATGAGGGCCAAAGCACTACAAAGTCTACCAAGCTAAACCCCTTAGAGGTAGTGCCAGATGAGGGACTTCCCAATCCGTAGTTAGCATAGTCAGCTGGAATTTCCAAGGATTGGGACGGTCTCAAGACTTGACAATTCACCGTCTCACAGAAATGCATAAATTTTTTTCCCTGAGATGTTATTTGTGATGGCAACAATGCAAAGTAGAGATGTGTTAGTAGATGTACAGGTGTGGCTTGGTTAAGATAGAGTGTTCACGGTGGAACCAGTGGGTAAGGGGTTGGCTTTGTTTATAAAAAGTGGGGTTGAGGTAGATTTTAAGTATGTAGATAAGAATCTAACGGATATTGGAAGTTCAATGGGGTGCCTTATCATTTTTTGTGTCATGTGTATATATGGGGATCCAGTTTTTAAGAATATAAAAGAAAACTGGGAAAGGCTTTGTAGAATTGGGGTAGGACGAAAGGAGGTTAGTGTATGGTGGGAGATTTTAATGACATACTACATAATGGGGAAAAGATTGGTGGGCCTCGTAGATGTGAAATTATGTTTATACCATTTGCAGATATGCTCGACACTTGTGATATGGTCGAATTGGCTAGTAAAGGGGATAATTTTACATGGGCGGGGAAGCGGTATGATATGTGGATCTAGAGTCATTTAGATAGGACTTCTAGGAATAAAGAATGGTTTACTCAATTTCCTGCAGCTAATCAAGCGTTTATGGATTTCAGAGGATCAGATCATCGACCAGTGCTAATTAAGCTGATGGACTCCCAAGCGGAGTACAGAGGTCTGTTCAGATTTGATAGAAGATTTCTGCAAAAACCTTATGTGAAGGAAGCTATTGCTCAAGCATGGGGAAATGGAGAAGGTTTAATTGGTAGTAGTGCTTCACAAAGGCTAAGGTGGTGTAGAAAAGCTCTCAGTGGGTGGAAGAAGAACAATACTCTGAATGCTCAAGAGAAAATCCACCAGATCGAAAATGCTTTAGAAAATGAGCAATCGTCAGTTTTCCCAAGACGTATATTCGTGCATAGTCTAAAACGAGAACTGGCGGTGGCATATAGAGAAGATGAGATTTTCTGGAGACAAATAGATTCAAATGGCTGAAAAGTGGAGACAGGAATTCCAGATATTTCCAGGCTGTAGTGAGAAGTAATAGAACAAGGTTGAGGATTGAATTCTTATTAGATAAGAATGGTGTTCAAAAGAAGTCAGTGGCGGCAAAAGGGGGAGTCGCGATAGATTATTTCCATAACCTGTTTACTTCATCTAACCCAACTCCTTATGCGACTAGGTTTGCTGGTTTGCACAGGAGAGTGTCAGACGAAATGAATGAAAGTTTGATTAGAGAAGTATCTGCAAAAAAAAAAAAAAAAAAGCTTTATTTGCGATTAATCCAGAAAAGGCTCCAAGACCAGATGGAATGTCAACACTTTTTTTCCAATATTACTGGGAGTTGGAAACTATGTATTAAAAGAAGTGTCTCTGTTTTTTTAAGAAGGGGTTTTCCCACATGAATGAAACTTCACCCATTTGTGTCTTCTCCCAAAGATCTCTCATCTGTCTCTAATGAAGAATCTTCGACCAATAAGTTTATGTTCTGTGCTTTACAAGATAATATCCAAAATCATGGTGAAGAGACTTCAACCAATGTTGCCGTTGGTGATTTCAGAGACTCAAACCGCCCATGTGACTGAACAGTTAATTTCTGACAATATTTTGGTGGCACATGAGATAGTCCATAGCCTACATGTTAATCCAGAGGTGGCGGAAGGGTTTATGGCCTTTAAAACTGATATGTCGAAGGCATACGACAGAGTTGAGTGGAGCTATCTCTGAGATTTATTGCTAGCAATGGGTTTCCATAGGCATGGGCAAATAAACCGAAGCCGAGGAACCGACCTGAACCCGACCCGAAAATACCCGAACCCGACCCGAACTAATTCTGTTTAAATAACCAATAAGTTTTGGTTTTCAAATAACCACGGGTATCGGGTATTACCCGAACCGAACCCGAGGAACCGAAGATACTTGTTTATACCCGAGAACAATTATACAAGATATCACACTATCACATATGATATGATTTCATAAAACCGTTTGCCTTAATCTCCCTCTTTGAATCCTTGTGAATTGTTTTGCGAGACATGGTATGCTCAGTTTCATTTGTTTAAGATTTCATTGTATGCTCAGTTTCATTTGTTTAAGGTTTAGTTCATTGTTTCTTGTTGAATTTGTTAGATTATACAACTGTTTGTACAATTATAATTCAGGTTTTTCGGGTTTTTTGGATACATTTCAGGTTTTTTTGGGTATTTTGGATATGTTCGAGTAGGTACTATCCATAACCGAATATATTTTGGATACATTACAGGTTTCTTAAAGTCAATACCCAAATAACCCAAACCCGATAGGAACCGAACTTGAACCCGACCCGAAATTATATGAACACCTGTTCGGATCCTATATTAGTAAACCCGAAAAACCCAAACCCGAATTACCCGAACCTGAACCCAACCCGAACACCCAAATGCCCAGGCCAAGGTTTTCATATCAGATGGGTGAAATGGGTAATGTACTTTGTGTCAGCAGTAACCTTTTCAGTGCTAATTAATGATCAACCACATGGGCTGATTAAGCCTTAAAGAGGGTTAAGGCAAGGGGATAGATATGCTCAAATTAAATCCTAGAGCTACTCTCTCAAATTAAGAGGTCAATGTAGTACTTAGGGGTCGAATTCCACAAGGACTCAAAACTACATAATAAATTATAGAGTTTTCTAATTATGCTAAACAGATTAAATTGAATTAAAATAAACAATGCAAAATATTAAATAAAAGCTGTTGTAAATTCAGAATATCAAAAAGCTAGGTCTAGGGAATTTCTCAGGAAATTATGAAATATTAAATCAGGAAATAAATAGGATTCAAGCAATTTAGAACAGATCTAGAACTCTAAACAATTTTGTAAATTAAATCAGTTCTCACTGCAAATAATATCTAAATTTAAAACCAGAAAATCCAAATCTTTTTGCAAAATTCTAGGTTAAAAATCAGCTTTAAAATCAGGTTTAGAAAAGTTCACAGAATTATTAATTCAAATCTCTTTGTAATAAACAATTCTGCTCATCAATGGTTTAATCAGGAAAACAATTATATTCTCATATCAATTTATTTTCCTAAGATAACAATTCTAGGTGATCAATCAAGAATTATTGTGAAGAACAACCAAGGATGAAGATCATAAAAGATTAAGAACCCTAACAATCTCAGATCTAATAAATCATAAAAACCCTATGAAAAACCCTAAACCTAACAAACAAATTACTCAGACATAGTCATTGAAGAACAAAACATAATTCTGAATAATAAGCAATTGAAATTAAAAGAGTAAAGGGAGTTCAATAAATTCTTCTCTCAAAGTAGATCTCTCTCTCCAAAGCTCTAAAAATCTCTCAGGGTTGCAGGAAAAATATAAATTGCTAGAAAAAATAACTTGAGGGTTTGCAAAACCTAAAAACAATATATATACATCCTAAAATATGTCCAGGGGCTTATGTTGCAATTATGGAAGACTTTGGGCAACTTTTGTAAAACTTCCAAAACTTGGGTCTTGAGTCGGCAGAGAGGGGTGTCGATCGATGCTCCTATAGTGGTGTCGATCGATGCTCCTATAGTGGTGTCGATCGATGCTTGGTCTATGATCCGACTCCAACTTGATTTCCTACGGTAAATGCTCCAAAACGATCCAAATTGCTCAACTTTGCTCCTTTCATGCTAAAAACCTGTAAAGACTCAAAAACAATCTAGAAAACAAATCAAAAGACTCTAAAAGACTCCTAATATCATGGTTAAAAACCACAAAAACCATGATATATCAACTCCCCCAGACTTAGCATTTGCTTGCCCTCAAGCAAAACATAAACTTAGACCTGTGAAAGAGGTTTGAAAACAGGGAACTCACTCAATTGCATAATGATTCTTATTTGCACTCTTCATTTACCTGACTCAAGAACTTACTTCTTATACTGAACCATGATAAGCATCAACATTTCGTACTCAAATCCCACAATCCTCTGGAATCTCTGAAATCTCCATTGTCATCTCATTAGTCAATATTAAAGCAAGTACAGGTGAGTTCTTACCTTGGGTGTATCGAACAGTGGCATATGGACTCTCTTCAGGCCAAGACATTCTTCTTACATCTCCTTTCCTCTCCCTTTTCTCACTTCCAAATATATTTTTTTTTCTTTTCTTATATATATATATATATTTTTTTTATAAATCAAAGGTGTAAGCGAATACCGAGGTCATTGGTAATTTACCTACCCCTCACTTCCAAGCTTTGTGTGATCATTTGACTCAAGAGTAGAATAATGAGGTCATAGGTAATTTACCTACGTCTCTAAACTGATCAAAATCATTTCATCTTTTATTCTTTTTTTCTGATCTTTTTTTTTTAAGTACTGAAGGGAAGAGAGAGGGGAGACATACTTTGAAAAATTGCACTGCCTTGTATGGCCCGAAGAAGAAGTCTAGTCCACTGATTTCCAACCCCAAAGTAAGAGATTAAGTCCGGTTAAAATCCTGATAAAAGTTGAGACAACGTTAGATCAATCAGATATCCATTGAATAAGGGCTTTCAGGATTGTTGATAAGGCTCATAGTCTTTCTAAGCTTCAGTTCTGAGATCAAGCATAAACAAATAATCATTAGAGTGTTAGCCAAATAAGAGAAATCATTAATCAAGATCATAATTCCCAAAGACAAAAAGAAAAATTTGAAAAATTTGACTCAAACTTTATGGTTTTGACTGACACAACTGAAACTCAAAAACAGAAAACATAGTTAGTACTAACCTCCCCCAGACTTAAACAACACTGTCCCCAGTGTTATCAAGTAAGAGGAAAGCAAAAATAAAAATAAAAATAAATAAAAATCAAAAGAAAAAGAAAAAGAAAAACCTAACAGTGGGTTGCCTCCCACTAAGCGCTTGTTTTCAGTCATTAGCTTGACTGTGCTGGAGCTCAGGCATCCGGAGGATCAGAACATGGCATTGAAATCCTCTTCATCCAAGGTGGTGTATAAGCTTTAGGTGCATGAGGCTTGCCAAGGATGTGTAGAACAGGACTAGGGCGGGATTTAGGTATGGGAGGGTATCTTTTCTGTCCTGCAAAATCATCAATAGAAGAAACAAGCGCTCTACGATAATCTCGTGGCTTGGTTAATTGCAAAACAGTTTTTGTATCTTTGAAATTCTTGTTGATGATAAAAGGAGGTTTAGGAGAAGAAGATGCATACCTTGGCCTTACCTGAGGACTCTGGAGGATGGAATGGGAGACTTTCTGTTTGGGAACAGGTTTCTGTCTTGAAGCTTCAACTTTAGACAAGCTTTGTCTCGGATGTGGAGGAGTGTCGATCGATGCATCCCTGTTGGTATCGATCGACACTGAGCCTGATGCTCGAATAGCAGAAACTTTTTCAACAGAAAAAGTCTGTCCATCAATAGTAGGAGCCGTCCTCAGCTTATCCATCTCAAAATTCAAACTCAAACCATCCACATTCAGTGCTATGTGTCCCTTCTTCACATCAATGATGGCACCAGCTGTAGCCAAGAAAGATCTTCCTAAGATGAGAGGATCTTTAGGCTCTGTATCATACTTCAGCACCACAAAGTCAGTGGGAATCATGAAGTTGCCAACCTTAACTGGAATATCCTCTAAAACACCTTCAGGAATTCTTCTGGATCGATCAGCCAAGATAAGAGAAATCTGAGTTGGCTTGAATTATGTCATCCCAAGTCTTACAGCAACAGAATATGGCATCAAGTTGATGCTAGAGCCAAGATCACAAAGTGAGTGAGCAAACCTTCCTGTGGAGATAGAGCAATCAAGTACAAAGCTTCCAGGATCTGGTAACTTCTCTGCAGTCTTACATTGAATGATTGCACTCACTTCCTTAGATACAACCACTTCCTGCTTTCTCTCCTTCTTCCTCTGAACAGGCTGGTTCAACAGAATTGCACTAACATCCTTAGTTAGCAAGGCTCCTTCTTCAGGGCTCAAACCATTTGATACCATTCTCTTAACATAGCGCCTAAGTGGTGGTGAAAGCTTCACAGCATCAATCAAAGGCATCTCAATCATCACCTTGTCCATCATTGCCTTGCATCTAGCTTCCTCAAGCTCCTGCTTGGACTTTCTTGGCTTAGGAAAAGGAACCTTTGGTTTATAAACCCTCTCAACTGCTGGAACCTGAGATTTTGCAGCTTATGGTTCTGTCTGAGATGAGTGTTGATCGATGCCTACTTGTTGGTGTCGACCGACACCATCATCTGAAGCCGAGAGATTTGACAATTTCTCTTCTTTTTCTGCAGAAGCAATTTCAGCAGCATCTTCATCTCTCACAGATATGGCATTGCAAGCATGTCTGGGGTTTGACTCAGTTCTTCCAGGGATAAAACCCTCTTGCCTTTTAACAGACCCAACAGTCTGTGCCACTTGACTCTCCAGCTTCTTAACATGAACATTCAATGCCTCTATCTTCCCATTCAGCTCAGTGTAGACATTGTCAATCTTCCCATTGAATGTAACTGTCAATTTCTCTTGTCCTTGCAAAAGCTGCTCAAGCATGGCCTCCATTCTACTCTCAGAAGAAGTCTTAGGAGGGGGAGACTGATAAGATGAGTTCCCATAGGTCCTTGTATAGCCATTGTTCTGTTGCTGCTTCTGGTCACCATTGTAAGGCCTGTTGTCTTGCTGATTTCCAAACCGCTGTCCCTGATTCCCATACAAATAGTTCACATCCTCCTCTTGGTGTCCTTGATCAGGTTCTGGCTCATATGTCTCAACCTCAGCAGCAAAATGAACAGATTTCTTACCCATCAGGAGATTATGCACTGAATCCAGCTTAGCATTAACGAAGCTAACTGGTTTGAATCAAATTCTCCATGTAATCTCTTCCTTTCAGCATCTGCTCCCTTAGTGCTATTGCTAGAAGCCAAGTTCTCAATCAACAATTCAGCATCTTCTGGCATTCTTGTCTTGAAATTCCCATGACTTGCAGCATCCAAAGCTAACTGATACTTCCAGTCACACCCTCTAAAGAAGATACTTAGCAGTTGAACCTTTGAGAAACCATGGTGTGGACAGTCCCTCTGGTAAGCCTTGAATCTCACCCAAGCTGCTTTGAAAGCTTCATCTGGTCTCTGCTTGAAAGAAGACAGCTTGATTCTCAACTCATCTGACATTGCATCATCATAGAAATGGTTGAGGAAGGCACCCTTGACATCACGCCAGCTTGTCAATGATCCAGCAGGCAGCTGTTTCAACCACTGAGATGCCTCTCCTGCAAGTGAGTATGGGAAGAGCTTGCAGAATATGAAGTCCTCAGTTACCCCATTAGCTTTGATACTGGTCACCAGATCCTCAAAATGCTCAATGTGATCCAAGGGCTTCTCATTGGGCAAAGCAGAGAAAGGTCTCTGCCCAACTAGTACGAGGTTTCAACTTTCAAAATCATTCCTCTGAAAAGGGGAGGAACAATAGCAGACCGGTTCTCATACACCAAATCAGCCCGATTGTAGTCAGCAATGGTCCTGATCAGATCCCGGTTGTTCTCCTGTCGTCGAACAGGGTTCTGTACTTGGTTGGCAGCTCCAAGCACGTCTGCAGGTGGGCGTCGATCGATGCCACCTGGTTGGTGTCGATCGACACCAAGGTTTGGATCATCAACGGCAGCAGCTTGCTGATTCTCGACAGCCTGCTCATTGACAACAGGTTTGGCAATCACATTGCCTTCAGCATCAATCTTTTGGCTGTGCTCATTGCGCAAGTGGCCCTCTTGATCCCTCAAATCACCAGCTTCATCACGCATCAGAATGATCGTATTAACCATCTTCAGAGACTTTGCTGCTTTTCTGTTCTCACGCTCAAGTTTTCCCAACTCTTTGTTCGATAGATTCACAGTAGGACCAGATTTGTTGTTCCTTGTGTGAGGTCTAGGAGGCATGCACCTGAAACACCAAAGAGAAGAAAAACAAAAACGTGTAAGTAGAAAATAAAAAGAAAAATTTAGACGAAATTAAAAACTCAAATCTAATGGTAAATCAGAGAGTCCCCGGCAACGGCGCCAAAATTTGATATGCTCAAATTAAACCCTAGAGCTACTCTCTCAAATTAAGAGGTCAATGTAGTACTTAGGGGTCGAATTCCACAAGGACTCAAAACTACACAATAAATTATAGAGTTTTCTAATTATGCTAAATAGATTAAATTGAATTAAAATAAACAATGCAAAATATTAAATAAAAGCTGTTGTAAATTCAGAATATCAAAAAGCTAGGTCTAGGGAATTTCTCATGAAATTATGAAATATTAAATCAGGAAATAAATAGGATTCAAGCAATTTAGAACAGATCTAGAACTCTAAACAATTTTGTAAATTAAATCAGTTCTCACTGCAAATAATATCTAAATTTAAAACCAGAAAATCCAAATCTCTTTGCAAAATTCTAGGTTAAAAATCAGCTTTAAAATCAGGTTTAGAAAAGTTCACAGAATTATTAATTCAAATCTCTTTGTAATAAACAATTCTGCTCATCAATGGTTTAATCAGGAAAACAATTCTATTCTCATATCAATTTATTTTCCTAAGATAACAATTCTAGGTGATCAATCAAGAATTATTGTGAAGAACAACCAAGGATGAAGATCATAAAAGATTAAGAACCCTAACAATCTCAGATCTAATAAATCATAAAAACCCTATGAAAAACCCTAAACCTAACAAACAAATTACTCAGACATAGTCATTGAAGAACAAAACATAATTCTGAATAATAAGCAATTGAAATTAAAAGAGTAAAGGGAGTTCAAGAAATTCTTCTCTCAAAGTAGATCTCTCTCTGCAAAGCTCTCAAAATCTCTCAGGGTTGCAGAAAAATAAAAATTGCTAGAAAAAATAACTTGAGGGTTTGCAAAACCTAAAAACAATATATATACATCCTAAAATACGTCCAGGGGCTTATGTTGCAATTATGGAAGACTTTGGGCAACTTTTGTAAAACTTCCAAAACTTGGGTCTTGAGTCGGTAGAGAGGGGTGTCGATCGATGCTCCTATAGTGGTGTCGATCGATGCTTGGTCTATGATCCGACTCCAACTTGATTTCCTTCGGTACATGCTCCAAAACGATCCAAATTGCTCCATGATATATCATGGTTTTTGTGGTTTTTAACCATGATATAAAGAGTCTTTTAGTGTCTTTTCATTTGTTTCTAGATTGTTTTTGAGTCTTTACAGGTTTTTAGCATGAAAGGAGCAAAATGGAGCAATTTGGATCGTTTTGGAGCATAAATCTCTGATCAAAGCATGAGCATCGATCGACACTGCCCAGCATCGATCGACACATGGTTCAGCCGATGAAGAATCACAAAATTGGAAGTTTTACAATTCTGCCCGAAAGTCTTCCAAAATTGCAACATGAGTCCCTGACGTGTTTTAGGACATATATATATAGTTTTTAGGTTTTCCAAACCCTAAAGTTGTATTCTACCAAGTTTTATTTTTCCTACAACCCTGAGAGATTTTTGAGAGCTATTGGAGAGAGAGATCTGCTTTGAGAGAAGAATTTCTTGAACTCCTTATTACTCTTTTTAATTTCAATTGCTTATTATTCAGAATTATGTTTTGTTCTTCATTGAATATGTCTGAGTAGTTTGCTTGTTAGGTTTAGGGTTTTTCACAGGGATTTTATGAATTATTAGATCTGATTATTTAGGATTCTTTATCTTGCTAGATCTTTATCTTAGGTTGTTCTTCACAATAATTCTTGATTGATCACCTAGAATTGTTATCTTAGGGAAATAAATTGATATGAGAATATGATTGATTTTCCTGATAAAACCTTTTGATGAGCAAAATTATTTCTTGCAAAGAGATTTGATTTAATAATTTTGTGAACAATCTAAACCTGATTTTATTGCTGATTTTTAACCTAGAATTTTACAAAGAGATTTGGATTTTCTGGTTTTAAATTTAGATATTATTTGCAGTGAGAACTGATTTAATTTACAAAAGCGTTTAGAGTTCTAGATCTGATCTTAATTGCTTGAATCCTAATTTATTGATTGATCTAATATTTCATAATTTCCTGAGAAATTCCCTAGGCCTAGCTTTTTGATCATCTGAATTTACACAGCTTTTATTTAATATTTCGCATTGCTTTTATTTTAATTCAATTTAACTTGTTTAGCATAATTATAAAACTCTATAATTTATTGTGTAGTCTAGAGTCCTTGTGGAATTCGACCCCTAAGTACTACATTGATCTCTTAATTTGAGAGAGTAGCTCTAGGGTAAATTTGAGCTTATCAAATTTTGGCGCCGTTGCCGGGGACTCTTTGATCTACCATTAGATTTGAGTTTTAGATTTTGTCTAAATTTTTCTTTTTATTTTCTACTTACACGTTTTTGTTTTTCTTCTCTTTGGTGTTTCAGGTGCATGCCTCCTAGACCTCACACAAGGAGCAACAAATCTGGTCCTACTGTGAATCTTTCAAACCAAGAGTTGGGAAAACTTGAGCGTGAGAACCGAAAAGCAGCCAAATCTCTGAAGATGGTTAACCCAATCATTCTGATGCGAGATGAGGATGGTGCTTTGAGGGATCAAGAGGGCCACTTGCGCAATGAGCAGGGCCAAAAGATTGATGCTGAGGGCAATGTGATTGCTGAAATTGCTGTTGTCGATGAACCAGCTGATGGTGTCGACGGTGTCGATCGACACCAACCAGGTGGCATCGATCGACACCCACCTGCAGACGTGCGTGGAGCTGCCAACCACGTACAGAACCCCGTTTGACGACAGGAGAACAACCGGGACTTGATCAGGACCATTGCTGACTACAACCGGGCTGATCTGGTGTATGAGAACCGGTCTGCTATTGTTCCTCCTCCATTCCAGAGGAATGATTTTGAGCTGAAGCCTGCTTACTTTCAGCTAGTTGGGCAGAGACCTTTCTCTGCTTTGCCCAATGAGAAGCCTCTGGACCATATTGAGCATTTTGAAGATCTGGTGACTAGCATCAAGGCTAATGGAGTGACTGAGGACTTCATATTCTGCAAGCTATTCCCATACTCACTTGCAGGAGAGGCATCTCAGTGGTTGAAGCAGTTGCCAGCTGGATCTTTGACATCTTGGCAACAAGTCAAAGTGGCTTTCCTCAACCATTTCTATGATGATGCAATGTCAGATGAGTTGAGAGTCAAGCTATCCACTTTCAAGCAAAGACCAGATGAAGCTTTCAAGGCAGCTTGGGTGAGATTCAAAGCTTATCAGAGGGATTGTCCACACCACGGTTTCTCAAGAGTTCAGTTGCTGAGTATCTTTTTCAGAGGGTGTGACTGGAAGTATCAGTTAGCTTTGCATGCTGCAAGTCATGGGAATTTCAAGACAAGAATGCCAGAAGATGCTGAAGTTTTGATTGAGAATTTGGCTTCTAGCAATAGCACTAAGGGAGCAGATGCTGAAAGGAAGAGATTGCATGGAGGATTTGATTCAAACCAGTTAGCTTCTGTTAATGCTAAGCTGGATTCAGTGCATAATCTCCTTATGGGTAAGAAATCTGTTCATTTTGCTGCTGAGGTTGAGACATATGAGCCAGAACCTGATCAAGGACACCAGGAGGAAGATGTGAACTATGTGTATGGGAATCAGGGACAGCGGTTTGGAACTCAGCAAGGCAATAGGCCTTACAGTGGGAACTATTCAGGCTACACTTCCAAGCCAGAGTATCAGCAGCAGCAGAACAATGGCTATACAAGGACATATGGGAACTCATCTTATCAGTCTCCACCTCCTAAGAATTCTTCAGAGAGTAGAATGGAAGCCATGCTTGAGCAGCTTTTGCAAGGACAGGAGCATTTGACAATGACATTCAATGGAAAGATTGACAATGTCTACACTGAGCTGAATGGGAAGATAGAAGCATTGAACATTCATGTCAAGAAGTTGGAGAATTAGGTTATTCAGACTGCTGGGTCTGTCAAACGACAAGAGGGTTTTCTTCCTGGAAGAACTGAGTCAAACCCTAAACATGCTTGCAATGCCATATCTGTGAGGGATGAAGATGCTGTTGAAGTTGTTTCTGCAGAATTGGGAGAGCAATCGGACAAATTCTCGATTTCAGATGATGGTGTCGATCGACACCACCTGGGTATCGATCGACACTCCTCCCAGACGAGCCCAGAAACTGCGAACTCTCAGGTTCCAGCTGCTGAAAGAGTCTACAAGCCTAAGGTTCCTTTTCCCAAGCCAAGAAAGTCCAAGCAGGAGATGGAAGAAGCTAGATGCAAGGCAATGATGGACAAGGTGATGATTGAGATGCCTTTGATTGATGTAGTTAAGCTTTCACCACCACTCAAGCGCTATGTTAAGAGAATGGTATCAAATGGTTTGAGTCCTGAAGAAGGAGCACTGCTTACTAAAGATGTTAGTGCAATTCTGTTGAACCAGCCTTTTCAGAGGAAGAAGGAGAAAAAGCAAGAAGTGGTTGTCTCTAAGGAAGTGAGTGCAATCATTCAATATAAGACCGCTAAGAAGTTACCAGATCCTGGAAGCTTTGTTCTTGATTGCTCTATCTCTACAGGAAGGTTTGCACACTCACTTTGTGACCTTGGCTCTAGCATCAACTTGATGCCACATTCTGTTGCTGTGAGACTTGGGATGACAGAATTCAAGCCAACTCAGATTTCTCTAATCCTAGCTGATCGCTCCAGAAGAATTCCTGAAGGTGTTTTAGAGGATATTCCAGTTAAGGTTGGCAACTTCATGATTCCCACTGACTTTGTGGTGCTGAAGTATGATCAAGAGCCTAAAGATCCTCTCATCTTAGGAAGATCTTTCCTGGCTACAGCTGGTGCCATCATTGATGTGAAGAAGGGACACATAGCACTGAATGTGGATGGTTTGAGTTTGAATTTTGAGATGGATAAGCTGAGGAGGGCTCCTACTATTGATGGACAGAATTTTTCTGTTGAAAAAGTTTCTGCAACACGAGCATCAGGCTCAGTATCGATCGATGCCACCAAGAGGGTATCGATCGACACCCCTCCACGACCGCGACAAAGCTTGTCCAAAACTGATGCTCCAAGTCAGAAACCTGTTCCCAAACAGAAGAGTCATCAATCCACACTCCAAAGCCCTCAGGTAAGGCAAAGGTACACCTCTCCTTCTCCTAAAATTCCTCTTATCATCAACAAGAATTTCAAAGCTACAAAAACTGTTTTGCAGTTAACCAAGCCACGAGATTATCGTAGAGCGCTTGTTTCTTCTGTTGATGATTTTGCAGGACAGAAAAGATACCCTCCAATACCTAAATCCCACCCTGGTCCTGTTCCTAACATCCTTGGCAGACCTCATGCACCTAAAGCTTATACACCACCTTGGATGAAAAGGACCTCAATGCCATGTTCTGCTCCTCGGGATGCCTGAGCTCCAGCACAGTCAAGCTAATGACTGAAAACAAGCGCTTAGTGGGAGGCAACCCACTGGTAGGTTATTCTTTTTCTTTTGATTTTGATTTTTGTTTATTTTATTTCTATTTTTGCTTTCCTCTTACTTAATAACACTGGGGACAGTGTTGTTTAAGTCTGGGGGAGGTTGTCTACTAACTATGTTCTTGTTTTTGAGTTTCAGTTGTGTCAGTCAAAACCATAAAGTTTGAGTCAAATTTTTCAAATTTTTCTTTTTGTCTTTGGGAATTATGATCTTGATTAATGATTTCTCTTATTTGGCTAACACTCTAATGATTATTTGTTTATGCTTGATCTCAGAACTGAAGCTTAGAAAGACTATGAGCCTTATCAACAATCCTGAAAGCCCTTATTTAATGGAAATCTGATTGATCTAATGCTGTCTCAACTTTTATCAGGATTTTTAACCGGACTTAATCGCTTACTTTGGGGTTGGAAATCAGTGGACTAGACTTCTTCTTCAGGCCATACAAGACAATGCAATTTTTCAAAGTATGTCTCCCCTCTCTCTTCCCTTCAGTGCTTTAAAAAAAAAATCATAAAAAAAAAGAGAATAAAAGATGAGATGATTTTGATCAGTTTAGAGAGGTAGGTAAATTACCAGTGACCTCATTATTCTACTCTTGAGTCAAATGATCACACAAAGCTTGGAAGTGAGGGGTAGGTAAATTACCGATGACCCCGGTATTCGCTTACACCTTTGATTTAGAAAAAAAAAAAAAAAAAAAGAAGAAAAAAATTATGGAAGTGAGAAAAGGGAGAGGAAAGGAGATGTAAGAAGAATGTCTTGGCCTGAAGAGAGTCCACATGCCACTGATAAATACATCCAAGGTAAGAATTCACCTTATTTATGCTTTAATATTGACTAATGAGATGACAATGGAGATTTCAGAGATTCCAAAGGATTGTGGGATTTGAGTAAGGAATGTTGATGCTTATCATGGTTGAGTATAAGAAGTAAGTTCTTGAGTCAGGTAAATGAAGAGTGTGAATAAGAATCATCATGCAGTTGAGTGAGTTCCCTGTTTTCAAACCTCTTTCACAGGTCTAAGTTTATGTTTTGCTTGAGGGCAAGCAAAGGCTAAGTCTGGGGGAGTTGATATATCATGGTTTTTGTGGTTTTTAACCATGATATAAAGAGTCTTTTAGTGTCTTTTCATTTGTTTCTAGATTGTTTTTGAGTCTTTACAGGTTTTTAGCATGAAAGGAGCAAAATGGAGCAATTTGGATCGTTTTGGAGCATAAATCTCGGATCAAAGCATGAGCATCGATCGACACTGCCCAGCATCGATCGACACATGGTTCAGCCGATGAAGAATCACAAAATTGGAAGTTTTACAATTCTGCCCGAAAGTCTTCCAAAATTGCAACATGAGTCCCTGACGTGTTTTAGGACATATATATATAGTTTTTAGGTTTTCCAAACCCTAAAGTTGTATTCTACCAAGTTTTATTTTTCCTGCAACCCTGAGAGATTTTGAGAGCTATTGGAGAGAGATCTGCTTTGAGAGAAGAATTTCTTGAACTCCTTATTACTCTTTTTAATTTCAATTGCTTATTATTCAGAATTATGTTTTGTTCTTCATTGAATATGTCTGAGTAGTTTGCTTGTTAGGCTTAGGGTTTTTCACAGGGATTTTATGAATTATTAGATCTGATTATTTAGGATTCTTTATCTTGCTAGATCTTTATCTTAGGTTGTTCTTCACAATAATTCTTGATTGATCACCTAGAATTGTTATCTTAGGGAAATAAATTGATATGAGAATATGATTGATTTTCCTGATAAAACATTTTGATGAGCAAAATTATTTCTTGCAAAGAGATTTGATTTAATAATTTTGTGAACAATCTAAACCTGATTTTATTGCTGATTTTTAACCTAGAATTTTACAAAGAGATTTGGATTTTCTGGTTTTAAATTTAGATATTATTTGCAGTGAGAACTGATTTAATTTACAAAAGCGTTTAGAGTTCTAGATCTGATCTTAATTGCTTGAATCCTAATTTATTGATTGATCTAATATTTCATAATTTCCTGAGAAATTCCCTAGGCCTAGCTTTTTTATCATCTGAATTTACACAGCTTTTATTTAATATTTCGCATTGCTTTTATTTTAATTCAATTTAACTTGTTTAGCATAATTATAAAACTCTATAATTTATTGTGTAGTCTAGAGTCCTTGTGGAATTCGACCCCTAAGTACTACATTGATCTCTTAATTTGAGAGAGTAGCTCTAGGGTAAATTTGAGCTTATCACTCCACTTTGCTCCTTTCATGCTAAAACCCTGTAAAGACTCAAAAACAATCTAGAAAACAAATCAAAAGACTCTAAAAGACTCCTTATATCATGGTTAAAAACCACAAAAACCATGATATATCAGGGATCCTCTTTCTCCTTTTTTGTTTGTGCTTTATACGGAAGGGTTAACACATCTGTTTAATGTAGCTCAAAGAGAAGGAAGGATTTATGGGATACAACTACATGAAGAAGGTCCCTCGATTCATCACCTGTTGTTTGCGGATGATAGCTTGTTTATGTGTAAGGCTAAGTCGGAACAAGCGGCAGTCTTGTTATCTATCCTAAAAGCCTATGGAAAGGCAACAGGCCAAGAGATCAATCCGGCTAAGTCTGCTATTACCTTTGGGTCCAAAGTTCCGGAGGCAGTTAAATTGGAGATTCATGGTACACTTGGTATAACAAATGAAAGAGTAGGGAAATATTTAAGACTACCCGAGTGTTTCAGTGGATCAAAGGTGGACATGCTAAGCTACATAAAGGACAGACTAAATTCCAAGGTTTCGAGCTGGCATTCAAAAACTTTGTCTATGGGAGGAAAAGAAGTCATGATCAAGTAAGTAGCATTGGCAATGCCGGTATTTTCTATGTTATGCTTTAAATTGCCGAAGTCTACTTGTGAAGCACATCAGAAGATTCATTGGATTAGCTGGGAAAAGTTTTGTGTGCCTAAAGAGCTAGGGGGAATGGGATTTAGAGACATTGCTCTTTTTAATCAGGCTTTGTTGGCTAAGCAGGCATGGCGGTTACTTCAATATTCACAAAGTTTGTTTGCCAAAGTTTTAAAGTCTAGATACTATCCAAATTCGACTTTTATGGATGCAGGGCTGGGGAAGAGACCACCTTTTGGGTGGAGAAGTATCATGTTTGGAAGGGAGCTCATGAAAAAAGGTCTACAAATCAAAGTGGGGAATGGGTGTTCGCTAAAGGTCTGGATGGATCCATGGGTGAATGATGGAGATATGAGACCGCCGTGGATAAAAATTCTCTGATAGATATCAATCTGGATGTCAAAGAGCTTATCTATGTGGAGAGAAGAGATTGGGATGATCAGAAATTAGAATACCATTTTCTTCCCATCGACGTAGTCAAGATCAAAAGGAATAAACCAATAGTGGATAAGGAGGACTTTTTGGTATGGAAATTAAACAAGAGTGGCGATTTTTCTGTCAAATCAGCCTATTGGTTAGCTGTACAGATTAATAGGCAAGACTTATACCAAGAAGCAGATGTACAACCTTCACTCAATCAGCTTAAAATTCAGATTTGGAAGCTACAAACTGATCCTAAGCTTAAAGTCTTTTTGTGGAAGGTTTTGAGTGGTGCCTTGTCACTGTTATCAAAGCTTAATCGGAGAGGGATGAGATTAGACGAGAGATGCCATTCATGCGGCCAAGAGGGTGAATCAATTAACTATGTGTTATTTGAATGTAATGGAGCAAGACAAGTTTGGGCACTATCAGATATTCACTGAAGCAACACAGTGAATCAGATATTCACTCTTTCCTTTAAATTATTTGGAGATGGTGTAGTTAAAGGAAATCCTTTTCTTGCCAAGGAAGCTACAGCAATCGCTTTCAGTCTTTGTTTTTTAACTAACAGGCAGCTACGACGGCCGAGGAAACCGAAAAGGCCAGAACGTCTTTGTCCGAAGCTGTGGCAAAGATCGTTCCCTCAGATCTTGCGGCTTTCCTCGCCGTAACATTGGTAAGTGCATGCAGGCTGCTTGTTTAATTTCGATAACCCTCCCTAAACCCAGTATTTAATCAAAACTTATTAAAATTACTCGATCTTGTTTGTTTGTTTAATAGGACGAGCATTGGCCTATTCCAACTAAGCAGGAATACTATGATGGTAAACTTTCCCAAGAATCATTCCGATGGGTCAAGATGTTCCAGGAGACTCCTTTATCCACGCTGATCCACGTGAGCGAGCTATATATAGTTTCTTATCAAGTCTATAGACGTTGGTTAATTAGTTTCTTGAAGCTGACCATATCTTGCAATTCTTCTTAATTAAATAAAATATAGGTTCCATTTTCTCAAATTCCTACATCTGTCTACGAATTATCAGTTAATTTTATCAACAAAGTTCCATGTGAAGCATCACTATGTGGCTTTGTAATGTGGGCGTCTGATTTCATTCTCACTGAATGGCCTGGAGTTTAAAAAAAAAAACAAAACAATGATGACCTATCTAAGGTAATTAAAACGCATCAATTTTGTGTCATAAATTGATATTGATTGAATGGTATTCACTCACTTAACTTTGTTTGTTTGACTGAGACTCCAATGTTTTGTTTTCTACTTGTAGGTGGCAATATTTGTTGTATTAGCCATACTGTAGCGTTGTAAACCTGATGCTTTGACTACTGTTTTGCCAAAGATGAGGGTCAGACCTACTTATCAAGGCGAGGGCAAGCTTCCCTTTATTATTTGGATGATGGCTCAGGTTCATGTCATGTTAATATTATTATTATCTTTTTATTATTTTGTGAACTACCTAGCTAGGACTCTACCAGAAATTTGTGTGTTTTGTTTAACTTTCCAACTTCATACAGGCCTCCCAAGGTGCTTTATCAGCTGGCTTGTATTCATGGTCACGTAACTTGCTCCCACTAGTGGGTAGTAACAAGTGCTACAGCCCTCAGGCAATGGATCTCATCCTGCAATTTGTTGAGATGTGAGTCCATTTTTTCTTTTCATCTCCCTCCCTCCTCTGCTGTATGTAATGTAACAACCATCTGATCTTGTTTATGCACTTAGGATTTTGTCGAATCCAAAGGCTCGGACCATTCTTCTAAATGAAGCTGTTTGGGAGGGAGAGCGGCTGATTCCACCGTCTTCATTTGAGATCTTGGTGCAACATACATTTCCTGCTTCATCCGCTAGAGTAGAGGTAAGTGTTGGAATTTATATTAAACAAAACAAAACCTTGATGCATGCGCTTGTCGTTTCTGATCACAAGCATGGTGCCCACAGGCAACAAATAGGTTTGAGGCAATCTATCCCTTGTTGAAGGAAGTAGCCCTTGCACCAGAGAATGCGACAGGAAGCAACACAATGAAACAGATATTCACATTTTCATTGAGATTAGCTGGAGAAAGTGTTGGTAACAAACGAAAACCTTGAAATCTTGAGTTTTCTACTTCCTGCTCTCTGTTTTCCAAATAGAGTTGTAATGGATTACCGTTGTTACAGGAAATCCTGTTCTATGCAAGGAAGCTATAGCAATCGCTATATGTTGTGTGACCAAAAACGTTGATTGCTTTAAGCACTGGGATAATCTCTATGAGGAGAACATAGTAGCTAGTGTTGCTCTTCTTAAAAAGCTTGTAGATGACTGGAAGGATCATTCCCTCAAACTATCATCTTCACCAAGTGATACTCTCGCTGTCAAGCATACTATATATAGATTCAGAATGAAGGTAATGTCTCTCTTTAGACTCGTCTAAGCTATACCTAACTTCACCCATGTTTTCTTCTCTGACCTCACCTGCTATGTCTGTAGAACGAAAAAGCCATCATCGCTGAAGGAGTAGCCAATAGTATTATGTACAAAGAAGCTGACAAGTCCTGCAAGCTGATCTTGAGGAGACTCTCCCGTGGAAATGGCGGCCTCCAAATAGCACCCATTACCGCTATGGTTATAGCAGCTGTGGCTGCCGCTGCAGGAGCCGCAATTGCTCTATCTTCCCAGTAGCAAAACTGTAATTGCTATCTTCCCAGTAGCAAACATCTTAGCAAAATTGTAAAAATTGTATAGAACTCTTGACTCATTCAAATGCCCATTTTAGGCTTTGAACCAGGAGAAGCTTTTATTAAACAGTCTCAGCCGCCAGATGTTCTTAAGGTTCTCCAAAATCAGATCACTCCATAGAATGCAAGTTCTAGCTAGGGCCAATTGTAGACTTTATAAAGTAATTCACTAAGGCCGATGGAAACATTATTGTGATTCTAGATTCAAGATCACAAAGATAACAAGACTTTTTCTTATTACTTACAACGCTAGTTAAGGCCAATGGAAACAGGATTACGATTCTCAGAGTAATCAATCTTCACCAAGACTTGGAAACTGATGAAACTCCATCAACTTAGGGGTGTAGCTTAGAAACATCACACTCTATGTATCAACAATAACAAAGCGTACAGACAAGAAAGGATTTTGTGAATCCCAATTAATTTCCATATCTCCTAATACATGAAGTTACTTTCCTTAATTCCAAGGTAGACTGTATAAAGTAACCAAGGTAGAAATTCCTCTAGTGTACCCAAGCTAACATTTGCATTGGAACCACCCATGTAAACTCTTAAAAATTGGAGATTACGCATTTTTTCAAATGCTCGTGCACTTATAGACACCTCCCTGGTCTTGGACATATCAAAAGATACACCAATGACAGATTCAGCACTCTAACATGTACCCAAAAAATATTTGGTTGATCAGTTTGTTATCACAATAAGCAAAGACGTACCAAGTAAAATATATGTAAGAACTTACTGATGTAATTGCCAGTACACTCAGAACATCTTCGGCTTCTACTAAAAACTGACGCTTTCCTGGCTCGCTAGACTGTTCCACAACTTCCTGCCTACCCAATTTTTGGAGTAGATAGTGCATCATTACCTTCCCATCGGTAGATATATGCACGAGAGCTTTATCGGCTAGGACCTTCAACCCATTTTTGACATCCAAGTTACTATCAGCAAGCATCGATGTCACATGATCAACATCCTCATTATTGAAGAAGCACGCTATGTGAAGAAATACAGTTTGATGTTTCTTCAATAATTTGTCATATCCCACTCTTAATATGTCCTCAATTTTTCTATCAAGAATTAGTTTCTAGACTATATAATTGAAGTTCCCAATCTTCTTTGGTCTCACCACGCAAAGATGAACCCACGACACAAAGGCCTAATGGAAGATAACCGCAAAGCTTTTTTGCTACTTTATATGCAAGCTCTTCAAAACCATCTGGTACAGAGCTTTGTTTGAAAGCAGAGAGACATAAGATCTCAAGAGCTTCTTTCCTAGATGGAAAATCTAGATGGCGGATATCCTGAATCCCATGTGCCTTCAAAATCTCAGCTTCACTTCCTCAGTTTTCCCTTGACAAGTTTTTCCGAAAGCGCTTCCGCAGTCTCCCCTCTGTTTCCGTACATGGGAGGGATCAACTTGGTAAAAAAATAGATATCACAATCTGCCCAAAAGCGACTTTGCACTTGAAGATTTCAACGAGTTCATCTAAACACCAGCTGGAAGAAGCTTCCGAGATCAACACGATCGAGACTCTGGATTCTCCAATCGTGTGGCCTCTCTCGATCTCCTGGTCCTTGAAAGTGGTGATACCTTTGCTTGCCAAGTGATTGTATAAGTGACTGAGAAACCCTTTGCGGACATCTGGACCATGGAAGCTCGTAAAGACTTGGTATCTTCTGATGCGAGACGAAGAAGAAGAAGAAGCCATGAGACTGAGAGGAGAGATACTGTGATAAAGCTATCTACGGAGGAGAAAACAAAGTCCCTTCGTTTGTAACGAGAGGACTGAAATTTTAAAGGAGTTTGCAAATTCCTTCAAATTTTAAAGGACAAAAATACAAAAAATGTTTCCCCCAAAGTCGTCGAGGACCCCATAAGGTTCGAAATATTTGTGTAATTCGGAAATTTCTCAATTTTATTTCGTAAAGATTGCAGCTGAGATGAGATCAGAACTGACTCCATCAGAGAAAAGATCAGTCAGAGGAAGAAGAAGAAGAAGAAAAATAGAAGCATAAATAAAAACCCAATCCACTTGACGACAAAAAGAAAACCCAATCCACTTTGTAAATTTTGGTTTGTATGGTAAACCGGAGCTGTACAAGAAATACGGATTAACTAAATTAATAACATTCTAATTTAACCGGAGCTGTACAAGAATGTTTCTCTCTCTTAACTCTCTCCAGATCTTTCAGAGAGAGAAACAAAGTTTTTTCGTTTCCTTTGAATAAAACGGAGTTCTCCGACTGCCTGTCGGTTTAGGTTTGTTTTATAGTTTTCCGGTACTTTCCGGACTTTAGTTTCCGATATCTTGTCGGTATAAACTCCGATCTTTTGTCGGTTTTTGATGCCTTTTGCTTGTTCTTCATGGTAACACTTTTACTAAAGGAGTGTTAAAATCCGAGAGATTGTTGGTTCTTTGGGTACTACGCCCTTGAATTTTCGTCCAATCGATCACTCTTCCATAGATGGAAAAGTTATGAGTGATGATCCTCGTTGGTCGATTAGTCTCAAGATGATGCAGTTTGACGGAATTGGAGTATGAAGATTTGGAGTTCAGGTCGTGTTTTGATAGTTCTCCGGAGAATACTTCTTTTCAGTCAACTGAGGTTTCAATCCGGTAAACAAAGAAAAACACAACTAATTTCTTTCGGTGATTATTAGCAAGAGGCTATTGGTACAATAGAAGGCTCGATCCGTAGAAGCTGTGTGAAGATGGTGAAAACTGACCGGTGTTAAAGGATTCCGGTGACCGGAACTAAGTCGGTGAAGACTTCGAAGAAACACATATCTGCTTGGAGATAGACACGTTGCTTACACGTGTTTTGATAATTTTCAATTTCTATCTTTAGTGTATTGCAACATCTATTGGGCCTATTGTACTTTAAATTGCCCGATGTGGGCTTTAATACAAGTTCGTTTGCCGACAAAAAAAAAAAAAAAAACCGGAGCTGTACAAGATATACGGATTAACTAGAAGTTGATAATCTAACCGTAAGCACATGTTAATAAGAGGTTGAGCAATAAGGCCAACATCTCTAATCAGGGGCGGAGGCACGTTAAGCATTATGGGTGCAGTTGACACCAATAAATTTTTAAAATTGTTCTAACTTACATCAAAATTTTAGATATATATCAGTTTGAACCCAATCAAATTATGAGTTTGCATCCATTTTGAACCCATCAAACAATTTTTCTAGATCCGCCACTGGACTCTAATGCATATATATATATATATATATATTTTTTTCTCTAATGCATATTTACCTTGTTGGTGATGAGTATATTCAGCGAGAAAACTATAAACCTACAACATCACAAACATCCTCGTTTGTGTACTAGCCAGGGACTTGCATATTGTTTAATAACCCAGATATAAAATGATATGCAGTGAGATATTACATTCGTCACCCGAAGATCATCACATCACACACCAAAGACGATTAAAATAATTAACCACTAACTTTTGTCAGTGAAGTAGAATACGAAATCCTCTTCGGCCTTTGCAGTGTTTGAAGACGATATTGTGCATTTACACCAGCAGATCCGGATACTTCTTTGTAAAATACTCAAATATTGATGTTTGAGATACTCCGACTATTCCATAAACATCAACAAAAACAATACAAATTAGTAAATACTATGTTTGGAATGGGTTATGACTTATGAAATACAAATTAGTTAGTAAATATGTGTAAAAATACAAACCTTGACATTATTACTGTTTTCACGGACATGCGGAATTGTTTTGCTTGGTCACCTCCGTTCTCTAATATGCCAATCACTACCTCCCATAATTATTTGTGCATTTTTTTTTGGTTATTGATGTCAAAGAAATTTTGATCTAGAATACCCGGTGCTGGCGATATCCGGGCCCAAATAGGAAAAAAAAAAATTAGGCTTTGTAAAAAAATAAAAACTGATATATATTTTGTTTAGGGCGAATTAGGTGGATAACCAAATTCACTAATAAAATGAAGAATATAGCATGCTAATCATAGAAATTAGGTGAGTAACCAGAGGGAGCTGTAATTTTATCATTTTACACCCACATGTCGTGAACAACAAAATGTTGTGGCGATGGAGTTCAATGACGTGTCCTAGTAGGCTTGTAGCTCTGTTTAGTGACCATGCATAAACCGTAAATTGTCTAATCAGTGTCATAACACAAAACTTATTAGCAAAGTAATTTGAATTTAAAATTATATCCTAGCTAAGGTATGGAGTTAGTGGTCAATAAATAGAGTAGAGCAGTCTCTTTCTTTCTCAGTAAGAACAGCTGTGCTGAGAATGGTATGGACGAGGAGAGTAGTAGGTTCGCAGTAAAGAAATCTAGTCCAACAGAGAAGGTAAAAAGCTCCAATTTGTCTGGTTCATTAATTGAATTTCTGATGCGGATCTTTCAAAAAGTGGTTCACTATGCCTATGTGTATTAAATATAGTTTCCATTTTCAATTGTACTATATATTGGCAGCAAGTCTAGAAGAACTCCTAAGTGTGGATATGTAGATAGGGATAAGAAGAGCGTGATGTGGTTGATCAGTATGGTTTTAGATTAATATTGTATATTACAGTAGTAGCAAGTAGTTTACGGTCCTGTATATCAATGTCTTTTAATTTGCTACTGACGCCTCTGTTTCCATGTGTGTTCGCAGATGAGTGTAAAAGACCAGGTGCGTGTGATTTTGGGCGAGTGGATAAAGGTCAATAGTTTCGTATGGAACTTTGAACCAGAGACAGTCCCGGGGAACCATTACGTCCGGCTTAGAGATGGAATGACATACAAACAACTGGTGGCGAAGGTGAAGGAGAAGCTGGTGTTGCGTGCACATGAAGTTGTCATTAAGATGTCTTACCAGTTCCCTGCGTGGTTTGAACTTGATGAGGGTAACGGATCCACCCCGCAATACATTACTGACGATGAAGAGGTTGCTGTATTCATAAGGATGCGGCGTTTTATAGAAGAAGTTGACCTCTGCGTAAGCGTTGTTAACAAGAGTTGTCCTGAACAAGCTTCGCCCCCACCTCCGAAGAGACATTGGCTGCGCTATGTCTCTGCTAATGATGATGAAGATTCTGAATCAGACTCAGATGATTTTGACTGGCATGAATTTGCATTAGACTACTCAACGCCAAAACCGAAACAACAATCAGAAAACCAAACAAATGTTGCAAAGGAGGATATCATCATGGCCTCTGTTCAGCCGACAGCGCAGTCAGGAATCGTTATCAAGGAAGGGGGTGGTAGCAGCCGGAAGAAGCCTAGTAGCAGTTGTGCACGTGATAAAGGAAAAGCTGTTGCGGATGCTGATGGAGAGGAAACTTCTTCGGACAGTGATGACAATGACTTCCAGATTGTCCCCTTCTCGCAACCTGATAATCCAATGCTAGTTGAGTGTAGCCAAGCTCGGCCTCGCAATAATGATCCTGTCACCGAAGGTGAGCCAAATAGACCCCCCTCTGACGCAACTTCTACTGGGAGCACAGAAGGCATAGGTTTTGAAGTGGAAGTTAACTCTGTTATAATGTGGGGACGAGTGGAGGAAGCCTTACATTCCATGCTATCAGATATGACTGACTATCCGGCGTTGTTCTGCCGTGATGCACCACCGGTGTTCAATGATGGAAAAGGTGAAGGTAATTCATACTAACAGAGTACAAGTTACATATAGTAGGTATTGTAAAAACTCTATTATGGAACATATGGAAACTAACACTCTGTCGCGCTCGTACTGTCTGCAGGTGACGACACAGCTATATCAGACATACAGTACGAAGGGGACAAGTTGTTTGTTGGTAGTGTTTTCAAATCAAAGTCAGATTGCAAGATAAAGATTGCCATACATGCTATCAATCGGAAGTTCCATTTCAGGACAAGCCGGTCAACACCAAAATTCATGGTGGTGAAATGTATATCGAAGTCATGTCCGTGGCGTGTTTATGCAGCTAAGATTGATTCTTCTGATCATTTCCAAGTACGCCAAGCAACTCAAAAACATACCTGCACGGTTGATGAGAGGAGGAGCTACCATCGACTGGCAACCACACAAGTTATTGGAGAGATAATGCAGAGCCATTTCGTGGGAGTGAGGCGTGGACCAAATGCGGCTGCAATCCGCAAAATTCTACTTGACGAGTACCATATCAACATATCTTACTGGAAAGCTTGGCGTGCAAGGGAGGTGGCAATGGAGCTGTCAATGGGTTCAATGGCTGGTAGCTATGCCCTACTGCCCACGTATATTGGTTTACTCCAGCAAACAAATTCCGGGTCTGTCTGTTTCACTGAGCATGTCGACGAGCCTGATGGGGCAATGCGATTTAAATACCAATTCATCGCATATGCGGCCTGCGTTAAAGGGTATCAATACATGAGGAAAGTTGTGGTGGTTGATGGAACCTCCATGAAGGCTCGATATGGTGGTTGCCTCCTTACCGCAAGCTGTCAAGATGGCGATTTCCAAATTTTCCCGCTTGCATTCGCGGTAGTTGATAGCGAAAACGATGATTCTTGGGAGTGGTTTTTCAGGAGCCTTTCTACATTCGTACACGACACCACCGACTTAGTTTTTATTTCAGATCGACACAACAGCATATATACTGGGTTGCGGAAGGTAATTATTGAGAATTAACGTCTGTTCTTTTGTAACATATAGTTTTTAAAACACCTCTGCTGAAATACTTATCACTAAACCATTTTAGGTATACACTGAGGCACACCACTCAGCCTGTACGGTGCATCTTTGGCGCAATGTGCGCCATCTATACAAGCCCCAGTTATTGGCTGGTCTAATGTCTTCGGCAGCTAGAGCATTTGTCATTGAAGATTTCAACAAAAAATTCTTGGAGATTCAACGAGTTAACCCTGGTTGTGCAGCTTATCTAGTGGACATTGGTAAGCATTTGGTCAACTCTGTTTCCATCTCACGCTCTGTATTCAATTAACAGAGATAAGTCATGATATATTTGTACAGGGTTCACACACTGGACCAGGGTTCATTCGCAAGGGAAGAGGTACAATATCATAGACAGTAACATTGCAGAGTCGTGAAACCAAGTACTTAAAGAGGCCAGAGAATATCCCCTCATTTGTATGTTAGAATACATCAGGACTACAGTGATGGAATGGTTTGCTGTGCGCCGTGCTAGGTCTGCACGTTCCGCTTCAGTGATAGCTCCAAAGTGTCGTGAAATTCTTGAGGAGAACTTCGAAAGTGCCATGTCTATGGCGGTTCGGCCTATTAGTGACTTTGAGTTCCAAGTCCAGATAATGAGTGGAGAATGCTTCACTGTTAAATTGGTTGAAGGGACATGCTCATGCAACGAGTTTCAGTGTTTGAGCATACCTTGTCCGCATGCCATAGCAGCCGCAACGCGTTTAGGTGTGTCTATAGATACATTCGTTGACACAGCTTACTTTGAGGAGACTATCCGCCACTCATACGAAGAGAAGATATATCCAATTTCGTCTGTTGGTGGCCACACTACGGCGGATGCTGCATCTGGAACCAGGGGTGACCTTAACCCACCACGTTCCCGCCGTCCACCAAGTAGACCCAAAAAAATCAGGATCTTGTTTAGAGGAGAGTTCAAGGTTTGTTACATTAGTGTGAAAACGTAGTTGTACTTACCCCTTGCTGTATTCCATAAATGCTTGACAATCTCTATTTATGTTACGTTAATGCAGCGTCCTCACCCTAAATCAACAAGGAGATGTTCCCGTTGTTGCCGCATAGGGCACAACAAGGCATCTTGCAAAAACGCCATATAAGTAGCTATCCACAGCCATGGGGTACGTAGGAAGTGCTGAGCGATGGTCTTTTGGATGTGTTCATAAATAATGGAAGCAACCAGTTCAATGATGTATATAGTATCGGTGACAGGGGCAATTTTTGGCTCAAAATAATTTGGTATATCCAAGGATGGTGTATACCACTTTATTTTGAAGTATAAGCACCTCTACTTCTGTTCATATATTAGTATCTGGTTGCTAGGCGTCTGTGGTGTATATAGTGATGTAATGCTCAATGGCACAATGGTTTGGTTTTTGTGTAATATTAATAAATTCCCCTGCTTGGATATGTAATTAGTAATTCGTGTGTAAGTTCTATGGCACTTCACGAACATACGAGATACCATTCGATAAAATACAATGTACCATACTATATTAAGTCCGCAATAAAGGAAAATATCCTAACATAATCTAAAACACTGGGAAGGTGCATCGCCTTCCATGACAGCATGTGTTGTCCTTGTTGCAATTTCCACAATCTACTCCGGCTCAGGTTTAGTAATGCATCTCTGTCAGGATATAATAGTCATGACTCTGCACCTAAATGTTTCTCCAAACATTGTCGACCCGGTTATCCACATAAGCCGTGGTCACTGCAAATAGGATGTGGTTGTTGAATGGTATCCCGTATAAACCTATACCTATGACTACGCGTAACCAAAAGAAGGCACTATACCCTACAAGACTCAACATTCAGAACCCCAACCTCAGACTCGGTTTAGGTCCCATCGAAGAAGCTTTTAGTGCCAACGTCCGTGCATCCGCTGAATTCGAGTTACCAAAAAAAGGCACTATACCCTACAAGACCCAACATTCAGAACCCCAACCTTTGCTTTGTTGTATGAACCTTGGAAGAAGAGTTGAGCTTGAATTAATGTTTTCTCTAAAAGAAAAGTAAATAGACTAGGGAAATAGAATAGTATAATCTCAAATGTAAAAATAATAATAATTTAGCCTCCATCCAATCTCAGTAGATTTAGCTTAAGCATTTCAAGATATAAAGGAATAAAATACAAGTCTAATACATTAAGGTGCAGCAATCTGATAACATCACACCGATAGCCGTACCGCTTCAACGCCTATATTGGATTGGTAGTAGCCGAGAATGTAGCAAACGCACCAAGAGCATACTGCTTCGCCGCAATTTGTACTTTCTCCTCATCAAGTTTCCTATAATAAGTTGCTAAGGAAGAAACCGCGTGAAGCTCGAGCAGAAGTAGCGACGCAACTCCGACATAGGCTACGACACAAAGAAACGGTCAGGTCGTCAAACATGTAGATGACCATGTAATGTTAAAAACAACTTGCACAGAAATTACTTACCCCGATTTGAACAGCGGAATGGTATACTAGGCCGCAGGATGGATAGAGGATCAAGACCTCGAGTAGATGCCCCTCCATTATCAACATATTTGCTTATTAGATATGGAAGCATAACGGCAACATGTTCTACATATTTATTAATTTGCTGATCCGTCAAACAAGATTTGTTGCAGTTTAGAACCATAACCTGCCATGTCGTCAAATCGATAACAAGAGCAATCCAGTGTTGTCGCTCGATCTGCATGGGGCTATATAGAATATCAACTTTACTAAACCAGTTAGGCCGCGTTCGAAATGGCAACGCCGTTAAATCAGAGAATGTGAAAGTGGCTTTATCCGGCGTGTTGACAAAACGGTTATATTGACGGTATAGCATGGACAGATACGAGGCTGGCATGAAATCAAACCGCTGGTTAGGACTGGCATCACGACGGGCTTGGATAAACTTAACCAGCATATCTGCCCCCTGTTTTGAATACAATGTACATGGTTCGGTAATTTGATGAGAAGGCAGAATCACTAATAGAAGAGGGTTGTTGTAAAGTATAAATAGCTTACCAACTCATCAAGGAATGTCGTCGCTGTATATATGCTTAGAAACTCAGTATTATCCACAACCATGCCACACGACAGCTGATATGATCTGCCAATAGGTATTCAGCACCAAATCACAATGTTACAAAAGTTTCTGTAATTTATGCAGAAATAGTAAGGATGAGTCATCACTTACCTGGCCCTTTCCATTTCACGGAGGAAAACCTCCATCAGTTTGTCATCTGGAGTGGAGAAAGCATCAAACCCCCTCCCCCCACAAAACGCAAGGGGACCACGGAACTCGCTGTAACTGTCGACTCAACTTTCTCTGACTGCATCGAAATCCTGGACCGTTTCCTACGGTTAGCATCTTTGACATTTTGTTGACTAGAAGCGTTGTTACCAATATAGTCACTCAATGTGGAAGAATCAGGTGCAACTTGTTCCTTGCGTATTAAACGGATGCTCATACGAGTAGGTGGTGCTCTCTTTTGAGTCACCTTTTTGGTCCGCCTACTGGATCTTCTATGCGAGACTCTACCCTCATCCTGGGTCAAATCAACAATGGTTGAAGTTTGTCTATCAACCTCATTACCTTGCAGACTGGGGGACGGTTCCTAAAACAAAGTAAATAGTGTATCTCAAATTGTAAAGCTGTATAGATTCGCATAGTATATGTAAATTAATAGGATACAGGTCATACAGTAGCATTGTTCAGAGTTTCTTCCGCCACAAGCTGTGTAAGTCCTATAGTGAAAGTGGGGGGGTCAACATCAGCCATGATGTTGACATCTCCATTGGACTCCCTGGACTGGGCTTCACTCTCGTTAGGATCCTAAAGATCATGAAACGTATCCTAGTTACTCGGGCCTCAACATGTAAATTACATAGCAGTAAGGAACATCAAACAAGAAACATACCTGCCCTTTCTCATGAGTGTCTTCCTCTTGGCTGCTTCTACCACCAATTGGTTCGGTTGATTCCTGTACAATCACAAAGTTAATGACATGCATATCGATTGGTAAGTATGACATCATTCGAACTTCCATATCTAATTGACATACCGTCCTTGCCTTCGCTTCACCGCACTCAGCCCGCTCCACATTACCAACGGGAGGGTTATACTCCTTATACGCTTTCAACATTGAACCCACCTTTTTTCGAAATTTTGAAGTTCCCTGACAAAATAATTCCTCAGTTCGAGGTCACGTTTCCTCTGTATTAGATGAAAGCGTTCCTCACACGCTTCTACTGCATGGTTGATCAAAGTAGGCACGTCAACATTCTGATAACTTGTAGATCCTAGTCCGACACTAGCCTTGCTTCCTTCGGCTTGGGTTGGTGTTCCCTGGGTGCAATCGTTATCACACTCTTCATCATCGTCTAACAAAGGAGCGTGAGATCCGTCATCATGTATGGAAGCAACATCCATTCCACCACTCCAGCTGTTGTGCTCAAAAGGGTACTCGTTTAAGACCATCTCGAGAAGATGTGTTACGTTTTCGTCTTCCTCCTCGTCTGTGAAAACGAGTTCCTTGTCTACAGAATCTAAATGGCCAGCCAGAAAAGAACACACACGCGCCTAGAAATAACGGTTGAGAAGTTAGCTTAGTAAATAGTAATATTAAGCAGTATGAAAACAGGGCAACTCTTCATCGTACCTGGCCAGTTTGGTCTACCACACGCGCAGTTTGAACATTAATAGACAAACTTCGCTTCACAATACGTTGGACTATACCTTCTACTGCAGTATTTGGGCCGTGCACATCGTCTCCCAAAGCAGGCCCTTGAATGATGGCTGGACAACAAGCAACTGTAACCAGAACCAACGCATGCGAAAACCCTTGTATTGCACATGTATCCTGTGCCAGTTGCTTTACAGTTCTGGCTTTTGCACTCTTAACCGTCTTAAGAAAGGAATCACGTCCCCAATGATATTTTAAAAACGCTTCTGTATCCACAACCATCTCTACATGTTCTGGAGTAATGTTTGTATTTCCACATGTGGGACATAAAATGCCATCCACCAGAACCAATAACGCAAGTCGGAACCTGGTGTCAGCATCTCTGTATTTTTTACCCAGTAATAGTTTCTGTAATATCCAGGTGACTATTGGTTTCGGCTCACTACCAAACAAAGAACATTGCTGACGCTGCACCTCAACCTCTCTTTACAGCTCTACCCTTCCTCTTGTCCAACTTGAATCCAGCTTTTCTACAGTTTAGGCCAGTCACGACGGCAAAATCTTGCAGAGCATACCTAATTGGTTTTCCCGCAAACACCCACCACAACTCGTACTTTCTATCCGTGACCAGTTGGCGTGACAGGATGTAATGTACAAACATCACCGAGAAAGTGTGGTTCCCCATTAACATCAAATGCCCAAACTGTGAATTTGCTAACTTCTCCAAATGGTCATCATCGAGTGCCTTTTTGATGTTTTCTATCCATCGTAAATTGAAATAATTGTTGACCCTGTTTCTGCCAGACGGCTCACCCCCGTTCAAGAACAGGCGGTGTGGTAATCGACTTTCATCCATCTCCAGATACCTCTGCAACTCACCAACTTTCAGAAATTAGTTATCTTCTAAATTGAGTCAACAAATAGTATGGACAATACATTTATTGGTACCAAGGTGGTACTGAATGTATCTATCGACACCTTATTGTAACTGCAACTAAATTATGTAAGTGACTACCAAACAAGGATTTTGTTTAGCTGAAACCCAATCTGTATCCAATTTCAACACGGTTACTATTTCCGTTTCCGTGAAACCCTAAACGCCGGATATATTGCCGGCGGCTGCTTCTAGTTCACCTAGACGTCTAATAATAACTCGCCAGATTTGTGATGCACCCAACTAACATGGACACAGACTTACTCGGGATTGTTCACCGGGAGAGAATTTGACTAGGTACGATATATTCCGTTTCTTGCCTCGAGATTGTCGACTTCTCCTGCGAGTTCCCTTGGGCAAATCCGGCGTCTTCACCCTCTTAATTTGCAGATATCGCCGGATATATTACGCTCTACGCGGGAGATTAAAACATGGACAAAGGGAGAAAGAAAAAGGAGAGAATCGCCTATCAGATATTTTTTCAAACCGAATGGATCGAGTTTTCGGAGTGATCGGGATATCAAAGGTCTACTCTAACCATCAACTCTTCGCCTTCTGAACGGTAGGCAACTGTTGGTCATGCAACAAGGGTAAGAGGGGAAATATTATATAAAATACAGAGTATATTAACTCCTTATGGTTAGAGTAGTCACCCAGTAAATTATAGTTTTTTTTATGTTATTTCTGCCAATTCCCGTTTTGTTTATTATGGGTTCTTAATAATTTTTTATTAATTTTGGAGAAATTTTTGTTAACTATTTTAGCCCAAAATATTTTTTTTATTAGTCTTTAATTCCCATAAATTTTTTTCTGTTAATTTTGGGGAATTATGGTGTTTTTTCTTAATATGGGTTTTTTTTGCTAATTTTGTAGTTTTTCGTTTGCTAATTTTGGGCTAGTTTATTATTTATGAGGCCTTTTAATTAATCTTGGGTTGATTTTTGCTAATTTTTGGGGCCTTCTTTAACTATTTTACTGAGATTTTTTTATTAATTATGGGCCTATTACTTGTTTAAATTTATTAATTTTTCAAAAATAAATATTCTTACAAAATGGATATAAAAAATCTGAGGCCTCATAAAAATGTTTTTTTTTGTAAATTTGATGCATGACCGGGCCTGACAAGATCTATAAAATGGTGACTGGCCAAATTCCAGAAATTACCTTCTGACATGACCAAAAAAATGGTTCGTCAATGCTTTTTCTGCAATAAGACTGCAAAAAAACCAATGAGATTAGTTGTTTTTTAAAATTTACAAAAGAATAAACAAATAACATTATCGGTATGTATGTGGTGTTCTAATCAAATTATTGATCAGATTGTAAGCTTCCGGGCTTTGTTTAACTATTGACCACTGACTATGAAGGATAGAATAACCAACAACTTATCCATGGAAAAATAAATCGTTTTACAGACCTTCTTCTTTTTTTTCTTTTTTTTTTTCAACCATACAATTAAATGAATTAAAAGGTAACTCCCAAATTGGTTGCCCAAATTAGAGGAGTAGAGTTTACATAAGAAATTTCAGAAGCTAAAGATCTTGAAGAACGAGCCAGACAGTCTGCTCGCTCATTAAGCGTCCTCGGGATCTTTGTCAGAGTGAAAAAGGGAAATGAAACTCTGAGAGCTTGGAATTCTTCTAGCAAATGTGAGAATGCTGGCCAATCATCGGGTGTCTGGAGCATCGCCACCAACTCAGAGCTATCTGACTCAAAAATGGGACAGACTATTCCCACCGTCCGAAGGGACTCCATAGCCCATAACAAGGCATGAAACTCTGAATGTAGAGAAGAGGGACTACGTCGCAAACTGCGAGCTCCCATAAGAAGCGTCCTATCATCATTATTACCATAACACCATCCTAGGCCTTCTAACGGATCCGAGCCTTTCCAGGAACCGTCTACCTGACAACGGGTGAAAGAATTTCTTTCCTCCATAGAGGACTGAGGAACTAAGTAGTTCGCAGAGCCAGACTTGGCCTCCTCCCAAAGTAACTTATCAGTTAGCGCCTGATTAACAATATCATTTGACTCTGCCTCAGTCCCTTGAAATACCTTCTTATTTCGATCTTTCCAAACAGACCACAAGACCCAAGGCAACAGATAACCCATGCCAGTGCCCCCCGAATGAGAGAATATATTGGTATATAGGAAATCTAGATTTGAAAAAACGGATTCAAAAGGGAAACCAGTCAAAGACATCTGGACTGGAGATAATTCCCAAACCATACGCGAACGTATACACTCAAAAAGAGCATGATTGATAGTCTCCACCGCAGAACCACACCGTTGACACGTAACATCACACCGAATACCCCTATGAGCAATTCGTTCCTTCACAGGAAGGGACCCAGACGCCACCTGCCAGAAAAAATGTTGCATCTTTGAGGGAACCTCAAGTTTCCAAGCTTGTGCCCGCAAAACTGTGCACGTCGGCCCAACTTCAACAACCTTTTGTAATTCCCGAGCTAATCTGTAACCAGATCTCACTGAATACTTGCCGGATTTAGAATAATGCCAAACCAATCTATCCGGCCTCAAAGACTTACTGACCGCCATACTCCGTATGAGCGGAATATCCTCCGGATCCACAAACCTTCTTCTTTATAAACAAAATTTACAAAATATATTTACTATATCATATGATGAGCAGTATCTTCGATCTTGGATGTATAGTGTTATCGAGCAAATTATGAACAGTGTCACTAAAATATGTTGAATGACATTTTTGTAATTAGAACTAAAAATAAGGATAAATGTAGTTTAAAAAAAGAGGAAGATAGAGAACTAATAAATTTATAACTGAGACTAGATAATTTATTTTTCAGTCAACCATGTATATTAATTAATATAGCCCATATTATTATATTATATTGTATGATATGATAACTCGTTTAACTCAATAACTAGGAGATATCCCGTGCTTAAAGCACGGATTAACAATTTTTAAAAAATTCATAATATAATAATTAAAATTATTGTTATATTTTTTTATAATTTCTTTTAGATAATATTTATTTTTAATTGTTCTGTAAATTTATATATTTTTATTTGAATACTAATTATTTTAGAATATTATAGTATTTTATTTTTTGATGTATATTGCAGTTTTATATTGTTTCTTTGTTTATTTGAATACTAATCTGTGTGCCTCTAATCTGTGTGCGTTCAGAATAGAGGCACACAGATTAAACCATAATAACAACCCGACTTACAATAATACGCAATTGCTGGACTTGATAAGATTTGATACTATAACAACTAATAATTATCTGTATTTTTAAAAAAATTTAGCTGTTAATTTATTTTATTTTTTATTTTTTTCAGGGTACAAATTAGTTTTGATTTGAGTAGATTTTTTTTTACTTTTCTAGATTTTTTTATTTTCATCTGCAACGTGTTTTATCTTTAACTAATTATATTTAATTAATTAATCTTAATTAAACTTTTATATTGGCAATTGAATGTAATTTTTTACACATTTTAAGGTTAGTTTCATATTTGTACTTCCCAATTAATATAGTAGGATTATGCTCTAAGACATACGATGTGGAATTATCATTATACTATAATATTTAACATATAAATAAAATAGTTATCTACACAAATCAAAAATTATTTGACACTATTTGGTGATAAATAGTCTAATGGATATCATTAAATAATATCATTAAAATTAGATTAAAAACAAGTTTATATTGATATCAATATATGTAAAATTGTAAACTTATTCTGATTATTCGCTAAAATTACAAAATATATTTATTATATCATATGATGAACAATATCTTTGATCTTGGATGTAAAGTATTATTGAGCAGATTATGAACAGTGACAATAGAATATATTGAATGATATTTTTGTAATTAGAACTAAAAATAAGGATATACAGTGATATTAACTTATCTATAAATTAATAACATTGTGACCATGACATTTTATTAATTTATATTGATATTAACTCATCTTTAAATTAATAAATAATATATAATATAGATGTATATTTTAATTTTTAAAATTCTTAAATATTATGAGTTGAGACAATTTTAGCAAAAGAAGATTAGAATTTGGAATGTTATAAATTTTATGGTTTTACAATTGAATTTGTAATATTTAGAAAAAAAATTATTGATGGTAAAATTAGAAATACTATAAAAATTTTCACTTATAAACACGATATACATAAATTCAAATTTATAATAATAATATTACTTGTCTTATTGTAATAACCTATAAAACTATCAAAATGAAAATGATGCTTATCTAGAAATTTGAAAACTTTGAAAAAAATTAGTAATTTTTATGATATGTTATACAATATTTTATATTATTTTAGTTTAAAAATACAACATAACAAATGTTTTATAGTTATGAGCTTTAGGAGAAACTATATCATTTTAATGCATATATATATATATATATATGTATATTGCTGGTAAACACTATAAAATTTATATATATATATATATATATATATATATTTGTGTGTGTGTAAATTTACATGATTATTAAATTATGATATTATTGGGATCATCTTTTACCTAGGAATTTCAAAAAAAATATTTTTTTATTATTTTATTAACTTTGGTATTTTTATACACTGATCCGACTCGTAAATAATAAAATTTATTTATTTATAGTATTTATTAATGAGAATTTGTTAAAAATGCCCCTTTTGATATACCCCTTTTCAAAAATACCCTTTTTTCTGGCCATTTTTATTTTTGCCCTCTTTTAATTTTTAATGACCATTTTACCCTTAGATGAAAATTATTTTAATCAATAAAAAGAAAAACAAAATTTTCCCGCCAAAAAATTTTCGACATATTTTCCCGCCAAAAATTTTTCGAAAAAATTTTCCCGCCAAAAATTTTTTTGTCAAAAAAATTATGATAAAAAATTTCGACAAAAAAAATTTCCCGCCAAAATTTTTCCCGCCAAAAAAAATTTACAAGGTTTTATAAGGTTTCTACCTTATAAAAGCCTTATAAACACCTTGTAAAGACTTTTACAAGATTTTTTAAAGAGTTTTAAAAGGTTTTTTAAACAACTTGTAAACGTTTTTACAAGATTTTTAAAAGGTTTTTAAAAGGTTTTAAAATGTTTTTAAAAGGTTTTTAAAAGGTTTTCAAATGGTTTTTAAAAAGATTTTTAAAAATTTTTAAAACACATTGTAAACGCTTTTACAATGTTTTAAAAAACCTTGTAAAAGTTTTTATAAGATTTTTAAAAGGGTTTTAAAAGGTTTTTAAACACCTTGTAAATGCTTTTAAAAAGTAAAAGCTTTTTAAAAGCATTTACAAGGTTTTTAAAAGCGTTTACAATGTGTTTATTTTTTTTGGCGGAAAAATATTTCGATTTTGATGACTGTACATTCTTGCTGTCACTCAAAAAGGGTAATTTGGTCATTTTGTATATAAAGAGGGGTAGTTTTAAAAATGGTCAACATGAAAGGATATTTTTAAAAAGAGATATGGAAAAAGGGGCATTATTAATTTATACAGTATTAATTTATAGAATTTTTAATATATGTGGTTTAAAACTGAGACTAGATCTTTTATTTTTAAGTCAACCATGTATAATATAGCCCAAATTGAAAATCATACGAGTGATCAACAAACCAAAATCTACTGAGCATGCACAAACAAAACGAAGAAGAAGACAAAAAAACCCCAACGGAAAAACGCAAATTACTTTCAGTTATAGAGTAACTCGTTTGCCAATGAAATAACAGAACTCCTCAATTAGAATAAGTAACCAAAGCAAGGCAACGTACCGCCGCAACCGGGCTAGCCGACGATGAGAGTGACTTTAATTAGTAACTTTCAAATTAATATTTTAATCGAATCATTTCTGCGTGTCTAATTTGTCATGTTACATCAGTAGTCACTACACAACACATTCAATAAATATTCAAAATCATCATTATCCATAACATCCAAAGAACAACGACACTGTATTATGTGATTTTTGTATGCTCCATTGATCGATCCTTCATTTCAGGTTGTGCCTCAAAAACCCTATTAAATGATGTCTAAATTTTTCTCTGGTCGTCTCGTCTCATTCTGATCTGCTGTATAATTTGTGTCATATGATTGAATTTTTTATTTGTTCTGTTTGTATTCAGAACCCTTTTGAACAAATAGACGAATGTTAATATAACTTGTGTCATATGATTGAATACAAACAGATGATGTCCTGACAGATCTTGATGGAAAGTTGAGTTCAAGAACAATAGACGAATGTTAATAATTACTGCAAGAAGTTTATAACAAAAAAAAAGTGTTAAGAATTGTATAGATTTTACATACTCAAGACTTATTCAAATGGCCGTTTTAGGCTTTGAACCAGAAGAAGCTTTTATAAACCAGTCTCAGCCGCCAGATGTTCTAGAAGTTCTCCAAAATCAGATCACTCCATGAATGCAAGATCACAATTCACAAGTTCAAGGCTAACTATATATAGACTATATAACGTAATTCACTAAGGCCGATGGAAACATTATTATGATTCTAGATTCAAGTCAAGATCACAAAGATAACAATACTTTTTCTTAGTACTTATACAGCTAATTAAGGCCAATGGAAACGGGATTAAGATTCTAAGAGCAATCAATCTGGCAAAAATGGTGAAAGTGTCAGTTCATGGGTTGATAACTTGTCTGTTTTCACTCATTGTCTCAGTAAGTGAATTCGAAACAGAACCTTGCTCATGCTCACATCCACTTCGTCACATATGTGTTGCTGATGAAACAAGTCACCACCAAATAATGTGAACAGATAGAGAACGAATTGGCACATATCTGATTAAAGACATGCAAGATTACATTCATGTAAATCAAAGGTTTGCAGACAGTGGGATTGACATTGGCTTTGATTAGTTCAAAGGGATCAACCTGTTTTACTCCTCAAGTAGGCTAAGTGTGTGGAACCCTTAGGCGGCATATATCTGCTTTGGATGGAACCTGTTCACCTAAATACCTAATGATAGGTTTGTGACTTGAATCAAAAGACTATTATTAATATTAGAAATTGTAGGAAAAGATGAACTAGTCAAAAATTTTACAAATCAGAATGGGAGCGTTTGACCAAGCTTCCTGAAGCAACTCCAACAACCTGTGTGTTTAGTGCTATCCACATTCTCAGCTTTAGACACCTCAACAATTTGGTAGCAGATGCTGCCTACAGCTTTAGGTTCACACTCAAAATAGTCATCATATCCATCTTTCAAGATCTGTACACCACACTCAATAATCTTGTTATTATCTGAGCAGGTGAATTCAAGATCATTACACCTTCTTTGTTACTTAACAACAACTTGATATTGGACATATCAAAAGATATATGTACCCTATGAATGACACATTTATTGCCCTATAGCATGTATCCAAAAGAATAAGCAGAAGATTTAATTAATCGATCAAGTTTTTTTGTAAAGACTGCACCTGAGATGAGTTCATAGCTGACTCCATGAGAAGATTCGGAGGAAACAGAAAATTTCCAAATTAAGGATCTGAAAACCCAATCCATTTGTAAATTTTGGTTTGTAAACCAAACCGGAGTTGCATTTTTTTTAAACCCAATTAGTAAATTTTAATATTTTTGTTCTAATCACATCATTTCTGTTTATTTAATTCGTCTATGAAATGTTGTCATGCCACATATCTATTTTTTTTTGGTTGACAGCTCAACACATTCACGTATTGAATTATTGAGTGCTGAGTAAAAAATCTTCAGGACGCATGGATAATTTGGCGACGTGACGACCATAACATAAAAAGTATCTTATAGTATGACAAACTCGCGGGATGACATTATTATTATATATGGGACTCCAACGAACCAGGACATGCATGTTTTCAACGATTAATCACAATTCTGGGAAAGAAAAAAAATATACGTTTCTGTCCACCTTTTGATTCCTTTCTCCTTTGAATCTGCCGGTGAATCCAAGTTTTATTGTCTGGTAACGGTGAGAGACGTTCTCTACAGGTAAAATTGAGACGGTTGATAATTCCATTCTCTCTTAAAGTTTCTAAATACCGGTTTGATGAGATTCTTGTTTGGTGTAATCAGGTTTTTGTGATTGTATGATGTGATTTTTGTATGCTCGCTCCATTGATCGATCCTTGACTTTCTATAAAAGGATCTTCGTTTCAGGTTTTTTTTTTTTTTTCCTCAAAACCCTATTTAATAATGTCTGAAATGTTTCTTTGATCTAATTCTGATCTGCTGTAATTGAAATTTTGATTGGTTCAACAGTTTTGTTGGTTTTGATTATAGAGATAAAAGAGGTTTTGAGGATTTTCACAACAGAACATTTTTCTGTCTGATGGAGCAATTCAGACAAATCGGCGAAGTTCTTGGAAGTCTTAATGCACTTATGGTATTACAAGATGATATCTTGATCAACCAAAGACAATGTTGTCTCTTGTTAGACATCTTCAGTTTAGCTTTCAACACCGTTGCAGAAGAGATCAGACAGAATCTCAAGCTTGAAGAGAAGCAGACTAAATGGAGAGCTCTTGAACAACCTTTAAGGGAGCTTTACAGAGTTTTCAAAGAAGGTGAGTTGTACGTTAAGCATTGTATGGACAGTAGTGACTGGTGGGGCAAAGTTATCAATCTTCATCAAAACAAAGATTGTGTTGAGTTTCATATACACAACTTGTTCTGTTATTTCTCTGCCGTTGTTGAAGCCATCGAGGCCGCTGGTGAGATTTCGGGTCTTGACCCTTCTGAGATGGACAGAAGGAGAGTTGTGTTCTCAAGAAAGTATGATATAGAGTGGAATGATCCTAAGCTGTTTCAATGGAGGTTTGGGAAGCAGTACTTGGTACCAAGAGATATTCTCAGCCGGTTTGAGAATTCTTGGAGAGAAGATAGATGGAATCTAGTGGAGGCATTACAACAGAAGAGGAAATCAGACAGCGATGATATTGGCAAAACCGAGAAGCGTTTAGCTGACTTGCTTTTGAAGAAGTTAACCGGTTTGGAGCAGTTTAACGGGAAACTGTTTCCAAGCTCGATACTTCTTGGTTCAAAGGACTACCAAGTGAAGAGACGGTTAGATGCAGATGGACAATACAAGGAGATTCAATGGCTAGGTGATAGCTTTGCACTAAGGCACTTTTTCAGCAATCTTGAGCCGCTAAGTTCTGAGATTTCATCTCTTTTAGCGCTTTGTCATTCGAATATACTTCAGTACCTATGTGGATTCTATGATGAAGAAAGGAAAGAATGTTTTTTAGTTATGGAGCTAATGCGCAAAGATATGCAGAGTTACATGAAAGAGAACTGCGGACCAAGAAGAAGATATCTCTTATCGGTTCCAGTAGTGATTGACATCATGCTGCAAGTTGCAAGGGGAATGGAGTATCTCCATGGAAACGATATCTTTCATGGAGATTTAAACCCTATGAACATTCTTTTGAAAGAGAGGAGTCATACTGATGGTTATTTCCATGCGAAAATTTCTGGATTCGGTTTATCTTGTGTCAAAGCTCGGTCATCGAGACCAGGCAGTCCTGATCCTGTGATATGGTATGCACCTGAAGTTCTAGCAGAGATGGAACAAGACTTGAATGGTAAAACTCCGAAATCGAAGTTGACTCATAAAGCTGATGTGTATAGCTTTGCAATGGTGTGTTTTGAGCTCATAACAGGTAAAGTTCCATTTGAAGATAGTCATCTTCAAGGTGAACAAATGGCCATCAACATTAGGATGGGAGAGAGGCCTCTGTTCCCTTTCCCTTCACCAAAATACCTCGTTAGTCTGATCAAACGGTGTTGGCACTCAGAACCGAGTCAGCGTCCTAACTTCTCTTCGGTTTGTCGGATACTACGTTACATCAAGAAGTTTCTAGTTGTGAATCCAGATCACGGTCATCCTCAAATGCAAACTCCACTAGTTGATTGTTGGGATCTAGAAGCAAGGTTCTTGAGAAAGTTCCCAGGTGATGCAGGGTCTCACACGGCATCCGTGAACCAAATCCCTTTCCAACTATACTCATACCGGGTTTTGGAAAGAGAGAAGATGAATCCAAACACAAAAGAAAGCTTAGAGGGAAGTAGTGAATCTGAAAGCGTTTCAGCTGTTGAAGATCCACCCAACGCCATGATTACAAGAGATACAAAGTCACTATGTTTAGATACAATATCTGAATACTCAGATACAAGATCAGTCTACTCAGAAGCTCCCGTCAAAAAGATCTCAGGTTTAAAGAAGAGCGGCGAAATGGCAAAGCTCAGAAAAAGTCCAAGCTTAGGTTAGTCCTAATCACTCTAATTATCACTATATTGACATGCATGATTTTTAAGTTAATAGATCATCGAAAAGACAACTATCTTTACGATAATATATCATCAATGCAGGTTCAGAGAAGTTGAGATCCACAGGAACTTCACCCGTAAAAGCAAGATCATCGCCAAAAGCATCACCATTGAGTCCATTTGGAAGAAGCATCAAAGCAAGGAAAGATAATAGATTGCCTTTGAGTCCAATGAGTCCTCTAAGCCCAGGAATACGTAGACAACAAACTGGTCATGCTTCAGATTCTGAGCTTACTTAGCTTTTCATCAAAACTAGAGAAGAAGGGGAGATCCATGAAAAAGCAGAGGACGTAGATTTTTGGTCAGTATTCCAAGCAGAGTTCATAGTTTCAGACATGAAAAAAAAAACACAAAATCAAAAAACAATGAGGTAGAGATATTTGTATACAATTTGTGGTTAATTTAGAGATTTTGTTTTCAAGAGTATGGTTTATTTGGTATTGGAAGTTTGGAACTAGAGTCATATTGAGGGCCAAGAGTGAATTTTCAAGATTCAAATTTTTGTAACCCATTAAATATAATAATTCTCAATAGTTATTTATGTGTGTCGTCTTGGTTAATAGAATTGTCACGAATCTTTCAATATTTTCTTCTCTTTTTTAATCTCTCGATCTTCCCCAAAAAAAACTAGAAAAAGAACAATGAGTGAATATATATTACAATTCACCACGCACGTTTTTTGGTTTAAGTATCCTCTCTCAAATCTCAATTCTTTATATTATTTATTAGTTCTATTGATACGAGATTTAACACTCCCAATATACCGACTTGAACTAGAAGTAAACTGATCCATTTCAAAGATTAACTAAATCGGGAATTCTCTTTGAGAGGCCAGCCAAAAGGGCCTACAACAGAGGTCCAACGAAGTCAATCAACCGACCTCCGAGACCGCCTCTCGAGTCCGATCGACTTGATCATCAGAAGAGAAAAATTTCTCTAAATTCGATCCGAGATATTAGGAAAATAGACTTATATTTTAATATAGGCTTTCATATAAATAGAGGGGTATCCCCCTCCTTCTAAATCATCCAGCAATTAATACAAAAATCATAGTTCTAAAACAAATCTTGAGAAAACCCTAACATGTTCTTCAAGAGATCTTAGTCCCTCATTTTTTAGCTTTGATCCAGTTTTTAAGTGAATTTGTTTTCCCTCTTAAACAAATTCATTGTGTGAAAACAAATTCATTGTGTGAAACCCAGTTTCTACAATTGGCGCCGTTTGTGGGGACAACAAGTTCTAAAACAATTTTCTCTTCAACAACCCTTCAAAGTCTCCTTCAAACATAACCATGGCTCAACCCTCCAGCGACAGAACCACCAGTGTGGCTCTCGCCCAGCAAGAAGGATCAGCCGTTGCAGGCCTCAAAAACCCTAACTCTCATGGAGTCATGGTGGACTCCCGATCCAGGTGCCACTCCACCCGTTCAGCCGATGGCCATCCACAACCGCCGTAACACGGACGCATCGGCTAAACCCACCAACAATCAGCCCGCTCCACCTACTGAGACAAGCACAACAAGGATAACCGATCAAGGGACAAAGCATACAGGCAAGCAGCAGCCTGGTGACCAATCTGGTGACGTGCAACCCCTTACCATGAGAACCACACAGCCACTGCAGGTCATCTCAATAGATGACTTTCAGGTGATATTTGGGAAAATGAACCGGAGGGTAGATGCGGTCACAAACCAGACAACCCTTCCGCCTCAGCAAGGCACCGTGCAACAACGACCGTTTGGAACAAGTAATCTCGCCCGCCGCTTTGAGTTCTTTGATCCTCCGTTTACAGTCAACCAACCTGGTAGCAGAACTATTCCGTCGAATCTGGCTTCAGGAGTCCAACCTTCTATGGGGCAATCTTTGCAAGACTATGAAACTCTTATCGCTCATCCAACTACGCCGACGGCCGCAGGTCCCTATCATGAACTCGAATAGATCAATTCCAAGCTTCGGGACATGGGATCCCTGCTTCATCGAGTTGTCATTTCGGCACCCGAGATTGACAGAATGTTTGAAGAAATGCAACAAACCCCTTTCAGTCAGCGAATCATGCGAGCCACAGTCCCGTATGTTAAGTTGAAGCTTCCGATCTACATAGGGAAGAAGGATCCAATGCAGTTGATGACATCCTTTATGATTATTGTGGCTAAATCCCACTTCACCGAGGAACAAAGAGATATCGGGTACTGTCAACTGTTTGTGGAAAGCTTATCAGGCAGCGCCTTGACCTGGTTTTCCAGACTCAAGGAAAACAATATTGATAACTTCCCCCAGCTATCAACAGCTTTCCTGCGATACTATCAGATCTTTATCTAACCTAGAGCCTCTAGCTCCGACCTTTTGGAGATGACCTAAGACCCCGACGAGTCACTGCATCACTTCCTCACCAGATTCAAAGAGATTCTAGCATATGTTTCCATCTTGGAAGATGTCGCAATCTTGGGTCGCCTTTACGCAAGGATTTAAACATCTAAGAGCCCAAGGACCTAGATGATGCACTGCGCTCGTAGAGGAAGAAGATGCTAAACCCATATTAGCCAATATGGGTTTAGTGTACAATCAGGGTTTGGTAATTCCCCCTCTTCATCTTGCGCTCGTAGAGGAAGAAGATGCCAAATTAGCAGCTAAAGCAGCACCCACACATTCGATCTTTGAAACTAACGGGCAGGACAAGTCGTCCTCAAATCTAAAGGAATTGTTCTGTGATTTCCATAAGGTACGCGGACATTCGACAGCTGAATGCAAACACTTGTCAAACTTTCTGTTCGATAAGTACAGGTCAGGCAAAATAGAGACCGTCTATCGACCTAAGAGCTTTCGCGGAGGTAGGCGGACCAATATTGGCAGGTCTAGGCGATCTAATACAGACTGGGGCCCATGAAACAATGATCGTGACTACGGCAATAACAATCAACGTAACGATAACAAGGATGATTGAGGTTTCGAGAACGAAAGACGAAGCCCACTGCAGGGCATCAGGAAGATGCAGTTCAAGAAGACGATCTCCCCGGTCCCCCAAAACGCTAAAGGGGACAACGAATTGAGCGCATCAACTCTCCTCCTTGCTGTAAAATCACCATGATCATCAGTCAACCTTACAACGACTCAGTCTGGGCTCTGAAGAAATGGGCAAGGCAGGTTTGCAAGGTCTAAACTCTCCCAAAGGATCAGCCGGTTAGCAACGATTCCATCACGTTTACGCCAGAGGATGCCAAGGGAATTCAGCATTCGTATTATGATCCATTGGTAGTTGAGGTGGCATTGGGAGAATTCAACATCGAAAGGGTCCTGGTGGATACTGGGAGTACAGTTAATATTATATTCTTCTGAACTTTAGAAAAGATGGGAATCACAACAGAGCAGATCAAGCCTGAAACTCGGACCCTAACTGGATACGACGGAATCGCGAAGATGTTGATGGGCGATGTCAAATTACAAGTGTGTGCTGGCGATATTATCTAAAAAACCAAATTCGTGGTAATGGATGCTCCTCCAATCTACAATGTCATCTTGTGGTCCCCCTGGATATATACGATGCAAACAATCCCATCCACCTACCATGTCTGCATAAAGTTTCCAAGTACGACTGAGATTTACACCTTGTATGGCGATCAGAAGATGGCAGGACCTACTGCGCTATCCAGAAGAAGCAGCAGCGGCAGGATGAGGCATAACAATTACAAAATAGATATCGCACGACGTATCTCCATAGTCCGGAACACAATCTTGTAAAGTCTTTGGGATTTCAGATCGTCCAAGTCAATATCGATGACGCTGATCCATCTCGTACTCGTACAGTTGGAATTGGTGCCAAACTAGAAGATCACATCAAAACAGAACTAATTGACTTCTTGAAGTCTAGATCTTCCACGTTTGCTTGGTCCACTAAAGATATGGTCGGAATCGACCCCCGCATTGCATGTCATAAACTCAATATTGATCCGACATTCAAGCCGATCTGGCAAAAGCACAGACGGCTGGGTTCAGATCAGGCGAAAGCAATACAAGAAGAGGTTGAGCAACTTCTCAAAGCGGATCAAATAATGGAAGTTTAGTATCCAGATTGGTTAGCCAACCCAGTCGTCATGAAGAAGAACGACAAGTGGAGAGTTTGCGTAGATTTCACCGACCTCAATAAATACTGTTTTCATTTGCCTCACATAGATCGCCTAGTAGAGGCTACTGCCGGAAATCAATTGTTGTCATTGATGGACGCCTTATCAGAGTACAATCAAATCATGATGAGCCCAACAGATTGGAAAAAGATTGTGTTCATAATGGAGAGGGGGAATTACCAAACCCTGATTGTACACTAAACCCATATTACACACTTAATCTAGATAGTACACCAAACTAGCATTATTTGACACATTACAATATTTTAGAATGTTTTTTTTTAGGTTTGGCTTCTCTATTTTACACTTAATGTATAATTTTGAGAGGTAGGATTTTAATATCTAGAGTTTAGGGTTTGATTTTAAAATTTTTGATTGCTAAATTTGAAAATAAAAGTTATTTGATGGTATTTGAGAGAATTATCTTAATTTAAGTGGACCATGAAACATTAGTTTTTTGATCCAATACCTCAAAATCGGGTCCCACACACAAAAATTTCATTGGAAGATACATATGATACATCTGATACATTTGATTTTTTTTTTTTGTCATATTCCACATCTCATTTTCTCTAAAACTGGTACCACAAATAAAATTCTTTTTTATGACACATGATCATGAATATATTGGTCTTTCTAATTGTTTTTGTCTTGTACTCTCTCTCACAAAAGCTAAAAAGTGCATATTCTTCAAATATTTAACAAAAACTGCTTACCTTTATAATTACTTTTCAAAAAGCGTCTAATACACTAATGAACTCTATACATAGTTGATGAGTTTAATAGTTAATGAGTTTAATAGTTAACTAGGTTCAGACTTGCACATACGTGCATAGTTAATTTCAAAAACTAAGTTTGTAATCAGATTTGTAATATATAATGTATATACAGATTATCTTTGTAAACCTATTTTTATTAGGGACAAACATTCGGGTAAGCCGTTCAGGTTGGGGTATAACCTGATCAGGTTCGGATCAGGTTCGGGTAAACGGGTTTCGAAAAATAGAACCTATTGGATATTTTTCGATATATGAATTCGGTTTGGTTGGGATACTATCGACCTCCGATCGGTTCGAGTTACAAATTTGAGAACCCGATTAGTACCCAAACTATCTATTACCCGAAAAAATGTTTAAAATTAATTAAATTTAAAGAAATTTAGCTAAGTTTTGATTTATATATAACAAATATTTTTAAATACTTTGATTATTTTTGATATTTAGGTAAACTAATTGAAATACACAAAATTATAATTTTGAGTAATTGAATTATATTAATACTAAATATTATAAATATATTTAAATATATATATATATACAGGTTTAATGGGTACCCGAACGGATACCAGATATTATTCGACCCTAATCCAAACTCACATGCATTGGAAAATAAAAACCAATAGGATTTTATAGGTAAACCAATAGGTTGTGATTGTTTGAAAAGAAAATATTTGTGATCAACTATAAATATTTGCAGTTAATGTTTTGAATTCATTTTGATGATTGATATGATACGGAAGAGGATCATGAGGGATTGCATATTATTAGTTGCCATTTTTATAGTACTTGCGGATTATGATGTTGTTTGGATTTAATTTCTCAACTGGTTTAAGAAGAAGAGACTGTTTGGATACACCTCTAATATATCTAAGATCCGAATGATATAATCTCAAACACTTACTATCCGCGTCCCATCTACACATTTGATTTCCTCTTTGCTCTTAAATTTTTTTTTTGTCTTTTTCTTTTTTTTGGGCGTAGAGGCAATATATGGAATTTTTGTAAATTTTTTTTTCTGCTTTTGTACTCCCCAATTAATAGTAGATGAGTTTTGATTTTTATTAAAATACAATCATTTTTATTAATAAATGTTTGTAAATTCATTAAACTTATTTTGAAAAGAGAAAATTAAAATTAAAGACCAAAGACTAAGAAACGATAATATCTTTTCTAAAGTTGACAACAAGATATAAAAATAAGCAAATTATCATTCAATATTTTAAAAATTAAAAATTAAAATCTATAACAAAAAAAAAACCAAAACTACATACCAATATCTGAAAATCATTAATAATATACTACATTTAGAAATCTAAATATATTAATTAAAGTGATTGAGTTGTCGTTCAAAGAAAAAAATAAAACTAAAGTAATTGATAATTAAAGTATCACATTTATTTCTATTTGTTTTTAAGGAACCCTTATTATTATAAGAGATGCATCTGTTTGAAAGGAAACCAGCAAAACTTTTAGTAATAGTAAACAATCTCCACTAGATAACCTCTATTAAGTTGCTTATATAATTAATTATTCTTGACAAATTAGGGTATCCTTTTCACTATAAGTAGGGGATTAATCATCAAACATTTGAGATTCGAAAAAAAAACTTTTTCTATTTGATCTAATCAGAAAAATTAATCCTCTACACAATGGCGATGATGAAGAATTCTCCGACAACGATGATGAACGAAGACGTGATGCTAGAGATCATGTCTTATTGTCCTGCGACGGAGATGGCAAAATTTCGTCTACTGAACAAAGAGTGCAACAAAGGAAGTTACGAGTTGAGTTTTATCAATCGTAATCTCCATAGAACCAACTCTTTCTTCGGCTATATATTTCTTTACCGACACAGAAAGTTTGGGTCCTTTCGGGATTGCTCCAGTTTTGTCTCTGCTTTTGATAGTAAAGAAAAAAACCGAATCAGTCTGGCATTTCTTCCTCCCCGTCACAACAATGCAGAGATCAAAGCTTGTGATACACATCATGGCATTTTGCTCTGTGTCGATAATGTGTATAAAGGGGGGAGTAATATACCAGATTACATTGTTTGTAAACCGGCTACAAAACAGTACTGGATCATACCAAACCCAAAAACTCGGTTTCACACCTGCGCAACCGGTTTAATGGTGGTATCCTCTAACCCGTTTCGGTATAACATCATTAGGGTTTCTGAAAGAATTGGTAGAGGAAATTGGAATTACCTCTCTTGTGAAGCTTATGATTCTGATTCGGACGCATGGAAGCAACTGAGTGACTTGAAATTTTCCGGGTTTTTTCGTCAAAAGCAACCGGTATCCGCCTACGGTTGCTTGCATTGGTTGACGGAGAAGAACAACGTGATGCGGTTCTGCATGCGAACGGAAACTTGGTCTACCTTCCCAGTTCCGGATGAACTAGTAGACGATGACTGTCTCCTCTTAGTCAGCTACGAAGGGAAACTAGGTGTGATCCATTCGAGATGGGGAGAAGGATCCAATATATGGGTTTTGAAGAAGAGTTTTGGAACATCGTGGGTAAGATTGGAAGATGTGAAAATCAAAGCGTTAGAGGATGATATCTCCAATGCACAACCTATATGGTTCCCAAGTAATGACACCATATCAAGGGCAACGGCGTCCAGTGGTAAGCTTGGTCTCTACAACATGAGTAACGACAAATATCGTTTTCTGTATACGATGCAAGATTTCTACCATTACCTCTCGCCGGCTAATAGATATTTTTTCCCTTTCTACTCAAACTTCAAGAGAGTTTGTTTGAATAAAGATGATCAAGAATAAGGAATATGAAGAAAAATGGAAGATAACTCTTGTAGAAGTATTTGTTTTTGTTATCATATTGTTATTTAAATCTCTTTTTTTTTTTTCATATCCTCAACTCTCTAAAATATATCCTAGGTAAGTTAAATAAATTTGTAAAACAATTTCCATGGATGCATGGCGATTTTAAGATTTTTTTTTCTTTAATTTCAAATATCTTTAATTCCAAGACAAATAGTATAATTTAGCACAAAGTGCAAGTATTTACCCAATGACATCATTCAATTATGTGAACTCTATTCCTCTCGTTTAGGTTCTTGAACCATTTAAAATTGATGTTGTTTGTTGGTGCGGGATTTAGCACCCCCAACATACCGATCTAAACTAGAAAGATAAATCGATTACTTAACTGGGGATCCGGTCCAACCCTAATTGATAGTTTACTTGAGGCCTGTTCGGATAAGAAGGTGCAACCCCTAAGTTGGAGAACCGACTTCCCAATTCGCCCTATGACCGACTTGAAGAAGAAAGAGCAACTTTCCATATCTTGGTTCGAGTTATAAGGAAAGTTGATATATTCTGTAATCTAGCAAAAAGTATAAATAAGGGGAGACCCCTCCACTGTAAAGGATCCAGCATCTAATACAATAATTCAATTTCTTCATTGTTCTTAGCAAAACCCTAACTTGAGTTCTAGGAGATCTAAAACTCTTTCCGATCTCAAGCTTAGATCAAGTTTCTTGAGAGATTGCTTCCTTGAATTTGTTTCCCCCATCAAACAAATTCATTGTGGAAACCTAGTTTCTACAATAGGCGCCGTCTGTGGGGGCGCAAAATCGTCTTTACAAGTTAGTCTCTCAAAGAAGCTCGACCAAAAGGTTCTCTCAAAGCTTACGACAATGTCTCCAATTACCAACGACGACATCATCGGCGCAAACCGCATCTCCTCAAGCGTATCCGACATCACAGCCTTGCACCTTCTCAGGGTGACACAAAAGCACAAGGTGACACCCCAACCACGCAAGCGACAGCCGTTTACGTTCATCGTAACGTCACCACGTCGGTCAACTGGCCTGAACTCCCAGCTGAGGTCGGATCCGAAGGGGAACCCAGTAAAAGGAACGGGCGAACTCGCGAACAACCAGTGAACCTCGAAGCGGAGCATTCGGGTGAACAACCCTTGGGCAGGGAAACGATGCGTGCCACAGAGCAGCAACCCGGGGCCCGAACCGGGGATCTTCCTGATCGCACTATGACGACGGTACAAAACCCGCAGGTTGTCTCCATGGAAGATTTCAAGGTCTTGTTCGATACCATGACAAACGAGATCTACCAGATGATCTCCGACACCAACCTCAGAGTTGATGCTGTCGTAACCCAGGCAACCCCATCACCACTCTCTGCAGGGCAGTTGCCTGTACTCAGGACAGGCGATCTCACACGTCGTCTCGTTTCTCGGACATGCTGACTGATGTGAGCACATGACCGAAACCTGACCAAGACGCACCGAACGCGACCAAAACGCCTGACCGAGATGCACTAAACGCGACCGAGATGATGTGAGCACCGGACAGGAAGCCGACCAAGACACCCCGGACGTGACCGAGACGCTTGACCAAGATGCACCGGACGTGACCAAAACGTCTACTTCGAACGCGGCCAAGGCACCGATAGTTCTCCCAGGAGCCATGACGAGGTCAAGGAACTCCACCAAGGCAACCAAACAAAGAATCAACCTCTTCGTTCAAGCATTCATCCAATATCATCCGACCAACGAAGAGCTTGAAGGATCAGTTCGCATGGCCTTCACTCTTACCCAAGAGTGAAGGCAACCAAAGTCACTAAGGTGAGGAATTATACTCTTTTTCCCCACTCCGGGTTTTTCCCATTAGGTTTACCGGAGGAGATTTAACGAGGCAAGGAGCCTAGTGCAAAACGTCTTAAGGCTAAGTCGTTTCCCGCGTCAAGGCCAAAGACAGCTATCTTTCTTTCCCTTTGCTTTGCGTTTTAACTTAAACTTTGGAATATTCTCTTTTGAACGTTGAGAGTGTATTGTGGCTAAGTTGTTGGTCAAAGGAGGCGACATGTTCAATTTGCAAAGAGAACACGTCAAAGGACGATTGTGCGGACCAATATGAGTCCACGTGTCCTTAAGCCCCTTTCTTAACCTAGCTATTTAAACCCTCTCTTAAACTCTTGTAGACTTTCAGACTTGAATGAAATTAAACCTATTTCGCAAAGAGAGATTCTTTGATCTTGTCTCACTCCTTTCAATAGAACAATTCGGGATTGCTCTAAAGAGAGAACCCTAGCGACTCCAAACCGGGTTTTTCATCGTTGGCTTGGCCGTATCGAGAGGAAAGCCAAACATCTCGTGTCGTCACTTGTTCCACCATTGTTCCTTCGCAACCGTTGCGCCACCGTCGTCGTTCCATCGCAACCTCTCGAGACCTCCATTGTTTTGCATCGCATTGTCTCGAGGCTACCGTTGTTCCGTATCGTAAGCTACCGAGTCCACCGTCGTTCCGCGTCACAGCCAACCGATGCCTCTCACAGCCGCTTGAGGTTTCTCGTAGCCTCTCGACCACGACGAAGCCAAGTCCCGAACTCTCAGTCCCCTCATTCCTTTGCGTTCCTTTTCCGTCTCCACCACTCATTTCACCACCCAAGACGAACCACCGCGCCTTTTTCGAGGAAAACCTCACGTAGCTCGACTTGACTGAGGACGTTCGGATCTGTCCGATCCGCATCGTGGCCGACGATCACATCAGAGATGCCTGATCGAGATGCACAGAACGCGACCGAGACGTTTGCATCGCACACAGCCAAAGTTCCAGAAATCCTCCCGGGAGCCACGACAAGGTCTAGGAGCTTCTCCAAGTCCACCAAGCAAAGGATCAACCTCTTTGTCCAAGCTTTCGTCCAAGACCGCGACCCGGCCAAAGAAGACTGTGAAGAGACAGTTTGCATGGCCTTCATCCTTACCTAAGGGTGAAGGCATACAAATCATTATAGCGAGGAATCATACTTTTTTTCCTCACTCCGGGTTTATCCCACGAGGTTTACTGGAGGAGGTTTTAACGATGCGAGGAGCTTTAATGCAAAACGATTGAAGCCAAGTCGCTTCACGCGCCAAGGCCGGAGACGGTTTTCTATCTTTAATTATGCTATGCATTTTGATTTGAACTCTAGAATCTTCTTTTAAACGTTAAGTAGAGTGTTTGTGGTTATGTTTGATCTCATAGGGAGCAACGTGTTCTATTTCATAGAGAACACGTCAAAGGACAAGTTTGCGGACCATTGAGAGTCCGCGTGTCCTTAAACCTCTCTTAAACCTAGCTATTTAAACCCTCTCTTAGCTTCTTGTAACCTCAGACTTGATTAAAATAAAAACATTCCCAAAAAGAGATTCTTTGACTCTTGTCTCACTCCTTTCTCTAGACTCAATCCGCGATTGATCTACCAAAAGAACCCTAGCCGGCTCAAACCGGGTTCGTCGTCGCTAGTCGACCATATTGCGAGACTAGCCAACCCTCGCGTGTCATCACTCGGTCCACCTCGTTCCATCACTCTTGATCCGCTTATCGCTTCCCCGTATCGTCTCGGTTCACCCGCATCGATCCGTATCGATCTGTCCGAGCGAACAAGTCCGAGACTATCATGCATCTCACGAATCCTTCGATGCTTCTTCGCTAAATCATGTTTCCACCGCTCTTTTAGCTTCCCCAACCGTTCTAAGTCGTTTGGCCCGAGCAAAGTCGCCTCTTTAACGAATGGCCCGAAGACGCGACCTATGGACCGAGTCGTGCGACGTCCGGTGCTCGCATCAGCTGGTATCAGAGCTCAACGTTCCTAAACCCAAAGGTTGTGTCTTTCTAACCCAGAAACTCATTTCCTTTGAATAAAGTTTGGATCTTGAGCATATATAGTAGTCTTGTTAGCCTTATTTCGTTCTGCATGCTTCGTTTAGTCATTTGGTTTAATTTGGTGCATGTTGTTGTTAGACGTTTGTTTAGGTTGTTTCGTGTTCATCCTGTTCATCATTTTGTTTATTCATGTTCTTGCATAAACGCTGCTAGATCGTTAAAGTTAGTATGTTACTTTCGTATTCTTGTTTTGGTCCAAAAGCAATTCTTTTCGTTATGTGCTTTTGCTTTTTACTTTTGTTTAGTCATAGGTTTGCTTTTTTGTGCTGTCATCAGTCATTGTGAGACGAGAGAAATATCTCCTTTGTAGTCCTTGTGAACGTTAAGATACTCACGCATATTCGTTTTGCTTTTGACAAGGTTTAAATTCAACCATGCCGCGCATCGTGAAGATCCACGTCACCGTTGACCGTCTGTGCGATGGCCGATCAACAACCACCAGAGAACCCTCGACCTCCACCAGATATTGGAGTCACACTCGCAGCCCTATGCAATGGCATTGAACAATTGGCAGAGCGTATGACACGCCTTGAGCTGTTAAACCCACCGAGGGAAGACCCTTTACCTATGTGGCGTCAATTTCAAGAGCCGGAACAAAGTGACCAGTCCGACGACGACTACGAGCCGTTGCCCAGGCGACGTCACTGACATGACGACCCATATGACGATGCTCCAAGACATCACGAGCCTGTTCACAAGATGACAGTGCCAACATTCGCCGGAAAGTCTAACCCGGAAGCCTATCTTGAATGGGAGAGCAGAATGGACCACCTCTATTCGTGTCATAACTATCCGGAGCTACGCAAGGTAAACTACGCCGTGGCCCAGTTCACCGAATACGCTCTCACATGGTGGTATCGTTTAGTAGCTGAGCAACGCCGCAATCATGACCGACCGATCACCGTTTGGGAGGTCTTGAAAGCCGAGATGAGGAGGCGTTATGTTCCACCATTTTACCACCGCGAGCTCCAAAATAAGTTCTAGAGGTTCTCACAAGGCACGCAAACCGTAGAAGAGTATTTAGAGGAGTTTGAACACCTACGCAACTAACTCCAAGTCGAAGACTCTGAAGAGTCTCTCATGGCGCAGTTCCTAGACGGTTTACAAGACCGAATCGCGCGCAAGGTCAAATGCCAGCCTTACCAAGGCTTCGAGGAGTTCTTGCACCTGTCGGTGCAAATCGAGGGACAAATCAAGAAGAAGAATGCCGCCTCAAGTCGCACCAGAAATCAAGGAGTTCCAAGCTGGTCTCCAAATGTGTCAACCTCGAACAGGCCACAAGAGGAGCGGAGAGCAGCAAACGTCGACACAAGGTTCAAAGCAAGAGAGCCGGCCACCAATGAGCGACAAGATTCGCGACGAAACACCAATGACGTCCGAAGCCATGATATTGTATGCTTCAAATGTCAAGGGAGAGGCCATTACGCTCGTGAGTGCCCGAATGCGCGCACGATGATCATCACCGAGTTCGGCAAGCTTGAATCCGATGGAGAAGCAGTCGAAGAGAACGATCGAGTAGAAGCGGAGCTGGAAGAAGCCGTAGCCGAACCGGAAGTAGGAGAGCTCCTGATGATCCGACGCGTACTCAACACCAGCGTGGCGACCGCCGACAACGCAAGCCAGCGCGACAACATATTTCACACTCGTTGCACTGTAAGTGGGAAGGTTTATGGAAGTATCATCGGTGGTGGATCTTGCACTAATGTAGCAAGTTCCAGTCTAGTTAAGAAATTATCTCTCAACACCATAAACCACCCTCATCCCTATAGACTCAAATGGTTGAGTGACAAAACCGTGATTCATGTGAAAGAACAAGTCACGGTTCCGTTTAGTGTTGGTCCTTACAAAGACCAAGTCTTATGTGATGTGGTTCCAATGCAAGCTAGCCACCTCCTTTTGGGGCGTCCTTGGCAGTTTGATAAGAGAACCACTCACTATGGCCACACCAACCAATATTATTTTGTTCATGACAATAAACGTATTTGTTTGAAACCTTTGAGCCCCACACAAGTTCATGAAATGCAATCAAACCTGTCTAAGAATTCGGACTCTAAAAAACGAACTTTCTAATTCAATCTAGTGATGTTAGAAAGTCCCTTAAGGACTCCAGCCAAGTTTTATTGATGGTTTTTCGAGATTTATTGGTTGAAGGGCTAGAAGGTACCATGGAGACGCTACCGGAGGTGATCCGCGATGTTCTTAGACGCTTCAAGGATGTGTTTCCTGATGAGTTACCCGAAGGTATACCACCAATACGAGGCATTGAACATCAAATCGACCAGGTGCCTGGAGCTCAACTACCGAACCGGCCTGCGTATCGAGTCAACCCGGAGGAAGCCAAGAAGTTAGAGCGCCAAGTCTTGGAGCTCATGTCTCAAGGCTATGTTCGAGAAAGTCTCAGTCCGTGTGCTGTTCTCGTCCTCCTAGTGCCGAAGAAAGATGGTTCCTGGCATATGTGCGTCGACTGTCGAGCCATGAACAACATCACCATCAAGTATTGGCATCCTATCCCAAGGCTGGACGACATGCTCGATGAGTTAAGCGGTTCAAGCGTCTTCTCAAAGATCGATCTTAAGAGCGGCTATCACCAGGTTCAAATGAAGGAGGGTGACGAGTGGAAAACTGCCTTCAAAACCAAGCAAGGTTTGTATAAATGGTTGGTAATGCCATTCGATTTATCTAATGCACCCTCTACTTTCATGAGACTTATGAATCATGTTTTAAGAGCCTACATCAATAAGTTTGTGGTAGTTTATTTTGATGACATTTTCGTATATAGCTCATGTTTATCGGATCATGTTAGACACCTAGAATCTGTTTTACAAACTCTCCACAAAGAGGAACTGTACGCCAACTTGAAAAAGTTCGTCTTTGCTGCTTATAAGTTAGTATTTTTAGGTTTTGTTGTAAGTCAACAGGGCCTCAAGGTAGATGGAGAGAAGATTCGAGCCATCGAGGAGTGGCCCACGCCTACAAGTATCTCGCACGTCTGATTGTTCCATGGCCTCGCTAGCTTCTACCGGAGGTTCGTGAAGGATTTTAGCATGGTTGTGGCACCCCTTACCGCAGTGATCAAGAAGAACCAGGAGTTCAAATGGCAAGAGGAGCAAGATCGAGCGTTCAAAGAACTCAAACGATGACTCACTCAAGCCCCTCTACTTACCTTACCCGACTTCAACAAGACATTCGAAGTGGAGTGCGATGCGTCTGGCGTAGGCATAGATGTGGTTCTCACTCAAGGAGGCAAACCGGTGGCTTACTTCAGCGAGAAGCTCAGCGGCGCCACCCTCAACTATCCCACTTATGACAAAGAACTCTACGCCCTAGTCCGCGCAATGGAGTTTTGGCAGCATTCCCTATTGGCTCCAGAGTTCGTGATTCACACCGATCATGAGACGTTGAAGCACTTGCACGGCCAGACCAACCTCAAGAGGAGACACGCAAAGTGGTTAGAGTTCATTGAATCATTTCTGTACGTGATCAAATACAAGAAAGGCAAGGAGAACGTTGTAGCCGACGCGTTATCACGAAGGCACGCTTTAAGCACCAATATGGACGCCAAGGTATTGGGGTTCGAAAGTATTAAGGACGCGTATGCCAACAATGTTAAGTTCGGTGATTGCTTTAAGAATCACGGCAAAGGCATCTACACCGAGTTCTACTTCCACGAAGGGTTCTTGTTCCGAGGACGGCGACTTTGCATCCCCACCGGATCCATTCGTGAGTTACTAGTCCGAGAAGCTCACAGTGGAGGTTTGTCCGGGAACTTTGGTATCACCAAGACGCTAGCCGTGCTTCAAGAACATTTCTATTGGCCAAAGATGCGTACCATGGTTGAGAAACACTGCGGAAGCTGTGTAGTGTGTCGAGCCTCAAAGTCAACAACTCACCTTCACGGCCTTTACATGCCTCTACCAGTGTCAACAGCGCCTTTGGTCGACCTGTTGATGAATTTCGTCCTCGGCTTACCTCTCTTACACCATAAAGACAGCTTGATGGTCGTGGTGGACAGGTTCTCGAAGATGGCGCACTTTATACCATGCAACAAGAACCACGACGCTGTGCAACGACATGCTGATCGATCACATCGACTTTGCTGAAGATTTGCGCGACCAGGCTCTAGTCCGGATTCAACACTACCAAGACGCAGCAACTCGGTACTACAATAAGACCGTTTGTCAGCGGCATTTCAACGAGGGCGACTTGGTCCTACGAGAATTTTTTGAAAACACCAGAGAAGTCAACGCCGGTAAATCGGCGCTCGATGGGAGGGGCCATACCTCGTATCCAAGGCAGTTCGCCCTGGCATTTACGAGCTCGTGAACATGGCTGGTGAACAAATCAGGAACTCGTGGAACACAGCCCATTTGAAGAGTTATTACTATTAAGTTGTCTTCACGACCTTAGCTAGGAGGTTTCGGGAATCCGACCTCCACCTATGTTTTGTTTGTAATTTGAACAACGACTGGCTTGATCCCTGTTTCAGGGTATGTAGGCAACTCCTTCTCTTTTCGTTAAGATTAAGCGGGTGCAACTAGAATATCAATAAAGTTTCCTTTTGGCGAAATTTTCATTAAAAATTTGAGTCCATTACATTCAGTTCGGCAATTCTCCAAAATAAAAATAAAGCAACCAGCATCCTATCGGCGAACCAGTTTCCATGGGAAGATTAATCATGAGTCTTCTAATCTTAGCGCAAATTGACTCCCATCACTAGGATTCTGGACGGTCCTGCAGTGTCAGAATGGGAGCCGGACCAGACAGATCGGACTCCAACGGTTCTTCCACCGCCAGCTTGTTCAGTTCAGTTCACCAGAACTGACGCTCCTGCCTCAAAGCTTCAAGCCTTTCTATCGGCACTTCGGAGCCCTTGGATACCATGTCCTCCAGGAAGGCACACAAGCCTTCTACTACATGGCTATCGCAGAAAATTTGGTCCGCAGACTCCAGGTAGTTGACGTACCGCCTCAGCCTCTCTAGGCAGGCTCGGTAGGCCCAGATATCCGTAATAAGCGGGAAGTTAGTTTCTCTTAAAGGTTCCCAATCATCTTCGAGTAAATCAAGCAACACCATACGGGCGACTTGTTCTTTGCATGCATCGTGTTTAGCGAGCAGACGAGTTATACGCCACTTCGCCAGAAAGAAAACTTCGGCGATGAGCTCGTCCAGGACTCAAACAGTCTATTCCAAACGACATAGTCGAAGGACCTGATCAAGTTTAAGACGAAGCGCTTTGATGTACGCGCCTAGTCTCTTGCGGTGAACATTATACCTCCAGAGCTCCTGGCGTAAAGGATCCCCCTCCACACCAACAATGTTGAAACTCGGAACAAATTCATGAGATCGGGACGTCTCCGTCTCCTCTTGAGAGGGGGAATTATCCGATGCGTTCGGGTCGAAACCGCTAGCCTCAGCGGCTGTCCTTTCTTGGGCCCTCCTCAACAATGCGGATCGGGTAGTCACTGGCATCTTTGCTAATTTCGTTGAAGTTTAGAATGTCTGCAACCTTTCCCCTATTTATACAAAAACATGGAAATCAACCGCCGTTGATTCCACTAATCAGATTGCAGCAGGATTTTCGCTGCGTCCCGAGAATCACTCTAACAAGATCGTGCAAACATTCAATGTTTCTAGACACGCGTCTTTGAAAAAAAAAGGGGGGGGGGAATATATATATATATACATTAGTTTTCACTCCGATCTGGATTGAATATTCGTCAGTTCGGACCGAACTCATTAACAAATACGTTCGAAGTCGAATACATTCTTCGTTGACACCCTCGCCAGGTGATCAACTCGCGTCAAACCACATTATTTATCATACGTATGGATAAACCGAACCCAGAGTATTTATTTTGCACCTGACCTCTATCTTTCATACGTAGGGATAAGCCAAACCCATAGTGTTTATTTCGCACCCGATCTTTCATTTGTGGGGATAAGCCGAACCCAGAGTATTTTTTTCGCACCCGACCTTTAGTTCGGACGGAATAGTTAGCAACCCAGAGAATAGTTTCGCAGTCCGACTTCCAAACTAGAGCAAAGGATATAAGCCGAGCCCAGCATCTCGTCCTCCAAACAAACACATCCCGTTAGGAGTAAATGGCCCACCTTCAAGGCCCAGATCGTTGTTTTCTACAATTATCTAACAAAAAGATTACTTGATGTAAGCCGGGAGACGTCATGTCTCTTATACATTTAAAAAAAATAATAATAATAAATAGAAACAGATTTCAAATTTTATTCAGCCTGCTACAATGCGGCAGAGCCTTATTTTTTCATTAAAGTTAAAGGTTCAAATTGCCAATACAAAATATGCTAATTCCGAGCTAGTGCGCCACTCGCGGCAATCTCACGAGCACTCGTCTTGAGTCGCTTCGGCATCGGCCACAACAGCTGTAGCCCAGTCTTCTTCCATTCTTCGGGACGAGTCTCCAGTGCTCTGGCCTTCTGTTCGGCTTCATCGAGCAGATCGGTTGTCCTTTTTCTTTTCACCTTAAGTGCAGCAATCTCAGTTTCCAGATTTTCTAGCTGGCGATCGATCCTACGTCTCTTCATATGAAAGTATTGAAGGTCTTGGCTTAGCTCTTGATGCATGGCTTCAATCTGCACAAATAAAAAGGAAGTCAGAGCGATGATGGATTGGCTGTTCATTAACAAAGAAGGATAGTTAACTGGCAAAAGAAGGTATGGGCCTCAGCGATATTGATCTCACTAGCACGCCTGTTTATGAAAAACGGCTTAATATCAGTCGGAACAAAGTCGCCGTTCAAAGTGGGATCTGTTTGGGTAGAACTCCGACTCGCCTTGCGACGGCACTCATTGCAACACGCAATCAAACACGGCAGCAAAGCAGCTATCCTATCGAACCCATTCTCGATCCAATTTCTTGGATGGGATTCAAGCAGTTCGAGTTTAAGAAATAACTCACGCTGCACTTGTTCCGAGGCAGCAAGTCGATCACGATACTCAGAATGACGATCTTCCATGGAATGGAAAAATTCTTCTAAGTCACGTCGTTCTTCCGAATTGACACAGAACATTAACATCCACGGCACCCGGATGTTCGGGTAGTAAGCCATTCCTCTCTCCATAGCCTCTGCATTCCAGAATGTTGGGACATCATCCCCGGCGAGTGGGGATTCAACAATGCTAATAGAGCTAGGCATTGTTTCGATATAGAGGTTGGCTCAACTTGAATAAATCTGAGACAATGCTGATCTATTTATATGAATATAGGGAGAGGCATCTTTTCCAATTTCATGAAATTGGAAAAGATCAGCCCTCTTGAAATCATAAATTTTCCGTTCTTACGAAAAGGAAAAATTCAGATAAATAAAAGACATGTTCCGAAACGATTAAACCAAAAGTAAAAATGGGCCGAACAAGTCGGCCATGTCATTACATGGGTATCAAACCTAGAAACAAAAAGGAGGAAGAGAAATAATAAGATGGTCAGACATTGGGAAGATCGGATAGGTCAGCTCGGAAAAGGCCGGCGTTGGATCCATGCTGATCCCTGACGGAGTCCAGAGCACAAGTCCCTGGGTGAAGAAGCCCGAAGCCGAGCTCATCTGGGGACATGTTGAGATCGCCTTCCTCTAGGTCGATTATATCCAAGGCCTCGACGATTGCCCGAGCTTCGGCTTCGTTCTTGTTAATATCGGCAATCTGCCCCTCAGGGATAACCGCCCCATTCTTGAGTAGGTGGACTACGGTCTCCTTGACTCCGACAGCTTGGTTGAGCATATTCTCCTTTGGGCGAGCTACTTTTTCTTGTTCAATCAAATAAGCTTTCACCTTGTCCAATCGGTCTTGAGCCTTCTTTGCTGTCCTAGACACTTTGGCTAAGCAGCCATAGCCTGCTCCAAACTCTCTTTTAGATGGTCGAACTCAAAAGCTGATGATGTCTTAAGACGTCTATCGTACAACTGAGTCAAAAGAATGTCAAGAAGGAATTGTTTATATAAAGCGAGAAAGCAGTAGGAAGTATGTACCATCAGAAGAGATTGTGCGGTGTTGAGATACGCCTCCTCGAATTCCAAGTCGCTTGTCTTGGGAAGAATCCGATGAGAAATCTTCAGATTCCTAAGTAGCTCGCCCGCAGCTACACGATCTGTGACTAGGGGGCAATCGCCAAAATAATCAATGGCAAATTTATTAGTTCGCTCATCTTTCCTTGTAATTCGGAATCGATCAGCAGATTCCACAGTTTCCAACCCGGCATCTTTGACCGAACGTTTGCGATTGATCGTAGGCAGTGGCTTAGAAACATAATCATCTCTAATCTGCTTTTCGTTCTTCTTCTTTTTCTTTTTCTTCTTTCTCTCCCCAGTCTCGAGTGGGGGAACGTCTTGCTCAGTTACTGGGAGGGTATCTTCCTCTGGAATCAAAGGGAGATTGTCCACATCCGCGGGGTCCTCGAAACCTTCTATGTCGATGGTTTCCTCGTTGTCTCTAACGGGATCAGCGTCAGGTCGGATTTTGGCATTGGAATCCGGATCAACGATCTAAAGGCAGCTAGCCTCGATAACACATGATCCGATAGGCTCCGAGGTTTTCCCCACCGAACTCGCAAAACTTGGGAACTTTGTCCTGGCTTTACCCATCGCTCTTTCGACACAAAAACGAGTGATCAATTCCCACCGCCGATTAGCACCAGATTGTAATGCGTCTCTGACAGAATGATAGCCGCGAGCTAGACGTGTCGAACAGAAGGGGCGATCTGAAAACAAGGGACGGAAAGTTAAAACTAGTTAGAAAAGACGTGATCAATCAAAACACGCTGGAAATTAAATATCTACCAGGATTCCTATTCAACACTCTCCGATGGAAGCCAAGTGGGTCCTCCAACGAGAACTGGTCCATGCAAACATAAAAGTAGCGGGCAGCCCACTTTTTGAAGTTACTAACTTTCTTGCCAGGAAGAAAGTTGTGTTTCGGTTTCATGTTCACCGCCCAATAATTTTCACCCTTCGACGATTTAAAATTCGATAGTTGCTCGAAGCATTGAACTTCGATCTCGACCCCCACTTTGGACGCTATAGTGAAGGCGGTAGTGAAATTACAAATACTTCCCGGCTTGAGCTTGTTGGTTGACGGAGAAGAACAACGTGATGGGGTTCTGCATGCGAACGGAAACTTGGTCTACCTTCCCAGTTCCGGACGAACTAGTAGACGATGACTTTCTCCTCTTGGTCAGCTACGAAGGGAAGCTAGGTGTGATCCATTTGAGATGGGGAGAAGGATCCAATATATGGGTTTTGGAGAAGAGTTTTGGAACATCGTGGGTAAGATTGGAAGATGTGAAAATTAAAGTGTTAGAGGATGATATCTCCAATGCACTACCTATATGGTTCCCAAGTAATGACACCATATCAAGGGCAAGGGTGTCCAGTGGTAAGCTCGATCTCTACAACAGGAGTAACGACAAATATCGTTTTTTGTATACGATGCAAGATTTCTACCATTACCTCTCGTCCCCTAATAGATATTTTTTCCCTTTCTACTCAAACTTTAAGAGAGTTTGTTTGAATAAAGATAATCAAGAATAATGAATATGAAGAAAAATGGAAGATAACTCTTGTAGAAGTATTTGTTTTTTGTTATCATATTGTTATTTAAATCTCTTTTTTTTCATAACCTCAACTCTCTAAAATATATCCTAGGTAAGTTAAATAAATTTGTAAAACAATTACTATGGATGCATGGCGATTTTAAGATTTGTTTTTCTTTAATTTCAAATACCTTTAATTCCAAGACAAATAATATAATTTAGCATAAAGTGCAAGTATTTACCCAATGACATCATTCAATTATGTGAACTCTATTCCTCTTGTTTAGGTTTTTGAACCATTTAAAATTGATGTTGTTTGTTGGTGCGGGATTTAGCACCCCAACATACCGATCTAAACCAGAAAGATAAATCAATTACTTAACCGGGGATCCGGTCCAACCCTAATTGATAGTTTACTTGAGGCCTGTTCGGATAAGAAGGTGCAGCCCCTAATTTGGAGAGCCGACTTCCCAATTCGCCCTATGACTGACTTGAAGAAGAAAGAGCAACTTTCCATATCTTGGTTCGAGTTATAAGGAAAGTTGATATATTCTGTAATCTAGCAAAAAGTATAAATAAGGGGAAACCCCTCCACTGTAAAGGATCCAGCATCTAATACAATAATTCAATTTCTTCATTGTTCTTAGCAAAACCCTAACTTGAGTTCTAGGAGATCTAAAACTGTTTCTGATTTCAAGCTTAGATCAAGTTTCTTGATAGATTGCTTCCTTGAATTTGTTTTCCCCATCAAACAAACTCATTGTGGAAACCTAGTTCCTACATTGTTGACAAAAACATAACATTGAACCAATCAAAGATTTGGGTTTCTAGTCTTAAATATTTTATAAATTGTTCTTATATACTCTTTTTAAGAACAATTTTGATATATCAAATAAATTTTATTTCTATGATAACAAAATAAAAATAAACACACTATTTTTCAGGTTTTCCAAAAAGATCTTCAACAAAAAATCATAACAAAGAGTCTTCTTGAAGCCATTTAGTACCATCACTACTTATTTCTCAGGTGTCAATATCCTATATCGAATGTGTATTTTCTGCAAGTTTGGAAAATTGAGCGTCTTTTGAAGAACTATGCAGTTTGCGGTGATTTTAGAGTAGAAGAGATGGCTAGGAAGATGCCGTTGAAGTTTTATAAATATTGGGATCATTACAGTATCATTGTAGCTATGGGAGCTATCTTAGATCCAAGGTTAAAGGTGCAAATTCTTCAATCAGCTTTTGATAAAGTGGATTCGAGTACTTCTGAAGAAAATGTTAATGTTATTGTGAAGAATTTAGAGGATCTTTACAAAGAACAAAAGGAAAAGGTTTGGACTTCTTCAACTTTCTCAACAACACAAACTCCACATGATCTTCTTAATGAATCACCACTAGAGGATGATCCAAATTATGTAAGTATTTTTCTCCATTTATTTAGTGTCTTCTTAATGAAACACCACTTGATCTTCTTAATATCTAATTAGTGTCTCTTTAATGCAGGATGTGTTTGAGCTTGAGAGGAGCATACAAGATGGTTCTGACAATACAAAGTCGAATTTGCAAAATTATTTGGAAGATCCAAGGCTAGATTTGAGGTCTTTTACATATATGGAGGTTTTGAGCTATTGGAAAGGCAATGGACAATGCTATGGTGATTTGGCTTCTCTATCTTGTGATGTTCTTAGTATTCCAATTACCACAGTGGCAGCAAAATCGTCTTTTAGCATTGGAGGTCGTGTATTGTGTCCTTACAGAAATCGCCTCTTTCCAAAAAATGTACAAGCTTTGCTATGTACTCGAAACTGGTTACGTGGTTTTGCTGAGTTAGAAGGTAAAAACATAGTCCATACTTTTTTAAAATTATTTTCCATTGTTTTGTTGATTTATATTTTTAAATTACAGGTGACATTGAAGACAACTTTGATGATGGAGCTGAGTGTACTACATCGGTGGCAAGTAGCTCATGAATATGAATCTTGTATGTGTTTATGTTCGATTGTTGTTGCCTTGTGAGTTTCTAAACATTTTATGTATTTAACGTTGCTGAACCTTTTATGTATTTAACCTTTGTTTCTGGTTTTTGCTTAATCTAATTAGAGATTATAAATTTTTAAAAGTTGTCACAGATATAATAAAATACACAAAATACATAATATAAAACATTTAGGGTTTACCAACCAGATCTAAAACCCGTTTGGGTTTTTTGAATTTGAGTTTTTTTTGGGCGGGTTTTTTTCTAGTTCGGACCGGACCGGGTTTTTTCGCCCACCACAACATCCCTAACAAAAACACATGAACGTTTAATAAAAATCATTGAACATTTACTGCTATTAGCAACGTAAACTTAATCTAAAAATATTAATATGTCGTTCAAATAAGAAGAAGAAAAAAAAAGAAAAAGTGAAATATACTAGAAAATGGAAAAGTGATTTAATGGCATTGTTTTTTTTTTTTTTGGGAAAATCGCTAACAGGAAAAGAAAACTTTGTAGTTTTACCCCAATTATTATTTCTATGATAAAAAAAATTATAAACACACAATTGTTCAATTTTTTCAAAAAGATATTCAACATAAAAAACCATAACAGAGACACATTAACATTTAATAAAATCATTAAAATCTATCTGTTATTAGAAACGGAAACTTAATCTAAAAAGATTGAGATGTCCTTCAAGGGAAAAAGAAAAGAAAATGAAAAAATGAAATATACTACTAATTATATGAAAAAAGGTGATTTAATGATGTTTTTTTTGCTTCTTTTTTTAAATTTTTTTTGGAAAATCACAAACAGGAAAAGGAAACTTTGTACCCCCAAGTCTTCTCGTCCTCGAGTAATTACTATGCCCCAAAGTTCTTTCTTGGCATTGAGATTACTCGCAATAGTTCTGGTATTTCTCTTTGTCAGAGGAAATATGCATTGGATATATTGGCTTCTATAGGATTCTTGGCTTGTAAGCCTAGCAATGTTCCTATGAACCCTAATGCTCCCCTTCGCAAGGATATGAGAACATTACTGGAGCCAGTTCTTGCTACCTCATACCAGGAACTCATCGGTAGACTCCTTTATCTCACTCTTACCAGGCCGGACATCACTTTTGCCGTCAATAACTTGAGCAAGTTCTTATCATGCCCGACTGATGTTCATTATCAAGCAGCTCAAGAGGTTTGTCGTTATATCAAAGGTAATCCTGGACAAGGTTTATTCTATGCAGCAGATTCTGATCTTTGTCTCAATGCTTTTTCTGATGCGGATTGGGGAACGTGTCCGGATTCTCGAAGATCAATTTCTGGTTACTGTGTGTATCTTAGTAAAAGTCTGATCAGTTGGAAATCGAAGAAGCAACAAACCGCGAGTCGGAGTAGTACAGAGTCCGAGTATAGGAGTATGGCTCTTGCTACATGTGAACTTATATGGTTGAATCAGTTGCTTAAGGACTTCAAGATTAAGGTACAGACTACTGCTAAGCTCTTCTGTGACAACAAGTCGGCTATTCATATAGTGACTAATCCAGTTTTTCACGAGAGGACCAAGCATGTTGAGATTGATTGCCACACTGTCCATGATCAACTGAAGGCAGGCTTCTTAAAGCTTTTTCATGTCTCGAGTGCTAATCAACATGCTGATATTCTGACAAAAGCTTTGCAGCCAGGACCTTTTCACTCTTTACTCGAACGCATGTCCATATCAAGCCTCTATCATCCTGCACATAGTTCCACTTAAGAGGCTTAAGGGGGGTGTATTAGATAACCGGGATTAATGATATAACCGGTTTAGTGATATTTGGTATACTTGTATATAACACTAATGTATGATACACTTTACACTTAATGAGAATTATTCTTTCTTCGATACACTCTCCCTAACTGAATCTTGATAGTGTTTTTGACAAAACCAGAACATTCAACAACCAATCAAAGATTTGGTTTTTTAGTCTTAAATATTTCATAAATTGTTGTTATATACTCTTTTTAAGAACAATTTTGATACATCAAATAAATTTTATTTCTATGATAAAAAAAAAATTATAAACACACAATTGTTCAAGTTTTTCAAAAAGACATTCAACAAAGAAAAACAGAACAGAGACACATTAACATTTAATAAAATCATTAAAAACTTAATGCTATTAGGAACGGAAACTTAATGTAAAAAGATTGACATGTCGTTCAAGGAGAAAAAAATGAAAAGGAAAAAGTGAAATATACTATAAAATGGAAAAGTGATTTAATGGCATTGTTTAGCTTTTTTTTTTGGAAATTCTCAAACAGGAAAAGGAAAATTTGTAATTTGACCCCAATTATTATTTCTTTATTTCTATGATAAAAGAAATTATAAATACACAATTGTTCAAGTTTCTCAAAAAGATATTCAACAAAAAAAAAACCAAAACAGAGACACATTAACATTTAATAAAATCATTAAAATCTATCTGCTATTAGAAACGGAAACTTAATCTAAAAAGATTGACATGTCCTTCAAGGGAAAAAAAAAAAGAAAATGAAAAAATGAAATATACTATTAATTATATGAAAAAAAAAAGTGATTTAATGATGTTTTTTTTTTGCTTCTTTTTAAAAAATTATTTTGGAAAATCGCAAACAGGAAAAGGAAACTTTGTACCCCCAAGTCTTTTCGTCCTCGAGTAATTACTATTTCTTTACGGATTAGGGTAATTAATCTATTCTCTATATATAGATAAAGGATAGAGCCATCCAACTTTCAGATACGAAAAGCTTATTTTTCTCTGATCAATCTAAAAACAATCCTCTCCGATGTTGAACCAAGACGTGATTCAAGAGATCCTCTCTCATTGTCCAGCGACGGAGATTGCAACATTCCGTCTACTAAACAAAGAGTGCAACAAACGAAGTTACGAGTTGAGATTTATCGATCATCATCTCCATAAAGCCAACTCTGTTTTCGGCTATTTTGCTCATTACGAGGACAAATGGTCTAGGTATCGCCCCCGTTTTGTCCCCGGCGTTGAAGCAGAACAAGAAGACAAAGAAGATAAAACCCAAATCTCGCTTCAGTTTCTTCCTCGGAACAACGCAAAGATCAAAGCTTGTGATACACATCATGGGATTTTGCTCTGTATCGGTGATAGGTTTAAAGGAGCGAAAACGATACCAGAGTACATCGTTTGTAAACCTGCTACAAAGCAGTACCGGATCATACCAAACCCTAAAACTCGATATCTGACGATCGCAACCGGTTTAATGGTGATTTCTTTGACTCCGTTTCGGTATAAGATCATTAGGGTTTCTGAACCAAGGAGATGGACGACAAAGGAGGGTTTCTATAATCACAACTGCGAGGTCTTCGATTCTGATGCCTTCGCGTGGAAGCGACTGAATGTGAATGATTTCGAGTTATCAGAGTTTTTCCCGAGAGAAGCTATACCGGTATCAGCATACGGTTTCTTGCATTGGTTAACAAGGAAGAACAACGTGATCCGGTTCTGTATGCGAACCGAAACTTGGTCTATTTTCTCTGTTCCGGACGTACTATTAGACGATAACAGTCTCATCTTGGTCAGCTACGAAGGAAAGCTAGGTGTTACTCAACATTCGGAATCAAGAAACGGAGCTGAGTTATGGGTTTTGGAGAACAGTTTGAGAAAGTCTTGGGTAAAAGTGGAAGACGCAAAAATTACAGCGTTGAAAGATGAATATGCACAACCCTTATGGTTCCCAAGTAGCGACGTCGTATCATTGGCGGCTAGTGATCGGCTCGGTCTCTACAACATGAATAGCAACAACTGTCGATATTTGCATAAGAATGAAGCTTTGTTCTCGTCCGGCCACCCACCCAGTTCTCATCTTATACCTTTCTACTCAAACTACGACAGAGTTTGTTTGGATAAAGATGAAGCTGAAAGAAAAGATACGAAAGGAGTGAGAGATGAAGAGAGTAAGCTTTAATATGGTCAAGAGAATAGTAAAAAAAAAACATAGAAGATGATTGTTAAGTAAGACCTTTTTTTGTTGTAATGGGATAGATTATGTCTCTCTTTTTTTTTTTATCTTGTTTTCTATGTTGTAAAGAACATATACAAAAAAAAATTCTATTAAGATTTTGAAATTTTATTTTCTAAAGTAAATCTAAATTTAGTTTTGATATATGAATATTAAATCATGTGTTCTAAAAACCGAAATAGTAAACAACAAATGATGAAAAAACTTATATTTTGGATATTAATGGAAGATATATGAGGATTCATAAAATGTTTATGGAAGATTTTGACTATATATAAATCTATTTAAAACAGATTAATCCAATAACAAATGAAATGATTCTGAAATTTTATTTTCTAAAGTAAATTTAAATTTAGTTTTGATATTTGAATACTAAATCATGTGTTATAAAAACTTAGTAAACAACGTACAAATGATGGAAAATCTTATATTTTGGATATTAATGGAAGATATATGATGATTCATAAAATGTTTATGGAAGATTTGATTATACATATATCTATCTATATATATATATAAAGTTGGCTTTTCTCTCTTCTCCTTCCTCCACCTCATCACTTTTTATTTTTAATTTTAATAAATTAATTCAAATTATCAAAGAACACTAAATCTAAACTTAATGCATCAATTAACTCACTTATTTGTGTGATATTTATTATTATTAATAATTGATGCAAAACTGCATTTAGCAATGCTACAAAATTACTCCAAATTTAGAGTGATCCATTCACCGAGACACTTAAAAAAAACAAAAAAAGTGAAGATACCAAATAAAGGAAACAAAAAATATAGCAAAGGAGATACCCGAATGCATGTGTGTATGTAATCATTTAAAATAATTCAAAACTAAAATATAAACCAAAAAAAATTGAAAAAATACAACAAAAAAATTATCAAAGTAAAATATAAATAATGATTATATATTGTGTAATATTTTTATTATTATTAAAAACAACCATATATTTTAAATAATTCAAAACTTAAATATAAACCAAAAACAAAATGAAAAAAATACAAAAAAAAGTATCAAAGTAAAATATGAATAATGATTAAACAAAGATATATTAAAAAGAGAAAATATTAATCAAGTGCTCAAAAATTAAAATAATGTATATATTTAAGAGAAATGTAAAAGGTTATTTGAAATAAAGCATATTAAATATAACTTATTATGAACATCACAAACACACAAAAAAATTAGTGAAAAATATTAAGAAGGAATTTGAAAAATTTATTTGTAAAAAAACCAAATATGATGGTAGTGGTAGATTGTTAAATTTTAATTAAAAATTAAAAATAATTCTATTTTCGGATAAATACACATATTTAAAAGTTAGAGTAATCTTATAATTTTGTAGATTAGGAGAATCAAAATATAAAAAATATTGTATAAACCATCGTAGACTATACATATTTTAATGTAAAAAAAATTATATATGTCAACATAATTTTTCTTTTGTCAAACAGTTAAGATAAAATGTGATATTTGATGTTATAATATGATGTTTACAGATAAAAATGAGTTAAATTATGAGTTTTATTACTACGAAGCAAAGCTTACATGTAGTAGTAGTATATAATACTGTTCAAGAAACTTTGCGAGAAAGAGTGGGTATATTATTTAAAAAAATTTACGTCTTTGTTAGTAAATAATAATCACTCAACTGATAAAAAAAAGTATTGAAAGATGAAAAATAGTTATGATATGTCTTCATAATCATATTTCATAAGTGAGATAATAGAATGTGAAAAGAGAGTAGATGCAAGAGATGACAAATGTATACCGAAAAATAAAGAAATAATTAATTGTGAAAACATGTTAAAATTGACATCTATATAGATTTATATTTTCATATTGAAAAATTACAATTATTTTCAACGGTTTGTATTAATAATTAAAAGAATTATAGTCCCGCACAATGTGCGGGTTATAAATCTAGTATATATATATATATATATATATATATATATTTAAAATAGAATAATACTATAAAAAATGAATGAGATGTCATCATTACAAAATAAAGGGTTATATTTTATATGCTACTTAATCATATAATATTAAGTACATATTTAATCAATAAGACATACCTTACTTAAAATTTTAAAATAGCACAATAAGGAAAACTGCATGTAATAAGTATGAATAAAATAATTTTAAAAAGTGTGAATAAATTTCCTAATGACACCTGGGGGGTGTATTGAACTTGATATTTTAGAAGATTTTGGAGTATTCAAAAATCCCATATTATCTAATTGATGATTTTAAAAAATTATATGAAATCTTATTCTATTGAATGTGAAATTTATAAAATCATTTAGAATGCTTGTTACTCAATCAATAATTTATAAATCTCACCTCAAATTTACTGTTATTTAAAAAATCATAATTTTTTAATTAAAAACTAATGAATGAGATTCTAGTAGATTTTTCTAGAGATGGAAGCAAATTTGCAATAGACAATTTTGTTATAATATGTTTCTCAAAACAGACGTGGACCAATAGTGAATCTAACTGACACATTTGTTTAACCAAATCTATAAAACTACAGAAGCTAAAACTTGACAAAACAAAATATATATAGACCCTAAACAAGTCATCTTGCTAACTTCTCGCTATCACCAAAATGAGTTATCCTGCAATGAACCAAGACATAATCTTAGGAATTTTGTCTTACTGTCCGGTGTCAGCAATTGAAAAATTCAGATTTCTAAACAAAGATTACTACAAACGAATGTCGGAATCTTGGTTTATCAATCTTAATCTCCTTAGAACCAATCCTGTCTTTGGAGTTTTTATCCAATACAAAGGATCTCCTTCAACATATTATTCCACTTATTATGTCCTCACTTCTGAGAACATTCATCATAGATCTAAAGTCTCGCTCGAGTTTTTACCGGTAGAGAAGGTAAAGATCGAAGCTTGTGACCCAAGTCATGGGATTTTGCTCTGTGTTGATCCTAAGTGCTATGGAAGAACAACGTATATTGTTTGTAAACCAACCACAAAACAGTACCGTACTATACCAAACCCGGAAACCGGATGTTTACGGACAATTGTAACCGGCTTAGTCGTCATTGGAGCAAATCCTTTTCGATATAAGATTGTCAAACTATCTCAGCAAAATAAGATAACGTTTTCAGAAAATGATAATTGCTACACACTCATATGCGAAGTTTTCGATTCTGATTCGTTTGCATGGAAACAATTAGACGATGATGTGAAACTACCAAAAGGAGAATTCTTAAGGATTTCAAGTGTACCGGTATCGATCAACGGATTCTTGCATTGGTTAACGACTTCGAACAAGAATGTATTCCGGTTTTGTATGAAAACCGAAACATGGTCTCTCCTTCCGCTTCCGAACGATTTAACAAGAACTAGTCCTCTAGTTTTAGCAAAGTATGAAGGTAAGCTAGGAATAATACTCTGGAAACCGAAAAGCGGAGAAAACTTAAATGGGGTTTGGGTGCTGGATAGTACTTTTGGAAAGACATGGGTGAATATGAAAGAAGAGAAAAGTATAGTAGAAGAAGATAAATTAGTTAGACCTGTGTGGTTACTCCCACAACTTAACGTTGCAGTGATGTGTGGTTTTGATTGGGTTGGTCTTTATGATATGAGGACTAATAGCATGAAATCTGAGCGTTACAAGATAAGCCTTCCATTTACTGTTGATTACAATTCTTCTTCCGTTGATTATTTCCCTTTTTACTCTGACTATGAAAGACTTAATCTGAACGAAGGTCCAACAGTTGTTAGACAGTCAAGGGTGTGCCAAGATAATTGGTAGAATGGTAGGTAACCAATTTTTGTTATATTTGAATTATCCTTTATTTTTAGTAAATCAATGACTATAGAGTATGTTATTTATGATTTGTAAAATTATATTTGAATATATTCAGTGTTTTCTTGATGAATTTGTAGAGTATATAAAATATGTGAACAATATTTTTAATTTTTTTTTTTATAATAATTATTGTATTTTGTTAGAGTTTTTAATTGTAATCATTTATATTTTCATTTAGATTTTAGTATTTTGGAAAAAAAGGAAAAGAGTTCTTAAAATGAAAATTTCGAAAGATAATTGTGAAGAAAAAATCGGTTTTGTACACTCTCCGAAGAAACCTACATTAATACCGGTTAGCAAATTTAACAGCCAAAAACCGTGTCAATCTGGTTCAAGATCCACAAACTTCTTTTGCCGCTTCCCATAAATCTGAAGTGTATCTCCTAAACTTACTTAACTAAGCTGGAGTGATTTTGCGGTGGCTCTATTGTCACGAGCCGGGGAACTAATTTATCGCACTACTTCCAGAAGGAAACAGATTTGGAACTGGGGAAGCTCCTGGCCAATTGCAAACTGCAAATGATCAAAGTCCAGCCTCCTGCAAATAGCTAACACATGCGAACACGGGTACTTGTAAACTTGCCATGTCTGACACGTGCAAACTCGATCGCTGCAGTAAAACAAAAATATTTCTTGTTTCCATTTTGCAGCACTTTTGTGACCTGGAACCTCTCTGCAGTCTGGTCTGTAGGCAATACATGGTGTGTTCGAGAAGCTAACGTGTACTCTTCTAGCTTTGCCATGACATGTTTAGCATAGACCTCTCCTCTGTTCTTTTGAGACTCCTCGAGAAGACCATGTGGCGATTTGAAAAGCTCTGCCAGTGCCAGGTGATCATATATTAGCAAGATGCAGGCTGTGCTTTGTTTACATAACTTCTGATGCACGAAAAGAACCAACACCAAGTACCAGCTGACAAATTTTTTTTGGGTAATAATCGCAAACGCAAGTGGTAAAAAGCATGTTTTCAGCATCAAATCCTGCAGCAACCAACATTTTTCCATGGTAATTACCGCTCAAGTCTACCGAATCCACAATAATCAGAGGTCTGCAGTAAGGAAACCCTTCAATTGGCTGCTGAAACGCCCAAAACACAGAACGAAAGGATGCACCTTTGGTAACAGGAAAATTATCATGTTGCCATTCCAATAGCATCTTGTTAGATGAACTAAGGGCAGCCAGAAAATCTGAGCTCACATCTTGTAGCTTACAGCTATGCGGACCAGTATGTTCTATTATCTTAAAGACATTGCTTTCCGTTTAGCTACCTTGAGAGCCCATCCGCAGTGTCCCTTGCATACAAATTCACATAAATTTTCATACGCATTGTACTCAAGTTGCCTTCTATTAGAGTACAACTTCACTGCTTTCTCCAGCTCATATCTATCTCTAAAAAGCAGCGCAACATGAACTCACATTCATCAAGCCATGAACTAAAAGAGATTAACTATTTTGCCACACTATAACTGAAGCTTGATTGACCTGGCTTTTTTCAAATTCAAATTATTACCACCATTTTTCCATAGTTCCCAGCATCCGTACTCTGCTCATACTTAATCCACCCGTTATTGGTATGCTCTTGCAGAGTTCTTAGTGTGTTATCTCTCTCTCTCACACTTGCATTTACATCAGCATCAACATAAGCATCTTCTGTCCGAGAACTCTTTTGGGTAGCCTGATTTGCGGAAGAACTAACATTATTTGCCAACGGCGACTGATGAGAAACAGGAACAGAATCGGTTTCATCTCCAAGTACAACTCCACATTGTTGATAGAAGGATGGTAGCTTGGAACCTCAAGCATGGTCTCAAGGATACAAGCCTACAATCATCCACAACGGGCAAACACATGTACTTCACCAACTATTGTTGAACAATAGAAGGGTCCCTACCAATCAAATCAATCTGAAACTTTCCCTTGTCAAAACCAGTAACTCGATGGAGATCCTCCAACAATTGGGATAGTTCAACTTTGCTATCAACTCTGATCACTCTTGGACTTGATCCTTGGTAGAATGGACCATCAGGACAATCTTTTACACAACCATTCCAATATCAGAATACTGGAATCTTTCTTGTATCCATGACCATGAGCACCACAGATCTTGAGAAAATACAAAGAAACACACACAAAAAAAAAATCAGTCAAGGGTTTGAATTGAAAAACCCAACGCCATGTTACTGATTCTAAACGAGAAAACCCTAAAAACTCAATCTCAAACGATAAAGGAGAAAACTTTGTAAACGACGACAAACCCCATCAAAAGGATAACTGGGAACTGCGAGGATAAAGACAACAACAACGATATATTTTAAGGCGGGAGAATCTCAAAGAGAAGTGGAAGAAACTATGGAAGCAATGTCCAAGCGAATGAGGAACCCTAAAGTTCAATTTCATAAGATGAAAGTAGCCAGAGGAACACTATACTATTACTACTAGTACGCCATCAAATAAAAAGAGAAACCCTAATTAGTATCCCTTGGTTAGTTAGGGTTCAAGCTCATTTAACAGAAGAAAAGTTTTGAGTCAGATTACCCGGAAAAAGCAGTGCTTCCGGCGTTGATTTCGTCGGAGAAGATATCAAATCCACTGTTGCGAGATGACGGTAAACACTAAATTTAATTTTCCTGTGTAAAATAAAAATAGATAAATGATTTTAATTATCAAGCGAACCGGTCTAAACCGAAGTACTGTATTTAACGTTTAAGTATAATTAAATTAGAGTCTTTGTCACTAATTCAATATGTGCCTCAGTGGTTCGAATTGGTACCTAGGCTTCGACGGGCTGAGGTAATTTAAATTACCTGTTTTTTTTTTCTTTTCTCGCTTTTGTTTAATTTTTTAAAATATGACATAAAAAACAATAGATTAATAATTTCTTTTTTTTTCCATTTATTTTTTGGACACACAAACAAATAATTTCTAACAACAAAATACAGTACTTGTACATTACCAAAATACAAAAATACATCTCCGCACAAAAACCAAAAACTACTTTTGAGTAAACACTACATGAACAAAACCGGTTTTATACACCCTCAAAAGACCTACATTAACCCTGTTAAACTTTTTACAAACAAACTACATGATAACTCGCACTGTGGAGTGCGGGGAAATATTTACGTAAATTTTTATTTATTAGTTATAAAATTATAGTATTATCTTTATTTGAGTTATTCTACATATTTTATAATTTATAAATTTAATCTACTTAGTTTCATATTCGGTTTTGACTATAGTCGGTACAATAAACTTAACGACTTATCATTATTAGGTTGTGGGTATAATTGCATAAATTTTTTAGAATTGATAGAATCAAGAAAACGCTTATTTACTTGTGATCTGATTTACAATTTGTAACAGTATTGAGTCAATGTAAAAAATAAATTAAAGTGCAAGAAAATTATATGAGTGGGAGGTAGAATGGAGTATAATAAAATATTTTTGTTATTAAAACTCATCCAAGAAAAATATATATATCATATCCACTCAAATTTTGAATTAATTTGTGAATGAGTTAAATCTTTTAGAAAAATAGATCATCAATTGTAAAAAATTGTAACCCGCACTGTTTAGATATTGTAGGTTTAATAGTTTTCTGTGGATAATTATTTTTATTTTTCTATCGAATGATCAAAATAATTATTTAAGGAAAAATAATACTCTCTCCGTTTCAAAATATAAGATGTTTTAGCTAAAAACACGCATAATAAGGAATGTCTATTTAAAAAAAGTTTAACCAATCAAAAATAATATTGCATAAAAAAATGAAATTAATCTAAAAGTTGTTTTGAAAGTTGAAAACATCTTATATTATAAAACAAAACAAAACCTCTAAAACATCTTATATTTTGAAACAGAGGGAGTATTATGATTGATCATAATTATTATTTTACGATTTCCTAGTAAATTTTTTTTGTAGATGTTTTTGAAAAACTAAGGTTAAAATTATGTGTAAGAAAGATTGGATTTCTAGTTACTCAAATATCATATGTTATAATCTAATATTAATGTTATGAAAAATTGTTTTATTGATACTATTGACGAAAGTAGGTTATACATTTTAATTAATAAAAATATCTTTATTATAAAATTGAGATTTTCTGAGTTGATTTATGAATAAATGTATTCTGAATTATTATTTTTGGTATAAATTATACTAATACAAATTAAGTTCAAAATAAAAAGTATTAACTTATGTAAATTGGAAACACTATACTTTTGATACCTTGTTATGATTTTGATAATTTTTAATCAAAAAAAAGGAAAAAACCAGTTGATAGCATGATTTAAGCCTCTTCATTATTTAAAAGTTAAACAATTCTTAATTAATAAAAAACTGCTTTCTCTCTCAAACAGTGCGACACCCAGGCGATTTTCTTCAACCAACTTTTTCTTCCGATCTTCGATTCCGGCCGGCGCTGGCTTTTCCGGCGTCGGTCGTCCTTGCATTCTTTTTTTCTGTTTCTAGTTTTCTTGTTTGTTACATCGTTTAGCAATAAAACCGATCATGATTCATCGATCTGAATTTGTCCTCACTCTTATGGTGATGGTTTCTATTCTCTATGCCGGCGACGTGGTTTCCATGGGACATCTCTACTACTCTCTGGCAGTTATCCCCACACCGAAGTCCATGATTCGATGTGATGCACTTACTATGTTATCGCTGCGTTTATTTTCAAGCGATTATCATAGCACCAATTTTGAAAATCGATTACACCATGGTTGTGTGATTGATTCAAAAATTGATGTCTCCAACTTGAGACAGATTTCTCAAACCCAGATCTGGGATCCGGGATTGTCAAGTTTAGAGATTGGAGATGGTGCAGTGAAATCACGGTCTGATCATACCAATACAGTGTGTCGATTGACACAAGAGGTGTGTGTCGATCGACACAAGTCAGGAGCAGTGGCAAACAGCGCGGTCGGTGCTTTCTTTTTCTCGGCTTTGGTGTTGGTGGATGATGTGAATAGGATGAGAACCAGAAGATCAAATCAACAACACATATGGGTTTACGGTACAATCACAAAAAAATCATATCTCTTTTTTCAGGAGAGTTCCAAAATCTATGGTCTTGCGATGTAACGGATGGATTGCAGACTTTGCCTTTCGAAAGCGTCAAAGATGGTACATCGACAAAAAACAGATGTTTCCCAAGCTAGAAAGTCACACAAGATTGACGGATAGGATGAGAGCAACTAAGCATATTTTCGGATTGCGGCGCCTAAACTTCTTTGCTTTTTCGTTACAAAAATTTTTGATTGTATCTATATCCTTATGTTTAACATTACAATCTTTGGTTCATATTAATAAAGTTATGATTTGGAGGAAAAAATAATAATAATCACAAACAACTAATTTTCAACAAAAATTTTGACTCATATAAAGCTCTCCAAAAAATAAAATAAAAACTCAACATAAATCAAAAACTTTCTCTCTCTTATCTCTCTCGCATCTTTTAGAGAGAGAAAGTTTTTCTCCTGATTGAAATTGGACTCTTGTTCGATTTTAATCTTTTTTTGTTGTAAGATATTATCCAGCTTAGTCTGGATTGTTTATCTCGTCTAAGTACGAGTTTCTTTTAGCCGATTTGGCTATGTTCTTTTTTTTTATTTTGGTTTTTCCCTTTTGCAGTAACTAAATCTCTTCAAGTGAAGGAGACAAATGCAGTGTGAAAATTAGAGATTCAAGAGATCATCAACTGCTCGATTTCCTTGCATGAAAGGATAATTCCTTCATACCCTATTGGTGCCATATCGACTTAGGATGAAGGTTCCTTTTATTTGTTTGTGAATCGGGATGTTTGGAAACTTGATGGCTGGTGAAGATAGATTCAGAAGAGCGTGTTTTGCTACTGAGTCTAAAACCTCTTCTCTTGTCATCTTTTCCGGCGCTTCAACCTTGTTGGTTTTTGGATCTCTGTTTATACACATCTGGAGAATTCTGCAAAAGGAGTTAGGGTGGTGATTCAGATGATTAGCTGATTTCAGAGAATCCAATTTGGATTCGATCGACGGTCAGCCATGGGGGTGATGGCGGTGAAGAGTCGGTGACGAGTCAAAGATGAGTCGGTGACGAGTTTGATGCCTCTTCCACCTTCCAACTTGCGCAAACCACGTAGTATTACACGTGTCCATTTTAGGCCAGCTGATTTTTCTTCTTTCTTATCCTATATTATTAGACCTTTGATGGGCTTATGTTGGATTTCCGTTTCACCACTTGTATCTTTGCCCGGTTTGGGCTTTAATGAAAGATTGTCGACAAAAAAAAAATAATAATAAAATAAATACTCAGCCTTGGTTTTTCCAGACTTAAACAACAATGTCCAAATGTTATCAACTATAAACATAAAGTTCAAAAATCCGAGTTTAAACTATTGTTTAATGTGTATTCTATTGATTTTCAGATGTTAGCACTACTAAGAATACTCAAACACATGCTAAACACAACACTATAGATAATAGTTCATAATTCTATACAAATTTCAAATAGTTCATAATTCTATACAAATTTCAAATAGTTCATAATTTCATAGAAATTTCAAAGCAAAAAATGTAAAAAACAAATTGACTCAATGCAATAAAAAATTGATTCAAAGGAAAAAAAGGAAAATTGTGAACCAATGATAAAATGGAGAACTAGGCCGCATCATCTTCGGATCCGCGCTCATGTGGTACCTCTGGAGAAGGTGAACGACGACGTACTGGACGAACACACCCACAACGAGATAACCCATCAATAGAATTCCAGACACTCCGGAGACACTCAACAACATACTGCTGGAATGGGTCTTGATCCATGGGTGCTGCAGGAAGTTCTAGAAACTCAAACGGAGGGCAGAAGACGAAGAGGCTCTGTGTTTACCCCCAGCAGAGTTAGTAGTCGTAAAGTCCTCAGCAGGTGTAGGAGCAGCACGAGGCGGGGCACCTCTGCGACGTCGAGTGGTCGGCTGAGTGACAAGGTCACACGGGTCAGGCTCAAATTGAAGCTGATGATAATCCTCTCTAATGTCAGTAAGATCAGCCTGTGGCAACTGAACCATATGTGCCCCTCTGCTGTCACTGAAACACCACAACAAAGTCTTCTTCATCCACTGAGCATGCATCATGTACTCAGCATCCATAACAGGGCAGTCAGTAACAATCCTGCAACTCTCTAGGTCGATCCTAAAGTGCCTGAAGATCGGAGTCAAAAGACTTCCAACGCTCTCTATCTTCTTCCCCTTTCCAGTGAAAGGCTTGGTCTTCAAGGAAACCAAATGATGTGCGAAAACTGCACCCATGTTAACAGGCCTATCCAACTTAGACCTAGGACAAACTCCAGCAATCAAGTCTCTCAATCCAAAGTACAATAAGACCATCTCCGTGACCCTCATCTTCCCAGGCTCCATCTTGCACAAAAATGTGTGCCCAATGAGACGAATGACATACCTTAGGACCGGATGTCTAACATCTGTCTGTGTAGACGCCTTGGAATCATACTGCCCGTTTCCGAACAGGCTCCAGAAATCCTGCACCGTAGGAAAATGAGCAGGAAGTACAACTTCTGTAAAGTCTCTCTCAAAACCATAAATCCCGCAAAGATCCCTGAGTGGTAGCCTGTAACGAATACCTCTAATAAAGAAAGACAAAATCCCTTCCTGCGCATTCTTCGATCGCTCATTCTGATAGTAAACGCCCACTGTGGCCATAAATTGACAAACAAGATCTGGATACATCTCATACTGCTTATATGCAATGGTCCCTAAACCGATCTTATCCAACAAAGCCAAAACCGCAGTCTCAATTCCCATTTGTCTCGTCGCAACCCGATCAAGAACCCTAGTAGGCTTAAGCTCTACCCCTAGCCAAGCATTATAGAACAAAGTATCATACTCATCCCAATCATCTAAGGCAGGCCGATTGACGTATTCCTCCTTTTCAAACTCCTTCCTAACACAATCATCCCAAACTCTATTAGAACATATCCTTTTACCTTCAAGCTTGACCCAAAGAGGACGAGATAGACCTGTAGCAGCTGAAGAAGAGGCCGCCGGAGGTGGAGGAACACTCATTGGAGGCGACGGTAGCCGGCTGCGCGGTGGGGTGGAGGTGAAAGGTTGGGAGACGGTGTTCTTTTTGTGACACTTGCAGCGTTCACTGATGTCTTTCGTTAGAGTTGGCTTTTTCAATTTCGGATCCTTCTGTGCAACAACCCCGTTATCACAACAGTTTCCGGCATCTGTACTCTCCTCATCTTCAATCCACCCATTATGGTTATCCTCCGGCACATCTGTACTCGCTTCATCTTCAATCCACCCATTATGGTTATCCTCTGGCACATCTGTACTCTCCTCATCTTCAATCCACCCATTATGGTTATCCTCCGGCAGACTTCTTTGTTTAGTATTCCTCACACTCACATTTACATCTGCATTGACGCTAGCCTCCTCTTGCCGAGAACGCTTTCGGTTTGCATTATCTTCCAATGGCGACTGATCATGAGATATAGGAACAGTTCCTTCATCAGAAATAACTGCTTTGATCTCTAAATACAACTCCACATTGTTGATACAAGGATGGTAGATTGGAACCTCTAGGATGGTCTCAAGGCTACAATCATCCACAACAGGCAAACGCATATACCTGACCATCGGCTGTTGAACAATGGAAGGGTACCTACCAATCAAATCAATCTGAAACTTTCCCTTGTCAAAACCAGTAACTCGATGGAGATCCTCCAACAATTGGGATAATTCGATTTTTCTATCAACTCTGATCACTCTTGGACTTGAACCTTCATAGAATGGACCATCAGGACCATCTTTTATACATCCATTCCAATAACAGAACACTGGAATCTTTCTTGTATCCATGAGCACCACAAACCTTGAGAAAATGCAAAGAAACACACAAGAAAAATCAGTCAAGGGTTTGAATTGAAATACCCAAAGCTATGTTACTGATTCTAAACGAGAAAATCCTAAAAACTCAATTTCAAACGATAAACCCAGCAAAAGAATAACTTGGAACTCCAAGGACAAAGACAACAACAACGACAAGTGGAAGAAATAATGGATTGGAATCGGAATAGAGCCAAAGCAATGTACGTGATTCAAAGCAAATATAGGAACCTTAAAGTTCAATTTCATAAGATGGTAGCAGCAGGAACACAATACTATTCTAATGTAAACGATAAAGGAGAAAGCTTTTCTGTAAAAAGAGAAACCCCAATTTGAATCACTTTGTTAATTAGGGTTAAAGATTATCTGGAGAAGGAGTGTTTTGAGTCAATTTACCCGGAAAAAGCAGTTCTTCCGCCGGCGCCGTTGATTTCGTCGGAGAAGATATCAAATCCACTGTAGCGAGAAGACGGTAAAAACTAAATCCAATGGATTTTAACTATTTAAGCGAACCGGTCTAAACCGGAATATTGTATTTAGCGTTTAAGTATAATTAAACTAGATAAGGATCCGCCCGATGTGCGGGTTTTAAATTTTTGTAAATAAGATTAGTTTTAACAAAAATATATTAAAATTTGTTGTACGTTATTCAGAAAAAACATTTTTTACTATAATACACTGATTTATATCCATTTACAAATTTTGATTTCTGTTACCATTAAAAGTATATTTCTTTACACCTAAGTATATTAAAAGTATATTTCTTTACACCTAGAAAGATATCTATATAAACACATTACGTCAACTATTATGTCTATTTATTTTAGCTTTTGCATAGTTTCTTTAATTACTAAAATTGTTGATTCAGGAAACTTTTTGAATAAAGAATATATTACATAGTATACTAATCAATGATGTATCATCATAATAGTGTATGACCAACCATGGAAAGAACCTCGGCTCCGCCCTCCTCCCTTATGGAGAGAATCATGTGTCCAACCTCCTCCATCATGAAGAGAACCTCCTTCCTCTCTTGGGAAGATAACCTTGCATGCGTCCGACCTCTTCCACCATCGAGAGAATCTTGGATTTTCCCTCCTCATGTGTGGAGAGAACATGTTTACGTCTTTTAGCTATCTCAAAGTGGCATGCTCCGGCAACCAATGAAACTAAAAGCCCTTTTCTAATGTCACAAATTTTTTTGATAGTAACTAATGTTAAATTTCCTAATGTATTCATGGAAGTTTCTTTGACACATCATGATGTACGTAACCTCTATCTCCGAGCTCCTATGGATCTATCAAAAATGGTTTATGTTTTCCAATCTATCTATCTATGTTTGTTGTAAGCTTGTGTTTGATTAGCCTACTTTATCCAACCATTAGGTTGATGGGGTTCTACTCTTTATCTTCCTTTGGGATTGAATGAATGATAACAATTATGTTTGCATAAAAAGGGTCTATGACCAACCAATCAAGGTTGAAAAATTAGAAGAAAATTAATTTGACATAATTAAAGAAATAATTGAAAATTATAAGCACGGTAATATATGAATCACAAATCAGAGATGAAAATATAAATTAAATAAAACAATCTAAAAACACTAAAATAAAATTTAAAATACAGTATTAGAAAAAGAAGAGGCATATATTAATCTTACATTTTTGTTTGGGTCAACATATTAATCTCTTACCTATTCCAAACTGAAAAAAGGAGAAAGTAGGAGAAAGTTTTGGTTTAAAAAAATAAGGAAAATTTACCTTCCCATTAAAACTTTTTTTACCAATAGAACAAAGTTTAAAGTATTGTTTTTGAATAAATTATTTTGTTAGATGAAAAATGTGAGACGATTTACATTTATGTAGAAGTGAGTATTTACATTTTTTAGAATTAATAATTAATTGTACATTTTTATTAATCCCTTTTCTATTTTTTTGAATTAATAACTTAAAATTAAAATTAATTAAATAATGTTATAATTTTAAATTTTATGAAATATATAATCTCCTTATAATTATTTTTTTAAGAAACTATTTAATTTTTGTTATTTTTTGATAATTATCTTTTTACATTATTAATATTGTTTAAATATTTTTTTTTTTTTTTGTCATTATCTCAAATTTATCTTATTAAATATTAATTTTTACACATGTCAAAATCTCATATTAATAACTTGACACGTGTCAAAATATTGTTAATGAGTAACTTTCAAAACCCAACTTTATATAATAAGATTAGAGCTTATGTCGTCCCTGTGGTAATTTAAATTACCTCTTCTTTTCTCGCTTTTGTTTAATTTTTTAAAATATGACATGAAAAATTAAAGGAAAATACACACAACTCAAAAGGAACAAAATACAAAAGTACATCTCCGTACAACAACAAAAACCTACTTTTGAGTTGTTTTATACACCTTCAAAAGACCAACATTAACCCGGTTAGCTAGCATACTTTAACAAACAAAAATCGTTCCTAACTGGTTCATCCCACCCAATTCTCATTAGTCGCCCCTTCTAAGTTTCCCCTAACATCAGTAAGCAAACAAACACTAACCATCTTCTCCATGCCTATCATATCTCTACCATTCAAGTCCTTATTTGACATATCTGCTGTTCGGCTTCTTTGGTCGCCCTGATCGTCTAGTTTCGCTTCCTCCTATCGCTACCATGTCCGCATCATTTGGCTTAGCTGACTTCCCGCAGGGTGACTCGCTAGCCACTGGCAGAAAAACTGATATCTGACCACTTCCAGGAGGAAACAGCGTTGGAACATCGGAAGCTTCTGGCCAATTGGAGACTCCTGGAAGTGGATTAAACTCAGCAGCATAAACTCCAAGAAAACTCTCTGTCTTGTAGAAGTCATTTACATACTGCAAATGGTCATAGTTCAGCCTCCTGCAAACAGCTAACACATGGGAACACGGATACTTGTATACTTGCCATGTCTGACACGTGCAAACTCGATCGCTGCGGTGAACAAAATATTTCTTGTTTCCAGTTTGCAGCACTTTTGTGACCTGAAACCTCTCAGCAGTCTGGTCTAAAGGCAATACGTCGAGTGTTCTAGAGGCTAACTTGTACTCTTCTAGCTTTTTCATGACATGTTTAGCATACACCTCTCCTCTGTTCTTTAGAGACTCCTCCAGAAGACCATGTCGCGATTTGAAAAGCTCTGCCAGGTGATCAAAGATTAGCAAGATGCAGGCTGTGATTGGAAGATCACGGGACTTGTTTACAAAACTGTAAGTTGTAAAGATTAAGTTTGTAGTCATGATCCCGTATCTCAGCCTGTCACTATCGTGAGCCAAAGCCCATTGGTGCAGAGGTATCTGGTCTAACCAATTCCGAGCCTCCGGATTCATCTCTTCGATTTTCTTCAAGTACTTGTCAAAAATTGATATGTATTTCGTGGATCCAGCCTTGTACACAAACTCTGTCATGAGATTGTTATTGAAAACATCATAAAACTTGAAGCACAGATGCCTAAGACAGAACCGGTGTTGCACCCACTGACACTCAGGTTCCTTAACAACTGCAGCGATGTCAGGACTCAGACTTGTTATTAGACAAAGGCCTTCCCTTTGCGTTACTTTCTTTCTGATGCACGCAAAGAACCAACACCAAGTATCAGCTGACAAACTTTCTTCGGTAGTAATCGTAAACGCAAGTGGGAAAAGATTGTTTTCAGCATCTAACCCAGCTGCAACCAACAATTTCCCAGGGTATCTACCACTCAAGTCCACCGTATCCACTAAAATGAGAGGTCTGCAGTGAGGAAACCCTTCAACTGACTGCTGAAACGCAAAAAACACAGAACGAAAGGATGAATCTCTGCGATCAGAGAAACTATCATATTGCCAATCTAAAAGCATCTTATTAGATGAGCAGAGAGCTGCCATGAAGTTTGGCAACACGCTAAAACTCTTCCCCAAATCTCCCAAGATTGCAATGATCGCTTTCTTTTTAGCATTCCGCATACTATCATCGGAAACTCCGTAGCCAAATTCTTTTTTCACCCACTTAATCAGCTCTGCAATTGCGAGCGAGGGCTGAGCTTTTAGTAGACCTTTGATTTCACCTGCAAGAAAATCTGAGCCCACATCTACTGGCTTACAAGTATGTGCATCTGTATATTCTGTTATCTCAAAGCCATGGCTCTTCGTTTCAGCTGCCTTGAGAACCCACCCACAGACTTTCCTTTTCTTGCACGTGAATATATTGTCTTCGTACGCGATGTACTCACGTTGTCTTCTATTAGAGTACAACTCCACTGCTTTCTCCAGTTCAACTTTATCTCTAAAAACCATCCCAACATGCAACTCACGTTCATCAAGCCATGAACTAGAGAAAATCACCTTCTTTGAGACACTATCGCAGACCCCTTTCATTAGACCTGGCTTTGTCATCCTAGAATCCTTCTGTGCAGTCGCTTTACCACCACCAATTCCACAGTCTCCATCATCAAAATTCTCATCATCTTCAATCCACCCGTTGCTATTATGCTCCAGTGGAATTCCTAATGCTAGAACGCTTCGAGTATCAGAATTGTTTAGAAGGTCCCTCCAGCATTAAAGAAGGCACATTTGACCTTCTGCAACAATGGAAGGGTACCTACAATCCACATCTAACTTTCCCATTTCAATCACCAGTGCAACCTATCCAATCAAAATCTATCCTGAAATCTTTCTATCTTCAACCAAAATCCTCCAGTAACTCCAACTGGGATAGAACGCTTTGAGCATCTTCCAATCAGAAGAATGGAACCGGCTTTGAGAAAGACAACTCCAATAACAAGAAGATTAACCTCGTATGGTATCAAGACAATTGAAACAGCAAACGCATAACAGTCTAGTTAATGGAAGACACCAATCAAACAAGAAACTTTCGAAAATAATCGATAGATTAAAATTGGGATAATTCGATATCAACTCTGATAACCTTGGATAAACCTTCATAGAATGAATCAAATCTTTTAAATAGATTCCAATAAAGAACCTAAATTTTCTTCAATATGAGCACCAGAAACCTTGAGAATTAAAAAAAAAGAATCACAAGGTTTGAGAAATAAAGTATAACAGCTCTGCGGATCCTTTGTGTCAATTTCCTAAGGGAATTTTAACTCCGAGTGACCAAAAACAAGAAGAAATAAGATTTAAGAATGACCAAATGGTAAAAGTATTAAAGCAATTTCATAAATTAGCACAGCCAAACTAAATGTCATTCCAAAACTTTTCTAAAAGGAGGAATTTGTATTTGGTTAGTTATTAAATTATGGAAAAGTGTTTTGAGTCAATTTACAAAAACGTCTTCCGCCGGCTGCCTTTTTTCGTCGGAGAAGATCAAACAGTAGCGGAAGACGGTAAAAATAAATCCAAAAACTTTAGCAACCAATCTAAACCGGATTGCAGCAAAAAGCTTATGGCTGAATTGTTATGGTTCTTTGTACTTCGATCTCATACCTAGGTAATTTAAATCCTCTTCTTTTTCACTTTTGTTTAATTTAATACTGAACAATGAAGTACCACAAGTCAAAAGCATGCTTTTAGTACATGTCTGTATAATTCAAAATAGTTTTGAGTTGTTTTATTTCAAAAGTTTTAGGTTAGCTAGTACTTGAATAAATTTAACTGGGGATAGCGAATTCTTAGTTTGCAGCTTCTTTTCCAAATCATAAGGAAAAAACACTTTTCAATGCATTCAATATTCTAGATTAAGTTTATGAATATTGTGTTCGTTTTTGGTGTGATCGTTTGTTGTTTATGCTCCTGTAGCATCATTTTTAGTGATTCCCTGTGATTTTGCCACTGCAGTGAAGACATTAGGAGAAACAGGTTTTAACAATTTTTGTTCTCAAGTTAGGCATAACAAAGCACTTTTGTTTTGACTTTTATAAATGTTTGTTTTCTGAAATAGCTTGCAGCAACAGGTAAATTGAGGTCTGATGCACTGATGCTTAACTTTATTAGTTTAGTTTTGTTGTTAGAGCTGATTAAAGCAATAGTGAGTGCTAGATAACTTTACTCTTGTAGCTCATGACATGTTAGCTTTCCTCTGTTCTTTAGAGTTAGCGAAGCATGTGGATTTAAAAGCTTGGGTGATCAAAGATAGCAAAAGGCTGTGATTGGGTAATTGTTTACAAATGTAAGGTAAAGATTATTTGTAGTCATGATGTACACCTCACTATCGTGATAAAGATTTGCAGGGTTCTGGAACAATTGAGGGATTCACCTTCATTTCTTCAAGTACTTGTCAAAAATTGATAGGATTTCGGGATCCCTTGTACACAAACTCTGAATGAGTTGTTATTGAAAACATATAAAACTTAGCTCGATGCAGGTTGAACGGGTTCCCACTGACAACAGGTTTTAAGCTGCAGCATAGGAAGACTTGTTATTGACAAAGGTTCCCTACGAATTATTTGACACCAAAGAAAAACCAAGTTCAGCTGCCTCTCAATAATTTAAAATAAGTGGGAAAATATTGTTTTCAGCTTAAAGCTGCAACCCAATTTAGGGTTTTACCACTGACCCCTAGCTGAGGGCTGCAATGAGAAACGTAACTGACTGCTGGCAAAAAAACGAGAAAGGATGACATTTGCATGGAAACTTGAATTGATTAAAAACAATTAGATGAGGAAGCTGATGAAAGGAAGAAATGTAAAAAGATAAAGTTTTTTAGCATTGATTAAATAAGTAGACAAAAGTATTTAATAGACAAATGTATTTAAGTAGACAAAAGCATTTAAGTAGACTTGATTTAATGCAAGAAAATTTAGACATGTACTGGCTTACAAGTATGTGCAAATTGTTAAAAGAGTTTTCAGCTGGAGAGACAAGACTTTTTTTTTGACGTGAATATTTGTATTTACATGTAATGTATTTAAGAGTACAAAAGCATTTTTAGACAAATGTATTTAAATAGACAAGAGTGTTTAACTTGTAATGGAGACATGAGTATATAACATAAGCATGGATAGACAAGAGTATTTAACCAGACTTGTCATGGAGACAAGAGTATAGAGTATTTAAGTAGACAAGAGTATTTAATAGACAAATGTATTTAAGTAGACAAAATCATTTAATAGACAAATGTATTTAAGTAGACAAGAATGTTTAGACTTGTAGAAGGAGTATAGAACATAAACATGGATAGACAAGAGTATTTAACCAGACTTGTTGATAGAAGATAGAGACTTAGAAGACAAGTATTTAATATAGTAAATGTCACAATATAAAGTACTCGACCAGTTAATGAACAATAAGTTACATAAATCAAATAGAGAAGGTGTTATGTTTAGCATTGCAACTTGAGTAATATCATTAAGCTTGTGGACGAGCCTAATTATGAGTGGACAATAAAGGACCTCGTAGACAATTTATCATTATCACAATGTGGACCACAAAATAAATGATGGACACAGTATCAGTAGACATAATGGTCTAGTCTTAAAGCAAATTTAAAAAAAATGCAGTACTTAAAAAGTTACAGTCTCGAAAGAAAAATTAAAAAGAAAAAAGTCTAGTAGTAGATGAGAGATATCGATAGTAAAAGAGCGAGAGATGAGAGAAATGGAAGAAATGACCAAAGGAAAAAACAGAGAGAACAAAGATTTATTTATATAGGAAATATGAAAAAACAAGACATAAACACTAAAAACATTTAAATTAATTCTTTGTTTACACAAACCTTCGACAACGTCGACCCAGGTTATAAACGTAATTCAACTTTTACAACATGGTATATTAGAAAAAGCCTAACCAAATGTGGTAGAACCCACAACTTTAGTTAACAAATGTGGCAATTTTGTTAAAAAACTCTTCTTTTAATCCTTGGGCAACGACGACGATTCAGTTGTAAACGATTAAAAAAATATCAATATTCCTAAAATGACTGAAAAACCCCTCTAAATTCTAACAAATATCAAATAATGCCCAAACTTTTTTGTATTTTTTGTCTCTTCGAAAATACATATCTTCAGACAAAAATACAGTTATATTGTAGGGTGTCAAACCATGATTTTGGAGAATTTGATAGGATTTAGAAAATTTAGAATTTTGATAGATTTTAGGGATGTTGATATGATTTTTTGTAAAATTCTTTCAAATCCCACCTAAACAAATCCTCTCAAAATCCAAATCCACAAAACTGTAAATTTTAAAGTAGATTTTTAAATCATCAGTTCAGTAATAGTGGAATATATATGTTACTAATAATATATATGTTACTCTATAAAAGAATATCGTTATAGACTTAAAAGGGAGAAATAACTTTTGATTTGTTGAAATATATTTTTTTATCTTATATTACAAAAGAAATTTTTTTTTTTTTTCTAAAACTAAGTCCTTAAAACAAAAGAAATATCTATGAAAATGAAAATGAATCAGATTTTTAGAAAACAAAAGATTTATGCTCCTTATCCTTCAAAAAAAAACTCATAAGATGGACAAAAATATGGTGATGTATTCTATATCTCATAACATAAAAAAATAAGAAAAATCAGTTATTTAGAAGGAAAAGAAAAGTAAACATGAAAGATAAAACAAAATAAGAGAAGTTTTGATATATACAAAAAAGATGATGTTCATGTAAGAAAAATACTTAAAAGTTTATTATCACCATGATGTTCATGACCAAAATGATAGTTTTTTTTGTTTAGCTAGTAAAGAAATCTGTAGCATAATAAAAAAAAAAAATCAGGTGGAGATTAGCAAAATTTTAATTAATTTTAGATCTAAAACCCAATTTGACCTTTTGATGCACCAATCCCACTCTTATTGCCATGATTACAATTGAGCTGCAAAAAAAAAACAATAAGAAGTATGTATTAGTGATGCAAATTGTGAAGAAATCTACTATTTTCTATCATAGATGAATTGAAGAAAAAAACGAATAACAAAGTACAAATGAGGTTATTTGGTAAATTGACGTTCATATGTTATTTATAGTGTTAGTGTGATATCAAATTGAGTAAATATTTGTGAGCAATCAAAAGATTTGATGAAATAATTCAAAATATTTAATATTTACATAAGGAATATCTAATTAAATAGTCGTGTGTGTGTTTCTATTTGCAGTATTTTAGGATTTTGTAGAAATATTGTAGAAATATTTAGTTATTACGATTTCGATTATTATTATCTTTTTCGATTATTACGGTTTCATTTATATATTTTCACTTATATGTATATAACTGTACGTAACATACAAGAAAATGAATCTTCTTTTTTATAATATAGACCAAAAATTTGAGTTTCTTGATGTTATCATCATCACTTGGTTTCATTTTAGTGTCAGGTTGCATCTTTTATTATTTTTTATGTGCACTGGTAAGCTTGTTTAAATGTTTCAATAATTTTTTTTCTAACATATATAAAATTGAAATTTTTACCGAATTTATATATATGCTTTCTTGGCTTGATTTTGAACCCTTTCTTTTTTTTTTTTAATAAAAAATTCAGTCAATGAATTAAGAGATCGTTTTCTATATTTAGCCAATGTCTCAGGGTTTAGTTCTAAGGAAAGCTATGGAGTAAAAGTAAAGCAATGAGGTATCCACGGAAAACGAGATAGATTTGAAAGATTGGACAGTGCAAAGCATCTAAGGAGTAAAGAAAACGAGATATCCACGGAAAAGTATTGCTAGTTTTCATGCGACAAAGATCACATCTGCTTTTAACAAATAATGAAAAATATAAAAAAAAAAAAATGACAAAAAAATAAACGTATTTACCAATATTTTTGTTCTCAATCTTTATAACTAAACCATTTGTCCAAACGTATTAGGAAACACTACAACAAGATGGAGAGGCTCTACTGATTGTGCATTACAAACTGAAATCAAAACTCAGACTGGAATAAGCGGATTATTAACTTCAATAAACTCAATACCTTAGTCACCAGCTGAATGTATCCTTAGACTTCTCAATTTTTGGTCTTGTGTGAACTCTCTATTTCTTCCTGCAGACATTTCATTAACATACATAACTCTTTCAATAACTGTATCTGAACCCTTAAACATACTACGCATCAATTCAGAACCGTGGGTAAAACTAGAGCAATGAGGTATTCACCATGCAGACATTTCATTAACATACATAACTCTTTCAATAACTGTATCTGAAGAGCAATGAGTGATTTTCACCATGCAGGATTTTAGTAATGGTTCTAGGAATGAGGACCTGAAGAATTTGATTGATTTCCCAAGTAAATATCTATCTGAATATGCAGGTGTTAGATAACGGAAGTTATGTACGCTGGAAAAATAGATCATCACTCTTCCATACCTTCATTTGTTATCATCCAAGTATCTTCTCATATTTTCCTTTGCTTGATAATATAGTTTGCGTTGTCTGTAACTCCTGAAAAGCCAAACTGAAAGTAGCAACAAAGATAGTGATTCTGAAATCAGAAAGGAAAAGGTGATGGATAAACCCGTACGCAAGGAACGGATGAAGAGGATGACCCATAAGATCAACTTTTTTTGCATTGTTTCTGTTCCCCTGTGTCACAGAAACAATAAAACTTAGAAAATAAACCACAATTTAGCTCTTGAGGACACCACCTTAGAAACACGGACGTACTCAGCAACTGCTGATCTTTGTTCATTATGCAGAGTTTCATTCAAAAAAGGAGAAGATGAAATGTGGAAAGCGATTAACATAGACCACGCAAAGAGAGACACGGTTTTAGTGGTCTTGTTTCACCTTCGGGCTTTAACATCACAAACCCAACAGTGAACTCCACAGCGTCCGCTGATGACCCAGAGAATATATTTGATATCAAAGTCCTCTGCAATTGACATGACCAAAATGAGTGACTACAAGTTCGTGCTATGATAAATTGACAAAAACTAGATCAAGCAGTGAACTCCATAATGATCTTCACGTTACAGGGGCAATAAATATTACAAAAACTCATAGGGATGGAAAATCTCAGGAACACTACAAACTCTAGTTGTTGAAAGTTAAGAAAACATTTGTGATACCTCTTATAGCAACTGTCATCAAAGGCCAACACTTGGAGCAAACATTGGCTCCCGAGCAACAATATCTAACATCATCATAATCCGTTATATCCTGAGGAAATAACAGATTCAAGTCAAGCAACCAAAATAAAATACATGGGATAAATAGAAAGACCACCAAAAGCTTCTTGCCATGTGTCTAAAAACTTGGGATCTTTTGATAAGCTTCATCGGGTGTACGTGCGAAAGAGGAAATCACGTGGGGCTCAGCACGTGTGATGGCCGTTGGAGATATTTTGGAAGCAAGAAAAATAATATCTGCAATTGACTTGTTGTGGATTTAGTATAAATGTTTCGTTTAGTCTTTTATGAATGTTATGTTGAATGTTGTAGAGACTTCTCCTGCGTGAGATTTGAGAGTGGTGATACAGAGAATATCATGCTCTGATCATTACTTTGTACTTCATTCATCTTCCAGAAATATATCGTATCATATTCAGTTACAGAGTCAGTAAACGATAGAGTGAGAAAGAGTTTGATATCTTCGTTCTATCAAATTTTTGCGTCGTGACGTCTGATCGAGAGAAATCGCAAGTTCAGAGTGAGATGGGGTTCGATCCGAAGCTTTCGCCTATTGTTTCAGAGACTTCTCAGGAGTTCGAAGAGAAACAGATGGAGGAGTTGTTTCGGAGTGTGCATTCGATTCAGAAGGAGATGGTCTCTGATCGGGAGTTTGTGAAGGAGGCGATTGCGGAGCTGCGACATTCACTGAAACTACTTTTGACGCATCCGCCACCGCGCGATGTTGATTGCGATTCATCGGAGCCAAAATCAGCAGATCCGTCGGTCAATTGCCGTCGCAAGGTACTTGCTACTCCCTTGGGTTCCCATCGTCGGGAGATAGGTCCTAGTTCGCGAGAGGAATTGCTTAAGAACTCAGAGATTCCGGTTTTCTCCGGTGAAAATATATATAGCTGGTTAGCTTTAGCGGAACGATACTTTTGGATTGGAGGTTTTTCGGAGTCGGAGAAGCTATATTTGGTGTCGGTGCATCTTGCTGGAGATGCTTTGGGTTGGTTCAATTGGCAGGATAATCGTGCGCCTTTTGACAGCTGGTTTCAATTCAAGGATCGTTTGTTACTCAGATTTGGGAACTTGCGCGTGAAAGGCCCTAGCCAGAGTTTATTTTGCATCAAACAAACAGGCTCGATCGTGGAGTATGTTCGCCAATTTGAGGATCTGTCTGCGCAGGTGCAGGGACTTGATGACCATAAGCTTGAAGGTATTTTCTTAAACGGATTGTTGCCTGAGATGCAGGAATTGGTATACATGATGAAGCCACAAAGCTTACCTGAAGTGATAGCAGTAGCGTTGTCAATGGAGACAAGCCAGTTGCGTAAAGTGATGCAGCCTGGAGCAGTAATGAGTGTAGCAGATCAGTCCACGCGTGTGCAGCATTCTAAGTCCGTGGTGACTTGGAAAGGGAGACCAGTGATCTCTGAGCCTAGCAAGGGTACTGAGAGGCAGGTGCCTAATGCAGTTCAGCGACCTCAGAGACATCACTCCAATGCTGACTTGGATGATATGCGAAGGAGAGGAATTTGTTTTAAATGTCAAGGTAAATGGTCACGGGGACATGAGTGTGCAAACAAGGAACTACAGATTCTCACGGTCTTGGATGATTATCTGGTTGAAGTTCTTCAGGATCAGTGTCCACCCGAGGAGCAGACTGAGATTGTAGCTGCAGGACAGTTGATGGAGTTGTCTTATAGTTCTCTCATGGGACTGTCTTCTCCTGCGACTACTAAGATGCGTGGCTTAATTCATCATGGTGAAGTATTGATGATGATTGACAGTGGAGCAACACACAATTTCATTACCCCAAAAATGGTGGAGCGTTTGCAGATTCAGGTTGAAGCATGTGCGAATCTCAATATTAAACTGGGAACTGGAGTGATGGTTAAGGGAGTAGGCGTGTGTCGCAACTTGTCTTTTCATATACAGGGATGGTCTTTTCCTTCTGACTTTATTGTATTGGAGCTTGGACAGGTGGATGTGATCTTGGGAATTTACTGGGTACGAACATTGGGGCAATGTAGTGTGAACTGGGATACTCATGAATATTCGTTCACTTATAAGAATCAGTTGGTGAAGTTGGTTGGCGAGAATGAGTTCCAGCTTGCGGGGTGTGCGTTACAAGGTTTTGCGTCATGTTTGGAGGGATCTGGCGATACTAGCTTATTGTCTCATGAAGTGCATTCTGATGCTGCGGTACATGTTCCGCAGGCTATTGAGACGGTGTTACAGCAGTATAATTCAGTGTTTGTGGAACCTTCGGGATTGCCTCCTATTCGTGGAAGGGAGCATGCGATTAATTTGGTCGCTGGAGTCACAGCAGTTAGTGTCCGACCTTATCGTTATCCGCATGCACAGAAGGAGATAATGGAGAAATTAGTCAAGGAGATGTTGCAGGCTGGTACTATACGCCCTAGTCGTAGTCCTTTTTCGAGTCCTGTTTTGTTGGTCAAGAAAAAAGACGCAAGTTGGCGGTTTTGTGTCGATTATAGGGCTTTGAATCAAGCTACTATACCAGATAAGTTTCCTATACCTATGATTGACCAGCTGTTGGACGAGTTGGATGGTGCGAAGGTTTTTTCTAAGTTGGATTTGCGAGCAGGTTACCATTAGATTCGCATGAGAGAGTGTGACATTGAGAAAACAGCTTTTCGCACTCACAATGGGCATTACAAGTTTTTGGTTATGCCCTTTGGTTTAACCAATGCCCCAGCTACGTTCCAGGCGTTGATGAATGAGCTTTTCCGCCCCTACTTACGCAAGTTCATTTTGGTATTTTTTGACGATATTCTGATTTACAGTTCTTCTCTAACAAAGCATGTGGAACATCTTTTGGTGGTAATGCGCATCTTTGAGGAGCATAGTTTGTTTGCAAATAAGAAGAAGTGTTCTTTCGCACAAACTCGAGTGGATTATCTTGGTCACATCATCTCAGCTTCAGGTGTTTCAACTGATCCTACGAAGACTGCTGCTATGATGAATTGGCCAACTCCGGGTTCAGTGAAGGAGCTGCGGGGATTCCTTGGTCTTACTGGTTATTACCGGCGGTTTGTGCGCAGCTATGGAGTGATCGCAAGGCCTTTAACTGACTTGCTTCGCAAGGATATGTTTGAATGGAGTGAGAAGGCACAGTTGGCGTTTGACACGCTTAAAACTGCTATGTCAACGGCCCCTGTGTTGGCCTTGCCAAACTTTGCGAAGACATTTGTGGTAGAGGCTGATGCTTCTGGTTTCGGACTGGGTGCAGTCTTGATGCAAGATAAGCGCCCTATTGCTTTTTTCAGTGTGGGGTTGAGTGTTAGGGAGCAACTTAAACCGGTCTATGAACGTGAGTTAATGGCCATAGTCCTGGCGGTGCAGAAGTGGAAACATTATTTGATGGGGCGTCGCTTTACGGTGCATACTGACCAGAAGAGTTTGAAGTTTTTGTTGGAGCAACGTGAAGTTTCTATGGACTATCAAAAGTGGTTAACAAAACTGTTACCTTATGATTTTGAAATTATCTTCAAAGCTGGCATTGACAATAAGGCAGCTAATGGTCTGTCTCGTATGACTCCTTCTCCACTGATGATATCTACTATGGTGTTGTTTGCAGTGACTGTTCCAGCAGTCCTTCAGATGCAGGATATTTTCAAGGAGATTGAGCTGGATGCTGAGATTCAGAGACGGATTCATGATTTTGATTCCTTACAGTTGGCACAGCGTGGCTTTACCTTGCACGATGGGAAGTTATGGTACAAGAACAAGTTGGTTATACCCTCGACTTCGAAATCAATACCATTGATTCTGGAAGTGTATCATAATAGTCAACTTGGGGGCCATTCTGGAGTGTTGAAGATAGTTAAGCGTATCCAGTTATCCTTCTATTGGTCTGGAATGTTGAAAGCAGTGCAACAGTATGTTTCGGAGTGTGTGGTCTGTCAGACGCACAAGAGTTCGACTTTATCTCCTGCAGGTTTACTTCAGCCCTTGCCGATTCCACAGGCTGTTTGGTCTGACATTAACATGGATTTTGTAGAAGGCTTACCTGCTTCTCAGGGTTATAATTTGATATTGGTGGTGATCGATCGCTTGAGTAAGTATGGACACTTCATTGGGTTGAAACATCCGTTTACTGCGTCTGATGTGGCTCAACGATTCGTGACTGAGGTGGTGCGCCTACATGGTTTTCCAGGCTCGGTGGTCTCTGATCGTGATAGGATCTTCTTGAGCCATTTCTGGAAGGATTTTTTCAAATTGGCAGGTACGAAGTTGAAGTTCAGTACTGCTTTTCATCCGCAGACGGATGGTCAAACAGAGGTCCTTAACAGATGTTTGGAGACTTACCTCTGTTGCTTTGCATCAGCACATCCTCGCACTTGGTATAAGTTCTTGTCGTGGGCGGAGTTGTGGTACAACACTTCATTCCATACCGCTTTGAAGACAACGCCTTTTAAGGTGTTGTATGGGCGTGATCCGCCTGCTCTGTTACATTATGAACCACGTTTTACGCAAAACTTCGAGTTGGAGACCATGTTGCAGGAATGGGATCGCATGTTGGCTGATATTAAGAATCATTTGGTGCATGCGCAACAGTTGATGAAGAACAATGCGGACAAGCATAGACGGGATATCGAGTTTGCGGTGGACTCATGGGTTTTTCTGAAGCTTCGTCCTTATCGACAGCATTTTGTGGTCAAGCGTATTTGTCAGAAACTGTCTGCGAAGTATTTTGGTCCATTTCAGGTGTTAGCTCGCATTGGTCCTTCTGCCTATAAGCTTAAACTGCCTCCAGGATCGAAGATACACCCAGTGTTCCATGTCTCACAGCTCAAGCAGGTGTTAGGCTCGCATCATCAAGTGCTTCCTTTGCCAGAGATTTTTTCGGATTCAGGGGAACTGGTCTTGGAGCCTGCGGCTATTCTGGATACACGTTACAGTGATCAGGGGGTGTGGGAAGCATTGGTGGCTTGGCAAGGTCTTCCGGATCATGAGAATTCGTGGGAGCCTGTTAAAGAGTTGCAGCAGGAGTTTCCCGGTTTAAAGCTTGAGGACAAGCTTGGTGTTGCAGGGGGGTATTGATAAGCTTCATCGGGTGTACGTGCGAAAGAGGAAATCACGTGGGCTCAGCACGTGTGATGGCCGTTGGAGATATTTTGGAAGCAAGAAGAATAATATCTGCAATTGACTTGTTGTGGATTTAGTATAAATGTTTCGTTTAGTCTTTTATGAATGTTATGTTGAATGTTATAGAGACTTCTCCTGCGTGAGATTTGAGAGTGGTGATACAGAGAATATGATGCTCTGATCATTACTTTGTACTTCATTCATCTTCCAGAAATATATCGTATCATATTCAGTTACAGAGTCAGTAAACGATAGAGTGAGAGAGAGTTTGATATCTTCGTTCTATCATCTTTTCATTGACACAGGAAATGCCTATACTATCATTTGGAAATAGTACTTAATGAAGAATAACATAACTGTTAAAATCATCTTACCGGGCAATCCACGAATGACACATGCCTCAATAGTTTCATCTTGTAGTTCTCAAATCCAGGGACATAACAATTTGGGGTGTCTTTCTTTCCACTTCGGTAGGACCTAAAACAACAGAGAGTTGTTAAACCTCAACACAAAACTTATAGTAGTAGAAGAGGATAGAAAAACATGGTTGCAAGCAAGGACAAACTTATATTGGTCTAGGGCATTTCTCATCCTCACATTTGTAAAGATTGGCATCTGCTTATCCAAGCTTAATGGTAATGTTACGCTTAAATTCATTCTTAAAACGAACAGTCTACACAAGGTAAAGAAATCACACAAATGACGAACGTGAGTCCAATAAATGAGCCTCTGGTGACTAAAATTTAGCATAGTGCTTATTGAACTGTGAAAAAGGAGAAAGCATAGTCACTATTTTTACCTGCACACCAGAGATAGCTTTCACAACAGTGGACATTCCATGAGTGAATGGAAGTATAACAATATCATCTTTAGTTCCTATGCGCGGTTACTTTTCCCGACATCAACTTATATAAAAGACCAAGGAGCACGAGTGGAAAATAAATTTAAAAAATTTACCTATATTTATCGTAGCCTAGCGAGAAATGACCTCAGAAGACAAATGTAGCACAGTTATATACAACTAGGTAACAACCCGCACTATGTGCGGAATAAATTAATTAAAAAAAATTATTATGAGTAATATTATAATTATTGAATTAATATCTGTTTGTGTCAAACATAATATGTAATTAAAGTATGTTTAATTCAAATTTTCGTTTATTTCATTTAAAATACGTCTCACTCGTTAAAATATTTGAACGTGAAAAAATGTTAACGTAGTCGAGAAAATATTAATAAAATGTTACTATTTATGACAACATGTCTTTTGTGTGGTTTAAAAACCAATTTATTGAAACAGGACAAATGATTAGATAACAAAAATATATGAAAAGTTTTGGACTTTCTAAGAAGTGTAATATGAATTTACATAAAATGTAAAGATATGACTATTAAGTTCAAATTTATCTTTTAATTTGTTAATTTTTTGTTACATTCATTTATCTTTTAGTGTTTAGGAAAAAAAATTTGTATATTATTTGATGAATAACTATTTTTACGAATACAATTAGATATTATATTTTAAAAGTACACGTTAACAAAATATAAGTACACATAAAAAAGAGAAATTTAACAACATCTTTTATTATTATTTTTTGGTTAAACATATAATGGCATGTATTATAAATAGTATTACCAAATGGGGATAAATTGCTAAAAAGTGTCTGGAGCTCTCCAGCGATGACACCTCAACATTTTTCTCAAAATGCTTTCCTATTAATATATAGAGGATATCTAGGATTTCATGCCAAATCAATTAGAAAAAAATATGCTTTTTTTTCAACAAAACGATCATGGCTATGAAAAATAATGGAACACTAGGTTCGGACCCGCACATACGTGCGGAGGTTATTTTTGCATAATTTCTTAAAAAGTTAAAATTTTTTTATATAAACCTCTACTCAGACCTGTATAAATGATCTATATATAAAAAATTAAGATATAATTTAGATACGTGATATTACGTGTATATTATTCTAAATGTAATCCAAACATTTCCAACTTGTTGTTTAAAGATGTTAAATCAAATTTGGATTTGGTTTCAGTTTCATTTATTTCACGTATTTAACCTAGATGTATATATTTTAGAATGAGATACTCGTCTTGTTCTGTATATGTCATACTAAATATATTAAAATTGAATTTAACTGAAACCGTCTTGTTAAATATATGGGACCACTAAATGTTGTTACTACTGAGATACTCGTCTTGTTTTGAATTTAACCATAACCAATAGTTAATAAACCATAATCGTACTCGTATTCATGTCTACTTGTCTATACCCATCCCGTTGCATATCATAGAATTTCCAGATGACCTAAATATAATTGTCAAGCGATCAAACCCGTCTAATATGTCTGATTTCAACATTTATTTTTTTTTACCTGTAAAAACTCATTCCTCGTAATTCACATGAGTAAATAGTATGTCCGCATATGTTCTGCTTGAATTCTTGTTCCCAAATTCTCGTCCCGTATTTTTCATACATGAATATATCCACACAAAATTCTCATAACATGATTATTATGTAACTAATTTGAACGATTTCCTAAAGTATAATAAATCTGTTGTTTAATCTTCTTCTTAATATGTATATTGGGTTCTTTTGGCAGCATGGATATTTGATATGATTTTTTTAACCCCTAAGTGTATTCTCCAATTAATAGTATAGATTTCCTTCAATTATTAAATGAAATATTCCTTAGTTATACTAATGACAATTTAATGTAAATCCTCTATATATTTATTGATCTTCGATTATTTCACCATTAGAGCTTCATAAAGTTATTAAAAAGGTAACATTATTATATTTTTGAAGATATGATTTTAAATATATATATTTTACATCTCATCATATAGTTATATTATTATATTGCAATACATAATAAAATTAATTTAATTTTGAAAATATGTAAGGGATAATATTTATCAATTTTTGAATAATATTTACTAATTTATAGGAGCAAAATAATGCGTATATAAATAAATTGAATATTTATTTATATCAGCAACAGTTGACAAAAGAAATATATATAACAGTGGCAGTTTTATGTAATTTTATAGAATACTAAGGGTGAACAATAAATTAGGGATTCTTTTAAAATCTCTTTAATATATAGGGGATTCTTTTAAGATCTTGCGAAGACTAAGAAGAAATTATACTAATTATATATTCATTTCACTTATTTTGAATACAGAAAATTAAAATTAAAATCTAAGCTTTTGAATTATAATATCTTCTCAATAGTTGACAACAACAACAACAAAAACTAAGGTTTCTACACTTGCAGATGAAGAAATTCCCAAGTCAATATATCCTCTGTTTCCAATTAGTTTTTGTAGCCGCCCCAAACGCGACCAGCTTTAATCAAATCAAAAAGAAGGTGGAGTCACCATTATGATTTATGAACGTTTATCTTGTGAAACTCTGCAGCATTTTTTCTCTGTACTTGATCACCAACATCGTCAAATTTTCAAAACGCAAGAGTAAAGGAGAATTCAGCTACTACTACTATGATAATCAAAACTACGCAAGACTTCAATAAACCGATTTGGAACATATATATATACTAGAAAGTAGCCCACGCTGATGTGTGGGTTATGTATTCATTATTAATTTGAAATAAAGAATGAAGTTTCAATTCAACTGATGAAATGTACATGTAATTGTTACTATATGTATTAAAAAATAATTTTTCTAATATTACGATTTAATTACAATATTTTAATATATATATTTGTTATATGATGCTTCATAAAAGAGTCATTTTGAGATAGTGAAAAAAAGTTAAAGTACACAGTATTGTTTAAACAATATGTTACTATAATAATATGACCATTGTTTTAGTTACCGCGAAATCAATTTAATTTTGTATTTCGTTAAGTAATTAAAATAAATTATATTTATTTACACCTTTGTTTTTTTTATGGAAAACAACTAAGATCAATTATATGTATTTACACCTTTGTTTTTTTATGGAAAAAACTGATAAGTAGTCTAAAAAGAAATTTGTAAGACCTTGATATATAATTACTTTGATAGATAATTTATTGTTGTTCTATATATTAATTTTACTTTCATCATCTAAAAGTAATACTTAGCAACAAATATTTTAAAAGAAATACCTTCTTTTGTAATCCATTTTCAATAATATCTTTATATATATATATATATAAAGTAACTAAATTCTAAACCAGACAGGTTAATATGGTACTACAACCATTCGGGGGAATATATTGTACGTTCGGGATATTGGTTAATCATGCATAACCAAGATATGATAATAGAACAAGGACCTTTACCACATGGCTCTGTTTCTCTCAAAAAAAAATTTGGAAACTGAAGATTTTACCAAATATTAAACACTTTCTACGGCGTATGCTATCAAAAGCACTGCCTACCATTACCCGACTTAATACTCGTGGAATGAACTTAGATCTTGTATGCCCAAGGTGTTTTCAGAAGGATGAGACGATAGAACACATTCTGTTCTACTGTAATTATGCAAGAGAAGTTTGGGATCTGTCCAACATCCCCATTGATATTTTCTTATCACTGAATTATGACAGTGAACAAATCCTCACAGCATTTTTAGATATGGAGCACATGAATGGAACGACAGATGTATCACCCTTACAACCATTATGGACAATGTGGCATATATGGAAATCTCGAAATAAATACATTTTTGAAAACCATACAATTATACCTAGGAACATTGCTTTCAAGGTTAAAAATGAGGTTCAAGAATGGCATTATAACAATCCACTTCACAACACAGGCCCCACGTTTCAAGGTCAAGATTCGGAAATGTGGAGCAAGCCACCACAACCAATAATGAAATGTAACTATGATGCAGGGTTTGACAAATACACTAACCAAGCAACTGGAGGATGGATAATTAGGGATTCAAATGGTATCTCAAATGGATGGGGATCACAAAAACTAGGTTCAGCAATGACTCCTCTCCAAGCAGAGGCAAAAGCATTATTAGCAGCAATGCAACAAGTTTGGATAAAAGGATAAACAGCTATATGCTTTGAAGGAGACTGTCAACTACTTACTAAAATCCTTGAGTAACAACCATCAGGATGTTTCCATTGACGGCATCATTCAAGATATAAGATGGTGGGAATCACGATTTCAATTTGTTCAATTTGTCTTCTCTAAACGATGTTGTAACAAAGTAGCTCATCTGTTAGCAAGATTTGGTTGTCTTAATTGCCAATTTTATTTTGACTGTTTTAGACCACCGTCTTAGTTAATCCAACAAATGTATTATGACTTTATTAATTCGTCAATATAATTTACTTTTCGACGAAAAAAATAACTAAATTCTAAACCCTAAACTCCAAATACTAAACATAATAAACATTATCATATTAAACATTATCTCGCCATCACTCTTAAATTTACTTGCCTCAGCTTTTTATGTTTTGTGAATAATTTCATAAATTAAACATTTAACTTTTATAAATTTTATACTATCGAGTATTGATATACCATTTTTTCCATTGCTTGCTTTTTTTTACGACTCACTTTATCTCTGTATAATTAACTTTCATTTTGCTCGGTCCAAACGTTTGAAGTGCCTTTGATATGCCTCCATCTTCATGGATAGTGATTCTCCACAATCCAGCCAGGCCAATATTGTAATATGAAACAAAATCCAACAAAATGAAAATGTTGCCACAAATCATATTCTGGCTTTCTTTCCATTTATTATTGAATTTTTTTTTTATCAACATATAATCGACAAGGTTCGATTCATAGCCAGTTCCTACTAAACGGGGTAACACGATTTAGTGGACTTGAATTCTGGTGGGATCGGTCGCAGAGGTGATGTTGTAACCACTTTACTAAAAACACTTTCCATCATTGAAAATTTTAAAAATTATGTGGGACTGTATTAAATGATTATAGTAGACAATACTCCCTCTGTTCCTGAGTAATCCATATTTTAGGATTTTCAAACATATTTAAAAAACATACTCCTTCTGTTTCAAAATATAGGATGTTTTAAGCAAAACACGCAGATTAAGAAGTCTTTACTTTTAACAAGTTCAACCAATCAGAAATAATACTGCATAATATAAAATACTAAACTAATCTAAAAGTTGCATTGAAATTTGAAACATCCCATATTATGAAACAACAAACTTCTCCAAAACATCTTATATTTTAAAATGGAGGGAGTATTAAAAACTGACTTTACTTGCATTATTTTTTGTGATTAACGAATTTCAACTAAGAATATCCAGTTCTTTTTTTTTTAAGTTTACAATTTGTCATTAGTTACTTATTAAAAATATATAGAAAACCTAAAAGTTGTTCTTTTGTGCAACATTTCTTTTTCTCTAGAAAATGGATTAATAAGGAATGGATGGAGTAGATTTTAGTGAGGAAAATATATTGTGATTATTATAATATACATATTATTTGATGGTCTTAAAACATCATATAAATTTGTGGTCTAAGGTTATTTAGTCTGCTTGTCCTCTGGAACTGGCTTGGCTCCTTTCTCAATTAGATGTTAAAACAAACACATAAACCTAAAATAAAGACGTTTAACTAATGTCTACATATATAAAAACCAAGAGTAAATTTTGATTAAAAAGTAAATAAAGGAATGCATGTTAAAATTTAGTTAATCATTTTTTTAAGAATATACATTTGTATCTTGAGAAGACTTTCGCTGAGCCTTTAATATCCATATTCCATTCCATGACTTCTATATTATACAGTTTTGCTAGCTTCATTAAGCTATAAATCTACATAAATAAATATAATAAATGTGACAACCTGTCCCGTTGACTCCACTAGCCCACCGCTAGCCCACTAGCCACACTGCTAGCCGCCCAAACGGACCTAAAGCTGGCCGTGCAGGGCATCGATCCTAACCCATCACTGTGGATATCCACATCCACCAGTAGGTTATTGGTGCGCCAGGCGTTCCTCGAACCCTGGTCCCCACCCTTTAACAACCTTTCCAAAGGACAAGTTGCCACCAATTGATCTTATGTGACAACCCGTCCCGTTGACCCCACTAGCCCACCGCTAGCTCAATTGGTGACAGCTCATCATGTGGGAAGGTTGTTAAAGGGTGGGGACCAGGGTTCGAGGAACGCCTGGCGCACCAATAACCTACTGGTGGATTAGGATATCCAAGTGATGGGTTATGATCGATATCCTGCAGGGCCAGCTTGGAGTCCGTTGGGACGGCTAGCAGTGGGCTAGCAGGGTCCACGGACGGTCCGTTGGCTAGTGGGGTCAATGGGACGGTTTGTCACAATAAATAACATGTCAAATTATAATTTGATTGTCAATAAATTTGGTTAAGAAAATGGGAAACAAAATTATTTTACAAAGTGTACCTTGTCAATGCATCTATGTAACTATTCTACCAAAAATAAAATGTGTCTGAGTAACTATAAAAGTTGGAAAAGACTTGGCCATGTTTTTCACTCTTCTTCTCATCTGTGAAACACAGAACACATGAAATATATCTTGATTATGGAGAGAAAGAGTATATATATTTTGGTTAATTATAAGGACCCTTGCTAGACATCAAACCTCTGTTTGGATCATCGAGGATTGGAGAAGGGTACCATCATAATCAAGAAACATAACGATTTTTTTTCCTCTTGCAGCGTTGATGATATATGTTATAGCAGGTCTAGAATTTGAGAGTAAATTTGAGTCCAAGTATTTAAGTAAATGTCTACCTATGGCTATATATACGTACGCTATTTGAATGTTAGATAGATGTTACTCTTAGGTTAAAATATTTTATTAACAGTTACAAATTTGGGAATTATGAAATTTGGTGTCGTAACCTATGTTGCATGGAAACTCTTTTTGAGGTACGTTTCCCAACACGATTCCTAGAAATTTATGTTTGGATACACGATGGAAACTCCATTTTCGTTTTGGAAACACGATGGAAACTTTTTTTTTGAAACTTAATAAATAAATAATTTTTAATTATAAAACTTGATTACAGAAATAAATATATAATATTATTAGTGTTTTAACTCAACTATTTAATATTTATATTTGAAGTTTTATTGTTTGAAGCTTTTTGATATAGTTTTATGTTTTGTGTTTTATTATATATTTATAGATATAAATATATAAATCTATATATATATATGTATATATATGTACATACGTTTCCAAAACGTTTCCATTTCCTAATTTTAGAAAAAAACCGTTTCCCGTTTCCGAAACGTTTCGTTTACGCGTATCCGTTTCCGTTTCCATGCAACCTAGGTCATAACTTTTGTAACATAAATATTTGCAACGAAATTTTTTTCATTAGACTAAATACATTTTAATGCATGATTATTAAAATTATAACTCTCTTTAATTCATGGTAAAAGCAATTTGTAACCCACTACATGATATCAAATATAAAAATTAATATATTTTCCATATAAGAAATAATCAAACTTAATGATTTAATTAATACTATTTCTTTTCATTAGACTAAATACATTTCAATGCATGGTTATTGAAATTATAACTCTCTTTAATGCATGGTAAAAGCAATTTGTAACCCACTACATGATATTAAATATAAAAATTTAATATATTTTCCAATCAAACTTAATGATTTAATTAATACTATTTTAAATATGTCACTTACAATTTTCTAATGAAATAAATAGATAGAAAATCAAGAAAGTCAACATATATGAAAATCTTCTTATATATATATATATATATGATTTAAACATGACAACAATTCTGAGATGCTCTTGACAAGATCGATTTTATGTTGATATGTGTATTGATATGAAAGGAAAAGCTATTGTTGTGTAATTTTTCATAATTTAATAGGATTTTAGTGGAAGTGTGGAACTGACTAACTTTATTGCCTACTCAATTAATGAAAGAAAAAATTATATGATTTTAAAACGTGTAAAAATCAGTGTTCAAGAAAGCGGTCTAGGCGGCCGCCTAGGCGCCGTCTAGGCGCTAGGCGTTCAGCAGACGCCTAACCGACCGTTTAGACCGTTTAAAATCACATTAAATTATTTTACTATATATTATTAATTTTTAACTATATATATTTGAAATTTTAAGTTTTATATTCATAGATGTATTTATAAATGTTCATATGTTATTCATCTAAATTAAATAAATGCATTTTTCTAATTTTAGTTTATGATTTATTATTTTTTCTTTTTTCTAACATATATTTTTACATAACTTTTATATAATATCATATCTATAATGTTTTATATAGTAAACGCCTAAACCGCCTAAAAATGTTTAAACCCCGACTAAGCGTTCTAGGCGCTAGGCGGTGGGTCACCGCCTACATACCGCTTAGCGCTTTCTTGAATACTGGTAAAAATTAAGGTTTATAAATTTACATAAAGGCTTAATCATAATCATGTATTTAAACTATTTCATTTCTCATCGAAGATATAGTTTTTATTATGATATTTTCTTTTATTATAAATAGTGTGTGTTTTTCACTTTAAAGGATGAAAGACAAATTAAATAAATTGTAAGAAAAATGTGCAAATTAGATGTATCAAATATCAGTTATTTATTAGTAAATATTATAGAATATTACATTTTGTATCATATATATAATATGAGACTTTATTATAAAATAATCTGATTTTGTTTGACAAAAGAAGTTAAGATATAAAAGTGGATTTAAAATTATATTTCAATTGTACCAACATTAAGAAGAGAAATATGATTATTTGGAATTGAAAATGATATAAATTTGTTTTAAAAGAATAAAATGGAAATAAAAGATAATAAGTGTCACTAAAAAGAGAATGCCAAATGTCGCAATGTGAGTAAAAGTTAGAAAAAACCTTCTCATATTATAGAAATCTAATTTTGTTTGAGAAAAAAACTTAAGATATAAAAGTGGATTTAAAGTATATTTCAATTGTACCAACATTAAGAATAGAAGTATGACTATTTGGAATTGAAAATGATATAAATTTGTTTTAAAAGAATAAAATGGAAATAAAAGATGACAAGTGTCACTAAAAGAGAATGTCAAATGTCGCAATGTGAGTAAAAGTTAGAAAAAACCTTCTCATATTATATAAGATATATATCTTCTGGTATGTCCAATACCAAGTTGTTGTCAAGAAACAAAGAAGGTGTAATGATCGTGAATTCACCTGCTCAGATAATAACAAGAATATTGAGTGTGGTGTACACATCTTGAAAGATGGATATGATGACTATTTTGACTGTGAACCTATAGCTGTAGGGAACATCTACTACCAAATTGTTGAGGTGTCCAAAGCTGAGAATGTGAATAGCACTAAAACACACAGGTTGTTGGAGTTGCTTCAGGAAGCTTGGTCAAACGCTCCCATTCTGATTTGTAAAATCTCTGACTATTTCATCTTTTCCTACAATTTGTAATAATAATAATCTTTTGATTTAAGTCACAAACCTATCATTAGGTGAACAGGTTCCATCCAAAGCAAATATATGCCGCCTAAGGGTTCCCACACACTTAGCCTACTTGAGGAGTAAAACAGGTTGATCCCTTTTAACTAATCAAAGCCCATGTCAATCCCACTGTCTGCAAACGTTTGATTTACATGAATGTAATTATCTTGCATGTATTTAATCAGATATGTGTCAGTTCATTCTCTATCAGAACGTCTGTTTTACATTATTTGGTGGTGACTTGTTTCATAAGCAACACATAAGTCACGAAGTGGACGTGACCATGAGCAAGGTTCTGTTTTGAATTCACTTACTGAGACAATGAGTGAAAACAGACAAGTAATTAACCCATGAACTGACACTTTCACCATTTTTGCCAGATTGATTGCTCTTAGAATCGTAATCCTGTTTCCATTGGCCTTAATTAGCTGTATAAGTACTAAGAAAAAGTATTGTTATCTTTGTGATCTTGACTTGAATCTAGAATCATAATAATGTTTCCATCTGCCTTAGTGAATTACGTTATATAGTTAGCCTTGAGTGATCTAATTTTGGAGAACTTCTAGAACATATGGCGGCTGAGACTGGTTTATAAAAGCTTCTTCTGGTTCAAAGCCTAAAACGGCCATTTGAATGAGTCTTGAGTTAGTTCAAAAAAAATAGAATGAGTCTTGAGTATGTAAAATCTATACAATTCTGAACACTTTTTTTATGTTATAAACTTCTTGCAGTAATTATTAGCATTCGTCTGTTGTTCTTGAACTCAACTTTCCATCAAGATATGTCATGACATCATCTGTTTGTATTCAGAACCCTTTTGTATATATATGAATGCTGGAAAACAGAACAAATCAAAAATTCAATTATATGACACAAATTATACAACAGATCAGAATGAGACGACCAAAGAAAAATTTAGACATCATTTAATAGGGTTTTTGAGGCACAACTTGTAATGAAGGATCGATCAATGGAGCATACAAAAATCACATAATACAGTGTCCTTGTTCTTTGGATGTTATGGATAATGATGATTTTAAATATTTGAATGTGTGTAGTGACTACTGAAGTATCATGACAAATTAGACACGCAGAAATGATTCGATTAAAATATTAATTTGAAAGTTACTAATTAAAGTCACTCTCATCGTCGGCTAGCCCGGTTCCGGCGGTACGTTGCCTTGCTTTGGTTACTTATTCTAATTGAGTAGTTCTGTTATTTCATTGGCAAACGAGTTACTCTATAACTGAAAGTAATTTGCGTTTTCCGTTGGGGTTTTTTTGTCTTCTTCTTCGTTTTGTTTGTGCAAATGCTCAGTAGATTTTGGTTTGTTGATCACTCGTATGGTTTTCAATTTGGGCTATGTTAATTAATATACATTGTTGACTTAAAAATAAAAGATCTAGTCTCAGTTTTAAACCACATATATTAAAACTACTATAAATTAATACTGTATAAATTAATAAACACTATAAATTAATAAATTTTATTATTTCTGAATCGGATTAATGTAAAAAAATACCAAAGTTCAATAAAATAATAAAAAATAACTTTTTTGAAATCCTTAGATAAAAGATGATCCCAATAATATCATAATTTAATAATCATATAAATGTACACACACACAAATATATATATATATATATATAATTTATACTGTTCACCAGCAATATATATATATGCATTAAAATTATAGATTTTTTTCAAAAGCTCATTACTATAAAACAATTGTTATATTGTATTTTTAAACTATAATAATATAAAATATTATATAACATGTCATAAAAATTGCTAAACTTTTTTCATTGGCAAACGAGTTACTCTATAACTGAAAGTAATTTGCGTTTTCCGTTGGGGTTTTTTTGTCTTCTTCTTCGTTTTGTTTGTGCAAATGCTCAGTAGATTTTGGTTTGTTGATCACTCGTATGGTTTTCAATTTGGGCTATGTTAATTAATATACATTGTTGACTTAAAAATAAAAGATCTAGTCTCAGTTTTAAACCACATATATTAAAACTACTATAAATTAATACTGTATAAATTAATAAACACTATAAATTAATAAATTTTATTATTTCTGAATCGGATTAATGTAAAAAAATACCAAAGTTCAATAAAATAATAAAAAATAACTTTTTTGAAATCCTTAGATAAAAGATGATCCCAATAATATCATAATTTAATAATCATATAAATGTACACACACACAAATATATATATATATATATAATTTATACTGTTCACCAGCAATATATATATATGCATTAAAATTATAGATTTTTTTCAAAAGCTCATTACTATAAAACAATTGTTATATTGTATTTTTAAACTATAATAATATAAAATATTATATAACATGTCATAAAAATTGCTAAACTTTTTTCAAAGTTTTCAAATTTCTAGATAAGCATCATTTTCATTTTGATAGTTTTATAGGTTATTACAATACGACAAGTAATATTATTATTCATAAATTTGAATTTATGTATGTCGTGTTTAATTTATAGGTGAATTTTTTCTAGTATTTCTAATTTATCGTCAATTTTTTTCTAAATATTACAAATTCAATTGTAAAACCATAAAATTTATAACATTCGAAAGTCTTATCTTCTTTTTTTTTTTAAATTGTCTCAACTCATAATATTTAAGAATTTAAAAAATTAAAATATACATCTATACTACATATTATTTATTAATTTATATAAGTTAATATCACTATAAATTAATAAAATGTCATGATCACAACGTTATTAATTTATAGAGATTTTACTGTATATTCTTATTTTTAGTTCTAATTACAAAAATATCATTCAATATATTCCATTGTCACTGTTCATAATCTGCTCGATAATACTTTACATCCAAGATCAAAGATATTGTTCATCATATGATATAAGAAATATATTTTGTAATTTTAGCGAATAATCAGAATAAGTTTACAATTTTACATATATTGATATCGATATAAACTTGTTTTTAATCTAATTTTAACGATATTATTTTTATAATATCCATTAGATTATTTATCACCAATTAGTGTCAAATCTTTTTGTTGTGTAGATAACTATTTTATTTATATGTTAAATATTATAGTATCATGATAATTCCACATCGTATGTCTTATAGCATAATTATAAACGAGTTATCATATCATACAATATAATATAAAAATATGGGCTATATTAATATACATGGTTGGTTACCAGGCTGTGCTAGAGGCCGCTTTTTGGAGTTTTTACTTTTACCTTGAGAGTGCGTTTGCCCAAGTATCATCACAATAGTTGAACGTGTTCAAGGAATTTCCTTGGTCCCATAATGTCTCATCATCGCATATTCCTAAATCTGTCGACAAAACATCAGATGCTTGGATCAACCGAGGGGAAGAAGATTATTGCAAAACTTGCAGGTTTGAGTAACGTAAAGCTTCAAGAAGTTCCCCTCCATATAGTGAAAAAGCAATCTTGGTAGTGAAGTGCAAATTTGCAACACTATCAACTATGTTTATGATTAAACAACAAAGTAGACTTAAGGACTAGTACTTTCCTACAACTTTTTTTTTTATTAAACTTTTTCAGAAAATATTTTTGATTTCATACAAATATATTTTATTGCTTACTTCAGCTGAACATAAACGAATCAACTCAGTTTAGATGTAGGCAGACATAAATGACACTGTCAGCGACATCTAAATCATAGTCCATATAAAACCTTGTTAGCTTTCTACAATTTTGTTTTCGGCTATTTGATTAAAAAACCATGTTAGCTTTCTACAATTTTGTTTTCGGCTTTCATGTGCACACACACACACATATATACCTAATTCTGAAGAAAAGAAAAAGTCCGAGGATATATTATAGCTCACTACGCGTTCATAAACAAAAAATGTATATTTAAGTAGATCACCATAATGTATTTTCCAAAAGCGAAAAAATTAAAGAAAATTCAGCTACTCTGTTTATTAACTTAACAGAATCAGCCCTATATAATTGACTAAAATAAAAAAATACCCTTTTGCCTGTAAATACCTCCTCAATGAATTTGAACCAAACTAGGAACATAACTGACGAGAAATGGCCAAGCAGTACCCTGTGGTTCTTGTACAATCAAATTATGAACTTGTATACCCTCTATAGCAAAGTAAAATTTTGCCATGGTCCTCATGGTCATGGGATCAGTCAATCTTGGTAACTCTGTATCACAACACACAACCATTTTATTCTTCTCGTCAACCAAGAAACTTATAATATGGCTCATCACATCTGGTCCTGGTAGCATAACTTTACCCAAATCCACTACTAAGAAGTTGCTCCACGACAAGTCTTTGGCCTCATCGATCATCTTAGTTTTGGTCACCCATATATCCATCTTTAATGAATCTATACCAACCCCATGTTGTTGTAACAAGGCAAGTTTCTCTTTACTAACAACTGAGAGAACCACACCAACATAACTAGTTCTCTTAAAAGATAGAGGGAGACGCATACGTCCAAATCTCTCGGTAGCGAAATCAAACTTTAGTATGAAAACAAAGAGGGGGTCTTCTTTATCCGAAGCGTACCAGTAGGCATTTCCCTTGAGAGTCACGCCATTAGAGTGAATGAAAAATTTAGGAGAGACGTCATCAAGAAACCTCCATGAATATTCAGAGTTGAACTCATAGATTTCAAATTTAGGAGGAGAATACTGTACGCAGCTTTGAAAATGGTTAAAAGCCAATATTTTGTAGTTATCCCAAGATTTGTCGCTGTTGTTTACGTATCCTAAGACATACTTGTATAAGAATATACAATAATCACCGGATTGGATCCACCTGGTTTGACCAGTACAAGGGTTCCAAACCACGAGTTTACTGTCCTCTGTAGTGCACAATAATAAACCCTCGCAGTGAGTTAAGATGGACGATAGCTTGAACTGTTCCGAATCATTAAGCTTGTTAAGTTCAACTGCAACCTCAAAGGATGGATCAAAGCTGTTTTGGATTCCATGGAGATTGACTCTATGAATTAGAGTATCCATTAATGTGGCTGAATAACCCCTGCAATCATTAATTAAGATCACCTGCGCTGCTGCTTTGCCAAAGTTCTTCTTGGCAAATCTCGGATCTCTGAATAAAGCGTACCAACGTTTGCAAGTAGTTTGCAATTTTTGTAGACAAGTGGCCGGAACCCTAGAGAGTATCTCTGTTTCTAAATCATGTGGAAGATCAGTAGTAACCATCATAGTGTTTTGTTTGTCTTGTGATTTCTCTTATGACGACCTGAGGAAGAAACAAGAAAGCGACACGACAGCGCTGATCGAAATTAGGGGTTAACAATAGGTATAAAACAACTATAAACCGAGATATGTGAGCCAACATTGAACCGCACCGGCAGACCCGATTGTCTTCTTATCTCGGTGTAGGCATAAACGAAAGATATCGTGAAAAAAAAAAAAAAAAGTGCATACACTGATTACTGCATACAAATACATTATCATCACAAAAGTTAACCTAGTCCAGACATTACTGGAATTTTCATACAACCTCCCAAAAAACCAACACTAAACCGGTTAGCATATCTTACAAACAAAAACTCTTCACTACTTTAGGTTTAAGCATTCACCAAACTACTTTAGCCGCTTCTTTGTACATATTGAAAAAAACTGACTTTTAAGTTTCCCTTAAACTCAAACTGAACCAAACCAAAGTACATCGGTAACAAACCTAACCATCTTCACCATTTTAGTTCAGTTTGGTTCAACGTTTAGGACCTTTGTTTTTGCCAGTGTTGGATCGTTTTTGGCCTCCAATAACCTGGCTTGGCTCAGCTGATATCGGACGACTTCCGGGAGGAAACAATCTTGGAACTTGGGAAGCTTCAGGCCAGTCAGATACACCCGGAAGAGGATTGAAATCAGCTGCGTACACTGCAAGAGAACTTTCCGTACTGTAACAGTCATCAACATACTGCAAATGATCAATGTTCAGCCTCCTGCAAACCGCTAACACGTGTGAACCTGGATACTTGAAAAGTTGCCATATCCTACAAGTGCAAACCCGATCACTCATATGAACAACAAATCTCGTTTGACTAACTTGCATCACTTCCGTGACCTGAAACTTCTCCCCCGTCCGGTCTAGAGGCAATACATCGTGCGTTATAGAAGCTTCCTTCGACTCTTCAAAAAAATTCATGACAAAGTTAGAGTATAGGTCTCTTCCATTCAATGATTCCCCAAGAAGACCACGTTGAGATTTGAAAAGCTCTGCCAGGTGATCAAAAATTAGCAAGATGGAGGTTGTGATTGGAAGATCAAGAGCTTTGTTTATGAATCCATATGTCCTAGATATTGCGTTTGTTGTCCTGATCCCAAATCTCAGCCCACCACCATCGTAAGCCAGAGCCCACTGATGTGGAGGTATTTTGTCTAACCATTTTCGAGCCTCCAAGCTCATCTTTTCGATTTTTTTCAAGTAGTACGCGAAATCTGATACGTACGTCGTAGATCCCGCCTTGTAAACAAACTCTGTCATGAGATTGTTATGAAAGACGTCATAAAACTTTAAGCACATATGCCTAAGACAGAATCGGTGTTGTGCCCACTGACACTCACGCTCCTTAACAACTGCAACTATGTCAGGATCCGGACTCGTTATTAGACAAATGCCTTGCCTTTGTGTTACTTTCTTTCTGATGCATGCAAAGAACCAACGCCAAGTATCAGCTGACAAACTTCCTTCGGTAATAATCACAGGTCTGTTTTCTGCATCAACTCCCACTGCAACCAACAGTTTCCCAGGGTACTTACCGCTCAAGTATACTGTATCCACTATGATCACAGGTCTGCAGTGAGGAAATCCTACAATTGACTGCTGAAACGCCCAAAACACAGAACGAAATGATGCATCTTTGGGATCAGGAAAAGCATCATATTGCCATTCCAAGAGCATATTGTTAGACGAGCAAAGGGTAGCCATGAACTTGGGCAATACACGAAAACTCTTATCCAAATCTCCCAAGATTGCAGTGATGGCTTTCTTTTTAGCAATCCACATATTAGCAAACGAGACTGTGTAGCCAAATTCTTCTTTCACCCAATTGTTCAACTCTTCAATTGAGAGCGAGGGCTGAGCCTTTATTAGACCTTCGATCTCACCTGCCAGAAAGTCTGAGCTTACATCTGCTGGCTTACAAGTATGTGGTTCTGTATATTCTGTTATCTTGACGACATTTCCATTTGTTTCAGCTGCCTTGAGAAACCATCCACATACTTTCTTGCACCGGTATTCAATGGAATATTCGAATTTACTGTACTCACGTTGCCTTCTATTAGAGTACAACTTCACTGCATTCTCAAGCTCAGCTTTATTTTTAAAAACCATCCCAACATACAACTCACTTTCATCAAGCCATGAACTAGAGAAAATCAACTGCTTTGAGACACTATCGCTGACGCCTTTCGTTAGAGTTGGCTTTTTCGTTTTCGGATCCTTCTGTGCAACCCCGTTATCACCACAGTTACCAACATCTGTACTCTCCTCATCTTCAATCCACCCATTATGGTTATCCTCCGGCGGACTTCTTGATTTAGTATTCCTCACACTCACATTTACATCTGCATTGACGCTAGCCTCCTCCTCTTGCCGAGCACGCTTTCGGTTTGCATTGTTTTCTTCATCAGACAACGGTTTGATCTCTAAATACAACTCCAGATTGTTGATAGATGGATGGTGACTTAGAACCTCAAGCATTATCACCAAACTACAATCATCCACAATGGGCAAACGCACATACTTGACCATCTGTTGCTGAACGATGGAAGGGTACCTACCAATCAAATCAATCTGATACTTTTCCTTTTCAAAACCAGTAACTCGATGAAGATCATCCAGCAACTGGGATAGTTCGATTTTGCTGTCAACTCTGATCCCTCTTGGACTTGACCCTTCATAGAATGGACCATCAGGACCATCTTTTATACAACCATTCCAATAACAGAGCAACGGAACCTTTCTTGTATCCATGAGCACCACAAAACCTTCAAACAGAAACAAAATACATTATGGGTTTCAATCGGAATACCCAAAGCCATGTTCGCAATTTTGAGAAACCCTAGAGCTCAATTTCAGAAGATAACAGTATCAGCTACAATACGAAATGGAAGACAACAATAAAGGAGATGACTTTTTCAATAGAGAAGCTGATTCAGTAAAAAACCAATAAAAGGATAAACCCTAAAAATTTGAATTTTTGTTTTTTCTTTTGTCGAATGCGACATAGTATATGAAGTTATAAACTCTGAGAGAGGTCAAAAACTTCAAATTTTTAACTTTTAATTAGGGAGGTAAATGCTTACTTGCAGTTGCAGCAGGACTCTTTCAGATTCTTGGGAGATGAGAACACTTCACTTCACTGCAATGGTAAAAAGTTCTCCTTTTTTTCCTTTTCCGTGGACAACGATGACGGTTCAATTTTCATTAAGCTTTTTGTGGTTAAAAATAAACACATCTAGAACAGTCAATTTATCTTTAAAATATTCATTTACTAGAACACTGTGTTTCTCAGGTGATGATATTGCCATAAACATTTCTTTTTTCAAACCCATAAACATATAGTACAGAGTACAGATCAAGAAGAAGAAATAAAACATATTTAAATAAAAGCATAAACAGGTGCTGAAGCAGAAGTAACTTTTGGTTAGCCCATGGCATACTTCTGAGTCCAGTTTCTTGCAGTTGCCTCGTACTTGGCTCTGTCGGTTTTGTACATGTGTGCAATCTCTGGCACCAACGGGTCATCTGGATTTGGATCCGTTAACAGCGAGCATATCGAGAGCAACACCTACCAAAATTGCATCAATCATTTCCATTAAAGAACCATTGTCTGTGAAATGAAAGCTTTTTTTTAAACATATCTAGAGCAAGATCCTAGCTGGAAAATGTAGATGGTCTAGACTCTAACTATACGTTTGGACTTTGGAACATAAACGAACATTGGAGAAACCAATATTTCCAAAAGATGTGAGACGAGACTCACCTTGGAAATGGTTAGAGCGGGGCTCCATTGCTCTTTCAAGATGTCGAGGCAAATGCTTCCATTGCTGTTGATATTTGGGTGAAACACCTTCGTCCTAAATGCAACCTACAACAAAAAAAAACAACACAACCAATCTAATGAGAAGTACCACACAAAGAGAAAAAGTTTATGAATAGCAAAACCTTACTAAGCATTTAAGAAAGTTTACTACAGTTTCTGGTACTTTTGAAAATTGTTCAACTAATGGATACCTTTGGTGGTTTGAAAGGATAATCGGGAGGGAAGTGAATGGTAACGAGAAACACACCCCCTGAATACGGACTCTCTGCAGGACCCATTATTGTAGCTTGCCAATGAAACATGTCTTCAGCAACTGGACCTATAAATATCAATACAACTCAAGTTCTTCAGTCTGTGACTCAACAAATAAACTGAGACTCGTTATACAATCTTAGATAAACAAAAGTCAAAATATAAACAAAAACACCACAAAGCAAAGAAGGATATTCTACATTTCTCAACTCTTCTAACTCTGATTAGTCTGATAATTAAGGAAAAGTAACAACTGATAAACTGTGATTCGTACAGAACCTTAGACAAACATAAGCCAATACATAAGTTAACAACACCACAACACAAAGAAGGATTTCTACATTTCTCAACTCCTCTAACTCTGAGCAGTCTAATAATTAGCAACAGAGCACCTTTGTAATCTCTAGAACACTAAATATATGGCAGATTTGTGACCGCACATAATGGTTAATCACATAATGATCCAACAACAACAAGAAGAAGAAAGAGTTTTGTTTTTTGGCAGTAACCTGCACTGCAGGAGGTTGGAGGGTCTTTCTGGAGATCCTTCAGCTCCTTCAAGATCCGTTTCGACGCCATTTTCTCACTGATAAATCCCTACAAAAATCAATACAAGTTAACCCTAGATCAATCCAGCTCAAAATCCGAGACACTTTTACCAATCTGATTAAATCGAACAAAACAAAGAGACGAGCTTTTTTGAATTTTCCTATAAAGAAGCGAGCTTCGTTCTCATATGGGGTTGTTAATCAAAAAGGAGAAAGCTTTGTTACCTCAGAAAGAATCCTCCAAAAATTCGATTTTTTTTTTTTTGCAATTCACGCTCCTGCCTGCAGTGCAGATTGCTTAGAAGAAAGCAAAAACGAAAGAGAAAAGTTTGGGTTTTTATGCTTAGAAGAAAGGAAGAGAGAGAGAATCATCTTTTTAATTGGATAAAATATTATTTATTGTAGTAATAATTGAGGAAATATCTGTAAAGTTTTAAAATACTACTCCTATGTTTTTTTTTCTAAAGATCAAAACAAAAAAAAAAATGTTTATTTTTTAAGAAATTATAAAGGGTGGGCTATATTTCAATTGACCCCACTTAGATTCCAATGATTCTGAATCATGATGAAATTTAAAATTATAAATTTGTCTTTGGTCCATATTCTATCTTTTTTCTTGATTCTTAAAAATAGTGCCAAGTGTGGAGATATGAACGGTTGAATATATTTGTCTAATTGTCTTTGTTAGAAATAGTAATGAAAAAAAATCATAATTTCATAAAAATTTATCTACTTTTTGTGACAGGATTATTTTCATTCTCTATCTCAAACTAAATATATTCTGATCATTTATCCATACCAATTACATTTTTCATAGAATGTAATTTTTTTTTATAACCCCCTAAATTCAGTTAATATAAGAATATTTATTTGGTATTGTAAAACAAATTTTAAACTGTGTGAAAATCTCAAAAGGTATAGATCTTTAAGTTTTGCAACGATAATAGTTTAATGTCATATCATGCAGTCATCATGTCGTTATAGTGGGATTTGTATTACTGCAATGACTAATGATAATATCATGAATTAGTTATGGATAAATGACAAGATAGGCAAATGGTTTAAGACGGTTCTTTTCTAATCACAAGGCATAATGGTGGCCTAATGGATGAATATGATACAAGGTGAATGAATTAGCTATCAAACAAATTTTAAAAGTTAATATTGATTTACCTACAAGAGTTTGTTTTAAAAAGTTGACAGAAAACAAACTCTTTTCTGTCAATATGATTAACATGTATGAATCACACATCGCTCAAATTGCTTTACTTTATTAATTTTTAAATTTATGCAAAATTATACTCCAACAGTTAAATTTATGATAAATTTTGCATAGGTTGGTGTCAATATGATTGTTTTGTTTTTTTTGAACAAACTCTTTTTACATAACAATTATATATTTGTTGTTATAATGACAAATAAGGGGATATTTTTCAATTTGGTTATTTTCAGTTTATATGTTCTAAACCGGTTACGGTTAGCCAATAAATATCGAGTTTGATAAATATATATAAAAAAATCTTTGCAATACCGGAGAATCAGTCGGTTTAGCTTATAAAAGAAAAAGAAATAAGAAAAACCAGTTTCGAGATATATGAATTTGGCTCGGTTTAGTTCGGTTAATAATAATAACTTTTAAAACAAAATGTTTTGACAATTAAAAAAGAAAGAAACATTATTCTATTCCACCATTGCATATCGATCGGTTCCTCTCACCTTTGCTCCTCTCCGCAGTCTCTACGTTTGCCGAAGGTGGGAATTCTCAGATGAGATGAGAGCCGTAATCGAAAGAGCCTCTCTATCATCTTCCTCCGTCACGGTTAGTTACACTCCTTCTTCTACATCCCCCCCCTCCCCAAATTTTCCCTTTATTTTGTTTGAACTTGGTTGATCGAATCGTGCGTGTCGCTTGGGTTTTTAATCAGGATTCCTGAATCAGATACACAGATTTTAACGCCGATTACAAAAGTAGATCTTATTAATTCTACTTCGATTTTACGGTTTCATTTATAATTTTTCTTGTGTATTGATATGTCGAACATGAGATTGGTTACCTAATGCAGAGAGACGGAACCAGAAGAGGAAGAAGAAGAAGCACGATGTGCATCTTTAACAGGTACCAATAGAAAAAGCCCAGCCCAAAACAGAGTCCGTTATTGTTTTTTTTTTTAATAATATAAATAAAAAAGTAACTAGGGTTATTTGAAATTATTGATTGCTTGCTGCTCTCTCTCAACTCTTCCCGGACAAGTATACCATAAACCGCTCTTAAAGCTTGTTTTCATCTACTCCAATGGCCAAAGCTAAATTTTTGGGTTTGTTGTTTTTGTTTCTCTGAGCACTTTGTATGTTTTATACCCACACTTACTTTTGTCTCAAGAGGTCTTTTTTTGGCTGCTCTTCTTGTTTAGGTAAGCGAAAGCTGGAAGAAGTTTTGGGGACCAAACCCATTCTCAAGAAACATAAGAATAAATCCAAGAACAAGGTATAACCTAAGATTCTGCGGAATCCTCTTGTTCTTTGCACGTACTGTCTTTCTAATGCCTTACTTATGTAAACAGGACACAACCAAAGAATCTGCTGATAGTCTCAAGCAGGTTGAGTTGTTAGAGCCTAAGTCTGATCAGGCTAATGTAATCTCAGCGAAGGTATAATCCTTGAAAAATATTGTACTGTTTCCCATCAAGCAATTTGAGTCCTTTTCTCCTGTGCTTAACACCCATGGCTGTTCAATTCAGGAAGCTGCCGTAGGAAAAAAGACTCTCTTTGTTGACAATCTCCCTTGCGAAACTAAAATACCAAATATGTAAGTAAACAACACTTTTTTCTTTTTTAATTTCATATTCCCTCCTCAGAGCAAGTTTTTCCAGGACTGATATTATATCGTCCATTTTTACAGCATCCATTTCTTTAAAAATGTTGGACAAGTTGTTCGTGTTCGACTTGTTGTAGACTACAATTTTAAGCTTGTGGGTTGTGCCTTTGTTGAGTTCTCTTCTGCTGACGAAGCAGAGAAGGTGAGAGTAGTTTTCACAGTAATAATGCAAAAGTTATTTAAATAGTCATCTGAAACGTGGTTTATACTTATGATGAAATATATACAAGTAGTTACTTGTAAGTACGATTTCTGACTCAATCTTTTATACTCTAGGCGCTGGAAAAGAAGAACGGTGAATATTTGCAAGATAATAAGATTGTTCTTGATGTGGCTGATATTGTTCTTGATGTGGCTGATAAGGGAGCTACATACGTTCCACCCAAGTAAATGTTATGGATATTTGTTTCTGTAAAACTGGTTGTAACTTATTACTAGAGTTTTATGACGATTACAGAAGACTAACGCTTTTGTTTTTGTGAATTAGGTATTGCATAGATCACAAGGTTTGGTAAGGGATTAGCTATTTGCATGTTGATTTTGTCATTAAGAGCACATTTAGTCAAGTTTTTTGTATACATGTAGAGATCACAAAAGTTTTTTGATATTTCAGGTATGAAGAAGACCTTCGACGAGAAAGCCTTCCGATAGAAGAAGAAGATGAGACACCCAATTTTGTTGAGGTACCTGTTCTTATTTATCTTCAAAACATCTCAAAAGAAACGCACAGCATTTAATAATAATTGTTGCCACAAAGTGTAAAAGATGACTTATTCTGCGGATGAGTCCTTAGATTGGGCTAATTTTTGTTGTTATTAAATTCAGGAAGTACTCTTTGTTGCCAATCTCTCTCCCCAAACTAAAGTATCAGATATGTAAGTAGCTCCGTAAATTTCCACTTTCATGCTCGGAGCAAGTTTTTCATAGAGTGATATTTTGTCCTCCACTTTTACAGTTCCGATTTCTTCAATTATGTTGGAGGAGTTGTTAGTGTTCGACTTATTGTAAACCACGAGGGTAAGCATGTCGGCTATGGATTTGTTGAGTTTGCTTCTGCTAAAGAAGCAAAGAAGGTGAGGTAGTTTTTGTAGTAATGATACAAGTAATCTGAAAAGTAGTGTATATTTGTGATGAAAAATATACTAGTTATTTGAAAGTGCGGTAGCTGATTAAATATTTTAACTGTAGGCGCTGGAAAAGAAGAATGGTGAATATTTACACGATCGTAAGATTTTTCTTAACGTGTCTAAGACAGCTCCATACCCTCCACGACCCAAGTAAATTGATTTTCCATGTTATGGGGTCTTGTTTCTGTAACACTGGTTATAACTTATTGTTAAGACTTTTGATGCCATTACAGAAGACTAACACTAATACTTTTGTTAACTAGGTACAACCTTGCAGAGAAGCTTTGGTAAGGGATTTAACTCTTTGCTTCTTGAATTTGTTATCAAGAGCACATTGGGTGACGTTTTTGGTATACATTACATGGAGATATCACTAGGGTTTTTGATATTTTAGTTATGAAGACTACCTTCGACGAGGAAGCTTTCTGGTAGAAGAAGATGGGGCAGTGGATAGACTTGATGAAACTCCCGATTTTGTACAGGTGCTTGTTCTTCTTATCTTCAACATATGTCAGGCTCAGAAGAAAAGCTTAGCTTCTAATGACAGAACTGATAAATTATTGCTAACACCTTTGGCTGTTAAATTCAGGCAGTTGCCCTAAGAAAAAATACGCTTTTTGTTGCCCATCTCTCGCGCAAAACTGAAATATCACATATGTAAGTAGCACCTTTAATTCCCTCTTTCCTTCTTGGAGCAAGTTCTTCATGACTATTATTTCACCCTCCACTTTTATTATTTTTACAGCATCGATCTCTTTAAAGATGTTGGAAAAGTTGTTCATGTTCGACTTATTGTGAACCACAATGGCAAGCATATGGGCTGTGGCTTTGTTGAGTTTGCTTCTGCTAACGAAGCAAAAGAGGTGAGAGCAGTTTATAGTAATAATGAAAAGTATTTTAGTAGTCATTTAAAAAGTAGTTATTTGAAAGTACGGTTACTGATGAAATATTCTATATTGTAGGCGCTGGAAAAGAAGAACGGTGAATACTTGCACAAATGCAAGATTTTTCTTGAAGCGGCCGAGATAGCTCTATACCGTCCACCCAAGTAAATTGATTTTCCATGTTATGGAGATTTGTTTATGTAACTCTGGTTGTAACTTATTTGCTAGAGTTTGTATGCCATTACAAAAGACTAACGATATTTATTTTTGTTGATTAGGTATTGCATAGATCACAAGGTTTGGTAAGGGATTTTAACTATTTGCATCTTGAATTTGTTATCAAGAGCACATAGGGTGAAGTTTTTGGTATACTTAAAGGGTTTTTGATAATTCAGGTATGAAGACTACCTTCGACGAGAAAGCCTTCTGATAGAAGATGAGGCAGTGGAAGGACTTGATGAAACCCCCGCTTTTGTTGAGGTACCTGTTCTTATTATCTTCAAAATATGTCAGAACTGTCGCCACAAATTTAAAAGATGACATTTTCTGGGGATGAATCTACGTTTTGTTGTGATGTAAGTTTGGTCATTTTCTTTTTGGAGTTGTGCTAACACCACTGACTGTTAAATTCAGGAAGTTGCTGTAAATAAAAAGACGCTCTTTGTTGCCAATCTCTCTCACGAAACTAAAATATCACATATGTAAGTAGCACCTTTAATTTGCTCTTTCTTTCTTGGAGAAAGTTTTTCGTGAATGGTTTCTTATCCTCCATTTTTACAGCATCGATTTCTTCAAAGATGTTGGAGAAGTTTGTCGTGCTCGACTTATTGTAAACCACATGGGTGAGCATGTGGGTTGTGGCTTTGTTGAGTTTGCTTCAGCTGACAAAGCAAAGAAGGTAAGAGTAGTAGTATATAGTAATGATGAAAAGTATCAAGTAGTCATCTGAAAAGTAGTGTATACTTATGATGAAAATTGTAGAAGCAGTTTATTTGGAAGTAGGATTGCTGATTAATTTCTTTTTATACTGTAGGTGCTGCAGAAAAAGAATGGTGAAACTTTGTGCCATCATAAGATACATCTTGACGTGGCTGAGCTAGCTCCATACCCTCTCCGACCCAAGTAAACTAATTTTCCATTTGGAGATTTGTTATTTTCTATAGTTTTGATGTCATTACAGTAGGGCTAACGCTATTATTTTTGTTAATTAGGTACAACCTTGCAGAAAGGCTTTGGTAAGGGATTTAACTATTTGTTTTATGAATTTTTTTATATATATAACAAGAGCGCATATATTGGGTGAAGTTTCTGGTATGCTTGGAGAGAGATCATAACGGTTTTTGATTTTCCAGGTGCGAACGAGAAAGCCTTCTGAAGAAACATAAGAAGAAAGAGAAGGCACGTAAGAAGTTCGAATTCTGCGGTACAAAGATTACCTTCTCTTACGACGAAGACTGATAGAAGAAGATGAATCTCTTTGGTGTGTTAAACTTGTGACGACAATGCAACTTATTTTTATTACTTTCTTATGTTCTTTTGTGTGGAAAAGCGTTGTTGTTAAACCATGATCTGCCTTCACTATTACCTATGTATATGATTTGGTTGTCAAGACAGTAGTGCCCCGAGCGAGGTACACAAACAAATTTACTTTTGTCATATTGAGTCTCAACTTGATTAGGTAGATTCAAGTTTTCATATCTTTCACTTTGGTGAAAAAGGAGAAGTTGGAGACATTAGCTTGTCCTGTAGCTGATGAGCTTTCTTGTATGGATTTAATGTAGGACTCACAGTAAAAGTATCATATACTTAAAAATTACCATGAAAATTATATGTAAATTCAAACTATATTTGTCTTAAGACACAAACTACTTTACCCAATTACTAGATCTGCCAAATTTGTAATTAGTAGACAAGAAAAATGTAGTTTTCTGAAGGTAGAGAATGTCAATATAGAACCTTCTCTCTGATACAGAGACTTCAAAGCTAACTTTAAGAAGAGCGAGCCTTTAGGGTTTTTGGCTTCGAGCGAAAAGGAAAAAAAAAAACTCCGCAACCGAGAGAGAAAGGAGCGTTCTGTGAGATCGGAATCAATGGAGTCTACCATCTCGTTGAAGACCAAAGGAAAAGGGAAAGGATCAAAGGGAGCTTCGTCTTCCGATGAAAAATCCAAGTTTGATTTCGTCAAGGAATGGAGCAATTGGTCATTGAAGAAGGCCAAAGTCGCGACTCACTATGGCTTCATCCCTCTCATCATCATCATCGGCATGAACTCCGATCCCAAACCTAATCTCTTCCAGCTCCTTAGCCCTGTCTGATCCAATTCCGAATCGAATCCGATCATTTCCTGGTTTGGCTTTATTATACCTATCTACGCGTGTTCTTCGATTCGCCGAATCTTCTTTTATTCAGTAGCTAGTTTCTGAATACTTCCTCTACTCTATGGTTCTGTATTGACTCAGTTTGTTTAGCTTATGATATATTGTGAAATCGAATCTGGGAATTTTAAATAAGTAATGATCGAAACAAATGAATGCTTTAAAAGATTTGAAGTTTTTTGTATCATCAAAGTGTTGGAATGTCTTGTATCATTTGTACAACATGTGTTATATGAGGTCGATCTTTAGGTTTCAATGCAACACAAGCCAAACCTATTTGCAACATCTCCACCATTTCCTCTTGTATACCTATTTGCCTCATTAGCTCATTGTCGAATACTTCTCCTGTCCACTCTTCCCACACCACCGACCTTATCCAGCTCGCCAAGTCCATGTTTTCCTCGTCGTCGTTGTCTTGTGATAGCGGACTCGCTGGAGATTTCCCTGTTAGGAGCTCTAGTAACACCACCCCGAAGCTGTATACATCTGAGAACTGTGTAGACTTCCTTGTGTCTGTTATCTCAGGTGCGTGGTAACCCGAAGAACGTAAGTTACTCTGAGGGAGAGATCTCATGATGGGTGTTAAGCCGAGATCGCAGATGCAGCCGTTGCATTGCGAGTCGATGAAGATATTGGAGGTTTTGATGTTCCCGTGGACAAACCTCCCGTCGTCTGCTTCATGGATCATAGCCAACCCTCTTGCTGCACCAATGGCGATTCTTAACCGAGACTCCCAGTCTAGAGGTACTCGGTTCTCTCCTTTATCTCCTGCAAATGTTGAGTTCAGAGGCAGACCAGAGGAATATAGGACCACGGGGAAAAAACAGAGATAACTTACCGTGCAGCATCTCGAATAGGTTTCCTTTAGTGTAGTAGCTGTAGACAGCGAGCTTGTCGTTTTTGGAATAGTAGTAGGCTTTAAGCTCAGCTACATTATCATGCCTGATTCTACCAACGATCTCCATTTGTTGCTCAAACTCTCTTCTTCCCACAACCACCTCCTCCAATCTCTTCACGACTACTGTGACCGTGTCCTCCACAGCTACTTTGTAGGTTGTAGCAGAAACACCTTTCCCCAAAATTTCTGCAGATGCAGCCAACAAGTCATCCAAATCAAAGGTATAGTTACTTCCTCCAAAGAATACGATTTTGCCATCAATATCGTCATCTTCTGGTGCCCAGTTACGGGAAGGAGACGAATCTCTCTTCTTGGACCTCCATGAGAGTTTACCTTTCATACACCGTTTCTTTCGCAAGAAACAAGCCATCATCTCTCGCACGTTGCACCCAGAATGTTTCCACAGTAGGAAAACAATCACTTCTAGCGGTAATTTAAGCCTCGAGAGATCGAAATCAAATGTTATCCAAAGCTCTGAGCTTTGGTCAAACCTGGTAGAAAGCTTTTAGGATACCCTCTCAACGATAGAAGCAATGGGCCCCGAGAGAGCCGGTTATGTTGACTTCCCCCGGTAGAGAAGAAACTCTAAATCTTCCTCTTCTCAAGGACTCGAGCAAAGTGTTCTTCTTCTTCTTCTTGTCATCGTCTTCAAAGAGCTCTATGTTTCCCATTAATCAGAGAAGCCAAAACTATATATCGTCTCGGCCATTGTTGAAATGAGTTTTGTCTCTATCTGTAAACGGAGAATCTTTTGTAACAGAAAAAAGTCAAAATAATGATTTTAAAAAATGATACGCCGGTCGTTAAGCCGGCAAAAAATCTTGCTTATAGTATTATTTTTAAGTTGACATGCATTAGTTTGGCCGCAAACGCATTACGCATCACCGTGATCGTTTTCTTCTTTCATTAGATTTTCTCAAACAAACAACAACCCAAACCAAAAAAATTGATTATCTCAAAATGCAAATGAATATCGTTTCCATATTCTCTTGTTTTAATTTTTTATATATTTTAATACGAGATCTATAATCAAAATAGCAGAGTGGCGCAGCGGAAGCGTGGTGGGCCCATAACCCACAGGTCCCAGGATCGAAACCTGGCTCTGCTATAATTTTTTGCATTTTTCCGTAGTTTGGTTCTGACTTCTGATCGGACCAATTCGACTCGGTTTAATGAAAACCGAACGTTTCCAAAATTAATAAATAAAACGCCGTCGTTGTGGTCAGCGTCTTCTTCACCTAACAAAACGATCGAGATTAAAAATAAATAAAAAACGCTTCACCAGTTTGTTAAGTCAGTAGAGCCATTTTGCTTGTCTCTTGACTCCATCGACGAGTCCGTCACTTTCACCGTATAAATATCTCCGCCACTCTCTCTCTCTCTCCTCATCGCCACCAACCTCCGTCAAAACCCCAACCTCTCTCTATCTCTCAACAATGGAGTCCGTCGCTCTATCTCGCATCGGTCTCGCCGGTCTCGCAGTCATGGGACAAAACCTCGCCTTAAACATCGCTGAGAAAGGATTCCCGATCTCAGTCTACAATCGAACCACTTCCAAAGTCGACGAAACCTTAGATCGTGCCTCCGATGAAGGAAAGCTCCCAGTCGCCGGTCAATACTCTCCTCGCGATTTCGTTCTCTCGATCCAACGACCTAGATCCGTCATCATCCTCGTCAAAGCCGGTGCTCCCGTTGACCAAACTATCTCAGCACTCTCCGAGTACATGGAGCCTGGTGATTGCATCATCGACGGTGGGAACGAGTGGTATCAGAACACGGAGCGACGAATCGTTGAAGCTGAGAAGAAAGGATTGCTTTATTTAGGTATGGGAGTATCTGGTGGTGAAGAAGGAGCTCGTAACGGTCCTTCGCTTATGCCTGGTGGATCCTTCACTGCGTATAACAATGTTAAAGATATTCTTGAGAAAGTTGCTGCTCAGGTTGAGGATGGTCCTTGTGTGACTTACATTGGAGAAGGTGGATCTGGGAATTTTGTGAAAATGGTTCATAATGGGATTGAGTATGGTGATATGCAGTTGATTTCGGAGGCTTACGATGTGTTGAAGAACGTTGGTGGATTGAGTAATGATGAGTTGGCTGACATCTTTACGGAGTGGAATCGAGGTGAGCTTGAGAGTTTCTTGGTTGAGATTACTTCGGATATATTTAGGGTTAAGGATGATTATGGTGATGGAGAGTTAGTGGATAAGATTTTGGATAAGACTGGTATGAAAGGTACTGGTAAATGGACGGTTCAGCAGGCGGCTGAGCTTTCTGTTGCGGCGCCTACTATTGCTGCGTCGTTGGATTGTAGGTACTTGAGTGGACTGAAGGATGAGAGGGAGAATGCCGCTAAAGTGTTGGAAGAAGCTGGATTGAAGGAGGATATTGGTTCTGCGTCTCGTGGAGTTGATAAGAAGAGGTTGATTGATGATGTCAGGCAAGCTTTATATGCTTCTAAAATCTGTAGTTATGCTCAAGGGATGAATTTGCTTAGGGCTAAGAGTTTAGAGAAAGGGTGGGACTTGAATTTGGGTGAAATGGCTAGGATCTGGAAAGGCGGGTGTATCATCAGGGCGGTTTTCTTGGACAGGATCAAGAAAGCTTACCAGAGAAACCCGAATTTGGCAAGCTTAGTGGTTGATCCTGATTTTGCTAAAGAGATGGTTCAGAGACAAGCTGCCTGGAGGAGAGTGGTGGGTTTGGCCATCTCTGCTGGGATAAGCACACCAGGGATGTGTGCAAGTTTAGCGTACTTTGACACTTACAGGCGTGCCAGATTACCTGCGAATCTGGTTCAGGCGCAGAGAGATCTGTTTGGAGCTCATACATATGAGAGAACTGATCGTCCTGGTGCGTACCACACAGAATGGACAAAGCTTGCAAGGAAGAGCCATTAGTGCAATGGTCCCTTGAGGTTATTATTATTCTCCCTCATTCACTCTTCTGTCTTGTGTTTATTCTGAATTCAGTGTTTCCAATGTTTGTGTAGGGCTTTTGTTTCATCATTTCATCATCTTTTGAAAAATGTTTCATGCTTTAGGCATACAACACGAAAACAGATTGTTTCAACGTATTTGGTTGAGTTATAATAAGAAATGCAATGCCCTGACTCTCTGTTGTTGATATGTGTTCTGGTTTGGTTCATATATCGAATTTGAATTCGATGAATTTGGAAAGCTCCAAGTCTTAACAATCCTGCAGTCTTCTTACTCGTAAAAGTGACGAAATTCTTTTCCGGTCTAAATGGCGCCAAAACTCGACAAAAAAAACGAATTGGGCTTTTTAAAAAGAGCCCATTATTGTTTTATTACCATAATACGCATATCAGGCCGCACTATGTATATCAAAATGTTTTGTTGGCTTAGAGCATGTTAATCCCAACAAAAGTACAACCATCTTACGAGGACAAAGCTAATAATAAGCTAAACTGATCTTGTGATCAAGTACGTGACTGAAAGTAGTTGAACAAATCCAACCTTTACTTTTGTCTAATAAGATAAATCATATTAATATTTTGTTATGTAAGTTTGTCCGTAAAACAACACAAATTTCCACCCCGTCTACAAAATCAAAATATATGCTACTCAAAAATGTAATGATGTAATTTTCAAAACGCGAGACCAAGGAGGTCAGCAATGAAGCAAGTTCTTCAAACCATTCCGTCAGGACATTCCTAACGTTGCTTTCTTGGATATACAATTAGTTTGCAACGCCGAAGATTTGTGGAGTTCTTAGCAAAAAAAAAAAAAAAAAAAAGACTTGTGGAGTTGCAAACAAACAACATTGCCTGTTGACAAGCGGTAGCTTCTCTTTCTCTTGTAACCGGCCTGGTTCACTTCTTCTGATTGTAAAATATTCATCATCTGGTGTGAGACACATCAGATTTATCAGACCATTTTCCAGTAAATGAACTATTTTCTTGCCGCAATAATTACAAACGAACAAAAGATTCCTGGAAAAATATGGCCCATGTGGTAATGGATTAGACAAATGAAATAACACAAAGGTGTATACTTGATTGGACAACTAACAATAGCGAGCAACAAAAAAATGTATTTCAAATACGAAAAAAATTCATCGTATGATGATGGATTCGAAGAAAATTAAAGAGACCTCTCTACGAACTTGCTCGAACCAAACAAAAAGCAACTACTCAATCAATTTATAAGATTTTGGTCAGAGTAACAAGTAATCTCATGGAAAAAAAAAAATCATTGAACTTACTCAATTATTGTAACACAAGGAAGGACGAACTAAATCTTACCTTACTCGATTCTCTCTTTCGCTCGATCGTTTGTAACTTTAACGATTGCTAGTAAAGCTAGGGTATATGTTTACGTTAGGTTACATAGTAGTAATATAACTGATATATTTCTCATATAGGGCTATATTTGATATATATTAACCAAAAAAAAATAGAAAATGCATTTAGTCATGTCAAATATTGTCAATATTGGTTTTGTTATTTGTCAATTTGTAGTCACCAAGTAATTAGTGCTTGGGAAAATCTCTATTGGATGCCTGTCCCCATATTGTCTCCCTACCTCTTGAAAATTAATAAACTCTTTCTTGAATCTAAGAATTTATTCCATAATTAATTCGCTCAATTGTGCCGAAATGACCATTTGGTAAATATAGTATTTTCATTGCCGACATTTGGTTAATAATAGCAATATAATTAAAGAAAACTTTACTTATGCTAAATGGAATTTATTCTATTGATGTGATATTACCGGATCTCCAATCATTTATGATATAACTCTTCCAATCTCAAAAAAATTCATAGTGTTTATAGTTTTGAATCTATTCTGTTTTCAAATAAAGGTTCTAGATGGAGATGTGTGGTGGGATATGGTTGATTTAGCTGCAGGAACGAACCAAATTGTATCATAATTCTATAGATAAATATTACATCAAATTCGTCATCCCCCTAGTTATTATCAGATGCATTTTTCCACTTTAATATGAATATATATCGACTCTTTTACGGTTATTTTAAAGTATATTCAACTATTAGTTAAATTCTTTAATTAGTTGGAGGGAGAGACATTAGATGATGATAACCATGTTACCACTTCCATAAAACTTACACTTTACGGGACACGATTCAATGTTTTTGTACTTGTTGAAGTTCAATGTACATAAGATGTCATTTTAACCTATATAATATAGATTCGTATAACTTCTTTTCATAAAGCTAATCGATCAGGAAAAATATTAATATGTGAAAAATATTTTTATTTAATTATTTATGTGGTGTATGTTATGGTTTTATGATATGGTTTATTTTCTGAAAACACCATCGATCGTATGATGTTATTGGTTTTCCTTTTTATGATTTTTCTTATGAAAACAATTTTGTGGTTTTTTTCCTTTCTCTCTAATGTTTTATATCAGAAAAAGCAATAAGTATCTATCGCCAAATGATTTTTTTTTTCCAGTTTTAACATGTTGGAAAGAACAAACAAATCTGATGTGCAATTTGTTTAGTTGATCGATTCATGTGTGTGAATATGTGATACGTTTGTTTAACAACTAAAGTCTACAGATTGTGTATTTTAATTTTCTTCCAAAACAATCCAATTGAAAATATGATACGCAATGAAAATTATACTTAGCTCAACTCGAACCTTGACAGATGCAGAAAAAATTTAACTAAACTTTATTGTTTACGAAGCTGCATGTTCTAGACAAACGACTGCTCAATTTGGAACATCAAAGTACAAGTTTATATGCTAAAATATTACTATAATTAATTAAGATAAAGATGCATCCTCGCAAGTTGGTCATTTACATAATGCTACTTTATGTCATCGATATTCTCTCTTTACATAAGTATATAGTCATATTATATGCATCGGTCTTTAATTTATGTATACATATATTATACATAACATGAGCCTAATAATAGAGAAAAGGCTATGAAAGAAAGGCTATGTGTGACCAAGATTTTGTAGGTGCTTATCTTGAATCTTTGAACTTCATAAGAAGCAATACAAGTACAGATTTAAATATTTTATAAGATTTTTAAGTTACTATATATGATTTATTTTTAATTCAAACTATGAATGTTATAAAATATAATTTATTAATTTAAATGTATAACCTTCTATTAACTTGAGGACTGGTTGTACTAATCTCTCTGTAATATAGCGTTTCAACTAGGTACTTCCTATAATTTCGGCCTCTACTCATTTCCACTTATACGATTTATATACTACTCAGTTCCACCCACACTATAGAAATCTATCCAATTAACCAAAATCAATTAAAAATTTTAATTATGTTTTAAAATTGATGATCCTGCCAACTTTTCATTTGGCTTTTGCTTCGTTCTCTATACATTATACATATTCTTCTTCTTATTGTTTGTCTTCTGCTTCTGCTTTGTCGTCGGTATGGTAATTGGAATCAGGAATCTAAGCGTCGTTGGTCGGAATCAAGCATTATCGAGAGAAAGATGTTGTTATTATTTTACCTAAGTTGTTATTGATGTTAGATTTGTTTGCAATTGTCCATAATTATCTGAATTTTAAAACGTGAATTATCGATTTTTAATGCAATTGAGAAACTTCATTGATTTTGGTTAATTAGGTAGATTTATATAGTGTAGATGGAATTAGATAGAATATAAATCGTATAGGCTGAAAGTACATGGGAAATTTTGTTGAAACACTGTATTAGAGTGGGAATGGTTAGGCAGCCATAAACTTGAAATACTATGTATACTATAATAAGATATTAAATTAAAATATTTATTGTACAAACAAAATTCTTAATGATTTATTGTACAAGTTCTCACAAATAACCATTAAATAAATTAATCCTTTGGACTGAACAAAAATTTACTCTTAAGTTATAAATTACTTGTATTACCTATTTATTATAGATTAAAAAAAAATCCTTATAATGGATTTTTTGTTTGTCTTCTCAACCGTAGAAGCATCAGGCAGAATATCCACGTGTACTAATAGGTTTTTTTTTTTTAACAACTGTACTAATAAGTTCTTTGTAGACAAAATTAAGATCCCTTTTATTTTATTTTTATTTTTCCAATTTTTTTTGTAAACAATATTCTTATGTACTTTTTTTTTTTAATATCAAAAAGCAAGTTTCCCGGGAACAAGTTCCGGCCGCTCGAGTGTAAAGCAGACAATTATAATGAAACATAAAGCAAATTTCTAAATTTTAATTGATTACATAAAAGAAGAAAATTTTGTTTTAAAAATTTAGCATATTGAAGGAGTAGTCATGTTTGTTTGATGTGTTACGGTTGGTACAAGTTTTTTTTACACCAAGACTTGCCTCAAATTTTGGGACCTATATATATATATATAGCAAGAAATAACAAAAACAAAAAAGACTTTTTATATTGGTAAATGAAATTTAAGCACCGGTTTGTGAAATACTAGACATGATTTACACTTTTTCCTAACCTATGAATTATAGTATCAGAAAACAGTTCTGAAGTACCTATTTTACCAATATACCAAATGAATTTCTGAAAATTGGGATCTTAAAATTGATAGTAAAAATATATATTTTGATATGAGGTTTTCTAATATGATCTGTCATGATTATCAAATTTTTGAGTCTTTTTGTTTTCTTGTTTTTTAGAACTCTTCTAGTTACACTAAGCAATTGAGATCATAAAGATTATATAAATTAAGTAATACTAAAGAAAATTGACATCTTTATAAATGGAAAAAAAAAAACTAAGAATCAAACAAAAACGTGGTGAAAATAATAACCATCCACTTATTAGTAAACATATATATATATATATATATATATATATATATATATATATATTCGAATTGTTAGTGCAACAACAACAACAAATGCATATAACATTGTGGGGTTTGCCGGTTTATGGTACACCTTTGTTTTTGCTATAAAAAGCCAGTACTCCTTCATTTTCTTTAGACATCTCTTATTCTCTCATCATCTCTCTTCTCTTCCTTCTCTTCCCTCTCTTCCTTCTCGATCTTCTCTTCTTCTCACTTTTTCACATAAACTCTTTCTTATATTATTTCATATGGTGCCTCAAAGAAATCTATGGTCATCTAGGGTTATCTTGAAGATTAGAGTTGATTCTACCACACACATAGTGGAACATCCTTGCATCATGAGTCCAAACATGGGCTATCTAACTAACTGTATTTTGTGTTGTTATATATGCTATATAATATAGTGTATTCATATTCCTTATGTGCTTGTATATATGCATCTAGTAATAGAGTTTTTATCATGTTTATAAATGTTGAATTGGTGGAGGAAGAGAGCTTTCTTCGGTCCACTCATGGAGTAATATGTGAGATTTAATTGACTCTCGACTCATTCATCCAAATACCATTTGAATGAATATGCCCGCATATGGTAAATGAATTAATGATGCGAGAGACAAATTGAGTCTTCACTTCTCTATGCTTGGACTGAAGGGAGCTCCCTATTTTTACTTTTCTATATGTAGTACCACATTTCATCTAGATGTATACAAGCATTGAATTTTTTGTGTGTAACTAATGATCAAGTTCAACGTTGATATGATATATAAGTAAGTACCTGGCACTCGACTTGCTTATATGAGTGCTTCTGGTGTTGTTTTGCAGGATGCAGCCGTGGACCTCCCAGAACATTTCCGAGTCCAATCTATGAAGATTATAGTACCTTTCTCTTTGTAATGAGTTGGCATCTAATGAAATAAAGTTTAACTACAAAAAGCAATAACAATATTTGTAGATAAGGTTTCACTAATTCATCACCAAATGTATTTTTTCTTCTTCTTTGCATTTCATGTAAGATATTATGTATACAGCTTTCGCTCAATGAAAGGTGACTTACTTGTAACTAGTTGTTACAATATTACTAAACGCAACTGCAAGTTCAGAAATTGATCTCTAGCTTTTGATCCATACAATCAGTATATAAGAAAACCAATTTAAAAAGTTGATTTATTAAATGTTCAAAAACAATCGCTTTACATGTGTTTGAATAATTAGGGTTTTGACAATAAAACCCTAAGATGGGCTGTAAAGTATCAAATTCAGACGACATGGAGAGAGAGAGAGAGAGAGATCTCAGTGTTCAACGACAACATCACCTCGGGTCTTGATCTCTTTTCACTGCAACAAGTTCCTAGATATGTCTTCTTCATGGTTGGAAATAAAAACCCTTTAATGACTAAACTACCCTCATGATAGGGTATCCTCTAGAGGGCAAAATCGTATTAAGATCAAAGTTTGACGAGTGTCAACATCATCATCATGCATTGATCTACATTTCGTTCACATATATATATATATATATTTTCCATTGTACTAATTTACAACTTGAAATTTGAATATTTTTTGTGAAAAAAGAATCATTCTTTAAATCGGGGTTACTGAGCGTAATCTTCACATAATCAAAAACTATCATTTTTATCTAGGTTATAATCCATGGAGCATGATTAAATATATGTTTGAGATTCTTGTAATGATGCCACACATCTCCACCCAATAGAAAGAAGAAGAAAATAAGAATTTTAACTAATTGAAGTTGAAATAATTATATGTATGTGTAGACATAGTTAAGAATAAGATACCAATTTTTAATATTAATTAATAAGTATCAAAATTATGCTATTTTAAAGCATACAATTGTATGCCAAATATAGGTAACAATCTTTTTCCAATCCACTTTATAATATTGTGTGTGTATATATTTTCTTTCTTTATTATTGTTTTACTCATTGTTCTTTCTACATGTGTGGATTTATGGGTTTTGACATGTGGCATAGTCCTATGAGAAGTGACCTTGACACACATGTATACATACTGTAGATATGTATAGAGTATGAAACTTAATTACTAAATGGTTTGGTTTGATTGAAGAAGCTAGCGCATGTGTTAGATTAGTTATGATGGAATTTCCAACCTATGCTTAGGTATTGTGTGTGAAATGTCTAAATTTGACAGCTATTCTACAATATGTCAGCTAAAGGCCTGAAGCGTCTTAACATATTTTTAAACTATAATTAATGACTGCTAAAAACCTGAACCCAATCTTAACAAAAGCGGTTAATGAAAAACAAGTAAAAATACGCTTACGATTTATAATTCAACTTTAATATACAAAAATATGTTTCTAGGTTTTGCTACTACGTACCTTCTATTGTTTTATTATAGGAATATACTTTTTCAGAGTAGCTAATAGATTGAATTCCACGACTCAAAAACTCTATCTTATATAGTAGCGATAAAAGTTCAAGATTTAATCCATATACAAAAATTACTATACTATATTGTAACTTATTAATCTAACCTCTTATCTTAATTCCACGACTGATCGAAAAACACGTCACAAATTAGATATTTAATCGTTAATTGTCACGATCGACTTTGATCTCCTAACAATTTACTAACTTTAAGAACCAAACTTTATATAATAAGATAGTAAGAGTATGTAGAGCATCGTAATTAGATCCAATCACACCCCTAAATTATTTAAATAAATGTGCTTTGTAGATAGTTTTATACTTACAAATTTAGGGATAAGAAGAATACACCATTTCACAAACATGATGAGACAAAGAATATTTTTGGTGGATTATGGCATTTGACTTTAATCCCATTGGCACACTAAAAAAGAGACAATATGGTGATGAAGGAGAATTAAGAATGCAGGTCTCATTATCTTATAGGAGGTTTATACACATATTTTATATGCAATACACAGTTTACATTTATATGTCTATGTGTATGTGAGAGATGGTGTGTGTGACATCACACAATCTCTCTTATAAACGACAATATATAAAGTGTGATGAAAAGCAACACCTGAGAATGTGCAATTATTATAATTGCTTAGTTGGGTACAGTTGACAGATCTTTTTGAGTAATTCTTCGTCTTTAATTATTCTAAGATAATTGTCACTAAGTTTCTATTCTCCAAAACATAAGTATTCACAAACCATGTGTGCCCCTCAACTTGATACAGTAGAGGAACTATATGAAGTTTTTATATTGTGAATTTGTAACACCATACTTTTGGTCAGAACTTGCTATTCTTAAAACTGGTTTGAACGTTGAATAGTTGTGACTGTTTGGGATAAAATATAATTTAGGATTTGTATAACTTATCTTATATGAATCTTCTAGCTAGTACCATTTATTTGTGATGATTTATATAACTTATCCATACAAGTCGTTAAGTAATATAATTGACTGTCTAGAAACACATTCCATGATTGCAAATACATGTATGAAATTTACTCTCGATCGAAAACCAGTCATATCAGTGGATGCAGACTACTAATGGATGCAGTCTCTAGTACTTATCACTTTGATCAGAGTCTAGGCCACGTAATGACTCTCTTACTACTAGACTCTAGATACCTTAGAAGGTGTTAAGATGTATTACTTAAAGTACACGATTTGATCACCTAGTTATTTTGTCATATTTGACAAGGGTGATTCGATTCTTGCGTTGCATGTTGTGAAGGGTAAAAAATGTTAAATTTACAAAATATCTAAATAAGTAAATTAAAGCTCAACATGAAAGTGCATTGGTAATGTCCAACATTTAGGATTCGGTGCGTAATTTTTGTTCTATTTGTTTGTAACCAACTACAAACATAATGGTCCCCCAAACTTATCATAAATCTTGAGAAGATCTTTGAAATAATCAACCCACTTCATACAAATTCAAATAAGAAAAGAAAACCATGGCGGCATGGGCTAAAGTAAGTAGCAATGCTCCAAACTTCGAGGGCAGTTTTGTAAAATGCTGACCTAAAAACATTTGTCAACCCTTCAACAACTACAAAAGCACTAAATAAAAACTCCCATTAAGTCCACTTCAATGGATCTCGTCGATTATAAAGCATTGTGTAGAAGAAATGAATCCGTCACTTTCAGGATATTATTATATACAATGAAAAGGGAACATTGACTTAAGAAGAAAAGTTTCCTAGAGAAACAATGTGAAGAGCAAGTTAAACATGAACCAATATAAACATATCCCCACAACGAAAAAGTTGAGTAGCATGTAAAGGTTACCTGTTCATGGTACAATCTCCTACTCAATAAACTTCCTAGTCGCGCCCTATAAACTAAGTGCGTGACATGCGGTTAGTCTCTTGGGCCTCAAAGTTTCACCTTTTTCAACTTCTCTAATAGTGGCTTCCTTTCAGGCATCAAATCCGATTATATGCCTACCTACGCAGCCTCATAAAGGCCTAACATGTAACCATCGGGGCATCTCATGGCCGCAACCTAGTTAAACAAAAAAAAAACAACCGCAAATATACTTCACCATGTTCCATGTAAGAAAGCGAGTCCCAAATGAAACTTGAAACATCTTCAAAAGAAACTAAATTTGTTACCTTTCCATGTATCTCATACTTGATAGTGCCATCTAATTCTGCTCCTAAGGCCATAAGTTTGTTCACTGTTGTATTAATGTCCGTGACCGTGAATGACAGAAGCGATGAGTATCCCTTCTCTGCAATATGATCGCTGCGTAAAAAAGAAAAGACCTTTGAGAACCACAAGACTCTAAGGAGCAGAACAAACAACAGATATATCACAAAGAGTCAAACCCATAAGAGAGAACGTGAGTGTAAGTATATAGATGGAGAAAGAAAGATCTTATCCGCTTAAAAACAGAGTGCCATTTTCAATGTTCAGACCAACAGGGTGATGAAAACTAGAGATTTAGGAAAGTATCAGAGATCAACAATTAAAAAGCATCAAACTTGTTTTCATTTAACCAATAACAAATGAGTTTCTCTTACACTAATGATCACAACAAAAGTTCTCTACATTTGCAATCAAGTTATAGTGAATTGACTTGAAGAAACATAAAAAAAGCTTGCAGCTTCATCAGATGGAACATTTTAATAAGAAAAATAAACTTTTAGACCAATAAATTCAGAAAAGTTTTCATTGAGGCAAATGATCAAACAGATTGTGTGCATTGAACGATACTGGGAAAAAGAAGAAATAAAACCTAGGAGATTGCATAAGAGCTAGCTTGAGAGGACCAGAATCGAGCTCAGCCCAGCGTAAGGTGACCACATTGACAGAGAAGTCGAGACCTTGCGCGTAGAATCTAGCAGCTTTTGGTACGTCTCTGTGAAGCTGCAGGATCCACCTAAACGACGCCGTTGCCATCTCCCTTCTCTGGCAAAGACGACGAATGAGATAATGTGAAATATAACACCTTGAAAACAATTACCCATTAGGCCCAATATACCATTATTGGGCCTCTCTAAGCCTCAGTTTTAAACGTTGTCGTTTTAGTGTGACTTTGCTTACTTACCAACAGAAAAAAAAAAAACAGAGTTCACTTAGCTTACTTACCAACAGAGAAAAAACAGAGTTCACTTAGCTTACTTACTCTATCTATGTTAACTTGTTAACTCAAAATCTAATAATCCAAAAATTTGCAGTCGATATACAAATCTGTAGATGCGTTCGATTTACATAGAAAATGAATATGAAACTCAGTGATCTGTATGTATCCAACAAGAACTCTCGTTTTTGTGCGTTTTGAACCGAGCCAATCTTGATTAGCCTTTGAATAGCCGAAGACGTGACTTTGAACTCTTTGCTAGCTTAGTTTTCAAAGTACTATCCTTCACTCCATGAGCTATCGCATTATCCGACGAGCCTTGAAGATCAGGTGCGACGGTTCTTGAAATCCATTGTCGAATGGGACTAGCTTGTCTTCGAGAAGACGGGAAATTGCAAGACGCTCCATCGATTTCACGAGTTTCGGACAATAGCCTTCTGTGTGTTCGAATCATGTCCCCCATTACGTCGTTCTTGTTCGTAGTAGCACACTGATCAATCTCATCTTCCGGTTTCTTAACGTTGTTGCTCTTCTCAGGGTTCACATCTTCTTCTTCTTCTTCTTCTTCTTCTTCTACTACGTCTTCAATAGCTCGGGAGGTTTTCTTCTTTCCGTTACTCGATATTGCCCACGCCATTTGATCCTCGAAGTTAACTTGGAAACTGGAAGGGCTTCCGGTTTTGCCTTTTGGCTTTTCATCAACCAAACCGTCTTTGTTAAGTTGGTTAGGTTTCACAGTTTCGTCTCCGTGAGACAGAACAGGTTTCTTGAGCTCGAAGCAATTCGAATCGCTTCCTGCTGAGTCTTCTTCACAGTCTACATCCCGCGGTGGTGCACTCAAGGTGTTGAACGGGACAGATTCAAGTGAGTTCCTTCGGTTTCTCGGTACTTCATTCCGCTTCTCCTGAAGAAAGGTCTCGATCTCAACCTCGAGCTTATCAAGCACTGATCTGTTGTTACCATTCAATGTATCTCCACCTTCTAATCTCATCTGCGTCCTTTCGTCAAGCCAAGATTCAGCAATATGAAGAACCAGTTGATCTCCTCCAGCTCGACCCGCCCAATCCTTATCAAGATTCTTCTTCTTTAAACCGTGAATCTCCTCTTCGTAACTCTTGATCCCTTTGGCAAACTCATCGCAGAGCAGCTCCATCATCTTATTTGATTTAGCTCCTCTCTCAAGCTCCTTGACACAGTTAGACAACGAAGACTTCACTTCCGAGAGCTCACGTGCCAGTTTCCTATGCAAACTCTCAGAACGTTTCCTAAGTTTCCTCTCATCTTCTAACTCTTTCCTCATAGACTGAACCGTAGAGCTTATCCGCTCAACTTCCTTATTCTTCCTCGACATTTTTTCTTCAGCGAGTTGCTTCACCACACCATCTAGCTCGTGTCTATCGGCTTGCTGGTACCTTAAAAGCTCCTTGATTCGAAGACGTGAATGAGCCAGCTCGGTTTTCAAAGCTTTTATCAAGGAGATATTTGAGACATGCTGCTCCTCGAGACTCCAAATACGGTTCAATACTTTAAGAAGTTCAGTTGATGTCTTGAGATTGTAGTGAGGTTCTCTAGACAGTCTTCCTCTGAACTCCAGTGAACTACTTGGAGTTACTGCTTTGTTGTATGTCGTAACCTGCAAAACCGTAATCCATATGTTTGAATACAAAACTATATATGATCCAATCTGATGGATTCCTTAAGTTGAAAAACAATTGTTTAGACCTCAAGGGAGCTTCCGTAACTAGCAGGAGATACAGGCTGAAGAGCATGATTGTTACGGTCGATAGATTGATGATGCTTTATCAACATTTGACCAATCTGCCTCCTTAGACTTCCCGCACTACCTGGCTGAGACAATGTACGAGGGAACCATATCAGATAAAAACCATAACCTCTAACTAAAACCATAATCACTCCTCACTAACCTAATCTTAGCTAATGACCTGACCATAATCAATTGTCACGCCTAACGTTATAGCTCGAATTTGAAACCTTGTAAGACTTATAACAAAAGATGTAACCTTTTTCACTGTGAATCCAAATACTAATCACTTGCTGCAGTAAGAACAGAGTAAATCTAGACTAAACCCAGAACACACACACAAAAAAAAATCATCAAAATTCACACAAATCATCACGAGTCACACGACCCACGTTTCAAAATCGAAACTTTAACCTTAACCATAATCCTAAACCTACTAATTCAAACGAATCTAAAAAAAAACCAACCCAGAGAAAAAGGGTTAAATCCTAAGGAGAGAGAGAGAGAAACCTGATGATCAGGAGAAGGATCTCGAAGGAATTGAGAGAGGTCGAGACCATTCTCCTTAACCACGGCCTTTCCGTGACGTTGTCGACGGTTATTACTAGCTCCAGCGAAACCATTCGCGCCGCGGTGCATTATATCAGAAGAAGAAGAGGAGTGGTATTGATGAAACTCCCAGAAAGCAGCAGCGAGCTTTCTAGAGGAGGAAACAACAAGGGTTGAGTTAGGGATGAAGCTAACGTGCACTGGAGTTGATGAAGATGGATTAATTCGATTATTATGATTCTTTAACTTTTCCACCAATCTTTCCACTTTCTGTCTCTCTTCTACTTCTTCTACTACTCCTCTGCCTCTTCTCACTTTACTTTCCATCAAAAAAGCTATAAGTAATAATAAAGTTTCCACCTTTTTCCACCTTTTTCTCTTTAATTTCAATCAAAAGGTTCCCATAAATTTCTCAAAGTTGTCTTTTGAATTTGTTTCACCTGTAAATTTTTGAACGTTGGATACTTTTTTGAGGTGGGGTTTTAGGATTATTTTGTTTTTTTTTGTTCATATTTAAAAGGGTTTTCTATATATCTTCAGTGGCTACAATCAGTTTGTTTGAGTAACATCACCATCACACTATTAACTGCAGTCACCAGCTTGAGATTAATTATTTTTTTTAAAAGGAACATACACCTTTCTATATTCTTGGTGATGCTGTAATATTCCGACAGTACCGTAACTTGGTACTTTTCTTTGGCTTTGTGTGTTTGTTATTTGTGGCATTTTCCTCGTTCTTTGGGCTGAGAAGTGAGAATTAGCTTCCACCATTCAAGTTCCAAGACCAAGAGGTGTGTTGTTTCTTTTGTGTATGTCAAAGACACTAACTGTTTCAGAGAGTTCGATTTTATTAAGCAAAACAAAGAGGCACACGTCTCTAACTTAGATTTTTTTCACAGATATAGTTTGTAGTTGAATGATCTGTGAAGTGAAGAAAGCAAATTGTTCCACCACACACTTGCTAAATAGTTGCCAACAGAGACTGAAACTAAAAACGTTTTTGTCTGATCAGTTTGGTTTGTTCTAAAATAGACGCTTTCTCTTGTATTGGTAAAGCTCTAACATACTCATACAGTTTATGCTCATGTTCTCATTTATAATACAGCATAAGTTCCAACCACTTCTATTCCTACAGCTAAATATGTTCCACCAGCAACAGTCTATGTACCTTCAATGCCAAGGAGTTTTTCCAAGTGAACATCAAGCAAGGTGTTTTAGTTTCTAACTAGGGATTGGACCCGCACATACGTGCGGGGTTAATTTTAAAAAAAAACTAAGTTTGCAATTAGGTTTGGACTATGCAGAGTTATTATTTGTTAAAAATGTTATTAACATTCATAATCCAACTTTGTGCCAATTTATTTTTAGTTTGATTTAGAAAAGAGGATGATTAGATTTACGTACATTAAAAAGTAGTAAAAGAAAGATAGTATGTCTGTTTCGGGAATCCGTCCTGCCTCATATACAGTATGTCATGTGTTTTGTTCTATCTTATAAACGTAGTTCTAATAAGATTTTATCAATTTGAGATTGTATATTTTAGTCCAACAAATAAGGAAGTAGGTAAATGATTCGCATCCACATATATTTTATTTGTAAATATAATTATTTGGTACAGCATTTATAATATAAACTTATATTGGTTTTCTTTCATCAAATTTCTAAATGTTTGAAATAATAATCGCTTCACCATAAATTTTGGATTCACTTGAAATTTAATTTAACTATCCAAATTTTATAATCCCATCTTGATATATATATATATATATATATATATATTTCTTGTTCTTTTTTTTCTATAAAAATAGTTTATATAATGTTTTTTAAAAAAATTATTTGTTCCCGTCTCTTACTCGATCTTCCCTATACATTAGTATTTTTAATTAATTATGTATTAGTAAAACTCAAATTATTTGGGGTTAATTTCTATAAACTAACCTATGGATCTACCCGCACTTTCGTGCAGTTTTTTTTTTTTAATTTTTTGTATTTTATTAAAAATAGTGAGAAGACCTATTATACATAAATGTTGACAGAAAATATAACTTTGTCTAATTTAACTTTGTCTAATTTAATTTAAATATAACTTTGTCTAATTTAAATTGATAAAGATATTAGAAAGCCTCAGAACATCTTTGATATTTTTAATTCTCATTAATCTTTTCATTTTGTATATTAGAAAGATAACAAAATTGATGATAAATGTTTTAATATAATTATTGTGTTTTCGTTTTTGTATAGTTATAAATATTTAACAATTATTTTTTATATTTTACGAAATATTAATTAATTTCAACTAATTAGCAACCCGCATCAATTTAAGTTATCATTTTAAAAGAGATTTAATGTCATTTTTTAATTTGTAATCGTGTTTTTAAAAAATTATATAAATCTCTAACTTTAATTATTAGAATATTTGTTAAAGATTGAGATCTCTTATACTTAATCATTAATATAGTTTCCTAAAATATTTAATTTATTATTTATACTGAATATAATTTCATAAAATATAGGATGTATTATTTTTGTAGTTAATATAGCTTTCTAAAATACTGGAATAATTTGAATCAAACTTAACACACGGATTTAGAAAACTATAAATGTTTAATATTTAATTTAGAAAACTATTTAGAAAACTTAATATTTTCGAAATTAATTATTTATGGGTTATTACCATATCCAAAATTAGATTTGAAATCTAAGTATCCATCGTTTAACCAATTATGAAAATATTTAATCATTTATTTCTTTAAAAACTGTTACCATTAGTTTAGGAATTTTTTTTTTTAATTATGTAGGTAAATGGATCTGTTTGGCAACATGAATATATGTTATGTTTTTGTCTTTTTTATGCCTAAGTGTACTCCCAATCAATAGTATAGATAAATCAAGGCTTTTATATCCACTTCATGGGCTTAGAGAGCCCGTTAATAAACTTCGTAGTGTCTGCCTGTCTGGCCACATAGTACTGTTACCTACCAATACCATTCATTCTCACACTTCTCTGTTTTATTTTGTAACTTGTAAAGTAGTAATTGGAAATGTTGGATTGAGAAATCGGTGATACTTAATTATATGGTCCTAAACTAAACCAATAAGAAAAAAACAATAGAATTCTTCAATCAAAGACTTCAAAATCATAACGTAACACAAATAATCTTATACCATGATGTTATTAATTAGCTGGAGAGTTGGAGACAAAGTCCGACGATTATTAGATCATTGATAGATACTTCATAGTTCATACAAAGTCTTTCTTTTAATAAAAAAATAAAAGATATTTCATACAATCTTCGATATTATTTAAATTTTACTATTGACTTTGGTATATACAACCAGAATATTCGAGGATTCAATTCACATTGCGGGTGTAGAGTGTAGATTCACCCAAATATCCATGATCCCGTCGGTCGCACCATATTCTCCAGAACAAACGTAGCCATGATACACATCACAATCATTATTAATTATCATGTTGTTATACTTTTATTTAAATATATTAGGGATAACATCACTTGTTCATAGATTTTGCATTGCATCATTGGCATGAAAGGGTATGTTTAAATAATACAATAATGATGACCTCTTTCGGCTTGGAAAAAAAGAATATAATTTGCTTCAAACATAACTAATGGATGATGAAGCAAATTTGAGAAAGAAAAAAAAAACTAATGGATGATACGACATATGAAACAAAGCCATAATGAAAAGTCCAAACAGTATATAACATGTTAACATAAACAAAATAATTACAAAATAATAAAAATCGTCTTATGGTAAATCATCAGCTCATTACATGTATATAATTTGAATTTTCTCATCGTTTTCTTCAGAAAAGAAAAACTATTAATATCACAGTAAAAGATTATATTATTGTTATAAGGGGGATCTTCTTATACATTGATTTTTAGTAGCTTTCCATCATACAGTATATGAACAAATTTAGATGACAGGAGGAAGAATGCGGCAAAAGTTATCTATATAAAAATATATATATTCAATTCAAGTGGGATATGTGAGTTCTTTTTCTTAATAATAAGTTTTACATAAATGCCAACCGTACATATTTCAGAACATTAAGAGGGATCGAGATACTTATGAACATGTGACGGTAGCATCGCATGATAAGTAAAACTCATAACGTAGCATTATATTAAAACCAAATTTAGGTATTAATCGTTTATTCCATTGGGTGCGTCAAAACTTGATTTAACAATATTGATGCCACATAAACAGTATGTGGAATCTCCAATACTTTGGTTTGGGTTGGAGAACAATATTGAGTTGATATATAGTTTTTAGATGTTGAGATACACGAAGAAGAATAAGTACACAAAGGTGTTCAAGTCATCCAGGCTTTTTAGGAGACCTATGGGAGAAACAATAGAGGCAACAGCGACGTGGGGAGGATTGGGTCAGGGTAACATTCTTTTTAGGAGTACGTGCATACATTCTCTCGAGTCTAATCTGGGAGTGTTTTCCGAAATATTTATGCTAAAGTAACTAAAACATATCACAAAGATTAGGTTGGAAACTAGTAAAACAAATGAAAGCTAAATAAAATATGTGATTTTCCGTTTTCGTAATATATGTAAAATTTTGCAGTATAAATGTTCAGGTAATTATGTAAGCAACTTTGGTAAAATATATTTTTAAAAATGGAACAAATAGTGTATATAGTATATCTTAAATATTTATAAAATTATAGTGTAGATTTTAAGTTTCTAATATGACTAAATGTATATATACTATCAAATTAATCCTATTGCTTTTGTGGCTTTCTTAATCACAAAGAAACTCTATACTTATAGTATTATAATAATGGATCCATAAACATTATTAAATCAGTGCCAAACAAAAGTTGACTTTATCAGATTCCTTTTCTCTTTTTTTTTTTTTTTTTTTTTTCAGCTAGTTATGTTAAACATTAGTACAAAATTGGGAACAAGTAGCAAATTCCTTTAAAAAAAAATGCAAAAAGGAATGAGCTATCTCGTAAGCATCAAGAATCCCAAAGAGACACGGCAAAAATGGACGACTGAGCGATGTCTAAACTCTGCTGGCTGCTGGCATCTCTCTCTATCCTTCTCTATTTATTTAAGTTGTGTAATTAAACTTGTAATCTTAGTATGACTACGTCGATATTGGAGACTATTTCATAACACTAAACATGTAAAAAAATGTTATCCTAATTATTTGGAAGAAAAGTCTACCATAGTTATAAACTTATAATAATTAATCTTTCTACTTCAGTGACTCTGTGTGGTTATAATAATTAATCTTTCTACTCTACTCTACCAGAGTTACTTTCATTACATTTTTTATTTTTATATGAAAAAATCTATAATGAAATAGCAAAAAACATTATAACAGAGTATGATCACTTTTATTTCTTTTGTATTTTATTCGAAGTATTTTATAATTTCATGAATAAAAACAATTTATTATTTTTTTTGGTTTCATATTGATGAAAAACCAAAAAAAAACAAAAAACCAGTATAATAAGTTTCTTATACTGTTGTACTTGTATATAATCCATTAAAAAAGTATTAAATTGGATGGAATTAGAAACAAAAGTTGACTTTATCAAATACCTCTTTTCCTTTTCGGTTACAAATCTATCTGCGGATTATATCGTTTTTATTTACCATTTATCAAGTATATTTCTTACTTGTGGTCTAAAAAAAATAGAAAGAAAATTGATGCAGACCAATTCCAAATCTTTTTTACATACAAAAAGATTTAATCCGCTATGATTTATTATTCACCCTAAAATTAAAAAGATTAAATTAATGATGAATTTGTTCGTCCTAACCACTACTCCTATTCAAACCCTAAAAAATATACACAATTCTAGCAAAACTCCTCGTATGAAAATTGAAAACATCATTATAGTTTTTTTTTTGGGGTGCACCAACATATATCATTATATAAGGAGTTATGAGATAATAAACTTGTAAAGTAAAAAAAAAAAACTTGTAAAGTAGTGACTAAGCATTAATTATCCAAAAGAGAGAGAGACGTGAAAAAAATGGACGACTGGGAGATAGAGAGAGAGATGGTTTGTAAGTAAAAGAAGTCACCACTGCTCACATCACAATCTCTCTCTCTCTATTTAAGTCGTAATCTTCAAGTCAATATCGATCCAACTTCTCTCTGTACACTTTTTTTCCTTGTGTTGTTTTTGTCGCCTTCTCCGCCTCAGCAATTTCTACGAATCATCCTCCTCTCTCGTTGATCTTTTCACATGTCGGCTCATTCCAAAGCATAGCTATTTCAAGTCCGACTACTACCTTCGTCTAGTGAGATCAGCTAATTTCTTTCTCTTTCAGGTAACTCACTCTCTCGCTTAATCTCTTCACAATGCCTTGATTTTTACAGGTATATAAATCATGGCTTTTGGCCTGCTAATTTCGAGATAATTTACTCGAGAATGCTGTGTAAATAGGGAATCTAATTTTCCCGTTCTCTGTTTCTGTCTTGGTGCAACTCTATATGCATGTATCAAAAAAATTTATCTTTTCTTCGAGAATCATTAACTGAAAATAAAATCTGTTATGATTTTGTTTTAGCTATTTCTAATTCTATTAGGATAATACCATTCTGATTTTTATTCTGTTTCTTTTTTTTTTTTTTTTTTAATTGGATTCCAAGTGTATCTAAAAATCTATAAAGATCGAAGCTTTATATTTTTCTCTTGCAGGGTTTTTGAAGAAACAAGTTGAAGAATGGCTACTACAAATTCTACAAAAGCTTGTCCTGCTCCTATGAAAGCAACCTCTAATGGAGTTTTCCAAGGGGATAACCCAATAGACTTTGCGTTACCTCTTGCGATTCTTCAGATCGTCATTGTTATTGTTCTCACTCGTCTTCTCGCTTACCTTTTAAGACCTCTGAGGCAGCCTCGTGTTATCGCTGAAGTTATTGTATGTTTTCATTTTTATCTCTGTCGTCAATTCCTATGAGTCTGTATCGATTTTGGTGAATGATTCTGTTGATGATTATGCTAGGGTGGGATTATGCTTGGACCGTCTCTTCTTGGCCGTTCAAAGGTCTTTCTTGATGCTGTGTTCCCAAAGAAAAGCTTGACTGTTCTAGAAACTCTGGCTAATCTCGGCCTTCTCTTCTTCCTCTTCCTTGCCGGACTAGAGATTGACACCAAAGCTCTTCGTCATACCGGGAAGAAGGCTTTGGGAATTGCCATGGCTGGAATCTCTCTCCCGTTTGCTCTTGGCATTGGTTCTTCATTCGTTTTGAAAGCAACAATCTCCAAAGGAGTGGATAGCACTGCGTTTCTAGTTTTCATGGGTGTGGCACTCTCCATCACTGCATTCCCTGTGTTGGCCCGTATCTTAGCTGAGCTAAAGCTTCTAACCACGGAAATAGGACGGCTTGCAATGTCAGCAGCTGCTGTTAACGATGTTGCAGCTTGGATTCTCCTTGCTCTTGCCATTGCTCTCTCAGGATCCAATACATCTCCCCTTGTCTCTCTCTGGGTTTTCCTTGCTGGATGTGCTTTTGTCGTTGGTGCTGCTTTCATCATTCCACCAATCTTTAGATGGATTGCCCGGAGGTGCCACGAGGGAGAACCCATTGAAGAAACGTACATCTGTGCTACTTTGGCTGTGGTTCTTGTTTGTGGATTCATAACTGATGCCATTGGTATTCATTCCATGTTTGGTGCTTTTGTGGTGGGTGTTTTGATCCCAAAGGAAGGACCTTTTGCTGGTGCACTCGTTGAGAAGGTGGAGGATCTTGTATCAGGTCTCTTCTTGCCTCTTTACTTTGTGGCGAGCGGTCTGAAAACTAACGTGGCCACAATTCAAGGAGCTCAGTCTTGGGGTCTTCTGGTCTTAGTCACCTTCACTGCTTGTTTCGGTAAGATTGTTGGCACTCTCGGTGTTTCCCTCGCCTTCAAGATACCTATGCGAGAAGCTATCACATTAGGATTCCTCATGAACACAAAAGGACTGGTCGAACTCATCGTCCTCAACATAGGAAAAGATCGAAAGGTACAAATATTTTTCCAGTCTTATAACAATTGTGTATCAGGAAAGGTCCAAAGATTATATAACTTTAAATAATCTCTCTGCTGATGTTTTCCTTACAGGTTCTGAACGATCAGACATTTGCCATAATGGTTCTAATGGCTCTCTTCACAACCTTCATCACCACACCAGTCGTAATGGCAGTCTACAAACCAGCAAGAAGAGCCAAGAAAGAAGGAGAATACAAAAACAGGACGGTAGAACGAGAGAACACAAACACACAGCTTCGTATCCTCACATGTTTCCACGGAGCCGGAAGCATCCCATCAATAATAAACCTCCTGGAAGCATCAAGAGGCATCGAAAAAGGCGAAGGACTCTGCGTTTACGCTCTCCACTTACGGGAACTATCAGAGAGATCTTCAGCTATTCTAATGGTTCACAAAGTCCGCAAAAACGGAATGCCGTTTTGGAACCGAAGAGGAGTCAATGCAGACGCAGACCAAGTAGTAGTTGCTTTCCAAGCGTTTCAACAGCTGAGCAGAGTCAATGTCAGACCAATGACAGCAATCTCATCAATGTCTGATATTCACGAAGACATCTGCACAACAGCTGCAAGAAAAAGAGCAGCCATTCTGATTCTTCCGTTTCACAAGCATCAACAGCTCGACGGTTCGTTAGAGACGACACGTGGAGATTACCGTTGGGTGAACAGGAGAGTTTTGCTTGAAGCTCCTTGCTCAGTCGGTATATTCGTTGACCGTGGACTAGGCGGCTCAAGTCAAGTCTCAGCTCAAGACGTTTCTTACTCTGTTGTTGTTCTCTTCTTCGGTGGTCGTGATGACCGTGAAGCCTTAGCTTATGGGTTACGTATGGCGGAGCATCCCGGAATCGTTTTAACTGTTTTCCGATTTGTGGTAGCGCCGGAGAGAGTCGGAGAGGTTGTTAATGTGGAAGTGGGTGACAACATTAACAACGAGAAGAATCTGAAATGGGATGAGGAGATTATGTCTGAGATTAGGAAGAAGTCTTCGGTGGATGAATCGATCAAGTTCGTGGAGAAAAGGGTTGAAAACGCCGCCGTGGATGTTAGATCGGCGATTGAGGAAGTACGGCGGAGCAATCTGTTTTTGGTTGGTCGAGTGCCAGGTGGCGAGATTGCGTTGGCGATTAGGGAGAACAGTGAGTGCCCAGAGCTTGGACCTGTCGGAAGTTTGTTGATTTCGCCGGAATCATCGACGAGAGCTTCGGTTTTGGTGATTCAGCAATACAACGGCGCCGGAACAGCTCCGGATTTGGCTGCGGCGGACTTGGTGGCTTCAACGGATAGAGACTCTGAATAAATCAGTGGTTAATAAAGAACGGTTCGGTTCGGTTCGGTTAAGGGAATGGTTTACCATAGGTAGTGAAATAGTTGGTTAACTAGTACGGTTTTAATCGAATGACCCGGACTTTGTTCTCACTGTTTCATTACTGGATTGGGTTTTGCTTTTAATGAAAAATAATGGTTGGCTGACCCAAAAAAAATAAGGAAAGAAAAAAATAGATGAACAAATGGTTAAATTTGTTGTTGATATTAGGTTCATGTTGAAATAATAAATCGTCTGTTTTTAATATATTTTTTAATGCATGTATATAATTTGATATTATTATTAAGTGTTGTAACTTTAAAAAATAAATCAAATATGGAGTAAAAGAAAATATATTTTCTTACCTATAATCTATTAAACTAAATCAAACCTAAACATACATATAACCCAACAGTATTAAATTAAGAATAGTAAGATATTAAAAATTCCAATATAAATGGAGACAAATTTCATTGGGTTCTCTTTCGATTAGTTAAAAAATTACCTACATGGACAAGAAAAACATTTGTCAGAAGTGGGGTTTGAACCCACGCCCTCTTACGAGGACCAGAACTTGAGTCTGGCGCCTTAGACCACTCGGCCATCCTGACTATTGACAGTTATCTGTACTATTAGCTATATAGTTCCATAATAATACCTACTAGTAAAAGATCTTTGTGCTTGTGCACTTCTTAATCTAGTTATGATCGAGTTTTTTTTGCACATACATTCTGCGATTAGTTAAATTCTCTATGTATCTTATTATATAAACCTTGGTTCTCAAAGTTAGTAACTCACCAGATCGTGACATGTGTTAATTTTAACGATCAGAGATCAAAGTTAAAACTCACTAGATCATGACACGTGTCAATTTTAACGATCATAGATTAAAGTTAGTAACTCATCAGATCGTGACACATGTCAATTTTAAAAAGTTAGTAACTCACCAGATCGTGACACGTGTTAATTATAACGATCAGAGATCAAAGATAAATACTCACCAGATTATGACACGTGTCAATTTTAACGATTAGAGATCAAAGTTAGTAACTCATCAGATCATGACTTATGTCAATTTTAACGATCAAAAATCACAGTTTTTAAGATTGGTAAAACAAAGTATAATATAATTGTACTTAGGAAAAAAGCTTGAACTAATCTTATTATTATATTAAAAATCTTATTATATATAGTTGGGTTTTCAAATTAGCCACATGTCAAGTATATTGATGAAATGTTGACACGTGTCAAAAATTATTATTTTTCAAAAAGCTAATTAAAAAATAACATTAAATCTAAATAAAATTTACATGTTTATCTAAAAAAATTCTAAATCAAAAGGAAAATTAACAAAATAAATATATTTTCCATTGTAAGCTACTTATGTTATACGTGTTTTTCAATAAGATTTTGACATGTATAAACAAAAAAGTAATTCATTAAGCATGTATATTATTATTAATAAATTATGTCAAAAGAATAAGTTGAGAATAATAATTAATAAATTATCCCCCTCTCCAGGATATCGTCGCCCTACTTTTGATTCAGGTAAAAATAAGTTGAAAATTTATGATTCTAGAATATTTGAGACGATGTCATAACTTTAAGTTGTTTTGGTACAATTGGATACTTCTGAAGAGTAAATAAATCGATGATCCTTAACGTGATTATGACATATATCATGTTTTGGATTGTATATAAAGTTTCTATTTTGTATATCTGAATTATCTAAGACTTATATATACCATCATGTTTATAATTTTCAAATTTTTATTTTTATTATATTATATTAAATTTCTTTCAATTTCTCAATTTTTATTGGGTTAGTCATAAAATCATTGTAATTGAGTAAATAATTTTCACCAGTTGTTCACCCAATATATTTGGAGTAAAAAAAACTTCATGGTTAAAGAAATTATGTCACAAAACAATTTTAGTAATTATAAGAACTATAATTATGCCAAAATGAAAGTAAAGCAACATAAAATTTGTTAAATTTGTTTAGAAGACATTTTATAGGTGGTGATAAAGAACATACTTTAACAATAAAATAATTTTGGGTGTGAAAACATATTTTTAATGGTAAAACATAGAGTAAAATTGTATGTGATTACTTATTAGATGTTGCTTTGATGAATTTGTTGCATGTAAAATATTTTGTGAATAAGTTGTGAAACGTTTTTGAAATTTGACAATAATAATATTTGTAATGATGAGTATTTGGCAAAAAGTTTTAGTGGGATATAATTTAGCTTTAAATTATTATAATAATTGTTATAGTATATTAAAAATATAGAAATATAAATAAATGTATGAAAGTAAATACAAATATTCTCTAACTTAAATTATTTATATATTTACTTTAGAAAAAAAAGTTCTTCATATATTTTTGAAAAATTGTTTTAGAATTAGAATTTATTTTTCCAAACAATTTTTAAACCCGCACATCGTGCGGGCCCTTATCTAGTTACTATAATAAAGATTTATTTTCTGATATCAAAACGATTTCTTTTCTGTAAAACTATATCAATTAATGTTGTTAACAAACTATATCCAAGAATCATTAAATTGATAGTTTTTAAATAGTGCATTTATTACTAAGCATTTTCTAAAATTTGTGTGAAAACTCTATAAAATCAATTTTTGATATAGACGGAGTAAGTTATTTATACTTTTTGTTTTCTCAAAGCATCAAAACCATTAATTGGACTAACTCAAACTCGATACGAACTCATGTTATTCCAAAATTGAAATGCATCCAACAACTAGTAGCATTGGAAATCGGAGAAGCAAAAGTCTTATTCTATTATGAAAACAAAAGTCACACATAAACTTAACTTTTTGTATGATCATTTGTGTGTGTTTGTTTATGTGATTTACAAAGTTAGATCCAAATTAGCTCAAGGTAATCAACAATGCCTTTCTTTAAAGTAAATATTATTAACCACAATTACATTCTTAATATGGGGAAGAGGTTTTAGTGGACACGGCTGGAGAGTCTTGTTAGGGATGATGGGGTGAAAAAGGCGCTCAACCAGAAGAAGTTATAGAGTAGGAGGAACTAGGAAGTAATACCAGAAAATTAAAGTTTCTCCTTCTGCTATCTCCAAGCAAGGTAATGTAATTAATAATGCCTGATCGGGCTTTACTTCAGAAGAAGGAAAGGAGGCTGAGCAGAAGAGAAACAGTTCTTCTCATGAGGTAAAGTAAGAACTCATGAAAAGGCTTTTAGTTTTATTTTTGTTGGACTAATTTTCAGATAGGATGCAATATTGAAGAAGGATTAGGAATGAATCAAACACAAATAGCCAACAACAATAATTAATTAACATCCATCTGTTCTCTCATACTCTAAATATTTTTGGTTAAAAACCCCAAATATATAATGAACATAATATTAATAACAAGAGACCGCCGACCAAAAGGGTTTATCAACCAACAGCTTCTAACAAAACATGTTTTGAACCATTACTACGATTCCAACGAGAGTAACTTACATTCCTTAATCCTTCTTCTTGTTCAGAGCTCCTCTTGGAATCTTGCTCAAGACTTTACTCAAAACCTTCTCATCGAGTACTGCATATTGCTTCTTGATCTCCTTCATAGCCTTCTCGCCAAAGGCATCGACTTTGTCCTCATACTTTTCGTAAACCACAGGAATGGTGAAGAGAAGAACAGTAGCTGGAAGCAAAAAAAAAAAAAAAGAGAGGCTAATTATCAAGCTATGGAAGTGTGATTCCTGTCAGATTGAAAGCAATAAGATGCATATGAATCATTACCAATATAGAACAATGTCAAGAAGTTGCAGCAACTGCCAATAATGGACAATACCCACAAGCCAGCAATTACCTAAAAGATGTGCAAGCAGGTGTTAGCATTTACTAGGAACATAAGAAAAAGGAAAAAGAAACCGTTTTGCACCGAGGTAAATAACATGAAAGATAGATACCAAGATAAATTTCTTGAGATCTCTTCCTGAAGCAATGTTCCTAAGAACGGTAAAGCCACGATTGATTTCAATCCTTAATCCAGAAACAAGTTGAAGGACAGGATCCTCAGGGATGTGAACTTCCGGGATGTGAGGAGTTGACCTGAGAATGTATAAACAGTTAATCAAGCAGTAGTTGATGCATCGTTATCTCATACACCAAGGATGTTTCAAAAACTTACTTGTGGATAAAGGTACAAGCATTAGACCACAAGAACAATGCTGCGAGAGCAGCCATGGCAAAGTGACAGAGAAAAGTGAGGAAATGGTATTCGATTAACTCGAATAGTACCCAAGAGGCAGTTATAGCCCCAAAGACTCCACCAGATACCTTCTTGTTCCTCCAAAGGAAAATATCAGCAGCTACATGCAGCAAAAAATGAATCCAGATTTAACAAAGTTTTTTTCACAAGCGTTAAGCATATGTTCCACCAAACAAGATAATGAAGTACAAGAATTACATACACAAACTCAATTTCAGCTTTTCATATAAAGAGCAAAATCACTATGTAAACTACTCAGCTACCAAAATCACTATATAAGATACTCAATCGAGCGAAATCACTATGTAAACTTGAGCAAAACAACTGTATAAGATACTAAATCGAGCAAAAACAGAGTTCAATATCAGTTTCAGATAAGAGCAAAATCACTATGCAAACTACTCAATCGGGCAAAATCACTGTATAAGATACTAAATCGAGCAAAATCGATATGTATAAGATACTAGATCGAGCGAAGTCGCTATGTAAACTACTCAATCGAGCAAAATCACTATATACTATACTAAATCGAGCAAAAAGCAGAGTTAAATTCGAAGATATAGAGATAGATCCATACGTTTGCCGCCACCGAGAACCTTATGAACAGGTTTCTCCCTTCCGAAAAGTCGGTAGATCTTTGACTTGAAGGACGACGACGAAGACGATGTAGATTTCTTATCGTCATCGGAATCGGAAAGAGAAGAGGAGTCACCATGGCCATGGATCTTCTCGACAATCTTCTCCAAGATCGATTCCTCGTGCTTGTGGTCTTCCACCATTGTTGTTGATTCTAGAAACCTCCGAGAGAAAAAGAAAAGAAAAAAAACCCTAATTCGTTTACTTGGTTTTTTGAAAGAATCGAAGAGAGTGTGTCTGTGAGACAGTGACAAATAAGAGAGCGTGTACGTCAGATTCAATCTCATCCGTTGATTTGAGAATCTCAATCCAGTCCGTTGGATGGATTCGGATCCGGGCCTCGAGTAGGTGACTGTCCACGGTGGAAAATCAAATTGTTTTTTTTTTTTTGCAGCAGATTTAACATATTTGGCGTGGAACTAACGGTCGTTAATCGATGTGAATAATTTCCGGTAACGTTACCGTGGAACGTTAGATGTCGGCGGATTTCAAATGGGCTTGTCTGTATTAGGCCCTTTAATTACTTTGTTTAGTGTTTTACTATATTCTCCTGTCGATTTAGAGATGTCTAGTAGACGCCACCTAGCATGCTTTTTTAAACACTGTTTGTTTCGTAAGATATTATTACTAACAGACATCCTAAACTATTAATTTGAAATTAATTTAGCAAATATGCAACACTTTAGAACTAAATATTATATTTCATATTACAAACAATTGTTGTTAAAAGTAGTTAATTTATATATTATTAAAGATTAAACACTTGTTATTATACAATTTGGCATACAATATCGAAGATAGTGTGTTTGTTTCCAAAATGTATCGCAGCCGACCCGGAATATCTTGATAGTATTAAAGGGAACACTTTTAAAAAATAATTTTATATTTAATGAATGAAAGTAATTATGTAAAAATGAGTAGTTTGGAAATATTTGTTGATATATTTTTCATATATTTTTACATATTTATATTGTTGAAAGAAATGTCTTATTTTTTTCATAATCCAATTAAACTAATATTTATCAAATATTTAAGTCACTTAAGTTATACTATATTTTATGAGATCGTATAGTGTGAAACACTAAAAAGTTCTTATCCAAAACTGGTCCGGGGTCATATATATTCTAAAAGTTGTTTTTAGCCAATTAATAGTAAAGAAAAAAAAGAGTAGACTGAAAAATGAAGAATTCAAATCTACCAACTCAATGTTATTCTATAAGGCTTATTACTAACTTGGGTTTGATCTTATCAATGTTGTTCGATTGAATATCAAAATATTGTAAAAGTTCCTTTAAAAAGAGAATTTCTGAAGTGATACATAATTATATATCATACTAGAATTTGAACCCGCGCACGCGCGGGATTTTTATTTAAAATATTTTTTTATTAATACAAATTTTTGAGCTCAAATATATTTATTGAAATTTTTGATTATAAATCTATATAAACACTAAACTTATTTTACTAAGTAACATACAACATATATATTATTGAAGATAATGTTTATTTGTGAGGGATTTTAGTTTAAATTTTTTAGGAATAAAAATCACTGAATATAAATATAATTAATCATTTCAAGTTTAAAAGATAAATCCAAATAAAAGTCATACTTATTTTACTAATCTATATAATATATATATATATATATATATTGTCTAGTGTCGCAATAATGTTTTTCTTATAAATCAATAATATATAACGTAGTAACAAAAAATGATTTAAAGAATCGTCCTCGAAGAGTACATTCCATATTTATATCCAATAAAAACATCATTTTAAATTTCTAACACTGAAGGTCGATCATTGACATAATTATAGAATTATTTATATATACGATATCCCATATTAAATGCAAATATACAAAGTTTCATGAACATTTTTACTGTATGTCGCTACAACGGAGTTATCCAAGTGCATCACCTGTCATAGTAAAATTTCCGACCAAGTCAAGAATGCGTAAAGAGTGAAATGATTAAACCCGACATCCGTTCACTAATCCAAGTTACACATATGTCTAAAATCCTTCATATGTTATTTTCAGATGTTAATTTTGTGATGCAACCTCAACTTCGTCTTCTAAAAAAAACATGGTGTACTTTAGTAATATGTTATTTCTGGCAATGTTTTTGGTTAAAAGCATTTGATCATAAATTGATAAAATCTCAAGCATGTTATATATATATATATATATATATATATTTATTTATTTATTTATTTATCATGTTATAGAATTTTAGCTCCGGTTGATAATATGCATTCTGAGATATATTGTACATGTCACTTATTTATAACGACTTACATATCATTTTCTCTATATTTTGTGACCATTGATTTTGTGTTTTTTGGATGGATTAATTTTTCAATATTCTTTTTCATAGTTTTTCCCAAAAGAAAATTGTGACCCTTACAATATCTTTGTTTTAGATCAAAACTTTTAAGTTGAGTGAAGTTATTAATCTTTTATTTTTCTATCAGTGAAATTGTTTCGTAGAAACTAATATTTCACTTACATTTTATTTTTATATTTAGAATTTTATAAATACAATTACATAATTTATTTTTTTACTCCACCATGTATTAAAATCTTAATTATATTCTAAAACTTATTAACTCATTCTAAATTTTGGAATATGATCATTTTTGGTTAAAATGAATAATAATATTATTACTAAAATAAATCAATAGTATTATTTTTACTATTTTAAAATATTCATTTATTTAAAACATTTGGGTTTAATATGGGCTTTTAAAGTGTTATGAATGAATGTATTAGAATCTCTATAATGGATTAGTGTTTAGGATTAAGCCCAAATAAAAAGAATGAGTTGCTGATGTGGCAGCATGAGGAGTGAGGAAAGGTAACTTTATATATATAGATTAAAAAAAAAAAAAACTGAGATCGTAATAAGAATTACTTCATAATAAGTGAAACTAATCATTTGCTTTAACACTAATGATTAAAAAAAGATTAAAAAAACTGATATCAATATTATTATATTACTAAGATTGAAGTTCCTTTTAAATGTTGATAGTGTATAAATAGTATCACATGAAAGAATTAAATGAACTGATGTTGCTTGTCGGTTATTATTCTCTCCGGTTTTTTTTACTTGTCGTTCTAGAGCTTTCCTCACGAAAATAAATCAATATTCTAACCTATCTATTATACCTTTTCTCTAATACATTTTCTAATTTTTTCATTGGTCAAAACATTAAAATAGTTGGGATAAAATTGATATTTTTACTAAATATATGTATTGGAAACCTAAAACGAATTGGAAAACAAAATTTTTACTCTAGAATGACAACTAAAAAAACTAGAGGAAGTATTTTTTTGTAGAATATGTTACAAAATTATATTCAGATATTTATTTATTGTTTATTGTTTTGATATGAGCATTAAATTGCTTTCATTTGTGGTTTTATTGAATTAATAGCATTATAATCCAATATTTTTTATTTAAATATGAAAAATGTGCCTAAGTTAAAGTTGTATTTTCCTAAATTTGTTTGCCTTACTTATCTTTTGATTAAGTAGTTAAAATATTATCACCTAATTATTTATTTTAATTGTGAATGTTGAATGGTTCAGTTTAACTATATTAACATATGGTTCAGTTAAATCATTTAAGTGAGGTAAAATGAAATCTCTATAAAATAAATTGTTTTTTTAAGTGAGGTAAAACATTGAAACAAATGTCTGATATATTTATTTGATTTTAATTTTTATTTATTGTACAAAAACAAAGAAAAATATACAAAAATTTGTCTAATTTTAAGTTGTATTTTGGTAGCTACGAAATTAGACATATTTTTGTATATGTCTAAATATGTCTAAGATTTTACCATCAGTTGTATTTTCGTAGCTAAAGAGTGCCACTCATTCAAAACCTTATCTATCTTTTTCATAGTGTAGTTAAAATTATAGAAGATATATGTTGCTCAACTAATTAATTTAAAAACAAAAAATCCATGTGGTCCTTACTTAGAAAAATATGTGTTGATGCGCTTCTACGAACGATAAAAATACAACACATTACAATTATCCTTTGGTGTAAATTATTACTATTGTTTTTTTTTTCTTATTTATAGAAAAATGGCTCTACGTCTCTCACTCTCTTGTTATATATACAGTATAGTATCAATACCCGGACAAGTACATCTCTGTGGTGGTGAGACATGGATTCATCACTTAACATCATCGAGGTGGCACAGGTCACTCCTTCACACTCCGAATCGTTTGAGTCACTCACTCTTCCGCTCACCTTCTTCGACCTTGTCTATTTCAAGTTTCGCCCCGTTGAACGAGTCATCTTCTACAGACTAACCGACGCAACTCGCCTTTTCTTCGACTCGTTCATCATCCCCAAACTCAAGACCTCTCTCTCCTCAGCGCTCTTTCACTATCTCCCACTCGCCGGCCAACTCGTATGGGAACAACATGATCCTAAACCTAGCATTGTCTGCTCCCAAAACGACGCCGTCTCATTCACCGTCGCCGAGTCAAACGCGGATTTCTCTCGTTTATCAGGCGACAAACCATTCCCATCCGCGGAGTTGTGCCCCTTAGTCCCCGAGTTACAAAGCTCCGACGAGTCTGCCTCCGTTGTGTCGTTTCAAGTCACGCTATTTCCAAACCAAGGGTTTTGCATCTGCGTAAAAGCACACCATGGCGTTTTGGATGGAAAAACGACAACCATGTTTCTCAGATCTTGGGTGCACATATGTAAGCATCAAGATTCTTCTCTACCGCAGGATTTACTCCCAACTTACGATCGTACGGTCATAAGAAGTCCAAAGGATAGTGAAAATAAAGTTTTGAATGAATGGCACTCTTTAGCTAAAATCTTAGCTGGTGGTAAAGAACCAGACAACCCTAAGAGTTTAAAGCTTCAACCGTCAATGAAGATTCGACCGAACGTTGTCCGATACACTCTCGAGCTCACTCGAAATGATATCCAAAAGCTCCGTGAGAGACTAAAGAGAGAGTCTACCTCATCCTCATCCTCATCCTCAAAGGAGCTTCGCTTGTCGACGTTTGTTATTGCTTACTCGTACGCGTTTGTGTGCTTAATAAGAGCTCGAGGCGGAGAACCGAAAAGACCTGTTGGATATGGTTTCTCGGTAGATTGTCGAAGCCTCATCGATCCGCCAATCCCGAGTTATTTTGGAAATTGCATCTCTGGTTGCTATAGAATAATGTTGATAGCAGAGACGTTTATGGGTGAAGAAGGGCTTCTGGCTGCTGCAAGAATGGTCAGCGAATCGATCGAGGAATGGGACGAGAGTATGGCGTGGAGGATTCCAGATTGGGTTGGATATGCAACTCTGCCACCAGGGTCACAAAATATTATAGCTTCTGGATCTACCCGATTTGGAGTATACGAGTTGGATTTCGGATGGGGTAGACCTGATAAAGTGATGATTGTATCGAATATTGGTCAAGGCAATGTGATTTCTATGGCGGATAATAGAGATGGGAAGGGTGGTGTGGAGATTGGCTTCTCACTCAAGGAACAAGAAATGGACGCACTGATTGTTTTACTCCATCATGAACTAAATAATTAATTCACCTTTCCTTTGTACATGAATAAAATTGTTTCTCTGTTTGCTTATATGGATATGGTATTGTGGCTTTTTATGGTACATTGGTATTTGAATTTATCTTCCCAGATCAGTCAAACAAATTTAAACCCATTTTATTATATTTTGACCAAGATATTGTGCTCACTCCAATTTTTTGAGGTCTCTAAGTTTTGTGTGTGCCAAATCCATAATGAAATAGAATGATATTTAGTGCTTCATTTTGTGTAAAATTTACTTGCCGTGGGATTATAATTATCTAGAGCAAAAAATGCAAGAGAGTGGTAGAGATAATTGAAATAACACCTTAAAAATAAGTGGGAATGAAGAAAAAACAAAGCTAGTTTAAGTGTCATAAAAGTATGTGTATATGTATGTCTATGTTGTGGTCAATTGTCATGGCTCATGGGTCCTTGATAATAATTAGATAAAAACTTTCTAATATGCCGACCAAAAAAAAAAAAAAAAAGTTGTGTAATTTTACGCTCTATGGTAGTATCTAAGAAATGGAATCAACATAAGCAATCAGTGGCTCTGTTTTGAGTTATCATTTCTAGAAGTATTTTAATGTTATTTTTATCATTATTGTTTCTACAAAATTGAATACTTTCTACGCCGCATTTATCCCTCCACCAAAACATTACCAAAGAAATGGATTCATCACTGAATATGATCCACGTGAACAAAGTCACTCCTTCAAACTCTAACTCGTTATGAGTCACTCACTCTCTCTCTCACTTTCTTCGACCTTCTTTTTTTTTTTTGATCAAAGGGGTGTTCTCATTTCATTAATCCGAACGAAACATACAGAACATAGATTGTTTGGGATACAAAAGACATAAAGCAGTGAAAGAACAGAGATAGATAAATGCAGTCGATATGAAGAGCTTGAGAGCTATGAACCACCTGCTAAAAAGCAATATGGGACTTGTAAGGTCAAGGCAAATCGATGCAGACTCCATGAGCAGGTCAAAGGAGTATGAAGCCACTGTCTTGAATCTTCGAAGACTTGGCGGAGATGAGAATGACAAAGCTACATTGCCAAAGGTTCGAGCCTGGGTGTTGAGGCTCTGATGACCGGTTACTACACAGGTAGTTGATGGTCCAAGGTTGATAGAGTATGCCGTTAGAGGGTTGTGGTAACCAACACTTCTTTGAGTGAGGGTCATAATGCCACTAACCTTTAAGGTGAAATGCGGGGACTTCAAAAAGTAGCAACTATGCGGTTTAAGGATCATTAAGGTTTGGTGAAGTATGGACAGGGCAATGGTGGAGCACCGGTAATCACCACTCCATAGAGATGGGATCATGATGCCAGGCTGCACCAAATTGCCTCCATAAGGATCATCCCTAAGGTATCCAACGAACAGGGTTTTCAAAAGATTCCTAAGCCATTCTAGCAACGATGTTGGTTTAAGGTTCAAAAGCAGTCTTCGGGCTAAAGAGACTATTAAACTAAACACAGCTTGCTTAGGGTGGGAAGGAGTAGAGTTCAGCTCAAAAACGGATACGAACTGGTCTCGACACAAAGGATTATCGGACAAACTAGAAAGAACCAGGAATCTGTTCTCGAGAATTACTCGACTTGACCAAACAGACAACAACGGTGCTAACAGGTTTGAGCTCGATATATCTTTATCTAACTCGGGTCGGATTAGGTACCAGTACGGGGTTATGACATAGTTTAACCAAGGTAAACTATCTACCAGGTAGCTAAGATATGAGTGGAGATCAGACCTGGGCCAGGGAGGTGTCGTCAGGGAAGTAGACACCGCCGGATTTGTTGAACTCTCCATCAAGATCTTCCATGGCTCCGGCATCAAAACAGAGCTCTCGTCCATCTGCAACCAAGTAGAACACTTGGAGAGTGGATGTAGATCCGAGGAGCGGAGAGGTGTTGCAGTTGATCGCGGGATGTGCCAGATCGAGGAGAAGAAATCACGGTTACCGGGGTGTTCTAGGGTTTGTGGAGGCGGTTGCAAGATCAGGGGATCAAAGTCGCCGAGAGGGGTGGACGGAGGTGGAGGGAAAAGGGAAACGAGCTGAAGCTTACGCATTGCCGGGGTCGAGATCTGAAATCTCAAAAGGCCTCCGGTGAAGAGAACAAGAACCAAGAGAGATATGAGCGGAGAGAGGAGAAGACGAAGGTTACAGATCCAAGGCCCAGCGGCGCCGATCGGTCTCGACGCCGCCGGGGGAAACGTCCTCGGTGGTTGTGCCAGAGAGAAATATCGGCTAGGGCGAACTAGACACGACAGAATGTATTTTCATCTGTTATTTGCACTTTCTTCGACCTTCTATGGTTCAGAATTGTTGAGATTTGAGTTCTTGATTAATTCTTGCAACAAGAAGAAGTCGTGAAACAAGTCAGCAAGACGCAGTTAGGCTTGAATGTTTTCGTAATAAGAAGTTGTAATGGACATAAAACAGGCCCAAGTGAAGTGTTGTTTTGTTTAGTTTTTTACTAAGTGTAAGTTAGAATTGAAGTGAGTTAAAATATTCTAAGGAGAGTTCTAGTGTGTAAGGGTCATGATTAGGTCTAAGTGAAAATCTGCAAGTGTGAGTGAAGTGAGGTAGTATATCTGTATATGTATGTGTAATGTGTGTGTTATTGTAAGAAATATATCCAAGCTTAATATAATGTAGTCGTTTAAGTTAAAAAGTGTTCTTATGTTTCTCTTTTAAAGAAGAACAAAAACAGAGTGCCTCAAAGAGAGAGAGACAGACATAAAGGAATCAGAGGAATTTAACTTTTGTGAGTGTAAACAAATGTTAGATGTGGACCATGTGGTGGATTCAACAAGAATGCTTGGAGTCGAATGGGGCATCTTCTTTCAACTCACCGAAGCTACTTGCTCGGTCGCTCTTTTTTCAACTGATCAGTTATCGTCCCAAACTTGGAAAACCTCTATTCTGTTGAACTAGTATAGCTACTAACTCGGGAATGATAATATGAGGAGGGCGAAACAAAGAACTTTTATTAAGATAGTTAAAGATCGTCGAATTACAATATAACCGTTATAAGCCGTTCAGCGAATTACAGAGAATAGTATTCTCAAAATGACTAACTGCACTATAGCTTAGAATCGGATTTACTCCTGACTCTGGCAAAATGTTACTTGATGCTTTCTACAAGCTGCTCTTTCGATATTTATAGCTGATGGGACCGCTTCGTCTCCCTGCCTCGGGATCGATGTGGGATTGTCTCCAAGTAAGGTCGGCGGTCGTTCTTATGCAGGCCATCGTTTGTTGGGCTGTCCGTCTCAATGGGGCCTTCTAGGAGCTTGTCGGCCCGATAAGAGAGTTTTGGTCAGCCTATATTCCTGGACTTTGGGATGACTATTTCGATAATGGACCTGTAGGAAAGCCTGTTAATGCTGGGTGAAACCCATATCCAACAATTGTCCCCCATTAGTTCATTGTGGTCAGCCTTGGGCCAATGAGCTTGTTCGGGAATTATTAGGTCTGGCTCATTATTGAAATGTCAGCCTGAGATATTATACTTTGTCAGGGAGAAGAAAGTCGAAACGTCGCTCCCTAGGGTTACGTCGTTTCGCGCCCAATCACCGCTTTAAGGGTTTCTTCCCCCGCCGCTTATAAAAGGAGACTCCTTAGGGTGCCCTCTTCACTTCTTCTCCAGCCGTAAAAATCGAGGTAAACCTTCTTTCTCTTTCTTAGAACGTTTCTCTTTTTTCCTCTTCTTTAGCTCTCCTTAGGTTTTTAGTGTTGGTTATATTTGTCCCCAATCGGGTTTGTTGTTGTAATTGTCGATTCGAATTCGATGTCGGGTTCTTGTGAGGAATATTTAAATGAAAGCTCGCCTGCTGGTTCCTCTGAGGCTAGTCCGTCAGTGCAGGCTGCCGATTCGCCTGATTCCGGAGCCTCGGCGGATTCGTCCAGGCTCCATAGACGAAGTAGGAGGGTACAGTCACAGACTCGTTCTCCGGTACTTAGGGTTGACCCGGAATTCTATATGTCTTCCAGAGTTCCGGTCAAACCACAGGCAGATGATCCTACTCCTGATCGAGTTGGCTCCCCCGATTCGCCCCATTCTCGCGATGAAGCCAGATCTGCTCATTCATCTAACAATGTCTCTCTTGACGACGAGATTGAGATTGGTGAAGGAACTGATTATCCGGACGCGCCTTTTGACTCGGGGGAGTCACTTTGCGATGCTGATTCTCTCTCTGCTATGAATGACTTTTGTAACTCTCCCCGGCGCGTTTTTGTTGTATGTCAAACTCCTGAGGAGCGTGTATTTAAGTGCCCTGATAGGTATATTAGTTTATATGAGCCGTTTTTTACAAAGGGAGGCCTCCGTTTCCTGATTCCAGCCTTTCTGATGGAGTACTGTTGGCGTCGTCAGATTGCTATTACGCAGCTCACCGTTCATACAATCCGCAATATGGTCGGTCTTAAACACCTTGCTGACCAATGCGGGGTCAAGCTGACTGCTTATTTTGTCGAGGACATGATGCGTTTTACTAGGCAGAAGGGGTTTAACGACATTTGGTATGCTAGTACGACACCCGGGTATAAGCTGATGGACCATCCGCCGTCGAAAACCCACACCTGGCTGAACAGATACTTCTACGCTAAGGTTGACGATGCCTTGGTAGAGGATACGTCAATAGGTTTTAAGACTGAGTGGAATTTGTCCCCTGGTAGTTTCTTGGGTGATCCTTATTTTCTTCTTTTGCTTTGGTTGTTGACTGCTAATTACTTTGTTTTTGTTGATTTTCAGATTTAGTTGATAAGTCCGCCGATCCACCGACTCCTGATTTCTTTGAGGTTCGCGATCTTTTAAGGAGGCATACGGTTCTTGACTGGAGAACTATTCCACAGCTAGACCAAACTAGGGGCAGGAAACCATCAAAAGGTACTGTCTTGTTGTGTTTGTCGGTTTTTGTCCGACTTATTTAACGCATCTCTTTTATTGAGGATCTTAGTTTTGCGTTGATAGGTGGCGCGAATCAAGCAAAGATGGTGAAAATGGGTGTTCCCAAGTACTCCGGTAAGCCGGTCTCGAAGAAGAAGAATGCCGCGGAAGAGAAGGAGCTGCAGTTGGCTCTGAAGAAGAGTCTAGTTGATTATTCGTCCATTCAGAGTTCTCGCGTTGGGGGTGCCTCGGGCAGCTGATCTTCAGACGGTAACAAGTCTTCGCGAGACAAGGGGAAAGTCAGTGATGCTGTTCGGCAAGATAAGGATATGATCCCCATCGATCTCACGGTTGAAAAGGATCGCTCTTTGATATATCATGGTTTTTAGGTGTTTTTAGCCATGATATAAGTCTTATATATAGAGTCTTTTGGTGTTTTTAGAGTCTTTTTGAGTTTTTATAGGATTTAGCATGAATGGGAGCTTAATGGAGCTAAATATGAAGATTTGGAGCTTAATCAAACATTGAGGCTGAGCTACAAAGTTGGGAGACGAAATTTAGAGAGTGCATCGATCGACACAGTATATGCATCGATCAATGCTAGGCCAAATACGAAATCGGAAGTTTCCCACAAGTTTTGAAGATTGACAAATCTGCCTCAAAGTCTTCCATATTTGCATCATTGATCCCTAGACGTGTTTAGGAATATAAATAAGATTTTTATGGTCACTGTTTAGACCTAAGCTTTATTTTTCCCTTTAACTTTTTGAGAGCAAAACCCTGAGAGATTTTTAGAGAGGTTTTGGAGAGAAGAATCAAGACTCCTTCAGAGAAGATTCAGAACTCTTTAATTTCTTCCTTTAATCTCTTAATGCAATTTATTCAGAAGATGTTTTGTGTTTCATTGATTATGTCTGAGTAGATCTGCTTGTTAGGTTTAGGGTTTCTCATTAGGGATTTCATGGATTATTAGATCTGTTAATTTAGGATTCATTATCTTTCTTGTTCTTCACCATAGGTTCATTATCAAAGATCTTTACGCTAGATCTTTGATTAGTCATCTGGATTTAGATCTTAGGATTATTAATTGATATGGGAATATAATTGATTTTCCTGATAAAACCTTTTGATGAGCAAAATTATTTCTTGCAAAGAGATTTGATTTAATAATTTTGTGAACAATCTAAACTTGTTTTTAAAGCTGATTTATTACCTAGAATTTTGCAAAGAGATTTGGATTTTCTGGTTTTAAATTTAGATAATATTTGCAGTGAGAACTGATTTATTTTATAGTTGTGTTTAGAGTTCAAGAACGGTGCTTAATTGTTGAATCCTGCTTGTTTAATTAATTGATCTGATTTTTCCATGATTTCCTGAGAATTTCCCTAGGCCTAGCGTTTATTTCATCTGAATTTACATCTCTTTTATTTTCTGCATTGCTATTTAAATTAATATTTCTGTTTAGCATAATTAAAAGATTATTAAATCTATTGTGTGAATCTAGAATTCTTGTGGATTCGATCCCTAAGTACTACAATTGACCTCTTAATTTGAGAGAGTAGCTCTAGGGTAAATTTGAGCATATCAAATTTTGGTGCCGTTGCCGGGGACTCTTTTGATTCACCATTAGATTAAAGTCTTTGATTTTGTCTAGATTTTTATTTTTCTGTTTTACTCACACGCTTTTGTTTCTTTTCTCTTGTGTGTTTCAGGTACATGCCTAAGCCTAGCACCAGGAAAAATCCTACTGGTCCGGTTATTAAGCTTACAAACCAAGAATTAGGACAACTAGAGCGTGATAACACAAAAGCAGCCAAATCAGCAAAGATGGCCAACTTAATCATATTGAGACCTGATGAGGCTGAGGTTTTGAAGGATCAAGAGGGTAATGTGCGCAACGAACTGGGCCAAAAACTTGATGCTGATGGAAGAGTCATTCAGGAAGAACTCGTTGTGGCCGATGGGAATGCAGATGGCGTCGATCGACGCAACGATGGCATCGATCGACGCAACCAGGAAGGCATCGATCGATGCAATGCTGGTGTCGATCAATGCAATGCCATAGCCGATGCGGAGAATGTTCAGAGGCGACGGGACAACAATGGTGAACTTGTCAAGACTCTTGAGGACTTCAACAGACCAGACTTGTTCTATGAGAACCGCTCTGCGATTGTCCCTCCTCCATTCCCAAGGAATGACTTTGAGCTGAAGCCTGCCTACTTCGCTCTTGTTGGACAAAGGCCATTCCCGAACCTTCCAAATGAGAAGCCTCTAGACCACATAGAGCACTTTGAGGACATAGTTACAAGCATCAAGGCCAATGGAGTCACAGAGGACTATCTCTACTGCAAGCTTTTCCCATACTCTCTTGCTGGGGAAGCTTCTCATTGGCTAAGGCAGCTGAAACCAGGATCTCTGACAACCTGGCATGACATCAAGGTGGCATTCCTGAACTACTTCTATGATGATGCGAAGTCTGATGAGTTGAAGATTAAGCTCTCCACCTTTAGACCAGGACCAACTGAATCTTACAAAGCTGCTTGGGTAAGATTCAAAGCATACCAGAGAGATTGTCCGCATCATGGGTTTTCAGAGGTGCAGTTGATCAGTATCTTTTTCACTGGTATTGATTGGAGGTATCAGATGGCTTTGGATGCTGCTAGTGATGGGAACTTCAAGACAAGGTACCCAGATGATGCTGAGAAGTTGATAGAAAGGCTAGCATCAAACAACAGTACTAAGAATGCAGACTTAGAGCGGAAAAGAGCACATGAAGGCCATGATTCAAATCAGTTTGCTACGGTGAATGCTAAGTTGGATACAGTGCATAACCTTCTTGTTGGAAAGAAGTCAATCCATTTTGCTGAAGATGTTGAGATTTTTGAGCCCAAGCTAGAGACTACAGAAGAAGATGTCAATTTTGTGTATGGAGCTGGATATCAGACACAAAAATTTGGCAACCAGCAGGGCAGCAGACCTTACAATGGGAACTCTTCAAGCTACACTCCTAAGCCGGATTACCAGAAGCAACAACAGAACACCGGCTTTACAAGGACCTATGGTAATTCTTCTTATCAGTCTCCACCTCCACAGACTTCTGAGAGTCGAATGGAGGCCATGCTTGATCAGATTCTTCAAGGACAAGAGCAGTTTACAGGGACATTCAATGGGAAGATTAATAATGTCTACAATGAACTGACTGGGAAGTTTGATGCATTAAATACTCATGTCAAGAAGCTAGAGAATTAAGTTATTCAGACTGCTGGGTCTGTTAAAAGACAAGAGGAACTTCTTTCTAGAAGAACAAAGATGGATCCAAGGCATGCTTGCAATGCAATTCTGGTGAATGAAGGAGAAAACCATCATACGACGAAGGTAGAACCAGCATCGATCGACGCCATCACAATGCATCGATCGATGCAGTCACCATCTATCGAGCCGAACTCAGTCCAGAATGAGAGCATCGATCGATGCTACATCAGTATCGATCGACACCCCCCACAGACAGCTACAGTTTCTGTTCCAGTTCCACCATATGATTCACAAAAAGCTTACAAGCCTAAGGTTCCTTTTTCTAAGCCTAGGAGGTTTAAGCAGGAGCTTGAGGAAGCTAGATGCAAAGCTATGATGGATAAGGTGATGATAGAGATGCCATTAATTGATGCAGTCAAGTTTTCTCCTAGTATTAAGAGATATGTGAAGAGAATGGTCACCAATGGTTTGAGTCCTAAGGAAGGAGCACTGCTTAGAAAGGATGTCAGCTCAATTATGTTGAACCAGCCTCCAAAGAGGAAGAAGGATAAGAAGCAGGAGGTGGTTGTCTCTAAGGAAGTAAGTGCAGTGATTCAGAGTAGGATTGCAGAGAAATTACCAGATCCTGGAAGTTTTGTGTTAGATTTCTCTATCTCCACATGAAGGTTTCCTCATTCACTCTGTGATCTTGACTCTAGTATTAACCTGATGCCACATTCTGTTGCTGTGAGACTTGGGATGACATATTTCAAGCCAACTAAGATCTCTCTTATCTTAGCTGATCGATCCCGCAGAATTCCTGAAGGTGTCTTAGAGGATATTCCAATCAGGATTGGAAATTGCATGATTCCCACTGACTTTGTGGTGCTGAAATATGACCAAGAGCCTAATGATCCTCTCATCTTAGGACGCTCTTTCTTGGCTACAGCTGGTGCAATCATAGATGTGAAGAAGGGACACATAGCTCTGAATGTAGAAGAGTTGGTTATGAACTTTGAGATGGACAAGCTGAGAAGAGCTCCCACTATTGATGGCCAGACATTTTCTGTGGAGGTTGTTTCTGATGATGATCTGATCATAGAGCTTCATGAAGACATTTCTGATGGGTATGTCAAAGGGTTGGAGACTGTTGAGAAAGTGAGCAAGCAAGCTGTTGAGCTTGAAGATTGGTGTGGAGATCATCTAATCATTACTAGAGATCATGATGAGGTTCTAATGCATGACAAATCGCTGGTAGATGATGTTTTTATGCTGGAAACACGGATTTCAGAGGAAAGCTGCAGAAACGTTCAAGAAACACGAGTTGCAGGCCAAGCATCGATCGATGCAGCTGTTGCATCGATCGACACACCTTCCAGAAACGGCTCGGACTTGTCCAAAACCGAAGATTCTCGCATTGGATCCTTAGCTGCAAGTCCTAGACCAGTTGTAAAGCTGAAATCTCACCATTCCACAGTCCAGAAGCCACAGGTAAGGCCAAGATATGCATCTTCTTCTCCCAAACCTTCTCCATTCATCAATAAGAATTTTAAAGATACAAAAACTGTTGTGCAGTTAACCAAGCCACGAGATTATCGTAGAGCGCTTGTTTCTTCTTTTGATGATTTTGCAGGACATAAAAGAAAGCCACCCGTACCTAAGTCCCGCCTTGGTCCTGTTCCTCATGTCCCTTGTAGACCTCATTCATCTGCTGCCTACACACCACCTTGGAGGAAGACGACATCCTCTCAGAAGCATTTATGCCATGTTCTGATCCACCGGATGCATGAGATATGACACAGTCAAGCTAATGACTGAAAACAAGCGCTTAGTGGGAGGCAACCCACTGGTAGGTTTTTCTTTTTCTTTTTTTCTTTTGATTTTTATTTATTTTTATTATATTCGCCAGTCTCGTACTTGATAGCACTGGGGACAGTGTTGGTTAAGTCTGGGGGAGGCAGTTACTAACTACGTTTTTGTTTTTGAAAAAAAAATGGTTTTATTGAGTCAAAATTTTGTTGGGAACTATGATTTTTCTTTTTAGTGTATTGTCTTGGTTGATTAATGCTGCAGATTGAATCCACAAATCCGACTAATGAAAAATCCAATGGCTGACCAGTGAACCAGAAACATCCGAATTTCCAACAGAACTCATAAAAGCTTGCGGTAATTTATGTACTTTTCTTTTTACCTCATCAAGGAGATTGATTTTCATAGAGCTTGACTCCTTGTTCATACCTGACAAGTAAGACTTCAGAAAGAAAATGGTACTCCTCTCCCTTATTCATGTTAAGAAAAATCCTGAGAGTTTTGTTAAAAAAAAAAAAATAGAATAAAAGATGAGATGATTTTGATCAGTTTAGAGAGGTAGGTAAATTACCTGTGACCTCATTATTCTACTCTTAAGTCAAATGATTACACAAAGCTTGGAAGCGAGGGGTAGGTAAATTACCGATGACCCCATTATTCGCCTACAACTTTGAGAAAAAAAAGAAAAAAAAAACAAAGCAAAGCTCTAAGGAAAATTAAAAAGAATAAGTCTGGGGGAGAGAAAGAGTACCACATGTGGTAAAAGATATGTCTTGCTTGTTATGGTATTGTATGGGAATGAGTCTAGAAGGTTCTTGACATAGATCAAATTGATGAGACCCACTGATGAAGGCTTAATGGAGGAAGTAGTGGAGTTTGGTTCAAATTTGGGATGCTATGAAAGTCAACGGAGAAGTACATGGTGGTTCGATTTGGATTTATCTGCTAAGCATGTGGATTAAGGTTTGGATGATCATGGCATCACTTTGAAAAGAAAATGAGTTCCTGCGTTTTCAAACCTCTTTCACAGATGAAGTTTATGTTTTGCTTGAGGGCAAGCAAAGGCTAAGTCTGGGGGAGTTGATATATCATGGTTTTTAGGTGTTTTTAGCCATGATATAAGTCTTATATATAGAGTCTTTTGGTGTTTTTAGAGTCTTTTTGAGTCTTTATAGGATTTAGCATGAATGGGAGCTTAATGGAGCTAAATATGAAGATTTGGAGCTTAATCAAGCATTGAGGCTGAGCTACGAAGTTGGGAGACGAAATTTAGAAAGTGCATCGATCGACACAGTATATGCATCGATCGATGCTAGGCCAAATACGAAATCGGAAGTTTCCCACAAGTTTTGAAGATTTAGAAAATCTGCCTCAAAGTCTTCCATATTTGCATCATTGGTCCCTAGACGTGTTTAGGAATATAAATAGGATTTTTATGGTCATTGTTTAGACCTCAGCTTTATTTTTCCCTTTAACTTTTGAGAGCAAATCCCGGAGAGATTTTTAGAGAGGTTTTGGAGAGAAGAATCAAGACCCATTCAGAGAAGATTCAGAACTCTTTAATTTCTTCCTTTAATTTCTTAATGCAATTTATTCAGAAGATGTTTTGTGTTTCATTGATTATGTCTGAGTAGATCTGCTTGTTAGGTTTAGGGTTTCTCATTAGGGATTTCATGGATTATTAGATCTGTTAATTTAAGATTCATTATCTTTCTTGTTCTTCACCATAGGTTGTTTTTAATGCTAGATCTTTGATTAGTCATCTGGATTTAGATCTTAGGATTATTAATTGATATGAGAATATAATTGATTTTCCTGATAAAACCTTTTGATGAGCAAAATTATTTCTTGCAAAGAGATTTAATTTCATAATTTTGTGAACAATCTAAACTTGTTTTTAAAGCTGTTTTATTACCTAGAATTTTGCAAAGAGATTTGGATTTTCTGGTTTTAAATTTAGATAATATTTGCAGTGAAAACTGATTTATTTTATAATTGTGTTTAGAGTTCAAGAACGGTGCTTAATTGTTCAATCCTGCTTGTTTAATTAATTGATCTGATTTTCCATGATTTCCTGAGAATTTCCCTAGGCCTAGCGTTTATTCCATCTGAATTTACATCTCTTTTATTTTCTGCATTGCTATTTAAATTAATATTTCTGTTTTGCATAATTAAAAGATTATTAAATCTATTGTGTGAATCTAGAGTTCTTCAGGATTCGATCCCTAAGTACTATAATTGACCTCTTAATTTGAGAGAGTAGCTCTAAGGTAAATTTGAGCATATCACTCTTCTTCAAGGAATTTGACTGACGCGATAGGGGATTCCAGCAAGCGCAAGGAGGCTCCATCTTGTTTTGATGGGGCCGTCGCGTTCAAAAAGCCTAGGACTTCCTCGCTGGATCCAAAGGACAAGGGTGTCCAACCTCCCTATTCTCTCCATTTCCGTTACGTGAAGGACACTCCCTTTCTCTCTGACAAAAGGGAATGTGGAGCTCTCTGACAAAGAGCCGGGCGACCGCTCCGAGGGGGATTTGAAGGAGGATGACATTTTTGACGAGTGGGCTCGGCATCACTTCCAGGTTCATCCTCTGTTTTATTTATTTATTTTTTTTTTGCTTGGCTCTGTTTCAGTCAGCGAGTTCGGCGTATTCGATGGCTTGCCGTTATGAACGTAGGCTGAAGGCTGCCGAACGTGAGACTGCTCTTGCCGAGACTGGACTGAAGGATTGCCAGAATCAGGTCAGCAAGTATCGATCTGAGTCGACCAAGGCTTGGCGAGAGCTTGATCGTCTGAAGGAGGAGAATCGCCAGCTGCAGGGGTCATTGGAGCGTTCTTGTGCCGACGTCACTCGTTTGGAAGCTTCCGCCCAGCGAGCTGCTGAAGAATTTGACCATCAGCTTAAGTCTGCAGTCGAGAAAAGGGGCGAGGAGGTACGCCATGAGGTGAGGGAGGGTTATCGTGTGCGGTCGAACCGGATTCGCCAACATATCTGGGACGTGAGGCGGGCTTTTAATCCAATGATGATGAAGGCGCAGGCGAATGGTATCTTGAAGCAGGTTGAAGACCTTGTAAACGATGGACGCCCAATTCCCGCTAAGACGGTCCAATTCGTCACTGATGGCTCGACCTTTTGGGACAGCATGGTGGAGTGTATTAAGATTTTTCTGCTTGTTAACGACGGGTATGTGGTGACCCCTACTGTCGAACATGTTGCGGCTAATCCTCGGCGTATTACTGGTTATGATGAGATCATCGATTTTGATGAGTACGGCTCGAACATGCCGTCTGCTGCTACTGAGACCGTGGAACCCAAACTGCCTGATGCTGATGAACAGGTTTCGGACGTTGAGATGCAGGTGATGCCGCAGGAGACGCCAGAACGAGATATTGTGACCGGCCTTGCTTTGGCGGATGCTGCTGTGGCTCTGATTTCTGAGGGGATTGAAGGTCATTCCATCAATATCGTCGGGCTCGTTAGTGATGCAGCCGTGGTGGATCCGCTAGCCCCCGGTCATGTTACTGCTCCTGAAGGCGAAACTGAAGTTTTGATTGAATAAGCCCTGCGTGGCTTTTAATAGTGTCGTCTGTGGCCTGCATCATTTTAAGACTTGTTTATGTGTTTCGTTTAACTTTCTTCTCTTTCGGATGGATTTTAACTTGAATATTTTGAGGGCGGTTTGTTTCTACCCCCTCCCTTTTGGTAATGACTGTTAATTTTGCAAAGTTTAAAATTGCCATTCTTGCTTTCTTTTTTTTTTACGAGCTGGGGGCGAGTTTTAGGCAAAGTTAGAATTTGTCATAGTCCCCCCCCCCTTTTTGACGAGATGGGGGCGAGTCTTAGGCAAAGTTAGAATTTGCCATAGTCCCCCCCCTTTTTGACGAGCTGGGGGCGAGTCTTAGGCAAAGTTAGAATTTGCCATAGTCCCCCCCCTTTTTGACGACCTGGGGGCGAGTCTTAGGCAAAGTTAGAATTTGCCATAGTCCCCCCCCTTTTTGACGAGCTGGGGGCGAGTCTTAGGCAAAGTTAGAATTTGCCATAGTCCCCCCTCCTTTTTGACGAGCTGGGGGCGAGTCTTAGGCAAAGTTAGAATTTGCCATAGTCCCCCCCCTTTTGACGAGCTGGGGGCGAGTTTTAGGCAAAGTTAGAATTTGTCATAGTCCCCCCCCCCTTTTTGACGAGCTGGGGGCGAGTCTTAGGCAAAGTTAGAATTTGCCATAGTCCCCTCCCTTTTGACGAGCTAGGGGCGAGTCTTAGGCAAAGTTAGAATTTGCCATAGTCCCCCCCCCTTTTTGACGAGATGGGGGCAAGTTTTAGGCAAAGTTAGAATTTGCCATAGTCCCCCCCCTTTTTGACGAGATGGGATTTTGACATGTTAAGTGGTTGCGACTCTCGGACTCTTCGGCTTCACCGTATTAAATGCTTGTTTTGAATGGTGAGTTGCTTTTCCAAGGCGTTTCTCATCATTACCGCGTGCAGATGTTGCGTGTGGCGCGATTTTTATTGCGAGGCTTTGATTGGCTGAGGAGGGAGGCACATTAAATGCGGGAAAGTGGACGGGCGTCTAATTAATGTGGTGTCGTTTCGCTTCTGCTCCGTCCTTGCTATATAAAGGGAGGTGTGGGTGGGTAAAAGTAGATCACGCAGCTTTCTCTCTATTTTCCCTTTCTTTTGGTTTGTTGGTAACCTCTTTTGCTTCATACTCTCCTTCCTCCTTTTCTGTTTGGTCATGAGTGATTCCGACGACTCGGGTGAATGGGTTCCGGTGAATCGCAACGACCGGATTGTCTTTGGTCGTCCTAGAACTGATCGTTCCCCGTCGCCAGTTCGTGTCGATCCGGCTCAGCCTAACGATGGGTCGGGACGTTTCGTTGAACCTCGTCCCAACGACCTGTTCTTCCCTTGGAGGAGCCCTCCGGTTGCTGCTGCATCACCTCCGTTTCGACCATTGCCACAAAACTTTGTGCCGGGTGTTGCTGAGATTCCGGTGGAGTTCATTCAATCCTTGACTCCCGATGAAAGGCGTTTGGCGGTTGGCTGGTTTAGGACGGTTAGTTTACCATGTTAAACTTATTACTGCCATGTTCGAGTTCCTGACTATTTTTTGTTTCTTTCCTTCTCTTTTTTTTATTGGTAGATTGAGACTCAACATTGCGCCTATCGTCGCCAGCATGAGTTTCTGGTCAAGCAGATAATGGACCTCGAGATGGGGATGCGGAAATTGGAGGCTGGGCCAGAGGACTGGGAGCAGTTTGGGTTCGGGAAGTTTCGTGCGATGCCTTTCTGGCTCCGCGATCGAGTTTGTGCCTATAGCCTTGGAATCCGTGGAGTTCGCTGAGGGTGTTTGGCGTATTATGTGTCTTATCGGTCGATGCACTGTTTTTTTTTTGGCACCTGTGTGTTGGGTTGCTAACTCGGAACCCTTGTTACGGTTGGTCGTAATCTGTGTTTTTGTTGAACACTTCACCCGATCGACGGGTTTTATTTTAAGATATTTTATGTTATATTTTGGTTATCCTCAACAGTGAGACGTCTCTCATCTTATTATGTCGAGCCGAAAGTCTTTGTTCGGAACCTCGTGTTATTGGTCTACTTTTGCAGGTGGTAGCTGTTAAATTTTGGGAGCGGGAAGGGTTGAGTTCGCGTATTAAAGCCCGGCTTATTCCCTACCTTAGGTCAAAGAGATTGCGCGCTGGTGGCGGCTTATTTTGCTTGTCGGCCTTGGTTCGTTTGCGAGCAATGGTTGGAGCCCGGCTTATTATCTACACTTCGCGTGGAGTGTGGCTTAATTTATTTTATTTTTAGTCGGAACAACGGGCCAAATTGCCGACCTTATTTGGATGTATGCTTTGTTTTGGTTGTTATTCGTGTGATATTTGTCGATTTTGTAAGACAGCAAGCTTAAATAAAAGAAATGTGGAAGTTTACCAAAGAAAATTTCATTCATAAGTAGTGGCTGCACCTTTTCAGGTTGCCTACGTACCTCTTTTTTTGAGGATCAAGCCGATCGTAGTTCAGGTTACATAGATATTAAATACTCCTAGATAGAAATAGAAATATAATATATGGTTTTTTAGTAGAAATAACGCTTAAGATTGCCAGCGTTCCAGGATCACGGGATTGCTTCGCCGGACATGGTAATTAGCTCGTAGACTCCTGGGCGGACGACACTTGGTACGGCCCTTCCCATTTTGCACCGAGTTTTCCGGCGTTGAGTTCGGCGGTATTTTCGAACACCTTGCGTAGAACAAGGTCCCCCTCGCTGAAAGATCGCATGTTGACCTTTTTGTTATAGTGACGAGCTGCCGCTTGTTGGTAATTCTAAATCCGGAGCATGGCATGGTCTCGCAGCTCTTCGATCTCGTCGAGGCTGTCGTAGAGCATTTCGTTGTTTAGCTCGGAATTCTTGACTAGCATGGTCTGGCGTAAACTGCCGACGCTCACCTTGGCCGGTGCCATTGCTTCCAGGCCGTAGGCTAGTGAGAATGGTGTTTGTCCCGATGCTCTTCGTGGAGTTGTTCGGTGAAACCATAGCACGCCGTCTAGCTCGTCGGCCCAGAGTCCTTTCTTTTCTTCATGTCGCTTTTTTAAGCCATTTATGATCTTCTTGTTGGTTGCCTCTGCCTGGCCGTTACCTTGAGGGTACCTCGGAGTTGACTTACTGAGGCGGATGCACCAGTTTGTGCACAAATCATCGAATTTCTTGGATATGAACTGCGATCTGTTATCAGTTACGATCTTGTAAGACAACCCGTGTCGGCATATTATGTTTTTCCACACTAAATTCTGGACCTCATTCGCTTGGATTTTCTTATAGGACTCCGCTTCAACCCACTTGGTGAAGTAGTCAGTTAATATAGGAAGGAATTTTTTGCCGTGCGAAGCGGGCAGTGGTCCGACGATATCCATTGCCCATCTCATGAATGGGTATGGCTGTAACACCCGCAAACCGAATTTGTGGTATTTTGGTAAGGGTGTCGATCGACACCTTCTCGTGGGGCATCGATCGACACCAGTTGTGGCCAGTTTGGTCTGTTCATTTTTTTAATTGTCCGGTTTGCGTGGTTAGTTTAGGAAATCCCTAAATCGAGTTGTAAAAAGGGGAAAACGACCTAGGGTCGTGTTTTTGTGTTATTTGGCCGCTGTTAGAGAAAAAGAAAGAGAGAAAGGTGTTCTTGAGCTTTTGGGAAGAGATTGAGAGATTCCTTGCTGTTCTTGGGAGATCTAAGGCTGGGAAGGAGGTAGAAGCTTGCTAGGGGTGAGGGAATTCGTTCTTGTTGGTCAGAATCTTCTTGAAAGAGGTGAGTGCATGACCATGGCTTATCTAAGCTAAGATCTCTAGATTCTATGTGATTTGGTGCTTATGTGGTTGTTCTTTGAGTTCTCTATGATATTTCGTTGCTGTCTGGGCTGGGTTTGGCTTCTGGGAGTGCAAGGAGCGGATTGGAGAAGATTGGAGGCGAGATTCGGAGTTTCTGATCGAGGAAATCGCTGTTCGACATCGGTGTCGGTCGACACCTGTTGGGGTGTCGGTCGACACCAACGCGAGGACGGCTCGGGGCTTTGGTGAGGGTCGATCGATACCATGTGGAGGTGTCGGTCGACACAAACTAGGGTTTTCGGGAGTGTCGGGCAGGGTGTCGGTCGACACCAGTTTGGTGTCGGTCGACACCAGATAGTCAGTGTCGATCGACACCATATGGTGTCGGTAAACACCCCTTGTTCAGTTACGTTGGATGTTGCATGCTATGTATATTGCCTGGTTTGTTTTATTGATTGTTGTTTGTGGCATGTAGAGATCTTATTGCTTGTGTGTATAGCCCAGTAGATGGGAGGATTGCCTCACTAAGTATTTGTGATAATACTTACGCATCTCAATTGTTGTTTGTGGTGTGCAGGTATGTGACGTGGAATCATGGCGATGATGGGGAGGATGATCTAGGGTTTCGTTTGTGTGTTTTTGGTCATGTTATTAATGTTGGAACCATTGATAGAGTCTGTTAGGTTGTTGGATAGAACGATTAAGAATGTGATTGCATTGATGATGTGTTGGTTCTGTATGTTTGGAATGTTTCCGCTGTGCATATTGGTTGTTATTGGTTTAACGAGGAATTGTGGTTTGGGTGGTTTAACTAAGTAGTATGATATGCTTATTTATATATTGTATTATATTATTATTAAAAAGGAAAAAAAGCTCGGTCGTTTCATTTTGGTATGAGAGCCCTTACGGTTCTAGGTTTGGGTTCGCTAGGTTTCTGTTGTGATGTTTTGGATTGCATGTTTGGATTGATTATGTGAGTTAGTCAATTGTGTGTGGCATGGAGTCCTAGAACATCCTCTTCGAGCCTATTGGTGATTCCACGGTGAGTTTCTGTTTCTGTGTTAAATAGTAATTGTTTGCTTAGCCTTTTGTTCATGGTAGTGCAGATGATTAGAGGGGATGCTGTTGCTGGTCAAGGTCGTGGACGCGGTCGTGGTCGCGGTCGTGGTCGTGGTAGGGGGAGAGCCCCAGTGGTTAGTGAGACCGAGGACCAGAGTGTGACAGCTGAGGGTGTTGGCGAGTCGTAGGGTGTTCCGGGGGATTCAGTGAGTGTGGCTGGAGGGGGCGGTGTTGATGCTCCAGTGGTCAGTGATGCTCCAGTGGTCCCGGGTGTGGGAGCCCCAGCGGGAGGAGTCCCTGGTGTTGACATTGCGGCTTTGCTAGCACAGGTGTTGGAGCGGTTACCACCTGTGGTACCGGCTCAGGCTCGGGTAGTGCCACCAGTGGTGGTGGAGGAGCGGCAGCCAGTGGCTGCGGATGTGGGGGTCCATGGTCGATATCTCACCATGTTGACAGAGATGGGCAAGTTGCGTACTGAGCAGTTCCCAGGAGGTGTAGATCCTACTGCTGCGGATGCGTGGAGGACGAGAGTGGAACGTAACTTCCACACTCTGAGTTGTCCTGAGGAGTTCTGGGTAGACATAGGGGTCTACTTTTTGAGTGGTGATGCTGAGTTGTGGTGGAGATCTGTGGCTGCTAGGAGGGTGCAGCGGGAGATGACTTGGGCTGACTTTGTTTTGGAGTTCAACCGCAAGTATTTTCCTAGAGAGGCTTTGGATCGTTTGGAGGTGCAGTTCCTTCAGTTGTCTCAGGGGACACGGTCGGTGCGGGAGCTGGATTTAGAGTTCAGTCGACTTCTGTGTTATGGGGGTCGGGCTATGGAGTCTGAGGAGGCTCAGATCAGGAGGTTCTTGAGGGCTCTTCGTGATGACTTGAGGGTCCATTGTAGGGGATGTAGTTATTCTACGCGAGCAGAATTGGTTGAGACTGCAGCAGAGATTGAGCTGGATATCCGGGCACAGTCAGTGGTGGTCAGTCCAGCGGTTCAGACAGAGGAGACTTCGGAGCAGAACCATCCAAACAAGGGTAACAAGTCGGAGCAAAGGCATAAGAGGAAACGGGAAGACACGTCAGGTATGCAGCAAGGTGGGCGAGGGTGCTTCGGATGTGGGAGCAAGAACCACAGGTTGGCAGACTGTCCCAAGAAAGGTGATCCACAAGAATATCGTCGATCGTGTTACCATTGTGGAGAGGAGGGGCACATCAGGCCTTTCTGTCCTAAGTTGAGACAGATGATGGGGGGTGCGGCACAACCGGAGGGAGGACCGGGTGCTCAACTCGGAGTTTAGTTTGGCTTCTGTTTCTTTTTATTTCAGCTACGTTTTTTTCGTTTGGAGTTGTAAACGTTTATTGCACTTGAGGTTTTAATTAAATGCAGTTATTTGGTTTTTGGAATTTGTGGATCTTGTGGTAAAGAAAATCGCTCGGGAATTCTATAAATAGAAAGTTGCAATGAATAGAAAATTTCTAAAAACATAAAGTTCTATGAATAGTTAGAACTTGTTTTTAGTGGAAAGGGTGTTTGTAAACACAGAGGAGTTGAGATGTGAGTAGTGAGACCTGGGGGTGGCCATGGATGTGGTGATATTCTCAGAGAGGATATGGGGTTGCTAGGACATTGAGATGTTCTACGTGGATCACGGGGGTGGTCCAAGTTGGAAAATGCTTATAGACGTTATGACCATTTGCTAGAGGACGGGGGGTCCTGAACAACTCATGAGGAGATGGGGTTCTCCTGAGGGGACGGGGGTCCCCTAGATACCGATAGCTCGAGGACTGCGGTCCTGAGGGTGGCAGAGGAGATGGGGGTTCTCCTGAGGAGATGGGGTTCTCCGGGTACCGTGATCTTCAGGGTGACGACCCGAGGGTGAGACGGTATGGCTCAAAGACGGGGGTCTGAGAGTGTGATCGGTATGGCTTGAAGGTTGCGACCTAAGAGCAGATGAGTTGGTGGCAAAAGTGTCAAGGACGTGGAGATAAGCATGGTAACCGGATGTGGATTTATGAGACTGATGGGGTTCAATCTCAGGGTTACGGTTGAGATCGGAAGCAGATCTCGGGATTGATGGGGGTTCAGTCTCGGGGTTTTCTATACGTTGACCGGGAGGGTCAGGTGTATGCTGGTCGGGGGGACCAGAGTGGTTATGACCAGTGAGTTCAGGGTGGTTTGGACCAGTGGTGTCCTTGTTGCGGCAGACCAAATGGGTGGATGGTACAAACCGTTGCGACAGTGATTTGGTGAGTTGCGGATGAGTGGCGGTGTGTTCAGATTCGAGGACGAATCTTCTGTTAGAGGGGGAGAATTGTAACACCCGCAAACCGAATTTGTGGTATTTTGGTAAGGGTGTCGATCGACACCTTCTCGTGGGGCATCGATCGACACCAGTTGTGACCGGTTTGGTCGGTTCATTTTTTTAATTGTCCGGTTTGCGTGGTTGGTTTAGGAAATTCCTAAATCGAGTTGTAAAAAGGGGAAAATGACCTAGGGTCGTGTTTTTGTGTTATTTGGCCGCTGTTAGAGAAAAAGAAAGAGAGAAAGGTGTTCTTGAGCTTTTGGGAAGAGATTGAGAGATTCCTTGCTGTTCTTGGGAGATCTAAGGCTGGGAAGGAGGTAGAAGCTTGCTAGGGGTGAGGGAATTCGTTCTTGTTGGTCAGAATCTTCTTGAAAGAGGTGAGTGCATGACCATGGCTTCTCTAAGCTAAGATCTCTAGATTCTATGTGATTTGGTGCTTATGTGGTTGTTCTTTGAGTTCTCTATGATATTTCGTTGCTGTCTGGGCTGGGTTTGGCTTCTGGGAGTGCAAGGAGCGGATTGGAGAAGATTGGAGGCGAGATTCGGAGTTTCTGATCGAGGGAAATCGCTGTTCGACATCGGTGTCGGTCGACACCTGTTGGGGTGTCGGTCGACACCAACGCGAGGACGGCTCGGGGCTTTGGTGAGGGTCGATCGATACCATGTGGAGGTGTCGGTCGACACAAACTAGGGTTTTCGGGAGTGTCGGGCAGGGTGTCGGTCGACACCAGTTTGGTGTCGGTCGACACCAGATAGTCAGTGTCGGTCGACACCCCTTGTTCAGTTACGATGGATGTTGCATGCTATGTATATTGCCTGGTTTGTTTTATTGATTGTTGTTTGTGGCATGTAGAGATCTTATTGCTTGTGTGTATAGCCCAGTAGATGGGAGGATTGCCTCACTAAGTATTTGTGATAATACTTAGCATCTCAATTGTTGTTTGTGGTGTGAAGGTATGTGACGTGGAATCATGGCGATGATGAGGAGGATGATCTAGGGTCTCGTTTGTGTGTTTTTGGTCATGTTATTAATGTTGGAACCATTGAAAGAGTCTGTTAGGTTGTTGGATAGAACGATTAAGAATGTGATTGCATTGATGATGTGTTGGTTCTGTATGTTTGGAATGTTTCCGCTGTGCATATTGGTTGTTATTGGTTTAACGAGGAATTGTGGTTTGGGTGGTTTAACTAAGTAGTATGATATGCTTATTTATATATTGTATTATATTATTATTAAAAAGGAAAAAAGGTCGGTCGTTTCAATGGCGGTGTTGTTGTAGAGAGCAACTCCGCCGGGGCATGTATGTTGGATGCATGCCTCTGACACTTCTCGCATTTTACGGCAAATTGCTCGCAATCGCTGACCATGGTTGGCCAGTATATTCCATGCTTTCTGATTTTTAGTGCTAGGGCATGTATGCCAGTATGGTTTCCACCGGCTCCTTCGTGCGTTTCCTGCATTACCAGTTGGGCCTCTTATGCTGAGATGCAATGCAGTAATATGCCGCCCGCGCTCCAACGGTAAAGGCGTCCTTCAACTATGGCGTACTGTGCAGCTTTCTTTTTTAGACGTCGGGACTGCCATTTATCTGCCGGGACTATTCCTTCGTTGATGTACTGAAGTATTTCCTAGCGCCAATCAGCAGGCTTGGCATCATTGTTAGGCCGTATTTCATTGTCTAGGTCGGCGTGTTCCATCGGGTCGGCGGATATCACGTTAACTTGAGCCCCGGCGTCGATGCTAATTACTAAAATACTCTCGACTGGGATTACTCGACGTAGGTCCGGGTCTGAGGTTGATGCTAGAACGGCCAGCGCGTCTGCGGGAGCGTTGGCGCTTGGAGGTATCTTGTCGATCACGAAACGGTCGAACCCCTGTGCGAGCTCCTTAACTATCTTTAAGTATGCGTCCATGCGGCCGCATTTGATACCGTACTCTCCATTGTATTGGTTTGCGACGACCTGGAAATCACAGTAGGCATGGAGCTTTTTCACGCCGATCCTCGCTGAGAGCCGCATTTTGGCAAGTAATGCTTCATTCCGACTCATTGTTTGTTGCGGTGAAGTTAAGGTGGAACGACTGCTCAACGACCTCCCCAGTAGGGGATGTCAGACGAATCCCAATTCCTGAACCATGCTGTGACAAAGCTCCGTCGACATACAAGTACCAATTTTCCTCGTTTGAAGTGGGAGAGGTGAAATGCTGAGGCAGCTCGCCGATGAAATCTGTTAATACCTGAAATTTCATGTATGTTCGGCCAAGGTACTTGATGTCATACTCGCTTAACTTAACTGCCCATTTTGCCATGCGACCGGATTGTCCTGGGCTGTGAAGAATCTGACGCAGAGGTTGGTTCGTCAGGACCGCGATTGTATGCGACTTGTAATAGGGCCTAAGCTTGCGAGCCGAGGTTACCACAGCGTAGGCTTTTTTCCAAGTTCGGGTAACGTGACTCGGCCCCGTCAAGGGTCTTGATGACATAGAAAATAGGCTTTTGTTCACCTCGGTCATCTCTGACTAACACTCCGCTAACTACCGATCTGGAAATAGCGATATATAGGTAGAGTTTTTCTCCTGCCTCGGGTTTCGAAAGTATGGGAGGGGTGGTCAAATAAGTTTTTAACTCGACGAACGCCTGTTCGCATTCGGCGGTCCACTCGTATTCCCTGTTCGTCGATCGCAGCAACTGGTAGAACGGCAAGCTCTTGGCGGTTGACCGGGAAATGAATCGGTTTAAGGCCGCTATTCTGCTTCGGGTTTGCCTCTATTCCCCTTTTTGTGACGATGTACCCTAGAAATTATCTTGATGTCACACCGAATGAGCATTTCGCCGGGTTGAGTTTCATGTTATACTTGATCAGGGTTTGAAAACATTTTCGCAGATGCTCGACATGATCGTTTGCATTCGCGGACTTGACTAACATATCGTTGATGTACAACTCCGTAGTTATCCCTAATTGGTCAGCAAACATTTTATTGACGAGACGCTGATAGGTAGCTCCCGCGTTTTTCAGGCCGAACGGCATTACTTTGTAGCAGAACGTGCCTTGATCGGTGATAAAGGCGGTTTTTTCGCAGTCATCGGTGTGTATCAGGATTTGGTTATATCCCGAGAAGGCATCCATGAAAGAGAGGAGTGCATTCCCTGCCGTGGCTTCGACGAGCCTCTCTATATATGGTAAAGGGTAACAATCCTTGGGGCAGGCTTTTTTGAGATCTTTGAAGTCGATGCAGACTCTATTCTTCCCATTTTTCTTTTTCACCACCACTGGATTTGCTAGCCATTCGGGATACTTAACCTCCATGGTAGATCCGGATGCTAACAATTTTTTGACCTCGTCGCTTACTGCCTTGGATCGTTCGGGACCGAGCTTACGCCGCTTTTGCTTGACAGGTTTGTAGGTCGGGTCGACATTATGTTCATGACTTGTGACGTCCATGCTAATTCCGACATGTCGTCGAAAGACCAGGCAAAGGTGGAAGCATTTTCCATCAAGAATTGAATCAGGTCGGCTCTAATTGCCGGGGAGAGGTCCGCGCCGATTCCGACGCACCGCTTTGGGTCACTCTCGTCGATATTGATTTCGTCGACCAGGTGGTGACTTGGAATTTCCTCGGGACTAGGTGCTGGCAACTCGTCCAGCGCTTTCTTTGATTGCTATAAGTCAGCGGCCTTCCGCAACTTGCATTCGATTACGAAACAGTTCCTAGCGTCTGCGTAATTGTCTTTGATCGTGAATATCTGGCCGGACAAGGGGAATTTAACACACTGATGATAAGTTGACGGGACGGCCTGCATGTCGTGAATCCAAGGAGATCCGAGAATGATGTTATAAACTGCTGGCTTGTCGACCACGACAAACTTGTGCCACGAAGGTACGACAGATACGAAGATCGGCAATTTGATTGTTCCGGACGTCATCATGTAATTTCCGTCAAACCCAGTGAGTGGTCTGATCGACGGTTTGATTTCTCTGTTATTAACTTCCATTTTTTCAAGGACGTCCCTGAAGATAACGTTGACGGAGCTTCCAGTGTTGACCATGATCCTTGTCACTTTGCTCTCTCCAACGTGTAATTCGATGACGAGAGGGTCGTGTGTGGAAAGTTAACTCCAGCCAAGTCGTCTGCTGTGAACGTAATCGGAGGTATGAAGGGTGGCAATTTGACTGGTCATACCGCGGCTGTGCTGGCCTTTACATCGACCGTATGGAATCTCTGCATGCTGTCAGTCCTCCCATTATCATGTTGACATGGCGACGAGGTGGCCACTAGGTCGCCGTTGGGTCGGTGTGGAGGGTGTAAGTGCCGAACTCCGTTGGAAATTTAACACACTGATGGTACGTGGAAACCACAGCCTTCATTTTATGTAGCCAAGGCGTCCCGAGGATGGCGTTATACGCACTTGGTCGGTCAATGACTGCGAAATCGAAGAGGTGGACCGTTTCACCAACGCGCATTGGGAACATGATCGTGCCTAGGGAAGTAAGGGAGCGTCCATCGAATCCGGTCAAGGTTTGTACTTCGGGCATGGTCAGGTGCAGGTCGACCTTAATCTGCAGGAGCGCCCTTAGGAAGATGACATTCACCAAACTTCCTGTGTCAACTAGCACTTCCGGGACTAAACAGTCGCCGATATTTATTTCAACTACGACGGGTCCGGTGGCGTAGTTTGCTGCTCGGCAGTGTCCTCTTCTCCAAACATGATCGGGAAGTACGATCGGCATATAGGTGTACTATCTAGTAACCAGTCGTGGACGGGATACACGACACGAGGCCAGTTAGGGTCGTATGGGAGACTTCCTCTTATGACATTGATTCTACGGCGGGCAGGAGGTGGTGGTGCGTCAGCTGGCTTGTTTTCCTGTCCGCCTACCTAGTTACCAGTTGCAGGCTGGTTATTCGGCGCTGGTCTGTTATTGAAGTGGTTATTTGGACGATCTTTCTGCCCTAGGCATCCTCGACCACATCCCCGCGGGGCATTACTTTTATATTGGCGCAGCTCCACTTTGACCCCGCCGTTGAGGTACTTGCCCAGTAACGCGTTTTGTAAGTGTCTGCAGGACTGTGTTGAGTGTCCAGTGTACTCTTTTAACTCGCAGTATAAGTTATGGTCGGGCTCCTCTCTCGCGCCTTTTGGCGGGGTCGTCGGTATCATAGCTGACGAGCTTGCTGTCGGGGTTGGCGGAGCGTCATTGACGAGGTATGTTGCGCCGCGCTTCTTACTGTCCGCGAAGTATTCTTTGTCGAGGTGCTGGCGAGGTTCGTGGTATACCTCTTTTGCCTTGCCGGTTAGCACTTGGACTCCAGTAGAAGCGCGTTTTTTGTCGTAAATGATTTTTTCTTCCTCCATTTCTATGTGGACTCCTGCTCGATGGAGGGCATCTTGGAAAGTAGGGAATCTGTTCAACTTGAGATCCTCACGGAACTTTGACTCGTACCACAGAGCCTTCTGGAGGGTGGCAAGCAAAACGCTATGGGGTGCTTTCACCTGCGTGGCAATCTTTTTAAACCTATCCATGAACTTCTGCAATGGTTCATGCTCTCCTTGCTTGATATTATGGAGATCGGCGATTGTCGCCGTGGGGACGGCCAAAATCAAGTATTGCTTTAAAAAGGTTAGCGAGAGTGTACGGAAACTGTCGATTGAGTCAGGTGGAAGGAAGAAAACCAGCCGAGGGCGTCGCCGCTCAGGTTTTCTATAAACAGCTGGCACTTCCCGGCGTCGAGCTCTTCCAGGAGAAACTCGCAACGGTGGATCGTAATTTCGAAGGACGTCAAATGATGAGTTGGGTCTGAGTCTCCTTTATATAGAGGTAGGTGTTTTATTTTGCAATCAGAACGAACGACGATGCAACGAATTCGCGCAATGAACGGAGTCTTCTAGGATTGCTCCAGCATATGGTCTACATCAGGTGCCGCGCTGGTCGCCTGGTGGAACTTGCTTGTGACATCTTTCATTTGGCTTTTGAGCTCGGCCAATTCTCCGTTCTAGTTCCTTTCGGCACTATTGGGATCGGCTCTATTGGTGCCGTCCGGATGTCCGGCATTTTCCTGTAGTTTTGCGCAGACACTAGAGAGAGTGGCAAATCGTTCCTCTGTCTTTCTGTTCTGGGCGTCTATTTTTTCCAGGATGCTTCGTATTAGTGCTCCTATGTCGAGGGCAGTGGTTCCTTCACCGATCAATCCGTTCGGCGTTGCCGGGGGCCGTGTTGGCGGTATTGGAAGCTCCTCATGGGCCTGCTGGATGCGGTCCGGCGTGTCTACCACATATCCATCGCTGCCCGTCGTTTCTCTTTCTCCCATTGTTCAAGACGTGCTCCGTTGATGTTGGACTTTCTTCAAAAGCTTCCCTTGTTTCTTTTCCCTGGATGCGCACCAAATGTTGAACTAGTATAGCTACTAAATCGGGAATGATAATTTGAGGAGGGCGAAACAAAGGACTTTTATTAAGATAGTCAAGGATCGTCGAATTACAATATAACCGTTATAAGCCGTTCGGTGAATTACAGAGAATTGTATACTCAAAATGACTAATTGCACTATAGCTTAGAATCGGATTTACTCCTGACTCTGGCCAAATGTTACTTGATGCTTTCTACAAGCTGCTCTTTCGATATTTATAGCTGATGGGATGCTTCGTCTCCCTGCCTCGGGATCGATGTGGGATTGTCTCCAAGTAAGGTCGGCGATCGTTCTTATGCGGGCCGTCGTTTGTTGGGCTGTCCGTCTCAATGGGGCCTTCTAGGAGCTTTGTCGGCCCGATAAGAGAGTTTTGTTCAGCCAATATTCTTGGACTTTGGGGTGACTATTTCGATAATAGGCCTGTAGGAAAGCCTGTTAAGGCTGGGTGAAACCCATATCCAACATTTTCTCTCCTCATCCCTTTCTCACTATCTCCCACTTGCCGGTCAACTCGTCTAGAAACCACTTGATCCCAAACCACTTCATATTTCATGCGCAGTCAATGTTTCTTCAAATTCAAGTCGTAACTTCTGTCGTTTCTCCATTATAACTTTGAGATTGAGGAGGCATGTAGAAGGATATCCTCTAGTTAATATCCAAGATCAATTCCTCGTGCTTGTTGTCACCCACCATTGTTATTGATTCTATAACAATGAGCTCAAACCAATTTCAGGTGGAGACAATATGATTTTGTTCGTTTTAAAATTCGAAACGCTCCCACGACATGTATGAACTGAATTTAAGAAATAAAGTTTATAACTGAGTTTTCCCTGTTAGAACTGAATTTAAAAAAATAAAATTTATAAAATTACAGGTTTTGTGACAGTGACTTTCCAGCGATTTTCCAACTAAATTACGACTAAATAGTTGAACAGAATTTTTGGGTTGATTATGGAAAGTTAGGTAACAAGTACTACAAAATGGTATACTCATACGTCCAAAACGAAATGAAAAATAAGGATATAAAATAAGTTAGTTAGGGCGTTTGGAAAAATATCATACATCGGTGATAATAGCTGAACTAATAGTTGATCACTGCACTTGTTGATGACTTAATTAATATTATAATTAAGACCCCAAATTATTGATGTCCCAAGAGTTAAGCAAAACGAGAAATCTTGAACTCGAAAGACCCGATAAGAAGAGAGACAGGTCAGGGGTCTCACGCACGTGGGTTTGATTACTCTGGTGGCCTCGAGAGCTACTTCTCTGTTGTGGAACCCATTTTAGTGATGAGTCATGACATCGGGTTTAACACGTGTGCTCCTTCACTGTGTCTACATCACTCTTGAAGGAAAATATTTTATGGAGCAATGGCAAAAATCAGGTTTGAAAATGAAAGGTCTCGCTTATATTTTATCTATGTACTTTTCCAATATGATTGATTATTCAAATTATTATGGAAGTTTCGCCTAATGTGAGATGAAATTCAACCATTTTATTTTGTTAACTAGAATATATGATCCGTGCTAGAGTACGGGTTGAAATTATTTCAATTTATATATTTGATAATTTTTATTTAAAACATTGTATATGTGATTATTTTCTTTGTTTAATTTTTTTTTTGATAGAACACTGCCATGAAATCATATAATGAATATGACTTATGAAAATAATATCTATTTTATAAAATATATTCTAGTATATCTAGATTTTGACCCACGGTATAATGCGGATTAAGTTGTGTGGTAAAAAAATTAATTTTTGTTTGTTAATTTTCTTTGATTTGTTTAGTATTTAAAATTATGAATTGTATTTTGATTGTTAATTCTATGATTTAACTTATAGTATAACGCATATTAATTTTAAGACCAAATATGTAATGTATGTTTGTCAAATTCATTGTGACCGAGAAAGTCTACCAAACAACATTATTCCAAACTTAAATTTAATCTGACAAATTATATTTTTAAAATTTTAACCCGTGCTCTAGCAAGAAATCACATTTCTTGAAATTTTTTCATATTATAGTGACATATTATTGATCCGTGCTATAACAAATCAAATTAGAGTGTTTATAATTTTAACTTTTTATCTATCATATATTTATGATATTCTTAAAAGTATCAAATTAAACTATTTTTAAAGATCCCAAATTAAATTATTTAAAAAGTTTATTATAGTATATAAAACTATACGATTCAACAAAAGAAATATATCAAATGAATTTAAATATTCAAATTTTGATCCGTAATATGCGGAAGATATGCGGAATAATGATTAATATAATCGGAAATTACTTGTAATATGCGGAAGATATGCGGAATAGTGATTAATATAATCGGAAATCACTTGTAATATGCGGAAGATATGCGGAAAAGTGATTAATTTCTGAGATTTTTTTGCCTATCTATGGTTAGTTAAATATTATTTGGAGATTTTATTTTATTCTTTAGAATATATTTTTAAGAGGATTCTAATCCTAAACCTATATAACCTACTAAATAATTAATCTTAGTTATAACCTATATTAATATTATATAATCTACCAATTTGAAGTTGTATACTTCCGTTTTATTAAAAAAGAATATTAACATATTAATTATGTTAAAAAATATTCGGAACAAATTTTTGTAATAGCAAATAGCATGATTAATCATGTTAATCATGTAATAGCAAATATTTGGTTAACGATGCTATTATAATAATATTTGTAATAGCATGTTAATCATTGGCCCAATAATAACATCGTTGTTTTATAGCATACTATCATGATTAACAATATATTATCTACAAACAATGGATCACAGAATCGTTGTTCTTATTTTAATTGTTATTAGTTGCTTGTTAACAATAAACATAATCACGGAATAGCATGTTAATCATTGGCCCAATAGTAACCATTTCTTGGTATTATATACAAACGATTAATTGTTATTATTTAATTAGATTTTATTCTTTTTTTATGCTTATCAGTATTTTTTCTATGAATGATTAATTCCAAATATTCTGTTTATTGTTTTTGTAATCAACGTGATGTAGCAATTAAATCTTTAGAAGATATATTTTGGTGTAAAAGAGAATTAAGATTATCTCTTAAAATCTTTTGTGCACACCTAACATATATCTTGTAACAAATTAATAAAATTTATTTTATAAATCATTTATAACCTTCTATTAAAATTATATAGTCTACAAATTTAAAGTCGTGTACTTCCGTTTTATTAAATAGGGGATTTTTTCTTATATATTATAACTAGATATTCACCCGCGGTACACCGCGGGGCTATTTTCATAAAAAGATTTGATTTGTTTTATAGACTAACTATATATATATATAACTAATGTTTAATTTGTATTTTATAACATGTACAACTTTACAAATATAAATATTAGTTAGTATAGAAATTAGAAAGTATTTTGTTTGAGGTTTATTCTTTTATATTATAGTATAACATATAATTACATTAGTGATTTACAGAAGAAATATACTGTGTCTTTTTTTTTTAACAGATAGTAGTATTTTTATTATTTTAAATTTTTTAGATATATGTACCGGATAATTTTGTATTGTAGTTTTGTATGTTTTATATATAAAGAATCAGTTAATTTTGGTATATATAGTTTTGCTGTGAAATGCAAATAAAAGTTGTTAACAGTTATTTGTTTGACATGAATTCCACATTGTTTTTCTTTTAATAAATTTTGGTTATTAAAAATTTAAAATGGACCCAAGATGTATATATATATATATATATATATATATATAATTTGTTTATGGAATGTTTCTATGGAGAAAATTATTGTTTTGTAAAATGAGAAACTTAATATTAATTAAATTTATTATAAACTTAATATTTAATGTTAAAGAGAGTGGTTCCTATTGTTTTGAAAATTTTATTAGGAGGAGAAATCTTGTTTCCAAAAATTGAAATTTAATATTAATAAATTAAATATAAATAAATTAATTAATAATTAATACTAATGGCATGATTGTAAATAGGTTGGAACTTCAGGATTTATTTCATAAGTGTCTCAAAAAATGTATATATAGATTTTCTCTACCAAATCATGTGGAAGAGAATTATCCTTTTTGTTTTGGTATGATGGAAGAGAATTATTCTTTACCATCTTTTTTTTTTTTTTTTTTTATTAAAGAGATGTTATTATTCCATTTAAAATAGAAAGTAACACACAGAATAAGAATAGTTTAGAGTACAAAACATGGTAAGCTAAAACAAAGGTATAGAGCAATAAAAATACATACGTAGATAAGGGCATTCGGTGTGAAGGACTTGAGAGCTGTGAACCACCTGCTTGGAAGCAATATGAAGCTTGTGAGATCAAGAGAAACCTATGCAGACTCCATGAGCAAGTCAAAGGAGTAGGGGGCCACTGTCTTGAGACGTCGAAGACTGGGCGGATATGAAACTAGCAGAGCTGAGTTGCCAAAGGGTCGAGCAGGGCTGCTATGGCTCTGATGACCGGTTACTACATTGGTAGTTGATGGTCCAAGGGTGCTAGAACAGGATTTAAAGAGGTTGTGGTAACCATTCTTCTTTGGAGTGATGATCATAATGCCACTAGTCTTCAAGTTAATATGAGGGTGCTTCATAAAGTAATTAGCGGTTGAGAGTTCTTTGAGTTTAAGCAAGGAATAGGTAGAGAGTTGGTGAAGCACAGGTAACCCCCACTCCGCAGAGGTGGGATCATAATGCCAAGTTTTCCCAAACTATCTCCATTAATGAGATCATCCATAGGGTATCCGTTTAACATGGTTTCCAAAAGATTCTTAACCCAATCTAACAACAGTGGTAGCTTGAGGTTCACTAGCAGTCTTCGGACTAAAAAGACCATTAAGCTTATCGAAAGTTGTTTAGAGTGGGGAAGAGTAGAGTTAAGACTAAACCTGGATAAATACTGAACTCGACACAAGAGGAGCTCAAGCAATCTAGAAAGAATACATGTCTGCTACCGAGGTGTACTCGACTTGACCAAGCAGAAGACATCAAATCTAACAGATATGAACTTGGTGTAACGAAATCAATAGCAGGCCGGGGTAGGTTCCAGTTCGGGGATGTATTATAGTTTAGCCAAAGTAAACTAACTACCAGAAGGCTGATATATGAATGTAGAGCAAACCTGGGCAAAAGAGGTGACAAGGGGGAGGCGGGGAACGCTGGGGATTGTGAGCTCTTCGTCAAGATCTTCCATGGCGACGACATCAAAACAAAGCTCCCGTCCAGCTGCAGCCAAGTAAGATGCTTGGAGAGTGGATGTAGATCCGAGGAGCGGAGAGATGTTGCAGTTGATTGTTAGAAACGCCAGATCGAGGGATAGAGGTCAAGGTTACCAGGGCGGTCAAGGGGTCGTGGGAATGGTTGTTGGTTCAGAGAAACACGTTCACTGAGGGAAGTGGTCGGAGGCAGAGGGACGAGGGAAAGAAGTTGAAGCTGTCGCATGGTCGGAGTTGAGATCTGAGATCTCGAAAGGACTCTGGTGAAAAACAAACGGACCGTAAGAAACCTTTGTGAACAGAGGAGAATGTGAGGAATACAGATCCAGTACCTAGCGACGCCTGTCAGACTCGACAACGTCAGCAGGAGCTTTCTCGGTAGTTATGCCAGAAAGGATGTTGGCTAGGGCGAACTCCCGGGTCTCAACGTAACCAGAATTATCCTTTACCTAACCAAAACCTTTTACGAAGAAAAGGAGAGACTTAAATTTAATTTTCTTTCTTTTTCAGAATAAGGAAAGATTCGAAGAGAAGAGATTCTTGGAGACGTCAAAAATTTCTATTACCGTGGGTCTAACAAGACTACGTGGCTTGATTTGGGACCCTTGCATAATCTTAATTAAAATTCTTACCTAATACAGTAATTCATTTTCTATATTTACATAATAAAATATTAGATATCCAAAATCAATATATCCAGAAGCCAATGCGTGACAAATCCAAAATCTGACTACCTGCTAGTCATTACCCAATCAGTGGTAGCCACACCTACATTCGACTTCGACAAAAGAGTTCCTAGAAAGAATATACCATATCCATAATAAGGATTTTTGTCAAATTATACAAGATCTAAGTACACATACATAATAAGGAGTAATATTTTTTGACAATTTACTTCTTGTATATTCATGTTTGAGTTATAGTACAAAGTAAACTAACTACCAGAAGGCTGATATATAATTTAGAGAAATTCAACCTCATTGATGTTAAATTCTCAATATGAATTAAAAAATAAAATTTATATTTTTTTTATGACTGAAAATATAATTTAGACATATCTTTTGAATAAACAAAATTTATGCAATTTAAAAGAATCACAATGAAGAGTGGAAACGGTCTCTAGTTAGTTCAGTATTTGTTTTTCTGTGCTTTCTTTATCTCTTTGAATTAGCCATCAGATCTTTTATGGCTCGTTTCCTTTCCAAGAGTAAGCTTTGATTGTTATGAAATTGGTTTTAGATTCTTTAGTTGCAGGTGATCTCTCCTCTTGGTGTTGGTTGTGTTGGGTCATTGTGGGTGTTCATCCGCTCGTGTTGTCGTTCTCTCTTATAAGAATGGTATGAATCGTGGGGTTAGACCTCTATCTGTATCTCTGCTTTTGAGATATGTTTAGGTCTGTTAGCTTTTTAGAAAGATTTTTATCTAGGCGTTTATTGGTGTTGAATATCTTCGTCTATCCGAAAGTCCAACGTAGTTGTTCTCCAATTATGGGTCTTGCTTGTCAGATTTTGAGGTCTTGATTTGGAGAAATTGACTCTTATTGTATTGGAAGAAATAGATGTTACCATTGGGTTGAACTTGGACATCTTTAATAAATCTCATTTATTGGTTCCTTGTTAAAAAGAGGTCGCTTTGCTTTCTTGGAAATTATTGTCTCGTTTTGGTTTTAAGTCGCGTTGCTTTTGTTTTAGGTGTAAGTTTATGTGTTCTTTTGAGTTGAGTTTAAAAGTTCTGAATTGTATTTCTAGTTTAAATCGGTTCATTTGTATGAGACTTAGTTTTTTTCGGGAAAATCTCGTCTTCCTTCGATTGTGACTTCAGAGATATTATGTTGTTCGTTGACTTTAGTATATTTTTTTTTTTATGTTTGTATTATATCTTGTTTCAAAAACAAATTTATCAATAAAATTTATGTGAAAGAAAGAAAGCGTATCCTTTAGACATAATAAAAGATAAATATTTTACTATTCAACTATAGTTAACAAATTAATAGGATGATTTTGAGTTATACAGTATGCAAAATGTAAATGTTACGTATGTAAAATTTGTATTTGTAATGTGACGAATATATTCTAATGTAAAATGTTACATATATCTTTACATATTAAAGATTTTTCTAATAAAAGTTGTGACCCATATTTAAAATAAGATTTAAAGTTTTGTTTTTGTAAGTTAAGAAAAAAAAATACAGTTTTAAATATTATTCGCGATATTTAAGAGACCCCTCGCAAGTTATATAATAATAAGACAATGATATAATATAACAAAGCTAATATCTTTCCTCAATCCACACACATGTATATATATTTTTTTGACCTCACACATATATCAGATCTCTATATATATCTCTCTCATACACCTAACCTTACCATATTCGTTTTGAGATTAATTAGATCCAAACCTTCTTAAAATAGTAAATCAAGAACACCAAAAACTGATCATGTTCCTTTTCTTGAAGCATCGGTCGAGGTCGGTCCACGGTGAAGATGCACCGTCGTCTCTTGAGTCCAGTGAAAGGGCGTGTACTACACTCACGGTGTGGAGAAAATCGTTATTGGTGAGTTGTAAAGGATTTACGGTGATAGATTCAAATGGAGATTTGATTTACCGGGTCGATAATTATGCCCGAACCCGATCCAGTGAACTCATCCTCATGGATAAAGATGGAAACTCCCTCCTCCTCATGCAACGTACCAAGGTAACATATATACATGACACATTTTATCTACAAGTCTACAAAAAAACTTCTATCATATATATGAACGTGTTTTAGATAATTATGTGAATTATATTGTACAAACACCTCCTCTCTCTTAGAATTTTGATAATATCCCATTGACATTATATTAGATTGTTAATTAAGAATCAACCACGTCTACAAAATCTGAATTAACATACATCTTTGCACTTATACAAAAAAAAGGAGGTAGAAATACTTTTAATATCGTAAAATTTTTTATTTCCACCATCCTTTATTAATTACCCACTCTAGCTTTAAGTATCGGATCGATTTGCACCTATCTTCAGAATTGTGATAATTTGTAAAATACTTGTGATATTTTTTTTTTTTTTTTTGAAAATAACTTGTGATAATTTTTATTTCCACCATCCTCTCTTTAAGTATCGGATATATATGTTGATAATTATTGTAATCGATGAATGTAGAGAAATTTACTTTCGCTGATAGACATTTTTTAGCCGATTTTGTAGAAGACGTTTTGTTTTTAGCGATTGAAGATATGCATGAACAAAGATATTATGAATACTCTAGTATAAATTAAGATTGAGTAGGACCAACTACAACACCGTGACACCGTCCACAATAGGTCACGTCAAAATTACATAAGTATTCTGCATGTGGACAATTCTATTGGCAAGAACTTCGTATAACCCGTCATATTCATTGGGAATATTTTTATATACAAAACTTCATTCAGCATAAAAGATTTGACTATAAAAGTATTCATAATCATAATTGTGCATATAACGACGTTTATCTAGAATCTCTGAGTATTATATGTTACTTTTAATATCACCGAAATCTACTTTTGATTCACGTGACTACACCGTCGATCTAGATATCTATTTTTACTCTGCAACTTTATAGAGAATGAAATGAAAGGTATTTATAAATTAAAAAAAAAGCTTTATAGACAATAGTTGATGCCACTTTACAGACTATAGACACTATTTTGAGTCGTTTTAAATGTTATAGTCATCATGATCAAACAGGTTATAGTTAGCATGATTAAAATTGTCTTTGTATTTTTCAGAAAATTGCGCTTGTAAATAGTTGGGGAATATATGAAGTAAAGGACACAAATGGAGAAACAAAAATACCGAAGTGCCCGATCTGGTACATGAGGAAGAACTTAAAGATGAATATTCTGAGCAATAAATCCGACATATTAGCATACATATTTTCAGGATCGTTCGATAAGAAGAATTCTTACATCGTTAAAGGATCATACAAATGTAAATCATATAAAATTGTGCACGTCCCATTGAAAAAGACAGTGGTGGAGATTAAAAGGAAAGAGGTCAGAACGAAAGGAATTCGGTTCGGTTCAGATGTTTTTGATCTTGTTGTTAGTCCTGGTTTTGACACCGGTTTGGCAATGGCTTTGGTTTTGTTATTAGACCAAATGTTCTCTTGATAGAAAGCTATAAACCAGTTTTTTTTTTTTTTTTCCTTTCTTTTTGAAGTCAAATTGTATAGCACTATTTACAGTATCACTATAATATCAAACTTTAAGTTACATGATATTCCCACACATTAGCAAAACTATGTTGTTTTTACATTAATCTCTTTGAAATAATACAATGTTTTATCTTTTATTTTAATTTTGAGTTATTTTTTTAATATGATATATTGTTGTAATTTGATTAGTTGACTAAGAGAGATATATAAGAAGAGGTGAATCCAATAATTTTTCTTAAAATATCCCAGAACCAATGTATCACTTGCATCAAGAAGGCTAATCTTAATATCCTCTTTGAGATTTAGCAGATCTGAAAGTCATTGAAGGTTGAGAAGCCACCAACATAAACCTCAACTTAGTTTATTTTGCTACAGGAATCTTCATTGTCACCTAATTTCAAAACAGAGACAATGAATTATATTTAAGTATGATCACACATTTGTGTAGTCAATATGAAAGTTGTAAAGTGCAACGAAACCTTATGAGAAGTTTTTTTTTTTTTTTTCTGCAACTACTTAAAGATTATTTTATAAACGTTTTATATATATATCAGAAACATAGAGAATAAAATGAGGGCTAAAGCTAAATACAATTGAGGCCATATTTTGTTTTGAAAAATGATTTTCATAAAGCCGTAATTAATTTCAACTTCAAAAGTTATTGTTTAATAATCTAAGTTTAGTACTACTTAGTAATGTATATGTACATTTTATGCTAAAAGTCTCTAAAATAGGCATATATGAAAGACAATTGATTTAAAATGACTTCTAGCGTAATTATCTTTAGTCTTTACATTCATGTTTTAAATAAGAAGGAAAGATGTTTAAATTATGATTTTAAAACTAATGGACCTTATTAGGCCTTCTTTATATAATTACTAGATGAGGACCCGCCCGATGTGCGGGTTTAAAGTTTTATAAATTAACTTAAATTTAATAAAAATAAATTAAAATTTGTTGTATGTTATTTATAAATTTTATTTTTGTTATAATACACTGGTTTATATCCATTTACAAAACCTTTATTTGTGTTACTATTAAAAGTGTATTTTATTATACCTAAATATACTTTATGTTACAAATATATTTTTTATCACCACATAGAAAATGCCTATATGAACACATTAAGCCAACTATTTTACTTTTACTTTTGCATAGCTTTTTAATTATTAAAATTGTTGCCTTAAAAAACATTTTGAATAAAAAATATATTATATAATATACTAATCAATGAGGTATCATCACAATAATGTATGACCACGATGGAGAAAGCCTCGGCTTCGCCCTCATCCTTTATGGATTAGAACCTTGCGTCCAACCTCCTCCACCGTAGAGAGAACCTTGGCTCCGCCTTCCTCCCTTGGGGAGATAATCTTGCGTCCAACCTGTTTCACATTCCTTCCTTGGGGAGATAACCTTGCGTCCAATCTTCTCCACCATAGAGAGAACCTCGGCTCTATCCTCCTTCTGTGTGGAGTGAACTTGTTCACGTCTTTTTGCTATCTCTAAATGGCTTGTTCCGACAACCAATGAAAGTAAAAAAAATTTCTAACGTCACAAAATCTTTTGATAGTAACTAATGTTAAATTTTCTAATGTATTCGTAGAAATATCTTTGGCACATCATGATGTAGCCTCTGTCTCTATAACACCTCAACCGCCACCTTGCTTAGTGAACCCATGTCCACTCTCAGTCCATAGGCCCACATTCCTATGTGGGCCTTACATCTATTTCCGGTCCGTGGGCCCATTTATATTTGATGGCCGGTTTGTTACGTTTGGGAGGCTTTAAAAACTTTTTTACCGACCCTACAAATCAACAAATAATATTTTCTTGTGTTTTGTCCTCACTCGCACACTTTCGACAATCTCTTCTAGGAAGGTCACTCATCATTAAGTTCTGTCAGGACCCTTGACCGGAAAAATATGTGCATTTTAGTGACATATGTGGCCAATTCAATTCTCTTAAATCTTTCTGCAAACCAGAGTGTCACAGTCTTTGAGCTCATATGAATCTATCAACAACTATTTATGTTTTTCTAATCTATCTATCTATGTTTGTTGTAAACTTGTGTTTGATTAGCCTATTTTATCTATCCATTAGGTTGATGAGCTTATACTCGTTATCTCCCTTTGGGATTGAATGAATAATGATAACAATTATGTTTGCAAAAAAAAATAAGGGTTTATGACCAACCGTTGAAATTCTTTTGATAGTAACTAATGTTAAATTTTCCAATGTATTCGTATAAGTATCTTTCACATCATGATGTACCTTATGTCTCTATAACACCTCAACCGCCACCTTGCTTAGTGAGCCCATGTCGACTCTCAGTCCATGGGCCCACCTTCTTAAGTGGGACCTATATCCATTTTCGGCCCGTGGACCCACTTATATTTGATGGCCTGTTTGTTACGTCTGGGAGGCTTTAAAACTTGTTTACCAACCCTACAAATCAACAAATACTATTTTCCTGTGTTTTGCCCTCACTCGCACACTTTCGACAATCTCTTCTAGGAAGGTCACTCATCATTAAGTTCTCTCATGATCCTTGACCGGAAAAATATGTGCATTTTAGTGACATATGTGGCCAAATCAATTCTCTTAAACCTTTCCGCAAACCAGGGTGTCATAGTCTTTGAGCTCCTATGGATCTATTAACAACGATTTATGTTTTTCTAATCTATCTATCTATGTTTATTGTAAACTTGTGTTTGATTAGCCTATTTTATCTATCCATTAGGTTGATGAGCTTATACTCGTTATCTCCCTTTGGGATTGAATGAATAATGATAACAATTATGTTTGCAAAAAAAAGAAGGATTTATGACCAATTGTTGAAATATTAGAAGAAAATTAATCTGACATAATTAAAGAAACAATAGAAAATTATAAGTACGGTAATATATGAATCCCAAATAATTCAAAGATAAAAATATAAATTAAAGAAAACAATCTAAAAATACTAAAATAAATTTTAAAATACAGTATTAGAAAAAAAACGCATATATTTTTTTTTTGAGTCAACATATTAATATTACCTATTCCCAACTGAAAAGCTAAAAAGTAGGAGAAATTTTGGTTTTTAAAAAAGAAAAATTTGCCTTCCCATTAAATTTTTTTTTCCAATTAAACAAAGTTGAAAGCAGTGTTTTTGAATAAATTATTTAAATATGAGAAGATTTATGTTTATATAGAAGTGAATATTTACAAAATTTAAAAGTAATAATTAACTGTATATTTTCCTTAATTTCTTTCTCTAGTTTTTTGTAGAATTAATAACTTAAAATTAAATAAGTAAATAATATAATAATTTCTAATTTTAAGAATTATATATAATCTCCTTATAATTATCAAAAAAAAACTTTGTGTTTTTTTAATACATTCTGTAATTTTGATAATTATATTTTTACATTATTAATATTCAAAATATTTTATTTTTGTTGTAATCAAATTTCTTCTTTTAAATATTAACTTTTACGCATGTCAAAACCTGAATTTGATAACTTAACACATGTCAAAATCTTGTTAATGGCTAACTTTCAAAATCCAACTTTATATAATAAGATAATTCATCTAAACCTATCAAGATAACCACAAAACCGTTTAAGATAAAATGCTTTGGCTTTTGTGTTTGTTTATACTGCAAACTATTAAAAAGAAATATCTATGCTATTAAAGCAGAAGTACTCTCTATACTCAAAATGGACCATAACTTGGTTTTGGTAGGTTTTTCATTAAAAATGATTAGAGAATCACAAAATTTAATCTAATTAACCTATAGTTTTGATTTCTTTAAATGACAAAAATACCCTTGGTCGATCACTTATAAAACCGGGTCGGGATGCGGATCCTTAAAATATCCAACAACAGCAGGAAAATAATCCGCGGATCTGTTTGTACTCGAGAATAATATTTTTCGGATCCAATATATTATTTCATTCAAGATTAGTTATTTAAGATCCCAAACAGAGTTATTCGTTATAGGCAACACTCTGATTTCATTTTCCTTTAAAATATTTAAATGAAAACCATAAATTTTAATTACCAAAAATTCAGATATTTCCTTAATTACCGAGATTAATCTTAACAAATAATCTTTTAAAAGGAATATTTAGTGATTCAGTTAAAATCTTTAAAAACGAATATTCAAGTTACCAAATCTGACTAAATTGCTTGATTTCCGATATTATAATATTTCCTTAACGAAATTATAGTAATTAATTATGAGTAGTATATATGTAAAGAATTAAAAATGCAGAAATTAATATATGTAAAGTTGTAAACTAATTTACAGAAAATGTGTACTGTATATCCCACATCGACTAAATATTTTGGAATATGGTTCATAATCACTATAAATATGTGACTAAAATGCTTTGAGTACAAATGAGCAGGAAGCTTGATTTATCAGGTATCCAAATTTAACAGTTTAATTTGGTTCTATATTTGAGAATATTTAAACTTTTAAAAAGTAAACATTTTATAATATATTTACGTTTTTTAAAAAAGTTTAAGATATTGTAAATATTTAAATTTTTATAAAATGTTTAAATTATTATAAATATTTGAACTCCGTAGAAAGTTTAAAATATAACAATATATTTAAAGTCTAGAAAATATTTAAGTAATATTAATATTTTTACTCTTAAAAATTTTAAAATATAAAAAAAGTTTGAGTTAAATCCGTTAAAACATGTATTTTTATCAAACTATAAATTAAGCCATGGAAGCGGGGTGTGTTTATCCTCTTACAAAACTACTATCCGATATTGCGGATTGTCTATTCTCTTACAAAACTACTATCTACTATTGAAGTGTGTCTGTTTCCGTGAAAAGCTACATTTTACAAACTACTTACTCTATTAGGATTTTCAGTTTACTGTATAACTCCAAATATACAAATAAACACTATATAAACAAATAAAGTAAATCAAAATAAAAAAACTATATTACAAAAAAAAAATAACTAACAAAATATATAATCTCGTGTTGTAGCACGGGGTATCACCTAGTATCATTTTTATTCGTGAAAAATGCCGAATAATTAGATTAAAATATATGATGAATTAACGGTCGATCCACGTACAAAAATAACCGTTAAAGAAATGCATTACGTCGGCGATACGGGGTTAAAGAAATGCTTTTATTTTTCTTTTTCTCCCAATTTTTTTTCTCGCTTCAGGGTTCTCGCATGAAGAATGCTTCGATTCGACGACTGCTGAGGAGATTCACGTTGAGTAATCTTATGATTAGTATGTATTTCAATATGTATCGCTAATTTGTTTTCAGGAATTGTATAAATTATTTTCATAAAGCCGTAATTTATTTTCAACTTCAAAAGTTATTGTTTAATAATCTAAGTTTAGTACTACTTAGTAATGTATATGTACAATTTATGCAAAAAGTCTCTAAAATAGGCACATATGAAAGATAATTGATTTAAAATTACTTATAGCCTAATTATCTTTAGGCTTTGATTGGTAACATGACTTAACATTGAGTTAAGTTGAGTTATGGACTTAAAGTTTATTCAAAAAAGTTACCAATCAAGAATAAAACTAAATTTTTTTAAGTTGAGTTTGAATAATCATGTGTTATGGTTGATGTACAAATTTGAGGTATATCCTTTGTAAAATTGTTAACTCAAAAGATTATTCAACATCATGGAATTTTTCATGAGTTAGGATGTGGTAAGTTGAGTTAGCTAATTTTTTAATTAAATAAAACGAAAATACAGTTATATAAAACAAAATATTGTTTTTTGCTTAATTCATATATCAATAAAAATATATTTTACCTTTTTATTTTATTTAATAACTTCTTTATTTAGTTATTTTGAATTTTTTATATTTTGCCAATTTTTTTTATCATTTGAATCAAATTAGGCATAGATCTAAATATCATAAGATTGTAACTATTATGAAATACATGTAGTTATTTTTATTAATATATTTTATTATTAAATTATTTTAATTTATTTTATTAATATTTTTTACTAATACATTTTATTTTCTTTTATTTTATTAAATTTATACTTTTTAATAATTATAATTATTAACCATTTTCAATTAAAATTAATTAAATAATTCATACTGCAACATCTACCACAAAAGTGTCACCAGTCATTAATTTTGGTAATATTGATAAATCATATTTTTACAGCAATTTATTACATCAAACTGCTATTTTTACCACATAATTTTTACTGTAAGATACATCGAATTATAATATTCTCTGCAACTCAACTTAAAAAAACCATGTTACCAATCAGAGCCTTAACTTTTACATACATGTTTTAAATAAGAAAGAAAGATGTTTAAATTAGGATTTTAAAACTAATGGTTCTTATTGGGCCTTCTTTATATAATTATAATCCATCTAGATCGATCTATCGAGATAACCACGAAGCCGTTTAAGATAAAAATGCTTTTGCTTTTGTGTTTGTTTATATTGCCAACTATTAAAAAGAAATACTAAATCATTATTAATGGTGAAAAATGCAGAATCGTTAGATTAAAATATATGATGAATCAACGGTCGATCCATGTACAAAAATAACCGTTAAAGAAACGCGTTATGTCGGCGATACGGGGTTAAAGAAACGCTTTAATTTTTCTTTTTCTCCCAATTTTTTTTGTTTCTCGCTTCGGGGTTTTGTGTAATCGTTCTTATATTGATTTAGGGTTTTGAGTTTGATTTGATTCAGGCACGAAACCATTACAATCGACTGGGCTTCTTCTTCCTCGTGGTGATTTGGTAAGGTTTCTTCCTCCGATCCTCTGTGTGTGTTTTTTTTAGGGTTTCTGAATTTTCTAATCGTTCTTGTGTTGTACAGATCTGTTCGGTTAGTTCAGGCACAAGACTAGTTCGATCGGCTGGGATTCTTCTCCGTCGTGATTATTTGGTAATTAAGGTTCATTCCTCTGATCCTCTCTGTGTTTTTTATTTTTAGGGTTTTCAAATTGACTAAGTGTTCTTATATTGTACAGATCTAGGGTTTGTTTGTTCTGTTTGGTTTGATTCGGCACGAAACTATTTAATCGGCGGCTTGGTTTCTTCTTCCTCCTCATGGTTAGATTTCTTCCTCTGATACTCGCTTAGGATGATGATGAATAAAGCTTTTGTAATTGTAGATTATGGCTTTCTATAATTCCATGGATTTGCTGAGTTTTGGGTCAATGAAGTGCATATGAGATCGAAGTAACTTCTTTTTGTTAATCTTTGACATTCCCCGTGGCTTAATTTGATTTTTAACTTTGAGCACAGGACTGTGTTTTTGCATATCACATTGATATGGTTGACGATGAGCTCATGCGATTTGGTCATAAATCTATCATCGGCAAACATTTTGTTATCTAACAAGTATAGTCCACATCGGCTAGTCTGGGAATTTGGTAGTGGGGTATTTAGTCATGGTCTCATCTCTCTTATTTCTTTCCAAGTATTTGGAAAATTGCTTGCGTTGGTTTCATACATGTGTAAATGATTGGTTCTAAAACTAAAAAATGTTCATTTGTGTCTGTATGATTTGTAGTTACCTCAAGGAGCTACTGGCAAAGGAAGGGTATTTAATAGTATCAGTGCCGTACAATGTTACATTTGATCATGAACAAGCTGCTAAGCAGGTTTATGAGAGGTTCAATTCCTGCTTGGACACGGTTGTCTCATATGGAATTCCAACTTCAAATTTGAAGCCTCAAGATCTATCTGACCTTCCTCTTTTCTCAGTTGGTCACAGGTGGGAAAAAAACTTTTTTCACTTCTTTCCTCAATTCTATGTGTTCACTTATTCTATACGTGTTTTTTTTTGCTCAACCCTATGAATTTTCTAAATGCTGATTACTGTGAACTTTTTATACAGTAATGGTGCACTGTTACAAGTTTTGACCGGAAGTTATTTTGCTGAGAAGATACCAAAGGTTAGGTTACTTGTGAGCTAAAATTTCAATATCAGTAGAATCAGCAAAGATTTGATAACCAAGATACCAAAGGTTAGTTACCTTTTTATTTGTCTTAATTCTAAGCAAGCGTGACAAATATGTTATCTCTTCTGAAAGGTTAATGCCAGCATTTCATTTAACAATAAATCAGCAACAGAGGCAGTTCCATATTTTGAGCAGGTAATATCACCATTGGTTATGACTAGTCTCTTAAGCTTTGCTTGGTTTAGAATGTGTATTAGTTAATTGTCATTGTTCTCCTACATTTTCCTATTTAAACCTTCATTATATGACTCCGAAAGAGATCCCATGATACAAATAAAGTAGCTAAACGTTCTTATTTGCCTGATCTTATGGCTGGGGCTATTATCTTCACAATATTTGTTAATGTGTCATTTCTTTCTGGTGACAATTGATTTGATTCTGTACTACTACGAAGCTTATTGAACTGTTTTTGATTCAAATGTTTTATTCACTTAGTGAGAACTCTATTCTTTAGCAGGGATTATTATATGGCTTTGCTTGCGTTGTATCATCATCACCAAGAGAGTTAATGTTTTATAGAGATAAACTTGTTCATTGTTTATGGTCATTTAATTCTGATTATAGAGATGACACTAAATCAGGTTCTTTGAATTATGATACAATGGTTTGTAAAGCACGTAATGGGGCTAACAAGCTTAGCTCTCTGTTTGAAGGAATGGCATTATCAGTCATTTGCTAGGCCATTAGGTCTTGGATTGTCTTCGTGTTTGCATATGAGTTCTATACCACTGGAATGGTCTGACTAAAAAGCTTAGCTCTGTGTTTGAGTAACGGTATTTTCAGTCATTTGCTAGGCCATTGCTGTATTGTAGCATTTTATTGATGGTGTGCGTTCGTTTACGGCTCTGAATTTGGTATATACATAGTTTTTAAGTTCATTTTATTTGGTCTTGTTTTTAATTATTAGAGACTGTTGTAAAGTTATATTCATTTTTTTTTGGAAGGTGGGCTTCAATAGCTTTGACTACTGTTATCATTCTTGAGTTACAGTTCCCAGGATACTTACAAACTCAATGTCGGTTTTAGATTGTTGTTCTCTGACTGCATTTTTCAGTCACTAGGATTTGTCTCTTTTTCATTTGTGATTTATCTATCATGTTCTTGCAGGTTCTAAGACCGCAAGTGGAGGAGTTAAGATTAGAGATGAGCTATAAGGTACCTTCATGTTTTCACGTGTACAAGGTAACTCCTTCCTTTTGTTTACGTGTTTCCAAGTTTTTGAGGACTGAAATCAAATGGGGTACAATTGATCAGTCCACTTCTGTTCGGATTTATTGTTTTTATTTTATTTAAGGAATTGACTTTTGTATCATTGTGATTTTAGAATCAAGATTTTTTGTTTTGTTTTTGTGTTCTTGATCCAACAACAAAAAAATTATTCACTTTAATAAGAATCCAGATCCGTTTTTGGTTTTGGTTACTTGGTCTGCAGATTCTTAGTTTTGGGGCTTTTAAGTTTTGATGTTCGTTTTTTTTTTCTTTTTAAACCCAAAACAGATCATTGACAGACATTAATCTAATAGTGTTCTGTCAGATTCTATTTTGGGGACATTGTCCCGAGCAAAATCGTGAACTGTTGGCTTGGTAGTGCATGCATGTTGGGAATTGGAAAAGAGGTTGCGTTTTGTTGGATACGGCTAAATAAGTCTTAAGACAAAAGACATAGAACCAAAGAGTTCTCAAAGTTTGGTACCCTCGGCTTGTAAAAACCATAAGACATGAATAGAGAACCAAAGAGTTTTCTCAAAGTTTGGTACCCTCGGCTTGTAAAAACCATAAGACATGAATAGAGAACCAAAGAGTTCTCTCAAAGTTTGGTACCCTCGGCTTGTAAAAACCATAAGACATGAGTAGAGAACCAAAGAGTTCTCTCAAAGTTTGGTACCCTCGGCTGATAAAAACCATAAGACATGAATAGAGAACCCAAGAATTCTCTCAAAGTTTGGTACCCTCGGCTTGTAAAAACCATAAGACATGAATAGAGAACCAAAGAGTTCTCTCAAAGTTTGGTACCCTCGGCTTGTAAAAACCATAAGACATGAATAGAGAACCAAAGAGTTCTCAAAGTTTGGTACCCTCGGCTGGTAAAAACCATAAGACATGAAGTAAGAACCAAAAGGTTCTCAAAGTTTGGTACCCTCGGCTTGTAAAAACCATAAGACATGAATAGAGAACCAAAGAGTTCTCTCAAAGTTTGGTACCCTCGGCTGATAAAAACCATAAGACATGAATAAAGAATCAAAGAGTTCTCAAAGTTTGGCACCCTCGGCTGGTAAAAACCATAAGACATGAAGTAAGAACCAAGGTTCTCAAAGTTTGGCACCTCGGCTGGTAAAAACCATAAGACATGAAATAAGAACCAAAAGGTTCTCAAAGTTTGGCATCCTCGGCTGGTAAACCATAAGACAAAGGAGTCAAAAGACATTGGAAGGGTAGTGCATGCATGTAAGGAAATGAGTTGCGATATGTTGGATGAGCGGACTAAAGAAAATCTTAAGACAAGATTGTGACTTGTTTGATTGACCTGAACTTGGAACAACGTACGGCTTAAAGAAGTTTAGCCCACGAGGTAAGTATATACATTCACCTAAAATGAAGACTAACAAATTCTTTTTTCTTTTCCTTTCAGGTATGTGCTTTAACACAAGATTGTGACTTGTTTGATGGTAAAATTGACCAGAAGTTGGACCAATGTACGGCTTAAAGAAGTTTAGCCCAACGAGGTAAGTATATACATTCACATAAAATGAAGACTAATACATTCTTTTTTTCTTTTCCTTTCAGGTATCTTATACACTAACTGAATTATGGTAATAAAATTAATCTTGAATGTCTTTGTTTTGCGTTATTCTCTAAACCCTTGGTGATTGTTCTAAGCACGTGAAACCACATTTTGGAATTCTTCATTATACTCTAATGAATACTGTGTTAGATTCTATATTTTATACCCCTTGGCTTTGAGTGTTTACTATATCTATACACTAACTGAAAATGTCATAACTTCTCTTGTTTTACGAAATAGATGAATATAGTTGAGACTCGTGCAGGTTATGATAGTATTTTAGTTAAATCATGAATGGATATGTTTCATGTTATATTCTCAATCCTTGGTGATCGGTACAAACATGTTAGCTGACAATCTCAAAATTTGCATCATACACTTGTATGATTATTATGTTAGTTTTTACCTCTTATTGTACTCCCTGCCTTAATCTTTTTACAACACTAGTGCCTATCTTTTGGTCTCTTATATTTTGCAGTTGGAACTCTATCGAATGATTGGTGTATTTAGTTAGAATGCAATGTGTGTTTCTTTATTTTATTTTATGCGTTTTGTTTTAATCACATTTTTCTTTACGATTGATGTCAAAATTCAGTTGTAGCCTTTCGGTATATATCTATTCTACCTTTCAATTTTTGATGTTGATGTTGTTGTTTGTGTTAAACGCACAACTTGAATTTCAATGTTGAAAAACATAGTTTCTGTATGGTCATGAACAGACATAAAATACAGCTTTTTAGCTGTGTTAGATTATAAAATATGAACACCGTTCTAGCATTTTCGTTGGTAGTCCGATGATTATTTTATCATCATTCTTTGGATGGTATATCATTTTGCGTGTCGAAATAGTTAAGTGTGGTAAATTATACCAAATTAAAGATACTATCAATTTTTATGATTGGTGATGAGGATGTAGATATAACTTGAAATTTTAATCGTTTGTTTAATGCTTGATATTTTATATGATTAAACATACAACTTGAGGTTGAATACTGCTTATAGTCTTATACCACCAGATTTAAGTTAGTTATTCAAAGAAACTTGTATTCATGGGTATTTTGTTTTGGAAGTTATCATATTCCATTAGAAGATGGAACCGAAAACATAATAATTTTTTTGCTAAAAAGATTAAAGAGAAAATAGTCTACTGCACACAAACTTATAAAATTGTGTATAAATTATATATATAGATAAAACAAAATCAGGATGATACTATAAACTCCAAAATCTATGTTGAACTCTCAACTTCAAAACTCAAAGATAAGTTACCCCAAAACACTTAAAACATGATAGTTTTTTTTTCAACTTATATATTACATATTTCTATTGCACATTTTTAGACTACCGTTTACAAGCGTAAACACTGAACTTTCAAATGAATTTGAATAAAAATTTATCGAATGCTAATAAATAAAATGAAAACTATGTTTTTGCTTTAAATATATAAACAGTAAATATTTTAGCTACAAATTATTGAAAAGAAATTTTGAAAGATATTCTTCTCCTTTTTTAAAAATCTCTAGCTCTCTTCCTAAAGATTCACTCATGGTTTTAAATTAATGGTAAAAAGGTTTTTGGTGTGTAAAAGATATAAATATATGTAACGAATTTAAGTTAATGTGGGCATACGGAAATTTTTGGAGATACTTGCTAGATAAGAAAAAAAAAAAAAATTTGTAAGCGAAAATTTATAAGGTGTAAAAGAAAAATTCTGCATTCACACATATTTGGGCTTTAACGTGTTTGTGAATATAAAACTAATTAAATAATTACATATTATTTTTAATGTAAAATTTCACTTACAAATATACAAAGAAAAAATATATTGATTTATGAAAATTAATATAAGTAAAATATTTTTAAAAAGGTTATAAATTATCAATGAATAAAACTAAAGAACATAAATATACTTAATAATGAAATCATATAGTATTATTATTATAATAATTTAAACAGCAAGCTTTCTATAGTTGTTATAAAAAGAATAAATTACTCTTGAGTTATCTCCTATTCGATAACAAAAGACTTAATTTGCAATAAATATAGATTTATATATATTCGTAGAAATTATAACAAATTAGCGGATATCGTGATGTGTGATTTATTATAGATATCTAAGTGACGCAGTCGGAAACTCTAGGATTAGCAAGCACTAAACCTAATTAGAAATCAAGTTCTCAAACGTGAACTTGATTAAGAGAAACTCTGGAAATCCACCATATTAGAGAAGAAAACTCTCTGCTTTTTATTAATTAGAATCAAAAACTGTCTTCCCAATAACCTAGACTCTCTCTATATATAGAGAAGAAACTCAAAACACAAAATAGAACTCTAAACAGAAATAGAAAACTAACATAAGTAGATATCAAAAGAAAAGTTAAATTCACTAAATTCTCCCTACGTTAGTCTCCTCCACCTTCGAAGAATCTTGTCCTCAAGTTCTCTTATGGATATAGAACTCCATCTTTATGATACTCATAAATGTCAGCGACATTAAAAGTACTGGAAATGTTCATCGATTCTGGGAGATTCAGAACATAAGCATTGTCATTGATTTTCCGTAACACCTTGAATGGACCATACTTGCAAGGCTTCAGCTTGCTGTAGGTACCAACTGGAAATCTCTCTTTACGCAGGAACACCATCACTTCATCACCTTCTTTGAAAACTTTGAGTCTTCGACGTTTATCAGCAGCAACCTTGTTCTTCTGTCCAGTAGCTTCTAACTTAGTCTTAACAGCTTCTTTAACAGCCAAAACTTCTTCAGCCATGGTTTCAGCTGATGCACTAACTCCACGAGTATTAGACAACTTAACCAAATCAACCACATGTATAGGAACAGAAGTATACACTAGAGAAAAGAGTGATTTCCCTGTCGCATAATGGAAAGCACTGTTGTAAGCAAATTCTATTTGAGGCAAAGCTAAATCCCACTGTTTTGGTTTATCCCCACAAATACTTCGAACCATATTTCCCAAAGTTCTATTAGTTACTTCAATTTGTCCATCTGTTTAAGGATGAGCTGTAGAACTTCGATTAAGAGCTGTTCCAAACATCCTCCAAAGAGTAATCCAAAAATGACTTAGAAACTTTGTGTCCCTATCTGAAGTAATCGACTTAGGAACACCGTGAAGGCGCACCACTTCCCTGGAAAACAATTTGGCTATGTTGGATGCATCAGCAGTCTTCTTATAAGCAATGAAAATTGTCATCTTAGAAAATCTGTCAACTACCACAAACACAGAATCCACACCTTGCTGTGTACAAGGCAATCCCAACACAAAATCCATAGCCAAGTCTTGCCAAATATCATCAGGAACAGGTAAAGGCATATAAAGTCCATGTTCTGCGAATAGCCTTTCGATACTTGACAAATATAACACCTTTTGACAATGGCTCCAACATCTCTCCTTAAGTGTGGCAAAAATATCTCTCCTCTAGGCTAGCGATAGTCTTCTCTTCCCAAATGACCACTAAGACCACCCTCATGCAAATCACAGATCAACTTCTCTCTTAGCGATGAGCAAGGAATGCACAATCGATCTCCTTTAAACAAGTAGCCTTCTCAAATATGAAAATTTGAAGAAGGATGCTTCTCGTTGCATTTGGACCATAGTTACTTGAATTCAACATCACTCTCATACAATTCCTTCATAAACTCAAATCCCACAATCTCTTGTGTTAAAGTAGCTAGCAATGACACCCTCCTACTCAAGGCATCAGCCACCTTATTAAGCGCACCTGATTTATGCTGGATTGATTATAAAAGGAAATTTCTGCAAGAAGCTAACCCAACGAGCATGCATTTTGTTAATCACTTTTTGGCTGTGAAGAAATTTCAAAGCTTGGTGGTCAGTGAAAAAATGAACTCTCTCTGAATCAAATAATACTCCCACAGCCTTAGGGCTCTAAATACTGCATAGAACTCTTGATCATAGATACTCCACTTTTGTCGAGTTTCACTCAATTTCTCACTGAAGAAAGCCATTGGCCATTTTTCCTGAGACAAAACAATACCTATTCCCACTCCACTAGCATCACATTCAACTTGGAACACTTTATCAAAATCAGGCAATGCTAGAATTGGTGCAGTACGTAGCTTTTCCTTGATTAATTCAAAACTTTTCTCTTGCTCGAGAGCCCATTGAAACTTTCCTTTCTTCAAGCACTCTGTAATAGGAGAAATAATAGTATTAAAATCTCTTATAAACCTCCTATAGAAGGTAGCAAGACCATGAAATCTGCGTACATCACTGACTGATTTCGGGACAGGCCAATCTCTAATAGCTTTCACTTTATCTTCATCAACATGAATCCCTTCTTCTCCAACAACAAAACCTAAGAAGAGAAACTTTTTGGTGCTGAATGTACATGTTTTCAGATTAATGTACAACTTATTTTCTTCTAAGACCTGCAACACCTGTCTCACATGCTCCAAATGATCTTCTTTTGTTTTACTGTAGATCAAAATATCATCGAAATAAACCACCACAAAAGAACATATAAACGGACGAAGAACTTGATTCATTAGCCGCATGAAGGTACTAGGGGCGTTTGACAGCCCAAATGGCATCACCAGTCACTCATACAATCCATCTTTGCTCTTAAAAGCTGTCTTCCATTCGTCTCCAAGCCTAATTCAAATTTGATGGTATCCACTGCGAAGATCTATCTTAGAAAAAACCTTAGAACCAGTTAACTCGTCAAGCATGTCGTCCAATCTAGGAATACGGAAACAATACTTGGTAGTCATTTTGTTGATAGCTCTGCTATCTACACACATCCGCCATTGATTTCCTTTCTTAGGAACAAGAAGGACTGGCACTGCACAAGGACTAATACTTTCACAAATGAACCCTTTCCTTAACAGATCTTCAATTTGTTCTCTCAAAATCTCATTTTCTTTAGGACTCATACGGTAATGGGGAAGGTTTGGTGGAATAAGGTCAATCTGATACTGAATGTTGCGCATAGGAGGTAATTCTTGTGGTAACTCATCTGCATTTATCTCCTTGAAATCTTGCACAATCTCTAGTATTTCTTTTGGAGTCGTTACCTCTTCTGTTATAACACTCATAAGCCCTTTAATCACCACCGGACAGATACATTCAGATTCTTTTATTGCTTCACCTAGCTCTCTTTCACTATCTGTAAATACCAAGAAGTTAGAATTTTTCCTTCCTGAATTCTGATCAAGGTGTGAAACAGGAGCCATAGCAATCTTGTGCCCATTCCATGAAAACATTAACACATTATCTCTTCCTCGATATGTAACGTCATTATCGTACTGCCAAGGACGACCAAGTATGATATGACAAACATCCATGTCAAGAACATCACACAATACCTCTTCTTTGTAATGTTTTCCAATGGAGATCGGAACCTTACAAGACAGTGTCACTCGATATCGAGAGCCTTTACTCACCCATCCTAAAGCATATGGCTTCTCAAGTGGCGTTGTGGGTAACTTCAGATATTCAACCAGCCCTTTAATCACCACCGGACAGATACATTCAGATTATTTTATTGCTTCACCTAGCTCTCTTTCACTATCTGTCAATACCAAGAAGTTAGAGTTTTTCCTCTCTGAATTCTGATCAAGGTGTGAAACAGGAGCCATAGCAATCTTGTGCCCATTCCATGAAAACATTAACACATTATCGCTTCCTCGATATGTAACGTCATTATCGTACTGCCAAGGACGACCAAGTATGTGTTAGAGTTAGCGGAAGAGATTTGTGGTTTAGAGAGAGTTTTGTGTGTTGAACAAAGAAAATGTGAGAAAAGATAAGATTCCATTAGAATATCCTCTTACAACATATGTCTACAACCTTAAATAGGAGACTAAATTAGGGCAACCCTTTTTACAAGAATAGAAACATAGGATGTCGACATTAAGAGAGAGGTAGGAGCGTTTCCCAAGTGGTGATAGTGACATCTCCGAAGTCAACTTGTGCACCTGTGACTCTCTTCTTCTCATCGTGCTCCAACGACTAGTTTGGAGTGTTTTATTACACCTAATGGGCTTGATGGACCGAGCTTCCTCTCTTCTATTGCTCTTATGTCTTTGATGGAAACCTCGGCCTTATTGTGAACTTGTACGGACGTCTGTACGGTCAAGTCTCTCGAGATGGAACTTGATCAACAAGCTTGGAACCCGTGAAGCATCACCTCGTTAAAAACCTTAACATAGAAAACCTCATGGGACAAAACTATGTTTTCGGAAAAAGAGTGTGATGTCCACGGATTAGGAAAGTGAATAAAGGATGAGTCAAGTCTACAAGCCCAAGTTTGCTATGAATGTGTTCGCAAACCTTGCGGCATGCAGCCTTTGTGAAAATGTCAGCCAATTGGTCTCGACTCCGAGTGTGACACGGTAAGACTACTCCACTCCTTCTTTTATCTTCTCACGAACCTTGTGGCAATCTACTTCGATGTGTTTGGTTCGCTCGTGAAAAACTGAGTTGGTGGCAATATGAATCGCCGCTTCATTGTCACAGTGCATAGTGATCGGTTGTCTTGTCTCAACACCGAGATCCTTGAGTAGTCCTTTCAACCATGTCAATTCACTCGTTAGCTTCCTCATTGCTCGATATTCAGCCTCTACACTTGAACATGAGACCACCTTTTGCTTCTTTGATTTCCAAGTCACCAAGTTGCCTCCTACAAACGTACAATATCCGGTGGTGGACCGTTTGTCCAATGTATCGCTGGCATAGTCAGCATCACAGTAGCCTACTAACTTTGTGTTGGAATTCTTGCCCATCCAGATGCCTTGAATCGGGTGTCCTTTGAGATAGCTTAGAATCCGTTCCACCATGCTCTATTGGTACTTAGTTGGAGCTTTCATATGTTGAGTCACCTGATTCACAGCATAACATATGTCAGGTCGGGTGATGGTAAGATATATCAACTTACCTACAAGTCGTCGATATTGTGTGACGTCCTCGTATGGCTCATCCATCGGTTCCTTTGGCTTGCCTTCCTGGGCTCTAATACTCTCCCCCTTTCGCTTGAGCTGATAATCCTCATCGAGTGGTGTGAGAGCCAGTTTGGCTGCAAGTTTACCTGTTTCAGCCAACAAATCGAGAGTATACTTTCGTTGGGATAGAAATAAGCCTTCCGGGGAACGGCATATTTCGATCCCAAGAAAGTATTTCATCTCTCCAAGATGTTTAATATCAAATACAGACTTAAGGAAGAGTTTGATATCGGAGATACCGTCCTTGTTGTCACCGGAGATGATGATATCATCGACATAAATCAAAACAACTACAATGCCAAGGTCACTTTGTAGTGTAAACAAGGTGTGATCAGCTTCAGACCGGCGAAACCCACGATCCTTCAGGGTAGAACTAAGCTTGTGGTACCAAGCTCGTGGAGACTGGTTGAGCCCATAGATGGCTTTACAAAGGCGGAGAACTTTCCCGGGGGCAACAATATCTTCAAGACCCGGTGGTGGAGTCATGTAGACTTCATCTTCGAGTTCGCCTTGGAGAAAAGCGTTCTTGATGTCCATTTGCCACAAGTCCCACGATAGATTGGTGGCCAAGGAAATAACTACCCGAACCGTATGTAACTTTGCCACATGAGCGAATGTCTCCTTGTAATTCGTTCCATATGTTTGAGTGAACCCGCGAGCTACCAACCGAGCTTTATACCGTTTGATATCTCCATTACTCAAGTACTTGATGGTGAAGACCCACTTGGAACTAACAGCTTACTTGCCTTTAGGTAAATCCGATTCATCCCAAGTATGATTCTTAATCATAGCACCAGTCTCGTCCTGAACAGCTCCCAACCATTCATCATGATCTTTGGCTTCATCATATGTTTGAGGAATCCAGTTATCCGCAATCTTACCAAAGAAGGCCCGATGTTCTTCGGGGAGAAGCTCAAGTGAACAGACCGCTTGGAGTGGATGAGCCACAGCTTGACTATTGTAGTAAACGCGTTTATCTTTCCGATGAGACTTAATGCGTTCACTTCTACGTAACACAGGATGTTCCACCTCTTGGTCGTCCAAGGCTGTGACATTGTCTTCAGCCGTCTCGTCATCGTGTTATGTTGCCTCCCGAGACTTATAAACCTCCTATAGAAGGTGGCAAGACCATGAAAGCTGCGTACATCACTGACTGATTTCGGGATAGGCCAATCTCTAATAGCTTTCACTTTATCTTCATCAACATAAATCCCTTATTCTCCAACAACAAAACCTAAGAAGAGCAACTTATTGGTGCTGAATGTACATTTTTTCAGATTAATGTACAATTTATTTTCTTCTAAGACCTGCAACACCTGTCTCACATGCTCCAAATGATATATCTTCTTTTGTTTTACTGTAGATCAAAATATCATCGAAATAAACCACCACATAAGAACCTGTAAACGGACGAAGAACTTGATTCATTAGCCGCATGAAGGTACTAGGGGCGTTTGACAGCATAATGGCATCACCAGTCACTCATACAATCCATCTTTGCTCTTAAAAGCTGTCTTCCATTCGTCTCCAGGCCTAATTCAAATTTGATGGTATCCACTGCGAAGATCTATCTTAGAAAAACTTTAGAACCAGTTAACTCGTCAAGCATGTCGTCCAATCTGGGAATAGAGAAACAATACATGATAGTTATCTTGTTGATAGCTCTGCTATCTACACACATCCGCCATTGATTTCTTTCCTTAGGAACAAGAAGCACTAGCACTGCACAAAGACTCATATTTTCACGAATGAACCCTTTCCTAAACAGATCTTCAATTTGTTCCCTCAAAATCTCATTTTCTTTAGGACTCATACGGTAATGGGGAAGGTTGGGTAAGCTTGATCCTGGAATAAGGTCAATATGATGCTGAATGTTGCGCACAGGAGGTAATTCTTGTGGTAACTCATCTGCAATTAGCTCCTTGAAATCTTGCAGAATCTCTAGTATTTCTTTTGGAGTCGTTACTTCTTCTGTTATAACACTCATCAGCCCTTTAATCACCACAAGACGGATACATTCAGATTATTTTATTGCTTTACCTAGCTCTCTTTCACTATCTGTCAATACCAAGAAGTTAGAATTTTTCCTCCCTGAATTCTGATCAAGGTGTGAAACAGGAGCCATAGCAATCTTATGCCCATTCCATGAAAACATTAGTACATTATCTCTTCCTCGATATGTAACGTCATTATCTTACTGCCAAGGACGACCAAGTATGATATGACAAACATCCATGTCAAGAACATCACACAATACCTCTTCTTTGTAATGTTTTCCAATGGAGATCGAAACCTTACAAGACAGTGTCACTCGATATCGAGAGCCTTTACTTATTCATCCTAAAGCATATGGCTTCTCAAGTGGCGTTGTGGGTAACTTCAGATATTCAACCAGTTTATGAGAAACTAGGTTTTCTGTGCTACCATTATCCACAATCAAGTTGAAGACTTTGTCGTTAATTGAACACCTTGTTCTGAACAATTTTTTTCGCTGTCCTTCTTCCTTAGATGATAGCAAGACCCTTTCAAGTACAATGTTTATCATCTCATTCGATTCTTCTTCAGCAAACTCGACACCTGCATATTCATCCTCTTCTTCATGTTCTTCTCCCTCCTCTAGAAGAGCTGTAGTTCTCCTACTCGGACAAACATTTGATTTGTGACCTTGTCCTTGACAGCGGAAACACTTGTCGATGGATGGTCTCGCATAAGTGTTACTTTGCTTTTGGATTGGTGGTTTATTCGGCTGAGCATTATTAGAACCATTGTTAGAACTTCCAGCTCCTTTGTTCCCAAGGTTAGTATCCTTTGTTACTGCACTCTTCTCCTTATCGCCTATTAATTCAGAATTATTCTGAGGTGAATATCTTCTGAAAGAAGTGAAATTGCGAGGAGATTTTTCAATTAACTCAGCTTTCAAAGCTAGGCTAGAAGCCTCTTTCACAGTCCATACAGTTTGTAAACCCATCTTCTCTTGAATAGAATTCTTTGACCCACTGATATATCTTGCCACTTTCTGATTTTCTATCTCTCCAAGATCATTACGCTCAGAAAACCGCAGAAACTCTGTTGTATACTCTGTCACAGTCCTTTTTCCTTGAACACATTCAATATACATCTTATAGAGAATCTGTTCATAGTCCTCTGGTAAGAACCTATCCATCATGAACTGTTTCATCCGCCTCCATGTCTTGACTGGTCCCTTTCTTTGTTTTTGCCTCTGAATAACAAGTTTATCCCACCACACAACAGCAGTACTCTTCAGCCTAATTGCCACCATCTTAACTTGCTTGTTTTCAGGGACACCCATGACTTCAAAGAATCTATCAACGCTTATTTGCCAATCTAGAAAATCTTCAACACCCATAGTTCCATAGAACAATGGAATGTCAGCCTTTACACGGTAGTCGTGATTATTTTGTCGATTCCTTTGCTCAACTTCATCCTCCACAACTTCTTCTTCATCAGAACTTGAACTCTCATGAATAACAGCACGATTGTTGTCCACTCTTGGGATTACTCTTCCCCTGTTTATATGCTGATTTTCATTAAGCCTAACTTGTTCTCCTTCTATGCCTCTTTGTGGATTTGCGTTGTTGATGCCGTTTCTGATCTCAGTTGTCAGGTTCGTCATCCCAGTTGTCATATTCGCTATCTGGTCAGTCAAAGCAGTTAGGGCCGTGGTAATAGCCTCGGTAAAACCCTGCAAGTCTGCTTTGGTCACAGATTGATCCCCCATAGCTGATCAAGCTTTGAAAAAGAAACAGGAGAAAGCCTGCTCTGATACCACTTGACGCAGTCGGAAACTCTAGGATTAGCAAGCACTAAACCTAGTTAGAAATCAAAGTCTCAAGCATGAACTTGATTAAGAGAAACTCTGGAAATCCACCAGATTAGAGAAGAAAACTCTCTGTATTCCCAAAAACCTAGACTCTCTCTATATATAGAGAAGAAACCCAAAACACAAAATAGAAAACTCTAAACAGAAATAGAAAACTAACATAAGTAGATATCAAAAGAAAAGTTAAATTCACTAAATCATCCCTACGTCACTAAGAATGTAAAATAATTAATCTCGACAATTATTGTGATTATTAATTTTAAAATGGAAACATTGATAACTGAAAATGAATATATTCTTATTTTTGCAATTAAATATTGAGACATAACCCTTATAACTATAAATAAACTTAATACCCAAAAAAATTATATTATATCTAAAATGAGTGATTATTAGATTATACAAAATTGTTATAGTTACTTTGATAAATTATAAAGATAAATCTGATCTTTATAACAAACAAAAAAACATATTGCAATAAATTATGATATTTTATAAATATTTTCTTCACTATGCTAACATATTTCACGGGTATAATGTATATTTTGGCTAATATGTTTAGATTATGGAATTTTATTATTTTTCCATAATATTCCATCATTTATAGAAAATATTAACAAACTCATTAACTCAAAAGATTTAAATAGTCTAATTGAAAATACTAAATTAATAAATTAGATTATTTCCAGAAAATTTAGTTTGAAATCCGATTATTATTATCATAAAATATTAAATTAATAAATACATGTTGTTATGGTTCTACAAGAAACATGCAAATTTTGCCTAATTGTGTGGGTCTGCCAGTAACGAGATCACTAATCTAAATCACATATTACCCTAGTTATTAAACACAAAGAAGATCAATTATTCATCAATGTAAAAGTCAAGAAGAAGGAACGAAGAAAACCATGATGGCGGCTGCGAAGGGTGAGCTTAGGGTTTCAAATACGGGTGGGCATGATACGGCTATGTTGGACATCAGAGATGGTGGGAGGCCACCAGGGGATCCACTGGATAGGCCGATGGCATGGCTACAGAAAGTAGTGGGTAGTACTCTTGGTGGGATGCCGAGACCGCAGGATGTTTTGGATGACAAGTTCGTGACTGAGCAGGTTTGTTTGGCGTTTCCTAATGGGGAGGATGGTGAACCAGTGATTACTATCAGGGAGGAGGTATTAACAGTTATGCAGGGGTTGTGGAAGAAGTGCATGATTGTTAAAGTGTTAGGTCGGAATGTCTCATTCGTGGTGTTGAGTAGGCGCTTGCGAAAATTGTGGAAGCCTGCGGGGGATATGTATGTGATGGATCTACTTCGACAATTCTTTATTATCCATTTTGAACTTGAGGAAGAATACATGGCGGCACTCACAGGAGGACCCTGGATAGTGTTTGGTAGTTACCTTATGACGCAAGCATGGTCCCCTGAGTTTGACCTGCTACGCGATAAGATCATAAAGACGCCGGTGTGGATCTGTTTGGCAAATCTATCACTGAATTTTTACCATCGGTCCACTCTGATGAGTATCGAACAAGGTTTAGGGAAGCCGGTTAAGGTGGATCTTACAACTTTACAGTTTGAGAGGACTCGTTTTGCCAGGGTTTGTGTGGAAGTTAACATGTAGAAGCAGCTTAAGGGCATGGTGATGGTGAATGGTGAGAGATACTTTGTGTATTATGAGGGTTTGGCAACTATTTTTCTCAATAGGGGATGTACGACATATAGTTCATACGTGTCCTCAGTTAGCTCAGGTACGGAGTCCGGTTAAGGTGCCATCGACAGTGGTTGCAGAATCTAGTGGTGAATGGTCCAATGATGATGGTTTTACAACTGTACGCCGTACGAGGAGGAAATCAAAGTCAGGGGATGTGCAATTGAGTTTGCCGGTGGTACAACGGGAAGCCGTCCAAGGACGGAATCTCTGGGAGATCCCGCTTAATAAGGTTTTTGGAAATATTGTCATTTCTAGCAAATTTGTTGGATTAGAAGTTGATATGGTATCTCGTGATAAACGAGAAGTTGCTGTTTCTGTGGAGGAGAATAAGGAGAATGACATTACCCCGGATCTTCCACAAAAAGGGAAGGGTGTTGAGCAAGGTAAGGGAAAGTTATTGGGTAGGATTTCGGAGAAATCACCTAGTGAATTTTCAGGTGTGTTTGAAGAGACCTCTCGTGAACCTGGTAAAATGTCTGATCGGAATGGGCCCAAGTTTAATGGGCCTAAACCAAAGAGTAAGCCTAGTAGGCCAGTGAGGGGGTTGATTTTTGATACGAGTAGAGGCACTGTTGAACTCTCTGAATTGGGAAGAGGTTGTGTATGAAGATGGAGAGCTTTGGTCATCCGGGTGGAATTGTGGTTCAAGATAGCGGACAGTTGACTGCTGTAGAGTCCTCGGTGCATTCCGATGGAGATGGAGGAGCCACTTCTCCTCGAATTTTGGTGGGTGATCCTGGTGTTGGAGATAACTCTATGCAGATCCTTCCGACGGAAGCGCCGGAGGGGAACTACATATGACAAGACGCCCCGGTGATTTGATTTCGATTTTTTTTTCTCATAATAATGATGAATTCATGTTTTGGAATTGCCGGGGGCTAATGAACCCACTTTCCGGAGATCGACTATGATTAGAAGAAGGAGGAACATGATAGAGATGTTGAAGGAGAATGTAAGACGATGTATGATACTAGGATTTTTGTGTCTCCTAGTAGGTCTCAATTAACCTTATGCGTTGTAATACTTAAGGTGTCAATCCAGTTGGGAAAGTTTACTATCACTCAAGATGCAGTCAAGAAGTCACAAGTTAAGCCAATTCAAAGAGTGTTTTTATCTAGCAATCCTAGAATGATCAAAATGTGAAACGAAAATGAGTCACAGAACTAGAAACAAGAATGCATGACAAGAAGCGAAAATGAATAAAAACGGAGACGAGTCTAAGCATGAACTAAAAAGCAAGAAACGAGACAGTCTCAGGAATGTAATAAAAATCAGAAAGAAAGAAGTCATAAGGATGGGAGTAATTGATGTCGGTGGAGTATCCTAGTCTACAGAGTGTTTAACATGCCACAAGCAATCTATCCCTAAACAATGAACATCACGACTTAGCTAATCCAATTTCTTGACAGAAGCTACTCAGACTCAACCACTTCCAAACCTAGCTCTCGCTAGAGAAACATGATCAAGCATGGCATGACAAACAAGTTCATTCACGTCAACAAACATCCTAGACAGCTAATCTCTTAGGCTAGGAACGTAAGTCTCTGGCACTAGTTGGTCAGACATTTCATCAAACACCTTTTGGGTGTGGAAATGTCTCAAACCTAGTCCCAATTGATCAGAGAAAAACTAGTATTTCTTACTCTAGTCCAGAAGGGAGTCATACAATCAATGCTTAAACACTCTACATCCTAGGATCCTCCACCTAATCTATCCCATCCTCAAGAACTAACGCACTACTCAGATCCGAAAATCATCATCAACAATACAAACTCAGAAAACATTGAAACAAGCCTTCTTAGATAGGTAAAAATGAGAAGAACAACTTTGTGGGAGAAATCCAATGCAAAAACTCAATAAAATCAAAGCTATGTGGATTACAAGGTCGGAATACGTTTTTGGTGGCTATGTCAACCTTAGAAAACAAAACAAGATAAAAACTAAGATATCCTCAACCAAGACTTAGCAAAATGTATTTATAGTAAAAACATGTAAATCCCTAAAACATAAAACGACAAGGTGAAGCGTCGGTTTGGGAATCTCCTGAAGCGCGTAAGACAGAACGTCTTCCTGACATGTGCGGTCCAGTCACGTGTCGTCTCTCCCTAGAGTGAGGTCGAGTGGAGTGAGTAGGAGTGACTCCAGTGGTGTGAGTGAAAATGGCTCGAGCATGGTCTGTGAAAGTGGCTCGAGCTGGGTGTATACGCATCCACTAAAACGATGATAAATCTTGAACCACACCTCCGATTGGCTTGAAATAAAAGGCATTGGAAAGATGACTCAATTCTCTACAACTATGATGAAGACGTCAAAAGCTGAATCCCTAGACCGGTGGCTCGAATGATGGCTCGATTGTGGAAGCGAGGAGTAGCCCGATTGTAGAAGTGAGGAGGGCTCGACTGTAGAAGTGAGGAGCGTGGCTCGATTGTAGAAGTGAGGAACGCTCGATTGTGGAAGTGAGGAGTAGCCCGATTGTAGAAGTGAGGAGGGCTCGACTATAGAAGTGAGGAGCGTGGCTCGATTGTAGAAGTGAGGAGCGCTCGATTGTGGAAGTGAGGAGCACTCGATTGTGGAAGTGAGGAGCGTGGCTCGACTGTGGAAGTGAGGAGCGCTCGATTGTGGAAGTGAGGAGCATGGCTCGACTGTGGAAGTGAGGAGCGCTCGATTTGGAAGTGAGGAGCAGCTCGATTGTGTGCGCTTCCAACGTCTCCTAAACACCTGAAAAACTCCGAAATGCGCAATGTATGCAAGGATGATGCAGAAACTTGCTAAACATGCAAAATGTAAGAAAGAGGTTCTAAAATGATGCAAAACAACTAGTTGTCCTAGCTAAATGTATGACAAATACAGGCTAAGGAGATGCAAAATACAGAGATATCAACTCCCCCAAACTTATTCTTTGCTTGCCCTCAAGCAAACTATCAAGAACAAAGTATGGAAGAGAGGTGTGAAGATGGGGTCTCAGAACTTAAAACATGCTGAATAGAGTAGTTAGAATCAAGGTCCTTGTTTTTAATTCTATGATGCATGGTGAAGGAACTTTATTTCCATTCTACACATGCAATCCTATCAATCATCCCCTTTAACATTCATTAACAGAGAACCGTGAATCAAGCTAAGCAATGTTATTGAACTCATTTGGCTAAGGTAAAGGTTCGAGACATAGATGGTCTCCTCATCACGTGGGTTTATCAATACAGAACAAGGTTCTCTCACGAAAAGGAGTTGAGCTTAAGAGAAGGCTAAAGGTTGAAACCAACTGATACATACAAGAGCAGCGTCCTGTATACCCAAAGAACACTCCAAACCGGAGTTGGTCCTATCTCTACCCTTCATCAGAAACTTCATCTCAAATTTTCTACACTTAGTCTTAGGAGGAGTTCACTTCTTTTCATTCTAGCGGATTGGGAAATCTTCATTATCACTATGGTTCGTTTTTTTTTTTTGTAAAATCTTTTTATTTTATGCCCAGAACCAATAACTCTTTTTACTTTGCTCAACCCAAATCCTTTACTAGACTTGCAAACTATGTAAACACATTCCCCTCCTAAAGACTTTCTACCTCTTTACTTTTCTGCACAAATCCATACCCAATACCCAAAATCGAGTTCTCACCTAGTCCTACTAGTCCGGATAACACGAACTAGAACTACACAGGATCCTACTCTTGTCGGCTAGAACCTAACACTTTCTAACAAGCTCAACTCGGAAAAGGCCTGACACTCAAGAATACAATTGGCTTGAAAGAATGGTTGGTTAAGGGTGCGGGGAACTGTTCCAAAGATGGGAATCAGCTACTTGGATTGACAAGGGTGGTAAAAATGTGAAAGACAATCCAAGTATGTGTATGGTATCCATGAGTTCAACTTCAATGCATCACATGATAATTGCAGGTCAGGATTATGTTCAAGTAGATAGGGAATGATATTTAAATTCAAAACATACTTCAATCTTTCATTTTCAAGTTCAATCAACAAGCATCAAAGAACTAATAACAAGGGCCTTGATCCTATCCTATTGAATCCAACATGCTAACAAGGTTACAATCATCATCAACCCCTATGCTAAATGCAACAACCCTACATGCACAACACTAGACTCAATCCTAAAATGCAAGTGCAAATTACATGAACACTCTGTTTTTGTGGAAATTTTTGTTTTGTTGTTTTTTTTTTTTTTTTTTTTTTTTTTTTTTTTTTTTTTATATGCAATAGATGGATGCAAACTCAAATATGATATGATGCAAAAATTAAAATAAGAATCACAGAACACAACATCAAATACATCATCTCAAACCCTCCCCCAAACTTAAATTACACAGTCTCCTGTGTAAGAAAAATTTGCAGGAGGATTTAAGAATCACAACAGAAACAATGCAGGAATGAAATGGTATGTCAAAGGGAGGGTCGGAGTACCTCAGTAGTAGAAGGAGTCGGTGCTCGCCCAAGGAGGAGCGTTATATTGACTTTGTCCTTCACCTTGTTCTGGATCCGCAGGGGTGTCCTCAGTGGTTTGGTCGACGTGCTGCTCAACCGCTTGCGTGTTCTGATACATGTTTGGCTGCTTGTCACACTGCATGTCGTCGACTCTAGACTCGCCATGATCGGATACTAGCACAACCACCTCTGCAGGCTGATAATCCCCTTGATGTTTGATCTGCTGCTCAACTCCGTGCATGCCCAGACGTGGGCTCGAGCGGGTGTCGTGAGTGGCTCGAGAGAGGAAGTCGGAATGTGGCTCGATTGAGGCAGTTGGGAATGTCGGCTCAATTTGTCGGTTCGGAACAGCGAGAACAGCAGCTCGAGTGAGGCAGTCGGGAAGGTCGACTCGCGAGCGTGATGTGCCGGTGTCGGTCGAGTCGAGTTTTGTAGACCCCTCTAGAATGTCTTGTCTAACCATATACTCTTTAGCATTCTGCCCAGGTTCAAGAAAAAAAAATCTTCTCTTCTTCATTATCCCCAACCTCTGTCTTGCTTTTCTTGGAGAAGAGATTTTAACTTTATCCTGGAGCTGCATGATTTGCCCTCTCATCTCCTCCAACGTGGCTGTTAACTCCGCCACTGTATCCCTTAAAATCTTGGTTGTTTGGGGTTCAGATAAACTGTCAAGCGTGGGAGGACTTGTCTCTTGCGGTTGGTGATTAGGAAGTATGTCTCGACGCGTAGGGAGGGTAACGACTGCACTCGAGTTGGAGAATGGTCGAGTGACACTTTGAGTTTTCTCTTTGGTTACCAAAACCTCTGTTTCTGCCTCATTCACATCCTCAAAGATGTCAAACCCAGATTTCTGATCTTTCTCTTCAATCACGAAGGTCTGTCCATCAATAGTTGGTTTCTTCTTAGAATCCTTGATATCAAACTTCATCTTGAAGTTGTTACCCAGATTGAGATCAATCATCCCCTTCTTTACATCAATGACTGCTCCAGCTGTAGCTAAGAAAGGCCTTCCCCGGATTAGTGGATCTTTAGGCTCTTCATCCATTTCCAGCACCACAAAGTCCGTAGGAATCTCAGCTTGTCCAATTTTGATGGGCAGGTTCTCTAATAAACCATGAGGCAATCTAGTAGTCCTATCAGCCAATATTAAGCGGAGGTTGCATGACTTGTATTCGTTGAATCCTAGCCTCTGAGCTACAGAGAGTGGCATGAGGCTTACTGAAGCACCAAGGTCACATAGGCACTTTTTGAATGTCAATGGACCTAGAGAACAAGGCAAGGTGAAAGAACCAGGGTCCTCTAGCTTTTTGGGATAATCATCTTCTGAATAACAGCTTTGCATTCATGAATAACCCCACCTATGTCATGCACTACCCTCTCATCTTCCAAAACCTTAGCTTGAGCTCTTTTAGCTATCTCCTCCTTCTCTTTGGTCCTTTCTGTTACCAAATCAGTTAAAAACTTTTGATATTGAGGCACAAGTGCAAATGCATCAAGCAAAGGCATCCTAAGTTCAATCTCCTTGACTTGGTTTTCGAACAGAGCTTTATAGTTCTCAGTAAGCTGCTTCTTAAACCTCACTGGAAATGGTAGAGGTGGCTTGTATGGTGGAGGAATGAATCTCACAGGTTTATCCTTGGGAGCAGTGGGTTCTTTAGTAGCTTCAGGATCAGAATGCTTTGCTGACTTAATTGGATCCTTGAGCACCTCGACAGGATCCTTTATATGAACTTCATGTTGTAGAAATTCCTCCCCATCTAAACCCTCAGTGTCCTCAGTGAGCCGTACATCTACAGCTTGGGTGGTAATGGCATGCATAGTAGCATAGTCCTTGGGGTTTTGAACTGCTTTTCCAGGAGTTGGGCAGTTGTTGGGGTAGAAGTAGAAACAGTCTTGCCTTCCATATACTTCATCTTGGAGTTAAGAGCTTCAAACTTGACATTCAAATCATTGTAAGAACATTCCATCCGCTGACTGAGTTCAGCAAACTTCTTAGCAGTATCCAGGGAACCACTAGCTTGACCTTGAAGAAGTTGTTGCAGCATGTGCTTCATTTTTTGATCTAGAGCTTGAGTAGGTTGAACTTGTTGAGGTAAAAATCCTGGTGGTGGTCCATAATGAGCGTGAGAACTTTGCTCAAACTGTTGCTTAGGCACGAATCCTTGATTGTAGTGAACAAAAGGTTTTTGCAGACCTTGTTGTTGCTGTTGAGGAGGGTACACCTGATCTTGTGGATTTGCAACATTGGTGCTCCGGTAAGACAAATTAGGGTTCGTCTTGTAGGGGTTATAACCCTTGTTGTATCCACCTTGATTCTGGACGTAGTTGATTGCTTCAGACTGCTCACCCTTCCCATCCTGAACTTGAAAAGGGTCATCCTCAGATACGAAATGGACAGTCTGCTGCTGACTTAGCAAAGAGGCGGTCAAGCTTGTCATTGACAATCTTAAGGTCCCTCTTGTACTTCTCCTCAGACCCAGTGTCACCTCGAACCGTGCGGTCGTAGTCTTCATTGTAGTTACCATCAGACTGGGCGAGATTCTCAACCAGTTGCCATCCTTCCTCAACCTCTTTGCTCAAGAAATTACCGTTGGAAGCAGTGTCAAGCAGCATATGTATCTTTGGTAGTACACCACGGTAGAGAGTGCTCAGCAGTGACTCGTTGCTGAAACCATGGTGTGGACACTGGCTGTGGTAACCCTTAAAACGCTCCCAGGCTTCACAGAATGATTCTGAGCTCTTTTGAGTAAAGCTAGAAATCTCATTCCTGAGACGTGCTGTTCTGGAGTTGGAGAAGAACTTCGCCAAGAACGCTTTCTTGCAACCATCCCAGGTGGTGATGGATCCCTTGGGAAGGTTTTTCTCCCATTGATGAGCTTTGTCTCCAAGGGAGAATGGGAAGAGGCGCAACTTGTAACCATCCTCACTCACGCCGTTGATCTTTGTGAGACTGCAAAGACGGTCGAACTCGTCCAAGTGGTCAAGTGGATCCTCCATAGGCAACCCGTGAAACTTGTTTCCTTGGATCATAGTGATCAGACCACTTTTGATCTCGAAGTTGTTGTTCTGCACGGCGGGAGGGACAATTCCAGCACGTTGAGTGTGAGTGTTCGGTGCATCCCCAGCACCAATGTTTCGCGGTCCCTGATGTGGTTCATGCTGTTGTTCCATAGTGACTTGTACGGGATGATCAGTAGGTGGACGAGCTTGTCGTGGTCTTTGTAACCGATTGATGTCGTCGATAGCAGGGAGGAGATTCTGATGTCCTCTTGATCTGGTGTGCATGCAATGCTGCAATCAACAGGTTCCTGAGATGCAAAACAAACAAGCAAACAACCAAAACAAGTCAGTACTCAGAATGATAAGTGTAACAGAACTTAATCTTGCAAAACTTGAAATCTCAAATGTAACAAAACGAATCCCAAATGGCAACGGCGCCAAATTGATACTAGGATTTTTGTGTCTCCTAGTAGGTCTCAATTAACCTTATGCGTTGTAATACTTAAGGTGTCAATCCAGTTGGGAAAGTTTACTATCACTCAAGATGCAGTCAAGAAGTCACAAGTTAAGCCAATTCAAAGAGTGTTTTTATCTAGCAATCCTAGAATGATCAAAATGTGAAACGAAAATGAGTCACAGAACTAGAAACAAGAATGCATGACAAGAAGCGAAAATGAATAAAAACGGAGACGAGTCTAAGCATGAACTAAAAAGCAAGAAACGAGACAGTCTCAGGAATGTAATAAAAATCAGAAAGAAAGAAGTCATAAGGATGGGAGTAATTGATGTCGGTGGAGTATCCTAGTCTACAGAGTGTTTAACATGCCACAAGCAATCTATCCCTAAACAATGAACATCACGACTTAGCTAATCCAATCTCTTGACAGAAGCTACTCAGACTCAACCACTTCCAAACCTAGCTCTCGCTAGAGAAACATGATCAAGCATGGCATGACAAACAAGTTCATTCACGTCAACAAACATCCTAGACAGCTAATCTCTTAGGCTAGGAACGTAAGTCTCTGGCACTAGTTGGTCAGACATTTCATCAAACACCTTTTGGGTGTGGAAATGTCTCAAACCTAGTCCCAATTGATCAGAGAAAAACTAGTATTTCTTACTCTAGTCCAGAAGGGAGTCATACAATCAATGCTTAAACACTCTACATCCTAGGATCCTCCACCTAATCTATCCCATCCTCAAGAACTAACGCACCACTCAGATCCAAAAATCATCATCAACAATACAAACTCAGAAAATATTGAAACAAGCATTCTTAGATAGGTAAAAATGAGAAGAACAACTTTGTAGGAGAAATCCAATGCAAAAACTCAATAAAATCAAAGCTATGTGGATTACAAGGTCGGAATACGTTTTTGGTGGCTATGTCAACCTTAGAAAACAAAACAAGATCAAAACTAAGATATCCTCAACCAAGACTTAGCAAAATGTATTTATAGTAAAAACATGTAAATCCCTAAAACATAAAACGACAAGGTGAAGCGTCGGTTTGGGAATCTCCTGAAGCGCGTAAGACAGAACGTCTTCCTGACATGTGCGGTCCAGTCACGTGTCGTCTCTCCCTAGAGTGAGGTCGAGTGGAGTGAGTAGGAGTGACTCCAGTGGTGTGAGTGAAAATGGCTCGAGCATGGTCTGTGAAAGTGGCTCGAGCTGTTTGTATACGCATCCACTAAAACGATGATAACTCTTGAACCACACCTCCGATTGGCTTGAAATAAAAGGCATTGGAAAGATGACTCAATTCTCTACAACTATGTTGAAGACTTCAAAAGCTGAATCCCTAGACCGGTGGCTCGAATGATGGCTCGATTGTGGAAGCGAGGAGTAGCCCGATTGTAGAAGTGAGGAGGGCTCGACTGTAGAAGTGAGGAGCGTTGCTCGATTGTAGAAGTGAGGAACGCTCGATTGTGGAAGTGAGGAGTAGCCCGATTGTAGAAGTGAGGAGGGCTCGACTATAGAAGTGAGGAGCGTGGCTCGATTGTAGAAGTGAGGAGCGCTCAATTGTGGAAGTGAGGAGCACTCGATTGTGAAAGTGAAGAGCGTGGCTCAACTGTGGAAGTGAGGAGCGCTCGATTGTGGAAGTGAGGAGCATGGCTCGACTGTGGAAGTGAGGAGCGCTCGATTTCGGAAGTGAGGAGCAGCTCGATTGTGTGCGCTTCCAACGTCTCCTAAACACCTGAAAAACTCCGAAATGCGCAATGTATGCAAGGATGATGCAGAAACTTGCTAAACATGCAAAATGTACGAAAGAGGTTCTAAAATGATGCAAAACAACTAGTTGTCCTAGCTAAATGTATGACAAATACAGGCTAAGGAGATGCAAAATACAGACATATCAATGTATTTCAGACATGGAGGAGTTAGAGAAGCTAGCAGTTGGCTATTATACTTTTTTTTATTCTTTGGATGATGTTAATGAGATTGTTGAGGGTTTACTTACTGGTGGCTTTCCGATGTTATCCCGGGTGGAAGAAGCAGCATTATGTGCACCCGTTTTGTGTTCAGAGGTGGAGAACTCAATATGCAGTATGGGTAGGTTTAAAGCGTCGGGTCCTGATGGATATCAACCCGTTTTTTATCATGACTGTTGGGATACTGTTGGTGAATCGGTTACTCGTTTTGTGTTGCAGTTTTTTAAAACTGGTCAGTTATCTAATGGGATGAATTATGTGCTCGTGGCTTTGATTCCAAAAGTAGAGAAGCCTGAGTCAGTATAACAGTTCCGGCCAAATAGTTTATGTAATTTCTTGTTCAAGATCATTACTAAGCTCATGGTGATGCAGTTGAAGAAAGTGATCTCTAAGGTTATTGGACCTGCATAATCCAGTTTTATCCCTGAAAGGTTGAGTATGGATAACGTTGTGGTGGTACAGGAGGCAGTTCATTCCATGAGACGGAAACAGGGTAGGAAAGGATGGATGTTGCTCAAGCTGGACTTAGAGAAAGCCTATGATCGTATAAGATGAGACTTTCTTGAGGATACTCTTAAAGCAGTGAACCTTTCAGATATTTGGGTACAATGGATCATGCAGTGCGTTACTGGTCCCTCCATGACTCTGCTGTGGAATGGAGAGAAGCCTGATTTGTTTACACCTCAATGGGGACTTCGTCAGGGTGACCCCTTTTACCATATCTGTTTGTGCTTTGTATAGAATGACTGTGTCACTTTGATTGACTCATCGGTTGGAGCAAGAGAGTGGAAACCTATTAGTTTATCTCGTGGGGGTCCAAAGCTGTCCCATATATGCTTTGCCGATGACCTAATCTTTTTTGCTGAAGCATCGGTGGCTCAGATCCATGTGAATTAGGAAGGTTCTTAACCGGTTTTGTGTGGCGTCGAGACAGAAGATTAGTTTGGAGAAATCCAAAAATTTCTTCTCCAATAATGTTTATCGCGATTTGGAGAGAATGATCTCGGAGGAGAGTGGGATCAGAGTAACGCGGGATGTGGGAAAGTACCTAGGCATGCTAGTTTTGCAGAAACGGATAATTAAGGAGACATTTGGGGAGATTCTTGCGAGAGTATCATCCTGATTGTCGGGAAGGATGACTTTAACTAAATCAGTTCTCTCATCAATCCCGATCCATTCCATGAGTACTATTGCAGTGCCAATGGCTACCCTTGATGGTTTGTAAAGTGCAACAAAGCCTCATGAGATGTTTTTTTTTTCTTTTACAACTACTTCAAAAGATTATTTTATAAATGTTTTTTATATATATCAGAAACATAGGGAATAAAATGAAGCCTAAAGCTAAATACAATTGAGGCCCTATTTTGTTTTGAAAAATTATTTTCATAAAGCCGTAATTTATTTTCAACTTCAAAAGTTATTGGTTAATAATCTAAGCTTAGTACTACTTAGTAATGTATATGTACATTTTATGCAAAATGTCTCTAAAAGAGACACATATGAAAGACAATGATTCTAGCCGCTCTCTCCCTGGCACAACTCCCGAGTTTCCTCCTCCCGACGGCGTCGTCTCAAATTGGCGCCGCTGGGCTGTTTCCCGTTCACGGCGGCTCTCTCCTCTTGTATCAACACTGCTTTTGGATCGATTTTGATTCCACCGGAGGTCTCTCGATCTGTCACGCTACTCCGGTCATGCGCAAGCTTCAACTCCGTTCCCACCCCTACTCAACCGGTGGTTCGTCTCAACGAGGTGATTCTCCCGAGACCCCAACTATTCGATGATAAATCTGAGATTTCTAGGCTCCATGTGTGTTCTGCTCTTCACCTCTCTTACCGGTTCCCCTTGAAGTCAGTCCCATCACCTCCTTCGTCCTTGGGTTCTTACCCCATCACCAAGTGTTCTACTTGGCCGATGCTAGAAGTGAGCTCTGTTCTGACACCGGAACTGAGCGAGACCAGGTCGATAAAAGCGGCAATCATGGTGACCCTGTAACCCCTCCTGTATCCTTGGTTTCCTTAGTTTGTGTCTTGGCTATGCTCTCCTCCGATTTACCGCTTTATCCAATGAATTTTTGCCTCACAAATCAAACCACTGTGCTTTATGTCGATCCTGTTATCGGACTGAGCTTTGACGATTCACGCTTTCATTGCAGCGTCTTACAAACTCCTCCTCTGTCCCCTCGATCCAGGTTTGAACCCAACTCTCATCCGCAAACCCTGGTAGATAGAGTACTTCGATTAGTATTGGTTATATGCCTGATCTTGGAACCCTTTAGACCCTTTAGAAGATTATCGAACCAAACTCGGATAGGTCTCTCTGCCTCTATTTTGGTTGGCCGCAAACAATCATATAGCTGTATAATTGCCTTTCTAGAGTGGTTAGATAAATCCATTTGTCAAGATCAGTTGGAAAGTATATACCAAACGCCCACCAAACCCCTTAGCCTGTACCAGTGCCACTCTCCTCTTGGCTCCAACCTAGTGTATATCTTAATGCATCACAGCAAAGCCGACAACAAGCTTTGTGTGGGAACCCTTAACCTCCATGGCTTTGAGCTTCATGTGAGGGAGGACCTACCTGCTCTGTTACGACCTTGTTTGTCTCTCCCTAGGTTCAACCTTATAACAACCCTATCCTTCATTCTCCTCCAACTACCATTAGTGTGGAAACTCGGGTTTGGTCTAATATCACATTGCAATATCGGCTACAAGCTTTGTGTGGGACTCCTTAACCTCCATGGCCATTGGCTTCATGAGAGGGAGGACCCACCTGTTTTGTTACGATATTGCATATATATTTTTAGAGCCCCAGATGTAGTTTCATCCCATGCTATGAGAATTGAGCCAGAAACTGCTTTACACTTTGATCAATTTGTCTTGAATTTTATCTCATTGGCTAGAGCACCCTCCATTGTCTCACCTATGTACCACCTTTGTAAACGCTCCACTGCATATCTTGCAAGAGCTATTATTGATCACTTGTTGATCGAGAAAGTCGCGGAGCTTGTCTTCAAAGGCGCTTCCACCATGGTCCCAACAGACTTTTCAAGCTTTGCTAGCATCCCAAAGACTTGCATCTTCTTGGATAACTCATGGAACCATTATCTCTATATGCTTTGTAACCTTGTTAAACTTTGTAACTTTATTTGCTCCTTCTTGTATGAATTCTCCTCTTTGAGGAATTAAGTTTTAATGGAAACTTGTTTGACAAAAAAAAATAAAAATAAAAAAATATGAAAGACAATGATTTAAAATGACCTATGGCGTAATTATCTTTAGTCTTTACATACATGTTTAAAATAAGAAAGAAAGATGTTTAAATTAAGATTTTAAAACTAATGACTTTATTTTATTGGGCTTTCTTTGTATAATTATAAATTTATAACCCATCTAAACATAACCACAAACCCGTTTAAGATAAAACTAGGTTCGGACCCGCACATACGTGCGGAGTTATTTCAAAAATTAAGTTTGCGATCAAGTTTCCAATATATTATTTACGTGGTAGATTATGTTGTAAGCATGTTTTTATGAATATTAATATTATTGAAATTCAAAATCCAAACACGTCGATTTGTTTCTAATTCGGTATAGAGAATAAAATGATCTGATTGTTTTTATTATTATTAGTGGCAAATTAAATAATAGTAAGAGAAAGGTGATATGTTTAAAATTTAAACCCGTCTCTTCCCTTCCTGTGGACTATCAAACTGTCTCAACCCAAACCGGAACTAACCAAAAACCCGTCCCCGACCAGAACTAACAGAAAACCCTTTCCGGACCGAAACTAACAGAAAACCTGTCCCAGACCGGAACTAACAAAAAACATGTCCTGTCTCGTCCCATAAACTATCAAACCAAAAAAGTCCACAAAAAAAAAATAATTGAAACTTAACAAACTGAATGACTTAAATTGTGTAGCTTGACAAATCTATCTTGCCTTGTAATGGTTTTGCTATTTTTACCCGTAGAAAACCCAACCCATCCCGCTAAATCCATAATAGAAGTGTGTCCCATTCATTTTGTTTGATTTTGCAAAACCTATGGAACAAATATTTTAATAAAAAAAATTAGAATATAGAAATTATTCTAAGATTGTATAATATATAATAGGCTTGGGCATAAAACCATATCCAAATATCCAACCTAGAATCCGATCCGAAAATTGGGTTCAGGTTGGATACGGGTTTACCTATAAAATTCTATAGCGTTCTATTTTCTAATATCCATGAGTTCGGGTTAGGATCAGATAATACCCGGTATCCGTTCGGGTACTCACCATAATTCGAATATATAAATACTAAAAAATTTTAATGATATTTAGCATTAATATAATTCAATTACCCAAACCTTTAATTATAATTTTGAGTATTTCTATTAGTTTTATACCTAAATATCAAAAATAATCAAAATATCTAAAATTATTTGTTAAATAAGTCAAAATTTAGCAAATTTTATTAATTTTATAAAAAAAAAATTCGCGTAGCCGAACTAAACCGAATCCATATATCAAAAAACACAATGGATTCTATTTTTCTAAAATCGTTTATCCGAACCCGATCAGGTAATACCTAAATCCAAACATGTTACCCGAATGTCCAGACCTTTATAGAAATTAAAATATTTCATATATATTACAAACTATTAAACTATTTCACAAATCAAGTTACAAACTAAACTATTTCATAAGTTTGTTATGAGATTTTACTTTTATGATATATACTTATGTAAGATACTAATTGTCATTAGTTAGGATGGACGATGGGTTTACCCATTTTAGCATCAAAGTGAGTGTAACATTTTTTTTTTTTTTAATTGTGAACTGAACATGAAGTTAGATTAACGTTTGATATATAAAGGATTGTTAAATACATGGATTAAAGTGTAAAAGCGTTAAGAATTAAAGAGTGCAACGAAAAATTAAGTTGGACGCGACCCGACGCGATGACGAACACAAATCTGATCGTTGATTGAGAGCAGCTTCGTTGCAGCCAGTGACATAACCGACCAAGCATATGTGTGATAGGATCATAGGATTAATATCCTTCTCTTTTCTTCTTGTTTGGTCTTCTTAGAATGGGTTTATAGCTATTTTACAAACTATTAAACTATTTCAGTAGTTTGTTATGAGATTTAACTTTTATGATATATACTTATGTAAGATATTAATTGTCTACGGTTTTGATTTAGTAGTTTAAGAAGTAATAAATATATGGGATCTTGAATTTACAAATTTTGTAATTGTAATTTTAATTTTTGGTTAGTTTGTGAATCTGAAATCATATTTATTGATGATTTTTCCAAAATAAAATCAAATTAAAATTAATATTGTAATTGTCGAGTAGTTATGTAAAGTGCTAATTATTAGGATGATTGATGTAATTATGATTTGTCCATATTAGTTAATATCCACCAAGATTCGGGATTGCAACATAAGGAATATATTATTGAATTTTTAAAATTATTTGAATATATTCTTAAATTAATTGATTACAATAGTAACCGTTAAAGAAACGCGTTATGTCGGCGATATACATACATATCGATATCACTTGCACCAAGAAGGCTAATCTTAATATCATCTTTGAGATTTAGCAGATTTGAAGCTCATTGAAGGTTGAGAAGCCACCAACATAAACCTCAACTTATTTTATTTTGCTACACGAATCTTCTTTGTCACCTAATTTCGAAACAGAGACAATGAATTATATTTAAGTATGATCATACATTTGTGTAGTCAATATGAAAGTTGTAAAGTGCAACGAAGCCTCATGAGTTTTTTTTTTTTTTTTTTTGCAACTACTTCAAAAGATTATTTTATAAACATTATATATATATATATATATATATATATATATATATCAGAAACATAGGGAATATAATTGACTACACAAATGATTAAGTCTCTAAAATAGGCACATATGAAAGATAATTGATTTAAAATTACTTATAGCCTAATTATCTTTAGGCTTTGATTGGTAACATGACTTAACATTGAGTTAAGTTGAGTTATGGACTTAAAGTTTATTCAAAAAAGTTACCAATCAAGAATAAAACTAAATTTTTTTAAGTTGAGTTTGAATAATCATGTGTTATGGTTGATGTACAAATTTGAGGTATATCCTTTGTAAAATTGTTAACTCAAAAGATTATTCAACATCATGGAATTTTTCATGAGTTAGGATGTGGTAAGTTGAGTTAGCTAATTTTTTAATTAAATAAAACGAAAATACAGTTATATAAAACAAAATATTGTTTTTTGCTTAATTCATATATCAATAAAAATATATTTTACCTTTTTATTTTATTTAATAACTTCTTTATTTAGTTATTTTGAATTTTTTATATTTTGCCAATTTTTTTATCATTTGAATCAAATTAGGCATAGATCTAAATATCATAAGATTGTAAATATTATGAAATACATGTAGTTATTTTTATTAATATATTTTATTATTAAATTATTTTAATTTATTTTATTAATATTTTTTTACTAATACATTTTATTTTCTTTTATTTTATTAAATTTATACTTTTTAATAATTATAATTATTAACCATTTTCAATTAAAATTAATTAAATAATTCATACTGCAACATCTACCACAAAAGTGTCACCAGTCATTAATTTTGGTAATATTGATAAATCATATTTTTACAGCAATTTATTACATCAAACTGCTATTTTTACCACATAATTTTTACTGTAAGATACATCGAATTATAATATTCTCTGCAACTCAACTTAAAAACCATGTTACCAATCAGAGCCTTAACTTTTACATACATGTTTTAAATAAGAAAGAAAGATGTTTAAATTAGGATTTTAAAACTAATGGTTCTTATTGGGCCTTCTTTATATAATTATAATCCATCTAGATCGATCTATCGAGATAACCACGAAGCCGTTTAAGATAAAAATGCTTTTGCTTTTGTGTTTGTTTATATTGCCAACTATTAAAAAGAAATACTAAATCATTATTAATGGTGAAAAATGCAGAATCGTTAGATTAAAATATATGATGAATCAACGGTCGATCCATGTACAAAAATAACCGTTAAAGAAACGCGTTATGTCGGCGATACGGGGTTAAAGAAACGCTTTAATTTTTCTTTTTCTCCCAATTTTTTTTGTTTCTCGCTTCGGGGTTTTGTGTAATCGTTCTTATATTGATTTAGGGTTTTGAGTTTGATTTGATTCAGGCACGAAACCATTACAATCGACTGGGCTTCTTCTTCCTCGTGGTGATTTGGTAAGGTTTCTTCCTCCGATCCTCTGTGTGTGTTTTTTTAGGGTTTCTGAATTTTCTAATCGTTCTTGTGTTGTACAGATCTGTTCGGTTAGTTCAGGCACAAGACTAGTTCGATCGGCTGGGATTCTTCTCCGTCGTGATTATTTGGTAATTAAGGTTCATTCCTCTGATCCTCTCTGTGTTTTTTATTTTTAGGGTTTTCAAATTGACTAAGTGTTCTTATATTGTACAGATCTAGGGTTTGTTTGTTCTGTTTGGTTTGATTCGGCACGAAACTATTTAATCGGCGGCTTGGTTTCTTCTTCCTCCTCATGGTTAGATTTCTTCCTCTGATACTCGCTTAGGATGATGATGAATAAAGCTTTTGTAATTGTAGATTATGGCTTTCTATAATTCCATGGATTTGCTGAGTTTTGGGTCAATGAAGTGCATATGAGATCGAAGTAACTTCTTTTTGTTAATCTTTGACATTCCCCGTGGCTTAATTTGATTTTTAACTTTGAGCACAGGACTGTGTTTTTGCATATCACATTGATATGGTTGACGATGAGCTCATGCGATTTGGTCATAAATCTATCATCGGCAAACATTTTGTTATCTAACAAGTATAGTCCACATCGGCTAGTCTGGGAATTTGGTAGTGGGGTATTTAGTCATGGTCTCATCTCTCTTATTTCTTTCCAAGTATTTGGAAAATTGCTTGCGTTGGTTTCATACATGTGTAAATGATTGGTTCTAAAACTAAAAAAATGTTCATTTGTGTCTGTATGATTTGTAGTTACCTCAAGGAGCTACTGGCAAAGGAAGGGTATTTAATAGTATCAGTGCCGTACAATGTTACATTTGATCATGAACAAGCTGCTAAGCAGGTTTATGAGAGGTTCAATTCCTGCTTGGACACGATTGTCTCATATGGAATTCCAACTTCAAATTTGAAGCCTCAAGATCTATCTGACCTTCCTCTTTTCTCAGTTGGTCACAGGTGGGAAAAAACTTTTTTCACTTCTTTCCTCAATTCTATGTGTTCACTTATTCTATACGTGTTTTTTTTGCTCAACCCTATGAATTTTCTAAATGCTGATTACTGTGAACTTTTTATACAGTAATGGTGCACTGTTACAAGTTTTGACCGGAAGTTATTTTGCTGAGAAGATACCAAAGGTTAGGTTACTTGTGAGCTAAAATTTCAATATCAGTAGAATCAGCAAAGATTTGATAACCAAGATACCAAAGGTTAGTTACCTTTTTATTTGTCTTAATTCTAAGCAAGCGTGACAAATATGTTATCTCTTCTGAAAGGTTAATGCCAGCATTTCATTTAACAATAAATCAGCAACAGAGGCAGTTCCATATTTTGAGCAGGTAATATCACCATTGGTTATGACTAGTCTCTTAAGCTTTGCTTGGTTTAGAATGTGTATTAGTTAATTGTCATTGTTCTCCTACATTTTCCTATTTAAACCTTCATTATATGACTCCGAAAGAGATCCCATGATACAAATAAAGTAGCTAAACGTTCTTATTTGCCTGATCTTATGGCTGGGGCTATTATCTTCACAATATTTGTTAATGTGTCATTTCTTTCTGGTGACAATTGATTTGATTCTGTACTACTACGAAGCTTATTGAACTGTTTTTGATTCAAATGTTTTATTCACTTAGTGAGAACTCTATTCTTTAGCAGGGATTATTATATGGCTTTGCTTGCGTTGTATCATCATCACCAAGAGAGTTAATGTTTTATAGAGATAAACTTGTTCGTTGTTTATGGTCATTTAATTCTGATTATAGAGATGACACTAAATCAGGTTCTTTGAATTATGATACAATGGTTTGTAAAGCACGTAATGGGGCTAACAAGCTTAGCTCTCTGTTTGAAGGAATGGCATTATCAGTCATTTGCTAGGCCATTAGGTCTTGGATTGTCTTCGTGTTTGCATATGAGTTCTATACCACTGGAATGGTCTGACTAAAAAGCTTAGCTCTGTGTTTGAGTAACGGTATTTTCAGTCATTTGCTAGGCCATTGCTGTATTGTAGCATTTTATTGATGGTGTGCGTTCGTTTACGGCTCTGAATTTGGTATATACATAGTTTTTAAGTTCATTTTATTTGGTCTTGTTTTTAATTATTAGAGACTGTTGTAAAGTTATATTCATTTTTTTTTGGAAGGTGGGCTTCAATAGCTTTGACTACTGTTATCATTCTTGAGTTACAGTTCCCAGGATACTTACAAACTCAATGTCGGTTTTAGATTGTTGTTCTCTGACTGCATTTTTCAGTCACTAGGATTTGTCTCTTTTTCATTTGTGATTTATCTATCATGTTCTTGCAGGTTCTAAGACCGCAAGTGGAGGAGTTAAGATTAGAGATGAGCTATAAGGTACCTTCATGTTTTCACGTGTACAAGGTAACTCCTTCCTTTTGTTTTCGTGTTTCCAAGTTTTTGAGGACTGAAATCAAATGGGGTACAATTGATCAGTCCACTTCTGTTCGGATTTATTGTTTTTTTTTATTTAAGGAATTGACTTTTGTATCATTGTGATTTTAGAATCAAGATTTTTTGTTTTGTTTTTGTGTTCTTGATCCAACAACAAAAAACTTATTCATTTTAATAAGAATCCAGATCCGTTTTTGGTTTTGGTTACTTGGTCTGCAGATTCTTAGTTTTGGGGCTTTTAAGTTTTGATGTTCGTTTTTGTTTTCTTTTTAAACCCAAAACAGATCATTGACAGACATTAATCTAATAGTGTTCTGTCAGATTCTATTTTGGGGACATTGTCCCGAGCAAAATCGTGAACTGTTGGCTTGGTAGTGCATGCATGTTGGGAATTGGAAAAGAGGTTGCGTTTTGTTGGATACGGCTAAATAAGTCTTAAGACAAAAGACATAGAACCAAAGAGTTCTCAAAGTTTGGTACCCTCGGCTTGTAAAAACCATAAGACATGAATAGAGAACCAAAGAGTTTTCTCAAAGTTTGGTACCCTCGGCTTGTAAAAACCATAAGACATGAATAGAGAACCAAAGAGTTCTCTCAAAGTTTGGTACCCTCGGCTGATAAAAACCATAAGACATGAATAAAGAACCAAAGAGTTCTCAAAGTTTGGTACCCTCGGCTGGTAAAAACCATAAGACATGAAGTAAGAACCAAAAGGTTCTCAAAGTTTGGTACCCTCGGCTTGTAAAAACCATAAGACATGAATAGAGAACCAAAGAGTTCTCTCAAAGTTTGGTACCCTCGGCTGATAAAAACCATAAGACAAAGGAGTCAAAAGACATTGGAAGGGTAGTGCATGCATGTAAGGAAATGAGTTGCGATATGTTGGATGAGCGGACTAAAGAAAATCTTAAGACAAGATTGTGACTTGTTTGATTGACCTGAACTTGGAACAACGTACGGCTTAAAGAAGTTTAGCCCACGAGGTAAGTATATACATTCACCTAAAATGAAGACTAACAAATTCTTTTTTCTTTTCCTTTCAGGTATGTGCTTTAACACAAGATTGTGACTTGTTTGATGGTAAAATTGACCAGAAGTTGGACCAATGTACGGCTTAAAGAAGTTTAGCCCAACGAGGTAAGTATATACATTCACATAAAATGAAGACTAATACATTCTTTTTTTCTTTTCCTTTCAGGTATGTGCTTTTCAAGTTACGGTGTTCAGATTGTGAAGACTTTTGATAGGTATATGCTTTCAAACCTTTTATTTTTGTTTAAGTGCATTCCAAACTTGTTTGTAATTAGTATATGAAAATCACAAGTGAGAGATGCATACAACATCCTGTACTCCAAAGTGGTAGTTTCTGGTGCTTTTATCAACCCTTTAATGAGCTTTAATGATGACACAGTTGGGAACAGATTCCAATTTGAGAGACTTGGTATTGTTTTTCAGTTTGAGAATCATAAAAATTGCTTGCGTTTCTAGATGAGCACATTGTGTATTTTGATTTTACTATTCTCTATGTTTCAGTGCTTGTGTATCGTAAGCTCTCTCATTATATATAGTGGATGTAGAGTCTCTCGTAGATATTTTAACTTATGTAGATTGTGTTTGTGTTCCTTGAACCTTGAAAGTATTTTTTTGCCTTGTGCTCTAAAACTTTTGTGATTGTTTTAAACATGTGAATGACATCCTAGGATTTTACATCATCCACTGAGTAAATGTTGATTTTACTTTGGCTTTTGAAACATTATATTGTGTGTTGAAAATACTTAATATCTCTGTTTTGGTATTTGTATGTGTAAATATTTTTTTTTTTCACTTAATGAAATAGATGCATTTTGGGATCTACTGTAGTTACTTATTTTTAAATGTCTGTGATAGTACTGCACACTATGGTAATAATATTATTGAATCTCAAATGTTTGTTTTTCGTTATGCTCTAAACCTTGGTGATTGTTCTAAGCATGTGAAACCACATTATGGAATTCTGCATTTACTATATCTTATACACTAACTGAATTATGGTAATAAAATTAATCTTGAATGTCTTTGTTTTGCGTTATTCTCTAAACCCTTGGTGATTGTTCTAAGCATGTGAAACCACATTTTGGAATTCTTCATTATACTCTAATGAATACTGTGTTAGATTCTATATTTTATACCCCTTGGCTTTGAGTGTTTACTATATCTATACACTAACTGAAAATGTCATAACTTCTCTTGTTTTACGAAATAGATGAATATAGTTGAGACTCGTGCAGGTTATGATAGTATTTTAGTTAAATCATGAATGGATATGTTTCATGTTATATTCTCAATCCTTGGTGATCGGTACAAACATGTTAGCTGACAATCTCAAAATTTGCATCATACACTTGTATGATTATTATGTTAGTTTTTACCTCTTATTGTACTCCCTGCCTTAATCTTTTTACAACACTAGTGTCTATCTTTTGGTCTCTTATATTTTGCAGTTGGAACTCTATCGAATGATTGGTGTATTTAGTTAGAATGCAATGTGTATTTCTTTATTTTATTTTATGCGTTTTGTTTTAATCACACTTTTCTTTATGATTGACGTCAAAATTCAGTTGTAGCCTTTCGGTATATATCTATTCTACCTTTCAATTTTTGATGTTGATGTTGTTGTTTGTGTTAAACGCACAACTTGAATTTCAATGTTGAAAAACATAGTTTCTGTATGGTCATGAACAGACATAAAATACAGCTTTTTAGCTGTGTTAGATTATAAAATATGAACACCGTTCTAGCATTTTCGTTGGTAGTCCGATGATTATTTTATCATCATTCTTTGGATGGTATATCATTTTGCGTGTCGAAATAGTTAAGTGTGGTAAATTATACCAAATTAAATATACTATCAATTTTTATGATTGGTGATGAGGATGTAGATATAACTTGAAATTTTAATCGTTTGTTTAATGCTTGATATTTTATATGATTAAACATACAACTTGAGGTTGAATACTGCTTATAGTCTTATACCACCAGATTTAAGTTAGTTATTCAAAGAAACTTGTATTCATGGGTATTTTGTTTTGGAAGTTATCATATTCCATTAGAAGATGGAACCGAAAACATAATAATTTTTTTGCTAAAAAGATTAAAGAGAAAATAGTCTACTGCACACAAACTTATAAAATTGTGTATAAATTATATATATAGATAAAACAAAATCAGGATGATACTATAAACTCCAAAATCTATGTTGAACTCTCAACTTCAAAACTCAAAGATAAGTTACCCCAAAACACTTAAAACATGATAGTTTTTTTTTCAACTTATATATTACATATTTCTATTGCACATTTTTAGACTACCGTTTACAAGCATAAAGACTGAACTTTCAAATGAATTTGAATACAAATTTATCGAATGCTAATAAATAAAATGAAAACTATGTTTTTGCTTTAAATATATAAACAGTAAATATTTTAGCTACAAATTATTGAAAAGAAATTTTGAAAGATATTCTTCTCCTTTTTTTAAAAATCTCTAGCTCTCTTCCTAAAGATTCACTCATGGTTTTAAATTAATGGTAAAAAGGTTTTTTGGTGTGTAAAAGATATAAATATATGTAACGAATTTAAGTTAATGTGGGCATACGGAAATTTTTGGAGATACTTGCTAGATAAGAAAAAAAAAAAAAAAAATTTGTAAGCGAAAATTTATAAGGTGTAAAAGAAAAATTCTGCATTCACACATATTTGGGCTTTAACGTGTTTGTGAATATAAAACTAATTAAATAATTACATATTATTATTAATGTAAAATTTCACTTACAAATATACAAAGAAAAAAATATATTGATTTATGAAAATTAATATAAGTAAAATATTTTTAAAAAGGTTATAAATTATCAATGAATAAAACTAAAGAACATAAATATAACTTAATAATGAAATCATATAGTATTATTATTATAATAATTTAAACAGCAAGCTTTCTATAGTTGTTATAAAAAAGAATAAATTACTCTTGAGTTATCTCCTACTCGATAACAAAAGACTTAATTTGCAATAAATATAGATTTATATATATTCGTAGAAATTATAACAAATTAGCGGATATCGTGATGTGTGATTTATTATAGATATCTAAGTGACGCAGTCGGAAACTCTAGGATTAGCAAGCACTAAACCTAATTAGAAATCAAATTCTCAAACGTGAACTTGATTAAGAGAAACTCTTGAAATCCACCATATTAGAGAAGAAAACTCTCTGCTTTTTATTAATTAGAATCAAAAACTGTCTTCCCAATAACCTAGACTCTCTCTATATATAGAGAAGAAACTCAAAACACAAAATAGAACTCTAAACAGAAATAGAAAACTAACATAAGTAGATATCAAAAGAAAAGTTAAATTCACTAAATTCTCCCTACGTTAGTCTCCTCCACCTTCGAAGAATCTTGTCCTCAAGTTCTCTTATGGATATAGAACTCCATCTTTATGATACTCATCAATGTCAGCGACATTAAAAGTACTGGAAATGTTCATCGATTCTGGGAGATTCAGAACATAAGCATTGTCATTGATCTTTCGTAACACCTTGAATGGACCATACTTGCAAGGCTTCAGCTTGCTGTAGGTACCAACTGGAAATCTCTCTTTACGCAGGAACACCATCACTTCATCACCTTCTTTGAAAACTTTGAGTCTTCGACGTTTATCAGCAGCAACCTTGTTCTTCTGTCCAGTAGCTTCTAACTTAGTCTTAACAGCTTCTTTAACAGCCAAAACTTCTTCAGCCATGGTTTCAGCTGATGCACTAACTCCACGAGTATTAGACAACTTAACCAAATCAACCACATGTATAGGAACAAAAGTATACACTAGAGAAAAGAGTGATTTCCCTGTCGCATAATGGAAAGCACTGTTGTAAGCAAATTCTATTTGAGGCAAAGCTAAATCCCACTGTTTTGGTTTATCCCCACAAATACTTCGAACCATATTTCCCAAAGTTCTATTAGTTACTCCAATTTGTCCATCTGTTTAAGGATGAGCTGTAGAACTTCGATTAAGAGCTGTTCCAAACATCCTCCAAAGAGTAATCCAAAAATGACTTAGAAACTTTGTGTCCCTATCTGAAGTAATCGACTTAGGAACACCGTGAAGGCGCACCACTTCCCTGGAAAACAATTTGGCTATGTTGGATGCATCAGCAGTCTTCTTATAAGCAATGAAAATTGTCATCTTAGAAAATCTGTCAACTACCACAAACACAGAATCCACACCTTGCTGTGTACAAGGCAATCCCAACACAAAATCCATAGCCAAGTCTTGCCAAATATCATCAGGAACAGGTAAAGGCATATAAAGTCCATGTTCTGCGAATAGCCTTTCGATACTTGACAAATATAACACCTTTTGACAATGGCTCCAACATCTCTCCTTAAGTGTGGCAAAAAATATCTCTCCTCTAGGCTAGCGATAGTCTTCTCTTCCCAAATGACCACTAAGACCACCCTCATGCAAATCACAGATCAACTTCTCTCTTAGCGATGAGCAAGGAATGCACAATCGATCTCCTTTAAACAAGTAGCCTTCTCAAATATGAAAATTTGAAGAAGGAGGCTTCTCGTTGCATTTGGACCATAGTTACTTGAATTCAACATCACTCTCATACAATTCCTTCATAAACTCAAATCCCACAATCTCTTGTGTTAAAGTAGCTAGCAATGACACCCTCCTACTCAAGGCATCAGCCACCTTATTAAGCGCACCTGATTTATGCTGGATTGATTATAAAAGGAAATTTCTGCAAGAAGCTAACCCAACGAGCATGCATTTTGTTAATCACTTTTTGGCTGTGAAGAAATTTCAAAGCTTGGTGGTCAGTGAAAAAAATGAACTCTCTCTGAATCAAATAATACTCCCACAGCCTTAGGGCTCTAAATACTGCATAGAACTCTTGATCATAGATACTCCACTTTTGTCGAGCTTCACTCAATTTCTCACTGAAGAAAGCCATTGGCCATTTTTCCTGAGACAAAACAATACCTATTCCCACTCCACTAGCATCACATTCAACTTGGAACACTTTATCAAAATCAGGCAATGCTAGAATTGGTGCAGTACGTAGCTTTTCCTTGATTAATTCAAAACTTTTCTCTTGCTCGAGAGCCCATTGAAACTTTCCTTTCTTCAAGCACTCTGTAATAGGAGAAATAATAGTATTAAAATCTCTTATAAACCTCCTATAGAAGGTAGCAAGACCATGAAAGCTGCGTACATCACTGACTGATTTCGGGACAGGCCAATCTCTAATAGCTTTCACTTTATCTTCATCAACATGAATCCCTTCTTCTCCAACAACAAAACCTAAGAAGAGCAACTTTTTGGTGCTGAATGTACATGTTTTCAGATTAATGTACAACTTATTTTCTTCTAAGACCTGCAACACCTGTCTCACATGCTCCAAATGATCTTCTTTTGTTTTACTGTAGATCAAAATATCATCGAAATAAACCACCACAAAAGAACCTATAAACGGACGAAGAACTTGATTCATTAGCCGCATGAAGGTACTAGGGGCGTTTGACAGCCCAAATGGCATCACCAGTCACTCATACAATCCATCTTTGCTCTTAAAAGCTGTCTTCCATTCGTCTCCAAGCCTAATTCAAATTTGATGGTATCCACTGCGAAGATCTATCTTAGAAAAGACCTTAGAACCAGTTAACTCGTCAAGCATGTCGTCCAATCTAGGAATACGGAAACAATACTTGGTAGTCATTTTGTTGATAGCTCTGCTATCTACACACATCCGCCATTGATTTCCTTTCTTAGGAACAAGAAGGACTGGCACTGCACAAGGACTAATACTTTCACAAATGAACCCTTTCCTTAACAGATCTTCAATTTGTTCTCTCAAAATCTCATTTTCTTTAGGACTCATACGGTAATGGGGAAGGTTTGGTGGAATAAGGTCAATCTGATACTGAATGTTGCGCATAGGAGGTAATTCTTGTGGTAACTCATCTGCATTTATCTCCTTGAAATCTTGCACAATCTCTAGTATTTCTTTTGGAGTCGTTACTTCTTCTGTTATAACACTCATAAGCCCTTTAATCACCACCGGACAGATACATTCAGATTCTTTTATTGCTTCACCTAGCTCTCTTTCACTATCTGTAAATACCAAGAAGTTAGAATTTTTCCTTCCTGAATTCTGATCAAGGTGTGAAACAGGAGCCATAGCAATCTTGTGCCCATTCCATGAAAACATTAACACATTATCTCTTCCTCGATATGTAACATCATTATCGTACTGCCAAGGACGACCAAGTATGATATGACAAACATCCATGTCAAGAACATCACACAATACCTCTTCCTTGTAATGTTTTCCAATGGAGATCGGAACCTTACAAGACAGTGTCACTCGATATCGAGAGCCTTTACTCACCCATCCTAAAGCATATGGCTTCTTAAGTGGCGTTGTGGGTAACTTCAGATATTCAACCAGCCCTTTAATCACCACCGGACAGATACATTCAGATTCTTTTATTGCTTCACCTAGCTCTCTTTCACTATCTGTCAATACCAAGAAGTTAGAGTTTTTCCTCTCTGAATTCTGATCAAGGTGTGAAACAGGAGCCATAGCAATCTTGTGCCCATTCCATGAAAACATTAACACATTATCGCTTCCTCGATATGTAACGTCATTATCGTACTGCCAAGGACGACCAAGTATGTGTTAGAGTTAGCGGAAGAGATTTGTGGTTTAGAGAGAGTTTTGTGTGTTGAACAAAGAGAATGTGAGAAAAGATAAGATTCCATTAGAATATCCTCTTACAACATATGTCTACAACCTTAAATAGGAGACTAAATTAGGGCAACCCTTTTTACAAGAATAGAAACATAGGATGTCGACATTAAGAGAGAGGTAGGAGCGTTTCCCAAGTGGTGATAGTGACATCTCCGAAGTCAACTTGTGCACCTGTGACTCTCTTCTTCTCATCGTGCTCCAAAGGCTAGATTGGAGTGTTCTAGAACACCTAATGGGCTTGATGGACCGAGCTTCCTCTCTTCTATTGCTCTTATGTCTTTGATAGAAACCTCGGCCTTATTGTGAACTTGTACGGACGTCTGTACGGTCGAGTCTCTCGAGATGGAACTTGATCAACAAGCTTGGAACCCGTGAAGCATCACCTCGTTAAAAACCTTAACATAGAAAACCTCATGGGACAAAACTATGTTTTCGGAAAAAGAGTGTGATGTCCACGGATTAGGAAAGTGAATCAAGGATGAGTCAAGTCTACAAGCCCAAGTTTGCTATGAATGTGTTCGCAAACCTTGCGGCATGCAGCCTTTGTGAAAATGTCAGCCAATTGGTCTCGACTCCGAGTGTGACACGGTAAGACTACTCCACTCCTTCTTTTATCTTCTCACGAACCTTGTGGCAATCTACTTCGATGTGTTTGGTTCGCTCGTGAAAAACTGAGTTGGTGGCAATATGAATCGCCGCTTCATTGTCACAGTGCATAGTGATCGGTTGTCTTGTCTCAACACCGAGATCCTTGAGTAGTCCTTTCAACCATGTCAATTCACTCGTTAGCTTCGTCATTGCTCGATATTCAGCCTCTACACTTGAACATGAGACCACCTTTTGCTTCTTTGATTTCCAAGTCACCAAGTTGCCTCCTACAAACGTACAATATCCGGTGGTGGACCGTTTGTCCAATGTATCGCTGGCATAGTCAGCATCACAGTAGCCTACTAACTTTGTGTTGGAATTCTTGCCCATCCAGATGCCTTGAATCGGGTGTCCTTTGAGATAGCTTAGAATCCGTTCCACCATGCTCTATTGGTACTTAGTTGGAGCTTTCATATGTTGAGTCACCTGATTCACAGCATAACATATGTCAGGTCGGGTGATGGTAAGATATATCAACTTACCTACAAGTCGTCGATATTGTGTGACGTCCTCGTATGGCTCATCCATCGGTTCCTTTGGCTTGCCTTCCTGGGCTCTAATACTCTCCCCCTTTCGCTTGAGCTGATAATCCTCATCGAGTGGTGTGAGAGCCGGTTTGGCTGCAAGTTTACCTGTTTCAGCCAACAAATCGAGAGTATACTTTCGTTGGGATAGAAATAAGCCTTCCGGGGAACGGCATATTTCGATCCCAAGAAAGTATTTTATCTCTCCAAGATGTTTAATATCAAATACAGACTTAAGGAAGAGTTTGATATCGGAGATACCGTCCTTGTTGTCACCGGAGATGATGATATCATCGACATAAATCAAAACAACTACAATGCCAAGGTCACTTTGTAGTGTAAACAAGGTGTGATCAGCTTCAGACCGGCGAAACCCACGATCCTTCAGGGTAGAACTAAGCTTGTGGTACCAAGCTCGTGGAGACTGGTTGAGGCCATAGATGGCTTTACGAAGGCGGAGAACTTTCCCGGGGGCAACAATATCTTCAAGACCCGGTGGTGGAGTCATGTAGACTTCATCTTCGAGTTCGCCTTGGAGAAAAGCGTTCTTGATGTCCATTTGCCACAAGTCCCACGATAGATTGGTGGCCAAGGAAATAACTACCCGAACCGTATGTAACTTTGCCACATGAGCGAATGTCTCCTTGTAATTCGTTCCATATGTTTGAGTGAACCCGCGAGCTACCAGCCGAGCTTTATACCGTTTGATATCTCCATTACTCAAGTACTTGATGGTGAAGACCCACTTGGAACTAACAGCCTACTTGCCTTTAGGTAAATCCGATTCATCCCAAGTATGATTCTTAATCATAGCACCAGTCTCGTCCTGAACAGCTCCCAACCATTCATCATGATCTTTGGCTTCATCATATGTTTGAGGAATCCAGTTATCCGCAATCTTACCAAAGAAGGCCCGATGTTCTTCGGGGAGAACCTCAAGTGAACAGACCGCTTGGAGTGGATGAGCCACAGCTTGACTATTGTAGTAAACGCGTTTATCTTTCCGATGAGACTTAATGCGTTCACTTCTACGTAACACAGGATGTTCCACCTCTTGGTCGTCCAAGGCTGTGACTGATGTTCATATATTTTACCATGTTTTCCCTTAGTTTATTCACATCTTTTGCATTTTTTTTCTATCCATTTTCACCCTTATTGTGTAGCTTTAGGACCAATCTTGCATTAGAGTGTAGTTGCATTGCATTTGCATCTTTTCATGCATAAACAGGTGATTTTGGAGCTTAAGGAGCATGGAAGCAAAGGAGAAGAGATGTGAAGCTGTCATAAGGAGGAAACAAGGAAGTTAAAGGCTGAAGAACCAAGACCCGGAGTCCAGCTCGACCAAGCACTCGACCGAGTGGGAGATGGACTCGACCGAGTGGAGATGCACCAGGGAAGCCAGCTCGACCAGTCACTCGACCGAGCACTGGTCGAGTTGACCGATTCGTGGACCACTTTGACTTTTCCTATTTTTAGGGCTTCCACCTCACCCACTATATAAGGACTTGTACTGCAGCCACCTGAACCAAGTTTTATTCTAGATTTTTAGTCAGCTTTTGATAAACCTAGTTTTTACCTTTTTAGGAAGAATATTCCTTTTGCCTTTTCTTATATTTTTGGATTTTGTTCTTGAGAAAAAGGAGATTCCTTGAAACTTGGTTGTTGAATAACTTTCTGGGTTTTAAGAATTTGAGTTTGATTCCTTCTTTAAAGTTGTAGATCTCATTCTTATCTTTCTAATCATGCAAGTTTCATTGATTTCTGGGTTTATGATTTGTTTGATCATGTCTTGTGAGTAGTCTTCTTAGGATCTTGAGGATGGGTTAGGATAGATTGATCTTGTGGTGTTTCTGATTTGATCAAGCTTGTTTGTTGTAGATCTCTTCTAGGCTAGATGTTCTTAATGCTGATTCTATATCTGAGAGGGTAGGATCTGATCTTAAGCTTTTTAGCATCACACCAATGTTTAGAAAGCATAGATAAGGCTAGATCTAGAGCTTACCATTAGGCTTGCTAAGAGATTAGGAGTCTTGTTTGGTTTGAGATGTATTGCTTAATGCCTGCTTGTGTAGATTCTTTTCATTGTGAGAGCAAGTCTAGGATTGCATAGGTTTGATTGTCTCTTGACCATGAGAGTGGGAGAGACTTGTCTTAGATTAATATGTCTAGAGGTCAGCTCATAGCTTTGCTTGAGATTTGTTGATTAAGTTAGATCACCACAATGATCAGTTTATCCCATGAATCCATCCTCAGGAACCTTCTTTGTTTATTGAATTTCTAGTTTAAATATCATCGTTTGCTTGTTGTTTGATCTGATTTAATATTGCTCTGTTTTTCTTGTATTGCTCTGTTTTCACGTTTTTACCCAACTCGACCACCCACTCGACCTACACTCGGTCGAGTGCTGATCGAGCTGTTCCCCAGATTGCTTGTTTATGTTTTGTGTTTGTCTTGTTTCATTCTTGTTTCATTCCTGTTGCATTTTCATTGCATTCACTTAGCATCTAGTTCATTACTTGCCTTGCATTAGTTCCATTCTAGTATTTACAGTTTCTGTTTCTGTTTCTAGATCATAATCATATTGTCTTGTTTGCTTTTAGTTCCTAGCTCTTGTAGTTTATTTTCTGCTTTTCATCATTATCATCTTAGGATTGTTAGTGACAGACAATCATCATCATATCTGGCTTAACTTAGAATCATATGCATATCTTGATTGTTCACAAGCACTCAGACTGGATTGACACCTCTTATACAACAACTGCATAAGGGGAATTGAAACACCCACCACCATTCCATTGCACACACTCATTCACACACATTCACCATCTCACCACCACAAAATAACATGTTTCAGTGACATTGTCTTCAGCCGTCTCGTCATCGTGTTATGTTGCCTCCCGAGACTTATAAACCTCCTATAGAAGGTGGCAAGACCATGAAAGCTGCGTACATCACTGACTGATTTCGGGACAGGCCAATCTCTAATAGCTTTCACTTTATCTTCATCAACATAAATCCCTTATTCTCCAACAACAAAACCTAAGAAGAGCAACTTATTGGTGCTGAATGTACATTTTTTCAGATTAATGTACAATTTATTTTCTTCTAAGACCTGCAACACTTGTCTCACATGCTCCAAATGATATATCTTCTTTTGTTTTACTGTAGATCAAAATATCATCGAAATAAACCACCACATAAGAACCTGTAAACGGACGAAGAACTTGATTCATTAGCCGCATGAAGGTACTAGGGGCGTTTGACAGCATAAATGGCATCACGAGTCACTCATACAATCCATCTTTGCTCTTAAAAGCTGTCTTCCATTCGTCTCCAGGCCTAATTCAAATTTGATGGTATCCACTGCGAAGATCTATCTTAGAAAAAACTTTAGAACCAGTTAACTCGTCAAGCATGTCGTCCAATCTGGGAATAGAGAAACAATACATGATAGTTATCTTGTTGATAGCTCTGCTATCTACACACATCCGCCATTGATTTCTTTTCTTAGGAACAAGAAGCACTAGCACTGCACAAAGACTCATATTTTCACGAATGAACCCTTTCCTAAACAGATCTTCAATTTGTTCCCTCAAAATCTCATTTTCTTTAGGACTCATACGGAAATGGGGAAGGTTGGGTAAGCTTGATCCTGGAATAAGGTCAATATGATGCTGAATGTTGCGCATAGGAGGTAATTCTTGTGATAACTGATATATCATGGTTTTTGTGGTTTTTAACCATGATATAAAGAGTCTTTTAGAGTCTTTTGATGTGTTTTCTAGGATGTTTTTGAGTCTTTACAGGTTTTCTAGGATTTTGGCATGAAAGGAGCGAAGTGGAGCAATTTGGATCGTTTTGGAGCATAAATCTCGGATCAAAGCACGGGCATCGATCGACACTGCCTTAGCATCGATCGACACCCTTCTCTGCCGACTCAAGACCCAAATTTGGAAGTTTTACAAATCTGCCCCAAAGTTTTCCATATTTGCAATACAAGTCCCTGACGTGTTTTAGGACATATAAATAGTGTTTTTAGGTTTTGCAAACCCACAAGTCTTTTTCTAGCAACTTTTATTTTCCCTGCAACCCTGTGAGATTTTGAGAGCTTTGGAGAGAGATCTGCTTTGAGAGAAGAATTTCTTGAACTCCCTTTACTCTTTTAATTTCAATTGCATATTATTCAGAATGATGATTTGTTCTTTATTTAACATGTCTGAGTAATTTGTTTGTTAGGTTTAGGGTTTTTCATAGGGTTTTTATGATTTATTAGATCTGAGATTGTTAGGGTTCTTAATCTTTTATGATCTTCATCATTGGTTGTTCTTCACAATAATTCTTGATTGATCACCTAGAATTGTTATCTTAGGGAAATAAATTGATATGAGAATATAATTGTTTTCCTGATTAAACCATTGATGAGCAGAATTGTTTATTACAAAGAGATTTGAATTAATAATTCTGTGAACTTTTATCTAAACCTGTTTTTAAAAGCTGATTTATTACTTAGAATTTTACAAAGAGATTTGGATTTTCTGGTTTTAAATTTAGAATATAATTGCAGTGAGAACTGATTATTTTACCATGATGTTTAGAGTTCTAGATCTGATCTTTATTGCTTGAACCTTAATTAATTTATCTGATTTAATATTTCATAATTTCCTGAGAAATTCCCTAGGCTTAACTCTTTTGATTTCTGAATTTACAACACTTTAATTTAATTATTTGCATTGCTTTAGTTTTAATTCAATTTAACTTGTTTAGCGTAATTTACAAAACTCTACAATCTATTGTGTTTTATCTTGAGTCTCTGTGGATTCGACCCCTAAGTACTGCAACTGATCTCTTGTTTGAGAGAGTAGCTCTAGGGATTAATTTGAGCATATCAAATTTTGGCGCCGTTGCCGGGGACTCTCTGATTCTACCATTAGATTTGAGTTTTTAATTTCGTCTAAATTTTTCTTTTTATTTTCTACTTATACGTTTTTGTTTTTCTTCTCTTTGGTGTTTCAGGTGCATGCCTCCTAGACCTCACACAAGGAGCAACAAGTCTGGTCCTACTGTGAATTTGTCAAACAAAGAGTTGGGAAAACTTGAACGTGAGAACAGAAAAGCAGCTAAGTCTCTGAAGATGGTTAATACGATCATTATGATGCGTGATGAAGCTGGTGTTTTGAGGGATCAAGAGGGCCACTTGCGCAATGAGCAGGGCCAAAAGATTGATGCTGAAGGCAATGTGATTGCCGAACCTGTTGTCATTGAGCAGGCTGTCTTGAATCAGCAAGCTGATGTCGTTGATGATCCAGACCAGGGTGTCGATCGACACCAACCAGGTGGCATCGGTCGACACCTACCTGCAGACGTGCGTGGAGCTGCTAACCACGTACAGAACCCAGTTCGACAACAGGAGAATAACCGGGATCTGATCAGAACCATTGCTGACTACAATCGGGCTGATCTGGTGTATGAAAACCGGTCTGCTATTGTTCCTCCCCCTTTTCAGAGGAATGATTTTGAGTTGAAACCTGCGTACTTTCAACTAGTTGGGCAGAGACCTTTCTCTGCTTTGCCCAATGAGAAGCCCTTGGACCACATTGAACATTTTGAGGATCTGGTGACCAGTATCAAGGCTAATGGAGTGACTGAGGACTTCATATTCTGCAAGCTCTTTCCATACTCACTTGCAGGAGAGGCATCTCAGTGGTTGAAACAGCTGCCTGCTGGATCATTGACAAGCTGGAGAGATGTGAAGGTGGCTTTCCTCAACCATTTCTATGATGATGCAATGTCAGATGAGCTGAGAGTCAAGCTATCCACTTTCAAGCAAAGACCAGATGAAGCTTTCAAGGCAGCTTGGGTGAGATTCAAAGCTTATCAGAGGGATTGTCCACACCATGGTTTCTCAAAGGTTCAATTGCTTAGTATTTTCTTCAGAGGGTGTGACTGGAAGTATCAGTTAGCTTTGGATGCTGCAAGTCATGGGAACTTCAAGACAAGAATGCCGGAAGATGCTGAAGTTTTGATTGAAAATTTGGCTTCTAGCAATAGCACTAAGGGAGCAGATGCTGAAAGGAAGAGATTGCATGGAGGATTTGATTCAAACCAGTTAGCTTCTGTTAATGCTAAGCTGGATTCGGTGCATAATCTCCTGATGGGTAAGAAATCTGTTCATTTTGCTGCTGAGGTTGAGACATATGAGCCAGAACCTGATCAAGGACACCAAGAGGAGGATGTGAACTATTTGTATGGGAATCAGGGACAGCGGTTTGGAAATCAGCAAGGCAACAGGCCTTACAATGGTGACCAGAAGCAGCAACAGAACAATGGCTATACAAGGACATATGGGAACTCATCTTATCAGTCTCCCCCTCCCAAGACTTCTTCTGAGAGTAGAATGGAAGCCATGCTTGAGCAGCTTTTGCAAGGACAAGAGAATTTGACAGTTACATTCATTGGAAAGATTGACAATGTCTACACTGAGCTGAATGGGAAGATAGAGGCATTGAATGTTCATGTTAAGAAGCTAGAGGTTCAAGTTGCACAGACTGCTGGGTCTGTAAAAAGGCAAGAGAATTATCTTCCAGCAAGAACTGAGTCAAACCCCAGACATGCTTGCAATGCCATATCAGTGCGAGATGAAGATGATGGTGAAATTGCTTCTGCTGAACTGGGTGAAAAATCGGCAAAACTCTCGGTTTCAGATGATGGCATCGATCGACACCAACAAGTAGGCATCGATCGACACTCATCTCAGACGGAACCAAAAGCTGCGAAATCTCAGGTTCCAACAGTTGAGAGGGTTTACAAGCCTAAGGTTCCTTTTCCCAAGCCAAGGAGGTCTAAGCAAGAGCTTGAGGAAGCTAGATGCAAGGCAATGATGGACAAGGTGATGATTGAGATGCCATTGATTGATGCAGTGAAGCTTTCACCACCACTTAAGCGCTATGTGAAGAGAATGGTGTCAAATGGTTTGAGCCCTGAGGAAGGAGCACTGCTTACTAAGGATGTCAGTGCAATTCTGTTAAACCAGCCTGTTCAGAGGAAGAAGGGAAAGAAGCAGGAAGTGGTTGTCTCTAAGGAAGTGAGTGCAATCATTCAATGTAAGACTGCTAAGAAGTTACCAGATCCTGGAAGCTTTGTTCTTGATTGCTCTATCTCTACAGGAAGGTTTGCACACTCACTTTGTGATCTTGGCTCTAGCATCAACTTGATGCCACATTCTGTTGATGTGAGACTTGGGATGACAGAATTCAAGCTAACTCAGATTTCTCTAATCCTAGCTGATCGCTCCAGAAGAACTCCTGAAGGTGTTTTAGAGGATATTCCAGTTAAGGTTGGCAACTTCATGATTCCCACTGACTTTGTGGTGCTGAAGTATGATACAGAGCCCTCAGGTAAGGCCAAGGTATGCATCTTCCTCTCCTAAACTTCCTCCTATCGTCAACAAGAATTTCAAAGAGAGAAAAACTGTTTTGCAGTTAACCAAGCCACGAGATTATCGTAGAGCGCTTGTTTCTTCTGTTGATGATTTTGCAGGACAGAAAAGATACCCTCCCATACCTAAATCCCGCCCTAGTCCAGTTCCACACATCCTTGGCAAGCCTCATGCACCAAAAGCTTATACACCACCTTGGATGAAGAGGACCTCAATGCCATGTTCTGATCCATGAGCTCTAACACAGTCAAGCTAATGACTGAAAACAAGCGCTTAGTGGGAGGCAACCCACTGGTAGGTTTTTCTTTTTCTTTTGATTTTGATTTTTATTTATTTTATTTTATTTTTATTTTTGCTTTTCCCTTACTTGATAACACTGGGGACAGTGTTGTTTAAGTCTGGGGGAGGTTAGTACTAACTATGTTTCTGTTTTTGAGTTTCAGTTGTGTCAGTCAAAACCATAAAGTTTGAGTCAAATTTTTCAAAATTTTTCTTTTTATCTTTGGGAATTTATGATCTTGACTAATGATTTCTCTTATTTGGCTAACACTCTAATGATTATTTGTTTATGCTTGATCTCAGAACTGAAGCTTAGAAAGACTATGAGCCTTATCAACAATCCTGAAAGCCTTATTCAATGGATATCTGATTGATCTAATGTTGTCTCAACTTTTATCAGGATTTTAACCGGACTTAATCTCTTACTTTGGGGTTGGAAATCAGTGGACTAGACTTCTTCTTCGGTCCATATAAGACAGTGCAATTTTTCAAAGTATGTCTCCCCTCTCTCTTCCCTTCAGTACTTAAAAAAAAAAAAAAAGATCAGGAAAAAAGAGAATAAAAGATGAGATGATTTTGATCAGTTTAGAGGGGTAGGTAAATTACCAGTGACCTCATTATTCTACTCTTGAGTCAAATGATCACACAAAGTCTGGGGAAGCGAGGGATAGGTAAATTACCAATGACCCCGGTATTCGCTTACACCTTTGATTAGAAAAAAATAAAAAAGAAAAAAAAATGGAAGTGAGAAAAGGGAGAGGAAAGGAGATGTATGAAGAATGTCTTGGCCTGAAGAGAGTCCATATGCCACTGATCAATACACCCAAGGTAAGAACTCACCTGTACTTGCTTTAATATTGACTAATGAGATGACAATGGAGATTTCAGAGATTCTAAAGGATTGTGGGATTTGAGTAAGGAATGTTGATGCTTATCATGGTTGAGTATAAGAAGTAAGTTCTTGAGTCAGGTAAATGAAGAGTGCGAATAAGAATCATTATGCAATTGAGTGAGTTCTCTGTTTTCAAACCTCTTTCACATGTCTAAGTTTATGTTTTGCTTGAGGGCAAGCAAAGGCTAAGTCTGGGGGAGTTGATATATCATGGTTTTTGTGGTTTTTAACCATGATATAAAGAGTCTTTTAGAGTCTTTTGATGTGTTTTCTAGGATGTTTTTGAGTCTTTACAGGTTTTCTAGGATTTTGGCATGAAAGGAGCGAAGTGGAGCAATTTGGATCGTTTTGGAGCATAAATCTCGGATCAAAGCACGGGCATCGATCGACACTGCCTTAGCATCGATCGACACCCTTCTCTGCCGACTCAAGACCCAAATTTGGAAGTTTTACAAATCTGCCCCAAAGTTTTCCATATTTGCAATACAAGTCCCTGACGTGTTTTAGGACATATAAATAGTGTTTTTAGGTTTTGCAAACCCACAAGTCTTTTTCTAGCAACTTTTATTTTCCCTGCAACCCTGAGAGATTTTGAGAGCTTTGGAGAGAGAGATCTGCTTTGAGAGAAGAATTTCTTGAACTCCCTTTACTCTTTTAATTTCAATTGCATATTATTCAGAATGATGATTTGTTCTTTATTTAACATGTCTGAGTAATTTGTTTGTTAGGTTTAGGGTTTTTCATAGGGTTTTTATGATTTATTAGATCTGAGATTGTTAGGGTTCTTAATCTTTTATGATCTTCATCATTGGTTGTTCTTCACAATAATTCTTGATTGATCACCTAGAATTGTTATCTTAGGGAAATAAATTGATATGAGAATATAATTGTTTTCCTGATTAAACCATTGATGAGCAGAATTGTTTATTACAAAGAGATTTGAATTAATAATTCTGTGAACTTTTATCTAAACCTGTTTTTAAAAGCTGATTTATTACTTAGAATTTTACAAAGAGATTTGGATTTTCTGGTTTTAAATTTAGAATATAATTGCAGTGAGAACTGATTATTTTACCATGATGTTTAGAGTTCTAGATCTGATCTTTATTGCTTGAACCTTAATTAATTTATCTGATTTAATATTTCATAATTTCCTGAGAAATTCCCTAGGCTTAACTCTTTTGATTTCTGAATTTACAACACTTTAATTTAATTATTTGCATTGCTTTAGTTTTAATTCAATTTAACTTGTTTAGCGTAATTTACAAAACTCTACAATCTATTGTGTTTTATCTTGAGTCTCTGTGGATTCGACCCCTAAGTACTGCAACTGATCTCTTGTTTGAGAGAGTAGCTCTAGGGATTAATTTGAGCATATCAGTAACTCATCTGCAATTAGCTCCTTGAAATCTTGCAGAATCTCTAGTATTTCTTTTGGAGTCGTTACTTCTTCTGTTATAACACTCATCAGCCCTTTAATCACCACAAGACAGATACATTCAGATTATTTTATTGCTTTACCTAGCTCTCTTTCACTATCTGTCAATACCAAGAAGTTAGAATTTTTCCTCCCTGAATTCTGATCAAGGTGTGAAACAGGAGCCATAGCAATCTTATGCCCATTCCATGAAAACATTAGTACATTATCTCTTCCTCGATATGTAACGTCATTATCTTACTGCCAAGGACGACCAAGTATGATATGACAAACATCCATGTCAAGAACATCACACAATACCTCTTCTTTGTAATGTTTTCCAATGGAGATCGGAACCTTACAAGACAGTGTCACTCGATATCGAGAGCCTTTACTTATTCATCCTAAAGCATATGGCTTCTCAAGTGGCGTTGTGGGTAACTTCAGATATTCAACCAGTTTATGAGAAACTAGGTTTTCTGTGCTACCATTATCCACAATCAAGTTGAAGACTTTGTAGTTAATTGAACACCTTGTTCTGAACAATTTTTTTCGCTGTCCTTCTTCCTTAGATGATAGTAAGACCCTTTCAAGTACAATGTTTATCATCTCATTCGATTCTTCTTCAGCAAACTCGACACCTGCATATTCATCCTCTTCTTCATGTTCTTCTCCCTCCTCTAGAAGAGCTGTAGTTCTCCTACTCGGACAAACATTTGATTTGTGACCTTGTCCTTGACAGCGGAAACACTTGTCGATGGATGGTCTCGCATAAGTGTTACTTTGCTTTTGGATTGGTGGTTTATTCGGCTGAGCATTATTAGAACCATTGTTAGAACTTCCAGCTCCTTTGTTCCCAAGGTTAGTATCCTTTGTTACTGCACTCTTCTCCTTATCGCCTATTAATTCAGAATTATTCTGAGGTGAATATCTTCTGAAAGAAGTGAAATTGCGAGGAGATTTTTCAATTAACTCAGCTTTCAAAGCTAGGCTAGAAGCCTCTTTCACAGTCCATACAGTTTGTAAACCCATCTTCTCTTGAATAGAATTCTTTGACCCACTGATATATCTTGCCACTTTCTGATTTTCTATCTCTCCAAGATCATTACGCTTAGAAAACCGCAGAAACTCTGTTGTATACTCTGTCACAGTCCTTTTTCCTTGAACACATTCAATATACATCTTATAGAGAATCTGTTCATAGTCCTCTGGTAAGAACCTATCCATCATGAACTGTTTCATCCGCCTCCATGTCTTGACTAGTCCCTTTCTTTGTTTTTGCCTCTGAATAACAAGTTTATCCCACCACACAACAGCAGTACTCTTCAGCCTAATTGCCACCATCTTAACTTGCTTGTTTTCAGGGACACCCATGACTTACAAGAACCTATCAACGCTTATTTGCCAATCTAGAAAATCTTCAACACCCATAGTTCCATAGAACAATGGAATGTCAGCCTTTACACGGTAGTCGTGATTATTTTGTCGATTCCTTTGCTCAACTTCATCCTCCACAACTTCTTCTTCATCAGAACGTGAACTCTCATGAATAACAGCACGATTGTTGTCCACTCTTGGGATTACTCTTCCCCTGTTTATATGCTGATTTTCATTAAGCCTAACTTGTTCTCCTTCTATGCCTCTTTGTGGATTTGCGTTGTTGATGCCGTTTCTGATCTCAGTTGTCAGGTTCGTCATCCCAGTTGTCATATTCGCTATCTGGTCAGTCAAAGCAGTTAGGGCCGTGGTAATAGCCTCGGTAAAACCCTGCAAGTCTGCTTTGGTCACAGATTGATCCCCCATAGCTGACCCAAGCTTTGAAAAAGAAACAGGAGAAAGCCTGCTCTGATACCACTTGACGCAGTCGGAAACTCTAGGATTAGCAAGCACTAAACCTAGTTAGAAATCAAAGTCTCAAGCATGAACTTGATTAAGAGAAACTCTGGAAATCCACCAGATTAGAGAAGAAAACTCTATGCTTTTTATTAATTAGAATAAAAAACTGTATTCCCAATAACCTAGACTCTCTCTATATATAGAGAAGAAACCCAAAACACAAAATAGAAAACTCTAAACAGAAATAGAAAACTAATATAAGTAGATATCAAAAGAAAAGTTAAATTCACTAAATCATCCCTACGTCACTAAGAATGTAAAATAACTAATCTCGACAATTATTGTGATTATTAATTTTAAAATGGAAACATTGATAACTGAAAATGAATATATTCTTATTTTTGCAATTAAATATTGAGACATAACCCTTATAACTATAAATAAACTTAATACCCAAAAAAATTATATTATATCTAAAATGAGTGATTATTAGATTATACAAAATTGTTATAGTTACTTTGATAAATTATAAAGATAAATCTGATCTTTATAACAAACAAAAAAACATATTGCAATAAATTATGATATTTTATAAATATTTTCTTCACTATGCTAACATATTTCACGGGTATAATGTATATTTTGGCTAATATGTTTAGATTATGGAATTTTATTATTTTTCCATAATATTCCATCATTTATAGAAAATATTAACAAACTCATTAACTCAAAAGATTTAAATAGTCTAATTGAAAATACTAAATTAATAAATTAGATTATTTCCAGAAAATTTAGTTTGAAATCCGATTATTATTATCATAAAATATTAAATTAATAAATACATGTTGTTATGGTTCTACAAGAAACATGCAAATTTTGCTGAATTGTGTGGGTCTGCCAGTAACGAGATCACTAATCTAAATCACATATTACCCTAGTTATTAAACACAAAGAAGATCAATTATTCATCAATGTAAAAGTCAAGAAGAAGGAACGAAGAAAACCATGATGGCGGCTGCGAAGGGTGAGCTTAGGGTTTCAAATACGGGTGGGCATGATACGGCTATGTTGGACATCAGGGATGGTGGGAGGCCACCAGGGGATCCACTGGATAGGCCGATGGCATGGCTACAGAAAGTAGTGGGTAGTACTCTTGGTGGGATGCCGAGACCGCAGGATGTTTTGGATGACAAGTTCGTGACTGAGCAGGTTTGTTTGGCGTTTCCTAATGGGGAGGATGGTGAACCAGTGATTACTATCAGGGAGGAGGTATTAACAGTTATGCAGGGGTTGTGGAAGAAGTGCATGATTGTTAAAGTGTTAGGTCGGAATGTCTCATTCGTGGTGTTGAGTAGGCGCTTGCGAGAATTGTGGAAGCCTGCGGGGGATATGTATGTGATGGATCTACTTCGACAATTCTTTATTATCCATTTTGAACTTGAGGAAGAATACATGGCGGCACTCACAGGAGGACCCTGGATAGTGTTTGGTAGTTACCTTATGACGCAAGCATGGTCCCCTGAGTCTGACCCGCTACGCGATAAGATCATAAAGACGCCGGTGTGGATCTGTTTGGCAAATCTATCACTGAATTTTTACCATCGGTCCACTCTGATGAGTATCGAACAAGGTTTAGGGAAGCCGGTTAAGGTGGATCTTACAACTTTACAGTTTGAGAGGACTCGTTTTGCCAGGGTTTGTGTGGAAGTTAACATGTAGAAGCCGCTTAAGGGAATGGTGATGGTGAATGGTGAGAGATACTTTGTGTATTATGAGGGTTTGGCAACTATTTTTCTCAATAGGGGATGTACGACATATAGTTCATACGTGTCCTCAGTTAGCTCAGGTACGGAGTCCGGTTAAGGTGCCATCGACAGTGGTTGCAGAATCTAGTGGTGAATGGTCCAATGATGATGGTTTTACAACTGTACGCCGTACGAGGAGGAAATCAAAGTCAGGGGATGTGCAATTGAGTTTGCCGGTGGTACAACGGGAAGCCGTCCAAGGACGGAATCTCTTGGAGATCCCGCTTAATAAGGTTTTTGGAAATATTGTCATTTCTAGCAAATTTTTGGATTAGAAGTTGATATGGTATCTCGTGATAAACGAGAAGTTGCTGTTTCTGTGGAGGAGAATAAGGAGAATGACATTACCCCGGATCTTCTACAAAAAGGGAAGGGTGTTGAGCAAGGTAAGGGAAAGTTATTGGGTAGGATTTCGGAGAAATCACCTAGTGAATTTTCAGGTGTGTTTGAAGAGACCTCTCGTGAACCTGGTAAAATGTCTGATCGGAATGGGCCCAAGTTTAATGGGCCTAAACCAAAGAGTAAGCCTAGTAGGCCAGTGAGGGGGTTGATTTTTGATACGAGTAGAGGCACTGTTGAACTCTCTGAATTGGGGAAGAGGTTGTGTATGAAGATGGAGAGCTTTGGTCATCCGGGGGGAATTGTGGTTCAAGATAGCGGACAGTTGACTGCTGTAGAGTCCTCGGTGCATTCCGATGGAGATGGAGGAGCCACTTCTCCTCGAATTTTGGTGGGTGATCCTGGCGTTGGAGATAACTCTATGCAGATCCTTCCGACGGAAGCGCCGGAGGAACTGCATATGACAAGACGCCCGGTGATTTGATTTCGATTTTTTCTCATAATAATGATGAATTCATGTTTTGGAATTGCCGGGGGCTAATGAACCCACTTTCCGGAGATCGACTATGATTAGAAGAAGGAGGAACATGATAGAGATGTTGAAGGAGAATGTAAGACGATGTATTTCAGACATGGAGGAGTTAGAGAAGCTAGCAGTTGGCTATTATACTTTTTTTTATTCTTTGGATGATGTTAATGAGATTGTTGAGGGTTTACTTATTGGTGGCTTTCCGATGTTATTGTAACATCCGCGAACCAGATTTTGTGTTTTTGGAAGGAGTATCGATCGACACCCTTGTGGCATCGATCGATACCACTAATTTCTGGGTTCGACCAGTTTGATTTAATTGCCGATTGGTTCGGTTTGGTTTGATTTAAATCCCTAAATCGTGTTATAAGGGTCTAAGGACGATTTTGAGGGTTTTGGGAAGTCTTTTATCGCCGTTGTCAGAAAGAAAGAGAGAAGAGAGTGTTCTTAAGCTTTTGGGAGAAGGATTGGGAGATTCCTTGCTGTTCTTGAGAGTTTTGGAGCTGGGAAAGGGTTAGAAGCTTGCTAGGAGTGAGGATTTCGTTTCTACTGCTCAGAATCTTCTTGAGAAAAGGTGAGTGCTTGACCATGGTTGATCTAAGCATGAGATCTCTCTTGTTTGTGTGTTTTCTTTGTTGTTTGTGTTGCTTTGTTGCTTGGGTTCGTTGCTTTTGTGTTTCCCAATGATTTCTGAGGTAATTGGGTGAGTTTGGGATGGATTCGAGATGGTTTGGACTCGGAATTCGTCGTTCGTGTTCGCGCAGATCGTGTCTGCAGAGGAGGCATCGATCGATACCACTTTTGAGGAGCATCGGTCGGCACCATTGTTGAGTAGCATCGATGGGTACCGTTTGAGGAGCATCGGTCGGCACTTGATCTTGAAGCATCGATCGACACCGTTGGGCATCGGTCGATACCAGTCTTATCCGAGACTTGTTTTCCTGGTTTGATGTATTATTGTGTGTTGCTTGTTTTGCTTGAACTTGAGGGTCTCATCTGCTTGTGTGTATAACCCAGTAGATGGGAGGATGGCCTCACTAAGTATTTGTGATAATACTTACGCATCTCAATTGTTGTTTGTGGTGTGCAGGTAAAGGAAAAGTGTGATCGTGGAATCAAAAGGCGATGAGGAGGAGGATGTTCTAGAGGCTTGATTGATTGTGGTCTAGCTATTGTTAGGTTGCTAGATTAAGTCAATGGAACATTGTAGGATGTTAGCTTTTGGTTATTCCTCTTATTTGGATTATGTTGCTATTGAGTATTGGTTTATTGTTGTTGGAATTCTTTAGTTTATTGGAATTGGTTTTATTTGGTTATTCCGCGGTTATTGATTGTTGTTAGGATGTTAGTGGGTATGGGACCACTAGTAAATTAAAGTATAAAAAAAAAAAACGGGAAGGGTTGTTTCATTTTGGTATCAGAGCCCTTACGGTTCTAGGTCTAGGGTTCATTGTGCTTTTGCTGTTGATGTTTAGGATTACATGCTATAATTGATTGTGTGAATGGCAATTGTGTGTGGCATGAAGTCCTAGAACATCCTCTTCGAGCCTGTTTTGTGATTCCACGGTAAGTTGTGTTTTTGTGTAATAGGATTATTGTTTGCTTAGCCTTCTGTTCTTGGTTGGTACAGATGGTTAGAGGTGAGGTTGCTGCTGGTCGCGGGCGTGGTCGTGGTCGTGGTCGGGGTCGTGGACGTGGTCGTGGTCGTGGTCGGGGACGAGGTCAGGTTCCTGTGGCCAGTGAGAGTGAGACCCAGAGCATGGCCAGTGAGGAGGTAGCGGAGTCACAGGCTGATCCTATAGTGTCTGGAGACCAGGCTGGTTTGGGTGACGGTGTTGGTCACGGTGTTGCCCCGGGTGTGGGGGTTGCAGCAGGAGGTGCTCCGGGCAGGGAGGATGTCTTGATTGACTTGCTAGCTCAGGTGGCTCAGGCTTTGCAGCGACTTCCAGCAGCTGTGCCGCCAGTGGTTGGTGGGCAGGATCCAGTAGTGCCGCCGGTGGTTGGTGGGCAGGATCCAGTAGTGCCGCCAGCGGGTGGTGGACAGGTTCCAGTGGTGCAGCCTGCAGCGGGTTTGCAGGCAGGTGTGCAGCCGGGGACCGAGGTAGTGGATGCACAGTATGTGCGGATGATGGAGCAGCTGCGGCATGTGGGAGCGGGGTATTTCTCAGGGAGTACCGATCCGAGTGTAGCGGATGAGTGGAGAGAGTGGATGGAGGATATTTTCCTTTCGCTTAGGTGTCCCGACCGGTACAGAGTGGATCTGGCAGTGTTTTACTTGTCAGGAGATGCACGTGTGTGGTGGAGGTCGGTGACAGCACGGAGGGTGCAGCAGGGTATGACTTGGGGAGATTTTGTGAGGGAGTTTAACTCCAAGTATTTTCCTCAGGAGGCTCTTGATCGCATGGAGGCACGGTTCTTGGGGTTGACTCAGGGAGACCGTACAGTGCGGGAGCTGGATGCAGAGTTCAGTCGGCTTGTGGGGTATGCAGGCAGGGCTTGGGAGCCAGAGTCGGCTCAGGTGCGGAGGTTTTTGTTGGCTCTGCGGGATGATTTGAGGACTCGGTGCAGAGTGAGGAGTTATGCTACGAGAGCAGAGTTGGTTGAGGTTGCAGCTGGGATAGAGGATGACTTGAGGTCACAGGTGGTTGTGGTCAGTTCTTCAGTACAGCCACAGCAGTCTCAGCCGTCTTCTGTTCCTAGCAAGGGCGGCAAGCCTGCGCAAGGGCAGAAGCGGAAGTTCGATGCTATGCAGAGATCGAGGCAGGGAGGTGCGAGATGCTGGGTGTGGTAGCAGGGACCACAAGTTGACTAGCTGTCCACAGAGAGGTGAGCAGCGGGCAGTGACTGAGCAGCGGGCGGTGACAGAGCCGCGGGCAGATACTCGAGTGTGTTACTACTGCAGAGAGACGGGGCATATCAAGCCTCGTTGTCCCAAGTTGCAGCAGAGGGCAGTAGCAGTGTTGCAGGCTGGAGCTCAGCCAGGGATGCAGCAGGTGGTGCAGCACGGTGTGCAGCCGGTGGGTTGGATCGAGCCGACGTCTCAGGTGTACTCGACTCAGGAGCCCGGTGGCACTAGTGCAGGAGCGATCACAGGGACCTTGTTGGTGGGCGGGTTTAAGTCCCATGTTATGTTTGATTCTGGAGCTTCTCATAGCTTCATTACTCCGGAGTGTGCCGAGAGTGCGGGGATCAGAGGGGATCCTGGAGAGCGTTCAGGAGTTGTCAGAGTTGCGGGAGGCAAGTTTCTGAGGGTTATTGGACGAGCTGGAGGAGTTGATATTCAGATCGCAGGGGAGTCATGGCCAGCGGATTTGCTTATCAGTCCAGTGGAGTTATATGATGTCATTCTTGGTATGGATTGGTTGCATCGGTATAAGGTGCATTTGGACTGCTATCGGGGTAGAGTGGAGTTTGAGCGTCCAGGAGGGAAGTTGGTTTTTCAGGGTATTAGACCGACTTCGGGGAGTCTCGTGATCTCAGCCGTTCAGGCAGGGAAGATGATCGAGAAGGGCCGTGAGGTTGTGTATTGACTATCGGGGTCTGAACCGAGTTACTGTGAAGAACAAGTACCCTCTCCCGAGGATTGATGAGTTGTTGGATCAGCTGAGGGGTGCTACTTGGTTCTCCAAGATCGATTTGGCATCAGGATATCATCAGATTCCTATTCATGAGGCAGATGTGAGGAAGACAGCCTTCAGGACGAGGTATGGACACTACGAGTTTGTGGTGATGCCGTTTGGATTGACAAACGCGCCAGCTGCGTTTATGAGATTGATGAACAGCGTGTTCCAGGAGTTTCTGGACGTGTCAGTCATCATTTTCATCGACGACATCCTGGTATATTCTAAGAGTCCTGAGGAGCAAGCAGCACATCTGAGAGCAGTGTTGGAGAAGCTGCGGGAGCAGAAGCTGTTTGCTAAGCTGAGCAAGTGCAGTTTCTGGCAGCGTGAGATGGGGTTCTTGGGTCACATTGTTTCTGCAGAGGAGTTTCAGTGGATCCAGAGAAGATTCAGTCCATCAGGGAGTGGCCGAGGCCGCGGAGTGCCACTGAGATTCGGAGTTTCCTGGGGTTAGCAGGTTACTACAGGAGGTTTGTTCGGGGTTTTGCGAGTATGGCACAGCCGATGACTAAGCTTACAGGGAAGGATGTCCCATTTGTGTGGTCACCAGAGTGTGAGGCGAGCTTTGCAAGTCTCAAGCAGATGTTGACTACCACGCCGGTGTTAGCACTGCCTGAGCAGGACGAGCCTTATGTTGTGTATACAGACGCTTCTAGAGTGGGGTTGGGTTGTGTACTTATGCAGCAGGGAAGGTTATAGCTTATGCTTCGCGGCAGTTGCGGAAGCATGAAGCTAATTATCCTACTCATGATTTGGAGATGGCAGCAGTGATCTTTGCTCTTAAGATTTGGAGATCCTATCTGTATGGTGGGAAGGTACAGGTGTTTACAGATCACAAGAGTCTGAAGTACATTTTTACTCAGCCTGAGCTGAATTTGAGGCAGAGGCGTTGGATGGAGTTAGTAGCAGATTATGATCTGGATATAGCTTACCATCCTGGTAAAGCTAACTTGGTTGCAGATGCCTTGAGTCGGAAGAGGGTGGCTTCGGCTCAGGAGCAGGATATGGAGGCATTGGTAGGTGAGATCAGTGCACTGAGTTTGTGTGCTATCTCACAGGAACCTTTGGGTTTGGAGGCAGCTGATAGAGCGGATCTGTTGAGCAGAGTGAGGTTAGCTCAGGGGAGCGATGAGGGGCTGATGAATGCCTCTAAGGCTGCGGGTGCAGAGTATCAGGTTTCTGCTAATGGTACTATCCTTGTGCATGGTCGGATTTGTGTGCCCAAAGGGGAGGATTTGAGGCAGGAGATCCTGAGAGAGGCTCACTCGAGCAAGTTCTCTATTCATCCAGGGGCGACCAAGATGTACCGTGACCTCAAGCGGTATTATCACTGGGTCGGGATGAAGAAGGACGTAGCGGACTGGGTGGCGAAGTGTGATACTTGTCAGCTGGTGAAGGCAGAGCATCAGGTTCCTGGTGGTTTATTGCAGAGTTTGCCTATTCCTGAGTGGAAGTGGGATTTGATCACGATGGACTTCGTGGTAGGTTTGCCTGTGTCGAGGACGTTTGATGCTATTTGGGTCATTGTGGACCGTTTGACTAAGTCTGCACATTTTCTGGCCATCAAGAAAACTGATGGAGCAGCGGTTTTGGCCAAGAAGTATGTCAGGGAGATAGTCAGATTGCATGGTGTGCCTGCTAGTATTGTGTCTGATAGAGATTCCAAGTTCACTTCGGTGTTCTGGAGGGCGTTTCAGGCAGAGATGGGCACGAAGGTGCATATGAGTACAGCCTATCATCCTCAGACGGACGGTCAGTCGAGAGGACGATCCAGATTTTGGAGGATTTGTTGAGGATGTGTGTGCTGGATTGGGGTGGTCATTGGGCAGATCACTTGAGCTTGGTGGAGTTTGCTTACAACAACAGCTACCAGGCTAGTATTGGGATGGCTCCTTATGAGGCTTTGTATGGGAGGCCGTGTCGTACCCCGTTATGTTGGACTCAGGTGGGGGAGAGGAGCATATTTGGTGCAGATTTTGTTCAGGAGACCTCGGAGAAGATCTGGGTTTTGAGACTGAACATGAAGGAGGCTCAGGATCGGCAGAAGAGTTATGCTGATAGGAGGAGAAAGGATCTTGAGTTTCAGGTTGGTGATAGAGTGTACCTCAAGATGGCCATGTTGCGGGGTCCGAACAGGTCATTGGCAGAGACTAAGTTGAGTCCGAGGTACATGGGTCCGTTCAGGGTAGTTGAGCGGGTGGGGCCAGTGGCATATAGGCTGGAGTTGCCTGAGGTTATGCGTGCGTTCCACAAGGTGTTTCATGTGTCGATGCTGAGGAAGTGTCTTCACGAGGGTGATCAGTTGTTGGCTAAGACTCCTGAGGATCTTCAGCCTAACATGACTTTGGAGGCGAGACCATTGAGGGTGCTCGAGAGGAGAGTCAAGGAACTTCGGAAGAAGAAGATTCCTTTGATGAGAGTCCTGTGGGACTGTGACGGAGTAGAGGAGCAGACTTGGGAGCCCGAGGCGAGGATGAAGGCAAGGTTTAAGAAGTGGTTTGAGAAGCAGACCGCTTGAGCTTGTCTAGCCGGGTCCGAGTTGTAGTCCGTGGCTGGAGCGGGTACGGAGTATTCCAGCCCATCTCTCTTGATATTTGGTCGCTTAGGGGTGGTTGGTTGTGCGGCTGAGTATCAAGATGGGGTGGTGCTCGGGATGCGGGTTGATGGCTCCAGTTGTTGTATTTTTGTTTCCTGTTATATTTTCGTTGAGTTGTAACGATTGTGACATTTGGGGATTAATAAGATGAGTATTTTTCTTTATGTTGACTGTGATTGTCATGGGAAAAGAGAAATAGCTCGGGTTTCTATTTTTGGAAGTTTCCATAAATAGAAAGTTTCCACAAAAGGAAAGTTTCCAGAATTAGAAAGTTTTCTAGAAAGGAAAGTTTTGTGGAAATGTTGAGGTAGATCTAGCCGGGAGATACTCGTTGGCATCAGTATTTGTTTTGCTCTAGGCCGTGTGGGCCCAACTCACGTGATACCGATAGCTCGATGGACTTTGTGGCCAGAGAGTGGGAGTGGTATGTTGCTTCGGATGACGATCCGAGAGCGCGCTTGAGGGTGACGACCCAAGAGCGGGATATGTGAGGCTCCCTGGATACCGTAGCTTGACCATGGTTGATCAAAGCATGAGATCTCTCTTGTTTGTGTGTTTTCTTTGTTGTTTGTGTTGCTTTGTTGCTTGGGTTCGTTGCTTTTGTGTTTCCCAGTGATTTCTGAGGTAATTGGGTGAGTTTGGGATGGATTCGAGATGGTTTGGACTCGGAATTTGTCGTTCGTGTTCGCGCAGATCGTGTCTGCAGAGGAGGCATCGATCGATACCACTTTTGAGGAGCATCGGTCGGCACCATTGTTGAGTAGCATCGATGGGTACCGTTTGAGGAGCATCGGTCGGCACTTGATCTTGAAGCATCGATCGACACCGTTGGGCATCGGTCGATACCAGTCTTATCCGAGACTTGTTTTCCTGGTTTGATGTATTATTGTGTGTTGCTTGTTTTGCTTGAACTTGAGGGTCTCATCTGCTTGTGTGTATAACCCAGTAGATGGGAGGATGGCCTCACTAAGTATTTGTGATAATACTTACGCATCTCAATTGTTGTTTGTGGTGTGCAGGTAAAGGAAAAGTGTGATCGTGGAATCAAAAGGCGATGAGGAGGAGGATGTTCTAGAGGCTTGATTGATTGCGGTCTAGCTATTGTTAGGTTGCTAGATTAAGTCAATGGAACATTGTAGGATGTTAGCTTTTGGTTATTCCTCTTATTTGGATTATGTTGCTATTGAGTATTGGTTTATTGTTGTTGGAATTCTTTGGTTTATTGGAATTGGTTTTATTTGGTTATTCCGCGGTTATTGATTGTTGTTAGGATGTTAGTGGGTCTGGGACCACTAGTAAATTAAAGTATAAAAAAAAAAAAAAGAAGGGTTGTTTCATTTTGGTATCGAGCCCTTACGGTTCTAGGTCTAGGGTTCATTGTGCTTTTGCTGTTGATGTTTAGGATTACATGCTATAATTGATTGTGTGAATGGCAATTGTGTGTGGCATGAAGTCCTAGAACATCCTCTTCGAGCCTGTTTTGTGATTCCACGGTAAGTTGTGTTTTTGTGTAATAGGATTATTGTTTGCTTAGCCTTCTGTTCTTGGTTGGTACAGATGGTTATAGGTGAGGTTGCTGCTGGTCGCGGGCGTGGTCGTGGTCGTGGTCGGGGTCGTGGACGTGGTCGTGGTCGTGGTCGGGGACGAGGTCAGGTTCCTGTGGCCAGTGAGAGTGAGACCCAGAGCATGGCCAGTGAGGAGGTAGCGGAGTCACACGCTGATCCTATAGTGTCTGGAGACCAGGCTGGTTTGGGTGACGGTGTTGGTCACGGTGTTGCCCCGGGTGTGGGGGTTGCAGCAGGAGGTGCTCCGGGCAGGGAGGATGTCTTGATTGACTTGCTAGCTCAGGTGGCTCAGGCTTTGCAGCGACTTCCAGCAGCTGTGCCGCCAGTGGTTGGTGGGCAGGATCTAGTAGTGCCGCCGGTGGTTGGTGGGCAGGATCCAGTAGTGCCGCCGGTGGTTGGTGGGCAGGATCCAGTAGTGCCGCCAGCGGGTGGTGGACAGGTTCCAGTGGTGCAGCCTGCAGCGGGTTTGCAGGCAGGTGTGCAGCCGGGGACCGAGGTAGTGGATGCACAGTATGTGCGGATGATGGAGCAGCTGCGGCATGTGGGAGCGGGGTATTTCTCAGGGAGTACCGATCCGAGTGTAGCGGATGAGTGGAGAGAGCGGATGGAAGATATTTTCCTTTCGCTTAGGTGTCCCGACCGGTACAGAGTGGATCTGGCAGTGTTTTACTTGTCAGGAGATGCACGTGTGTGGTGGAGGTCGGTGACAGCACGGAGGGTGCAGCAGGGTATGACTTGGGGAGATTTTGTGACGGAGTTTAACTCCAAGTATTTTCCTCAGGAGGCTCTTGATCGCATGGAGGCACGGTTCTTGGGGTTGACTTAGGGAGACCGTACAGTGCGGGAGCTGGATGCAGAGTTCAGTCGGCTTGTGGGGTATGCAGGCAGGGCTTGGGAGCCAGAGTCGGCTCAGGTGCGGAGGTTTTTGTTGGCTATGCGGGATGATTTGAGGACTCGGTGCAGAGTGAGGAGTTATGCTACGAGAGCAGAGTTGGTTGAGGTTGCAGCTGGGATAGAGGATGACTTGAGGTCACAGGTGGTTGTGGTCAGTTCTTCAGTGCAGCCACAGCAGTCTCAGCCGTCTTCTGTTCCTAGCAAGGGCGGCAAGCCTGCGCAAGGGCAGAAGCGGAAGTTCGATGCTACGCAGAGATCGAGGCAGGGAGGTGCGAGATGCTCTGGGTGTGGTAGCAGGGACCACAAGTTGACTAGCTGTCCACAGAGAGGTGAGCAGCGGGCAGTGACTGAGCAGCGGGCGGTGACAGAGCCGCGGGCAGATACTCAAGTGTGTTACTACTGCAGAGAGACGGGGCATATCAAGCCTCGTTGTCCCAAGTTGCAGCAGAGGGCAGTAGCAGTGTTGCAGGCTGGAGCTCAGCCAGGGATGCAGCAGGTGGTGCAGCACGGTGTGCAGCCGGTGGGTTGGATCGAGCCGACGTCTCAGGTGTACTCGACTCAGGAGCCCGGTGGCACTAGTGCAGGAGCGATCACAGGGACCTTGTTGGTGGGCGGGTTTAAGTCCCATGTTATGTTTGATTCTGGAGCTTCTCATAGCTTCATTACTCCGGAGTGTGCCGAGTGCGGGGATCGAGGGGATCCTGGAGAGCGTTCAGGAGTTGTCAGAGTTGCGGGAGGCAAGTTTCGAGGGTTATTGGACGAGCTGGAGGAGTTGATATTCAGATCGCAGGGGAGTCATGGCCAGCGGATTTGCTTATCAGTCCAGTGGAGTTATATGATGTCATTCTTGGTATGGATTGGTTGCATCGGTATAAGGTGCATTTGGACTGCTATCAGGGTAGAGTGGAGTTTGAGCGTCCAGGAGGGAAGTTGGTTTTTCAGGGTATTAGACCGACTTCGGGGAGTCTCGTGATCTCAGCCGTTCAGGCAGGGAAGATGATCGAGAAGGGCCGTGAGGCTTATCTGGTTACCATATCTATGCCAGAGTCAGTGGGGAAGGCTACGGTTAGCGGTATTCCGGTTGTGGAGGACTTTGAGGATGTGTTCCAGTCATTGCAGGGATTACCACCATCTCGGTCGGATCCTTTTACTATTGAGCTGGAACCGGGAACGATGCCGTTATCCAAGGCTCCTTACAGGATGGCTCCAGCAGAGATGGCAGAGCTGAAGAAGCAGCTTGAGGAATTGTTGGGCAAGGGTTTTATCCGTCCTAGTTGTTCACCGTGGGGAGCTCCGGTGTTGTTTGTTAAGAAGAAGGATGGGAGTTTTCGGTTGTGTATTGACTATCGGGGTCTGAACCGAGTTACTGTGAAGAACAAGTACCCTCTCCCGAGGATTGATGAGTTGTTGGATCAGCTGAGGGGTGCTACTTGGTTCTCCAAGATCGATTTGGCATCAGGATATCATCAGATTCCTATTCATGAGGCAGATGTGAGGAAGACAGCCTTCAGGACGAGGTATGGACACTACGAGTTTGTGGTGATGCCGTTTGGATTGACAAACGCGCCAGCTGCGTTTATGAGATTGATGAACAGCGTGTTCCAGGAGTTTCTGGACGTGTCAGTCATCATTTTCATCGACGACATCCTGGTATATTCTAAGAGTCCTGAGGAGCAAGCAGCACATCTGAGAGCAGTGTTGGAGAAGCTGCGGGAGCAGAAGCTGTTTGCTAAGCTGAGCAAGTGCAGTTTCTGGCAGCGTGAGATGGGGTTCTTGGGTCACATTGTTTCTGCAGAGGGAGTTTCAGTGGATCCAGAGAAGATTCAGTCCATCAGGGAGTGGCCGAGGCCGCGGAGTGCCACTGAGATTCGGAGTTTCCTGGGGTTAGCAGGTTACTACAGGAGGTTTGTTCGGGGTTTTGCGAGTATGGCACAGCCGATGACTAAGCTTACAGGGAAGGATGTCCCATTTGTGTGGTCACCAGAGTGTGAGGCGAGCTTTGCAAGTCTCAAGCAGATGTTGACTACCACGCCGGTGTTAGCACTGCCTGAGCAGGACGAGCCTTATGTTGTGTATACAGACGCTTCTAGAGTGGGGTTGGGTTGTGTACTTATGCAGCAGGGGAAGGTTATAGCTTATGCTTCGCGGCAGTTGCGGAAGCATGAAGCTAATTATCCTACTCATGATTTGGAGATGGCAGCAGTGATCTTTGCTCTTAAGATTTGGAGATCCTATCTGTATGGTGGGAAGGTACAGGTGTTTACAGATCACAAGAGTCTGAAGTACATTTTTACTCAGCCTGAGCTGAATTTGAGGCAGAGGCTCCAGTTGTTGTATTTTTGTTTCCTGTTATATTTTCGTTGAGTTGTAACGATTGTGACATTTGGGGATTAATAAGATGAGTATTTTTCTTTATGTTGACTGTGATTGTCATGGGAAAAGAGAAATAGCTCGGGTTTCTATTTTTGGAAGTTTCCATAAATAGAAAGTTTCCACAAAAGGAAAGTTTCCAGAATTAGAAAGTTTTCTAGAAAGGAAAGTTTTGTGGAAATGTTGAGGTAGATCTAGCCGGGAGATACTCGTTGGCATTAGTATTTGTTTTGCTCTAGGCCGTGTGGGCCCAACTCACGTGATACCGATAGCTCGATGGACTTTGTGGCCAGAGAGTGGGAGTGGTATGTTGCTTCGGATGACGATCCGAGAGCGCGCTTGAGGGTGACGACCCAAGAGCAGGATATGTGAGGCTCCCTGGATACCGTAGCTGTGAGCCGAGGCTCGGCAGTGAGCCGGTATGTCTCGAGGGTTGCGACCCGAGAGCGGGGGGAGTGTGTGTGTGAGTGACTTCCTGGATGCCGTAGCTTAAGGCGGTTGGCCTGATAGCGAGCCGGCATGATTCGTTGGTTGCGACCACGGACGGGGGAAGCACTGAGTTATGAGCAAATAGTGTTATGATGCGAGTATATTGGCTAGAGGGAGACCTCGAGGGTCAGTCGGAGGTGTGCGGGCTGTTGCGACAGTGGCACGGGAACCTTGACTAATGGTGTTTAGTCCGGTCTGGGGACGTGCGGGCCGTGTTGACGGTGGCACGGGGTCCTTGGCAGATGGACGGTATTGCGGGATTCGGGGACGAATCCATATTGGTGGGGGAGAATTGTAACATCCGCGAACCAGATTTTGTGTTTTTGGAAGGAGTATCGATCGACACCCTTGTAGCATCGATCGATACCACTAATTTCTGGGTTCGACCGGTTTGATTTAATTGCCGATTGGTTCGGTTTGGTTTGATTTAAATCCCTAAATCGTGTTATAAGGGTCTAAGGACGATTTTGAGGGTTTTGGGAAGTCTTTTATCGCCGTTGTCAGAAAGAAAGAGAGAAGAGAGTGTTCTTAAGCTTTTGGGAGAAGGATTGGGAGATTCCTTGCTGTTCTTGAGAGTTTTGGAGCTGGGAAAGGGTTAGAAGCTTGCTAGGAGTGAGGATTTCGTTTCTACTGCTCAGAATCTTCTTGAGAAAAGGTGAGTGCTTGACCATGGTTGATCAAAGCATGAGATCTCTCTTGTTTGTGTGTTTTCTTTGTTGTTTGTGTTGCTTTGTTGCTTGGGTTCGTTGCTTTTGTGTTTCCCAGTGATTTCTGAGGTAATTGGGTGAGTTTGGGATGGATTCGAGATGGTTTGGACTCGGAATTCGTCGTTCGTGTTCGCGCAGATCGTGTCTGCAGAGGAGGCATCGATCGATACCACTTTTGAGGAGCATCGGTCGGCACCATTGTTGAGTAGCATCGATGGGTACCGTTTGAGGAGCATCGGTCGGCACTTGATCTTGAAGCATCGATCGACACCGTTGGGCATCGGTCGATACCAGTCTTATCCGAGACTTGTGATGTTCATATATTTTACCATGTTTTCCCTTAGTTTATTCACATCTTTTGCATCTTTTTCTATCCATTTTCACTCTTATTGTGTAGCTTTAGGACCAATCTTGCATTAGAGTGTAGTTGCATTGCATTTGCATCTTTTCATGCATAAACAGGTGATTTTGGAGCTTAAGGAGCATGGAAGCAAAGGAGAAGAGATGTGAAGCTGTCATAAGGAGGAAACAAGGAAGTTAAAGGCTGAAGAACCAAGACCCGGAGTCCAGCTCGACCAAGCACACGACCGAGTGGGAGATGGACTCGACCGAGTGGAGATGCACCAGGGAAGCCAGCTCGACCTGTCACTCGACCGAGCACTGGTCGAGTTGACCGATTCGTGGACCACTTTGACTTTTCCTATTTTTAGGGCTTCCACCTCACCCACTATATAAGGACTTGTACTGCAGCCACCTGAACCAAGTTTTATTCTAGATTTTTAGTCAGCTTTTGATAAACCTAGTTTTTACCTTTTTAGGAAGAATATTCCTTTTGCCTTTTCTTATATTTTTGGATTTTGTTCTTGAGAAAAAGGAGATTCCTTGAAACTTGGTTGTTGAATAACTTTCTGGGTTTTAAGAATTTAAGTTTGATTCCTTCTTTAAAGTTGTAGATCTCATTCTTATCTTTCTAATCATGCAAGTTTCATTGATTTCTGGGTTTATGATTTGTTTGATCATGTCTTGTGAGTAGTCTTCTTAGGATCTTGAGGATGGGTTAGGATAGATTGATCTTGTGGTGTTTCTGACTTGATCAAGCTTGTTTGTTGTAGATCTCTTCTAGGCTAGATGTTCTTAATGCTGATTCTATATCTGAGAGGGTAGGATCTGATCTTAAGCTTTTTAGCATCACACCAATGTTTAGAAAGCATAGATAAGGCTAGATCTAGAGCTTACCATTAGGCTTGCTAAGAGATTAGGAGTCTTGTTTGGTTTGAGATGTATTGCTTAATGCCTGCTTGTGTAGATTCTTTTCATTGTGAGAGCAAGTCTAGGATTGCATAGGTTTGATTGTCTCTTGACCATGAGAGTGGGAGAGACTTGTCTTAGATTAATATGTCTAGAGGTCAGCTCATAGCTTTGCTTGAGATTTGTTGATTAAGTTAGATCACCACAATGATCAGTTTATCCCATGAATCCATCCTCAGGAACCTTCTTTGTTTATTGAATTTCTAGTTTAAATATCATCGTTTGCTTGTTGTTTGATCTGATTTAATATTGCTCTGTTTTTCTTGTATTGCTCTGTTTTCACATTTTTACCCAACTCGACCACCCACTCGACCTACACTCGGTCGAGTGCTGATCGAGCTGTTCCCCAGATTGCTTGTTTATGTTTTGTGTTTGTCTTGTTTCATTCTTGTTTCATTCCTGTTGCATTTTCATTGCATTCACTTAGCATCTAGTTCATTACTTGCCTTGCATTAGTTCCATTCTAGTATTTACAGTTTCTGTTTCTGTTTCTAGATCATAATCATATTGTCTTGTTTGCTTTTAGTTCCTAGCTCTTGTAGTTTATTTTCTGCTTTTCATCATTATCATCTTAGGATTGTTAGTGACAGACAATCATCATCATATCTGGCTTAACTTAGAATCATATGCATATCTTGATTGTTCACAAGCACTCAGACTGGATTGACACCTCTTATACTGCAACTGCATAAGGGGAATTGAAACACCCACCACCATTCCATTGCACACACTCATTCACACACATTCACCATTCACACCACAAATAACATGTTCCAATTTGGCGCCGTTGCCTGTTTGAGTTAGTATTTGTGACATTTAGGATCCATATTAGTCTAAGATTAAGTTCTTTTATACACTTGTGAGGTTGCTGTGCTTGAATCTTCTGCTTCTGGGTTGAAGTTCCGTTTCAGGTACCACTCGACCATCAGCTCGACCCCAGCTCGACCGAGTCGTGGTCGAGCACCTGCTCGAGCCAGACGCCGGATCTCTTAAACCCTCAGTTTCCAGTCGACTTGACCTCCTACTTGAGCCTGTGCTCAGTCGCTTGCCTGGCAAAAATCGTTTGTGTTTTCTGTTTGAGTCAGTAACCATGTTTCAAGGCAGTCAGTTCCATTATGCATCCATGCACCAGCAACAAGGTTTCCAGCCTCAATGGTGTCACCCTCCAGCATTTCAACCCTACCAAGCCCAAGAACCTGACTTAAGAGCTATGATGCAACAACTATTGCTTGGGCAAGCCAATCAGCAGATTGAGTCAGCAAGGCAGTTTGGGGAGCTGAACCAAACATTGGATTCTTATTCTCATGACCTGAGTAACCAGCTTCAGAGTCTGACTTCTACATTCCAGTACATGGAACACCCCATTGCCTCTACTTCAGCTCCTAAGCCACACCATCTTCCTCAACAAGCTATTCAACACCAGAAGGAGATCTCTGTTAAAGCTATCCATCTCCATGAGGAATATGTCACTGAGGACAGTGAGGTTCAAAGTGGGGAGGATTGGTCACTAATTGAAGCCCAGAGTGAAGGTTTTACTGAGCAGACTGAAGCAGAGAAACCACTCGACCAGGTGCTCGACCACACACACGATCGAGTACTTGATCGAGTGACTGATCGAGTTGCAGACACAGAAGCTGTTACGCCTGCTAGATACATTCCTCCTGCTTACAAACCTCCTCTACCATTCCCAGGACGTTTCAAAGCACAAAAGATAAGAGAACTCAGGGAGATCATTGAGAAAAAGGAGAAGATAGCTTTGCAACAAGAGAAGGAGAAAGCCTTGAAAGAAGAGGTTCTCATTAAGGAAGTGATGGCTTTGAAGGAAGAAGTAGTCATTGAAAAGAAGGATGTAATAGCCATACAACAGGAGGTTGTCCTTGAGAAGAAGGAGGAAGTGATAGCTTTGCAACAAGAGAAAGAGAAAGCTTTGAAAGAGGAAGCTGTGGTTGTGAAACAAGAGGAAGTGGTGGCTTTGAAAGAAGAGGTTATCATTGCATTCAAAGAAGAAGAGAGAGGACCTGCTTTGGAACAGTATGCTTCATACCCTCTCTATCAGGATTTGTTACTTGAGATGTCAAAGAAGAGGGCTCATGACCAAGATATGAAGGATTTGAAAGAGATTGGGAAAGCTATTGTCCCAACAAAGCTTGAAGATCCAGGCTCATTCAACTTACCCTGTTCCATCAGCTACATGCACTTCAATAAGTGCCTTTGTGATTTAGGAGCTTCAGTGAGCTTGATGCCATACTCAGTGGCTGAGAAGTTGGGGTATGAGGACTTCAAGGAAAGCAACTACTATGTCAGTCTAGCAGATGGAACCAAGAGGGATGTGGTTGGAGTGATTAAGAATCTCCCTATCAAAATAGGAGAAGCAATGATCCCAACTGATTTTGCAATCATGAGTATGGAGAAAGAGCCTAAAGACCCTCTTATTTTGGGAAGGCCATTCTTAGCTACAGTTGGGGCAGTTATTGATGTGAAGATGGGGACTATCAAGCTCCACCTAACTGAAGACTTCACTATGAAGTTTGATATCAACAATCCCACTAATCTGCCCTCCAAATATGATCCACCTTACACTATCAAAAGAAAGGAGGATCATGAGGTCTCAAGTGAGGAAACTGCTTCAAGGGGTAAGCCAACCTTTCAAGAAGATTCAGTGGAGAAGCTAAAAGGTTCAGTTCAAGTGCTAGCTGGCTTAGTCAAGGATCTTCAAGCTCAGCTCAAACAGAAATCTTTGAAGAAGGCAAGACCAAGACTCAAGCTTAAGAAGCAACATGGTTCAAGTGCTAAGGAGGTAGTGATCAAGAAGGAACACAAGTGTTACCAAGTAGAACCAGGGGGGATTTCTTCACCTCCTTGGTCTCCAACTCAAGCTTGAAAAGCTAGAAGAAGTCAAGCTTAGTGACTTTAAACAAGCTCACTAGGGAGGAAGTCCCTAAGGTATCCCTGTATATATTGCTTTGGAATTTTGGTATTTTTATTTTTGCTTTGGTGTTTTCATGGTTAGGGAAGCTAGGGAGTCTGAATAGAAGAGGAAGGATCAATTTCTGGAGACTCGCAACCCAGCTCGACCCCCCCACTCGAACCAGCACTCGACCGAGTCAGGCTCGATTGGCATAGTCGAGCTCCCCCAAAGCCCTTCTCCAAGCCACCAGCCTGATCCCAGCTACTCCTATGATGGCATGCAAATGGATGTGGACAACTTCTTCCACAATCCCTAAGGTACCATCATCACCTTTCCTTGTTTATACCATAGCATTTCATATTGTGTTTTGTGTTGTGTTTTTGTTTATAGTCTAGAATCTTCTCACAACTTTTACACACAGGGACTGTGTGATTTAAGTTTGGGGGAGGGTTCTAGATAGCATTTGATGTTGTGTTTTGTTTTCTTATTTCAAATTTTTATGGTTTTTCTATGCCTTAGATGCTAATGTAAATGCTAACATGATGATGATAAAAATTTGAAATAAGAAAACAAAACACAACATCAAATGCTATCTAGAACCCTCCCCCAAACATCAAATGCTATCAAATGCTACAAGATATTATTGATTATCACTATACTAGTCGTTGTAGTATAGTGGTAAGTATTCCCGCCTGTCACGCGGGTGACCCGGGTTCGATCCCCGGCAACGGCGCCAAATTGAAACATGTTATTTTGTGGGTGAGATGAGATGGATGTGTGTGTGCGTGAATGTGTATGATATGATGGTGGGTGTTTCAATTCCCCTTATGCAGTTGCAGTATAAGAGGTGTCAATCCAGTCTGAGTGCTTGTGAACAATCAAGATATGCATATGATTCTAAGTTAAGCCAGATATGATGATGATTGTCTGTCACTAACAATCCTAAGATGATAATGATGAAAAGCAGAAAGTAAACTACAAGAGCTAGGAACTAAATGCAAACAAGACAATATGATTATGATCTAGAAACAGAAACAGAAACTGTAAATACTAGAATGGAACTAATGCAAGGCAAGTAATGAACTAGATGCTAAGTGAATGCAATGAAAATGCAACAGGAATGAAACAGGAATGAAACAAGACAAACACAAAACATAAACAAGCAATCTGGGGAACAGCTCGATCAGCACTCGACCGAGTGTAGGTCGAGTGGGTGGTCGAGTTGGGTAAAAACGTGAAAACAGAGCAATACAAGGAAAACAGAGCAATATTAAATCAAATCAAACAACAAGCAAACGATGATATTTAAACTAGAAATTCAATAAACAAAGAAGGTTCCTGAGGATGGATTCATGGGATAAACTGATCATTGTGGTGATCTAACTTAATCAACAAATCTCAAGCAAAGCTATGAGCTGACCTCTAGACATATTAATCTAAGACAAGTCTCTCCCACTCTCATGGTCAAGAGACAATCAAACCTATGCAATCCTAGACTTGCTCTCACAATGAAAAGAATCTACACAAGCAGGCATTAAGCAATACATCTCAAACCAAACAAGACTCCTAATCTCTTAGCAAGCCTAATGGTAAGCTCTAGATCTAGCCTTATCTATGCTTTCTAAACATTGGTGTGATGCTAAAAAGCTTAAGATCAGATCCTACCCTCTCAGATATAGAATCAGCATTAAGAACATCTAGCCTAGAAGAGATCTACAACAAACAAGCTTGATCAAATCAGAAACACCACAAGATCAATCTATCCTAACCCATCCTCAAGATCCTAAGAAGACTACTCACAAGACATGATCAAACAAATCATAAACCCAGAAATCAATGAAACTTGCATGATTAGAAAGATAAGAATGAGATCTACAACTTTAAAGAAGGAATCAAACTTAAATTCTTAAAACCCAGAAAGTTATTCAACAACCAAGTTTCAAGGAATCTCCTTTTTCTCAAGAACAAAATCCAAAAATATAAGAAAAGGCAAAAGGAATATTCTTCCTAAAAAGGTAAAAACTAGGTTTATCAAAAGCTGACTAAAAATCTAGAATAAAACTTGGTTCAGGTGGCTGCAGTACAAGTCCTTATATAGTGGGTGAGGTGGAAGCCCTAAAATTGGGAAAAGTCAAAGTGGTCCACGAATCGGTCAACTCGACCAGTGCTCGGTCGAGTGACCGATCGAGCTGGCTTCCCTGGCTTGACTCCACTCGGTCGAGTCCATCTCCCACTCGGTCGAGTGCTTGGTCGAGCTGGACTCCGGGTCTTGGTTCTTCAGCCTTTAACTTCCTTGTTTCCTCCTTATGACAGCTTCACATCTCTTCTCCTTTGCTTCCATGCTCCTTAAGCTCCAAAATCACCTGTTTATGCATGAAAAGATGCAAATGCAATGCAACTACACTCTAATGCAAGATTGGTCCTAAAGCTACACAATAAGAGTAAAAATGGATAGAAAAAGATGCAAAAGATGTGAATAAACTAAGGGAAAACATGGTAAAATATATGAACATCAACACCCCCAAACTTAGTCTTTGCTTGCCCTCAAGCAAATAAAAAAGACATAAGAAGGTAAGTGAGGTTTTAAAAATGGGATCTCAGCTCCTAAAGCTTGTTTTAGTATACTATACTAAACATTGATAATCAAGCTTAGTGACTTTAAACAAGCTCACTAGGGAGGAAGTCCCTAAGGTATCCCTGTATATATTGCTTTGGAATTTTGGTATTTTTATTTTTGCTTTGGTGTTTTCATGGTTAGGGAAGCTAGGGAGTCTGAATAGAAGAGGAAGGATCAATTTCTGGAGACTCGCAACCCAGCTCGACCCCCCCACTCGAACCAGCACTCGACCGAGTCAGGCTCGATTGGCATAGTCGAGCTCCCCAAAGCCCTTCTCCAAGCCACCAGCCTGATCCCAGCTACTCCTATGATGGCATGCAAATGGATGTGGACAACTTCTTCCACAATCCCTAAGGTACCATCATCACCTTTCCTTGTTTATACCATAGCATTTCATATTGTGTTTTGTGTTGTGTTTTTGTTTATAGTCTAGAATCTTCTCACAACTTTTACACACAGGGACTGTGTGATTTAAGTTTGGGGGAGGGTTCTAGATAGCATTTGATGTTGTGTTTTGTTTTCTTATTTCAAATTTTTATCATCATCATGTTAGCATTTACATTAGCATCTAAGGCATAGAAAAACCATAAAAATTTGAAAAATTTTGAAAAAAATCTTTATAAAAAAAGAGTGTTCATGTAGTTTGCATTGCATATTAGGATCTTGTTTAGCATGTTTCATGTAGAATTGTATAATATTTGCATTAGGGATCTATGATGAGAATTTCCTTGTTAGTTTGCTTAATTCACTAGACTAGGATCAATGCCCAAGTTATTAGTACTTTGATGCTAGTTGAGTAGTAGGAAGCATAAGATTGAACCAAGCATTGAATTCTTGCATTGTTGCTGGTCTAAGTTGAAGCATGTGGTGATTTGATTCCATTTCCTATTTATAAGAACCTAATATTGACTTTTAATTATCAATGTATGCATTGCTTTAAACTCATGGATACCATATACATATTTGGATCATCTTTTTCCTTTTTACCACTCTTGTTGATCCAAGTAGCTGATTTCACTTTTAGATCAGTTTCCCCTACCCCTTAACCAAACCTTTCTTTCAAGCCATGTTTATTTTTGTGTGTGTGAGGCCTTTTTGGGATTGAGCTTGGTAGAAAGTGTTAGGTTTGAACTGACAAGAGTAAAACCTTGTGTAGTTCTAGTTTGCATTTTTCAAACTAGATAGGACTAGGTGATTTGCTTGTTGGGTTTGGGACTTGGCTGTTATAAAATGAAAAGAAAGAAAAGAGAAAGAAAAAGGGTAGAGTCTTTAGGAGAGAGATGTGTTTAAGTGAAAGCTAATGTCTAGTGAAAGGATGGGAAGTAAGAGTTGTTATCTAAGATGGTTCTAGTTAAAGAAAAAGAAAAGAAAGCAAAGAGCAGTTTAGCAAAAAGCTTAAGTGTCTTAAGAATAAGAAGAAAAGAGAACCATAGCAATCAATAAGAATCCCCCATTCCACTAGAAAGATCAAATAAGAAACCTCTCCTAAGACTTGAAAACCAAAAGAGAAAAGGGTTAAAGAGAAAAGAAGAAGTTAAAGGGTAGCACTAGGATCATTTGGGTTTAGATTGTTAGGAATAAACACTTTGGGTACCTTTGGGTAGACAAGGTTTTATTCTTGTATGTGTCTAGGTGTTCTTACCTTTAGCATTCTTCTAAAGCTCAATCCATTTTTATGAGAGAACCTTGAATTTGACAAACCCCACTCTTAAAAGAGACCATCATTGTCTCAAAACCCTTTATTGCCAAGCCAAATGAGTTTAAGCATTGCATAGAATTGATTCATGTTCTTGATTAATGAATGTTAAAGGAAATGGTTGATTTGAATGCATGTGGATATCTAAGGTTCAAGTCAATAAAGGTTGTGAAATGTTTGTCTAAAGTCTTTATTTCCAGCTCATTCAACTTGCATCATAGTACTAGTAACTTGGACATTGATTCTAGATGGTCTATTTGCAAGCTTTAGGAGCTGAGATCCCATTTTTAAACCTCACTTACCTTCTTATGTCTTGTTTATTTGCTTGAGGGCAAGCAAAGACTAAGTTTGGGGGTGTTGATGTTCATATATTTTACCATGTTTTCCCTTAGTTTATTCACATCTTTTGCATCTTTTTCTATCCATTTTCACTCTTATTGTGTAGCTTTAGGACCAATCTTGCATTAGAGTGTAGTTGCATTGCATTTGCATCTTTTCATGCATAAACAGGTGATTTTGGAGCTTAAGGAGCATGGAAGCAAAGGAGAAGAGATGTGAAGCTGTCATAAGGAGGAAACAAGGAAGTTAAAGGCTGAAGAACCAAGACCCGGAGTCCAGCTCGACCAAGCACTCGACCGAGTGGGAGATGGACTCGACCGAGTGGAGATGCACCAGGGAAGCCAGCTCGACCTGTCACTCGACCGAGCACTGGTCGAGTTGACCGATTCGTGGACCACTTTGACTTTTCCTATTTTTAGGGCTTCCACCTCACCCACTATATAAGGACTTGTACTGCAGCCACCTGAACCAAGTTTTATTCTAGATTTTTAGTCAGCTTTTGATAAACCTAGTTTTTACCTTTTTAGGAAGAATATTCCTTTTGCCTTTTCTTATATTTTTGGATTTTGTTCTTGAGAAAAAGGAGATTCCTTGAAACTTGGTTGTTGAATAACTTTCTGGGTTTTAAGAATTTAAGTTTGATTCCTTCTTTAAAGTTGTAGATCTCATTCTTATCTTTCTAATCATGCAAGTTTCATTGATTTCTGGGTTTATGATTTGTTTGATCATGTCTTGTGAGTAGTCTTCTTAGGATCTTGAGGATGGGTTAGGATAGATTGATCTTGTGGTGTTTCTGACTTGATCAAGCTTGTTTGTTGTAGATCTCTTCTAGGCTAGATGTTCTTAATGCTGATTCTATATCTGAGAGGGTAGGATCTGATCTTAAGCTTTTAGCATCACACCAATGTTTAGAAAGCATAGATAAGGCTAGATCTAGAGCTTACCATTAGGCTTGCTAAGAGATTAGGAGTCTTGTTTGGTTTGAGATGTATTGCTTAATGCCTGCTTGTGTAGATTCTTTTCATTGTGAGAGCAAGTCTAGGATTGCATAGGTTTGATTGTCTCTTGACCATGAGAGTGGGAGAGACTTGTCTTAGATTAATATGTCTAGAGGTCAGCTCATAGCTTTGCTTGAGATTTGTTGATTAAGTTAGATCACCACAATGATCAGTTTATCCCATGAATCCATCCTCAGGAACCTTCTTTGTTTATTGAATTTCTAGTTTAAATATCATCGTTTGCTTGTTGTTTGATCTGATTTAATATTGCTCTGTTTTTCTTGTATTGCTCTGTTTTCACGTTTTTACCCAACTCGACCACCCACTCGACCTACACTCGGTCGAGTGCTGATCGAGCTGTTCCCCAGATTGCTTGTTTATGTTTTGTGTTTGTCTTGTTTCATTCTTGTTTCATTCCTGTTGCATTTTCATTGCATTCACTTAGCATCTAGTTCATTACTTGCCTTGCATTAGTTCCATTCTAGTATTTACAGTTTCTGTTTCTGTTTCTAGATCATAATCATATTGTCTTGTTTGCTTTTAGTTCCTAGCTCTTGTAGTTTATTTTCTGCTTTTCATCATTATCATCTTAGGATTGTTAGTGACAGACAATCATCATCATATCTGGCTTAACTTAGAATCATATGCATATCTTGATTGTTCACAAGCACTCAGACTGGATTGACACCTCTTATACTGCAACTGCATAAGGGGAATTGAAACACCCACCACCATTCCATTGCACACACTCATTCACACACATTCACCATTCACACCACAAATAACATGTTTCAACTTGTTTTCCTGGTTTGATGTATTATTGTGTGTTGCTTGTTTTGCTTGAACTTGAGGGTCTCATCTGCTTGTGTGTATAACCCAGTAGATGGGAGGATGGCCTCACTAAGTATTTGTGATAATACTTATGCATCTCAATTGTTGTTTGTGGTGTGCAGGTAAAGGAAAAGTGTGATCGTGGAATCAAAAGGCGATGAGGAGGAGGATGTTCTAGAGGCTTGATTGATTGCGGTCTAGCTATTGTTAGGTTGCTAGATTAAGTCAATGGAACATTGTAGGATGTTAGCTTTTGGTTATTCCTCTTATTTGGATTATGTTGCTATTGAGTATTGGTTTATTGTTGTTGGAATTCTTTGGTTTATTGGAATTGGTTTTATTTGGTTATTCCGCGGTTATTGATTGTTGTTAGGATGTTAGTGGGTATGGGACCACTAGTAAATTAAAGTATAAAAAAAAAAACGGGAAGGGTTGTTTCAGTTATCCCGGGTGGAAGAAGCAGGATTATGTGCACCCGTTTTGTGTTCAGAGGTGGAGAACTCAATATGCAGTATGGGTAGGTTTAAAGCGTCGGGTCCTGATGGATATCAACCCGTTTTTTATCATAACTGTTGGGATACTGTTGGTGAATCGGTTACTCGTTTTGTGTTGCAGTTTTTTAAAACTGGTCAGTTACCTAATGGGATGAATTATGTGCTCGTGGCTTTGATTCCAAAAGTAGAGAAGCCTGAGTCAGTATAACAGTTCCGGCCAAATAGTTTATGTAATTTCTTGTTCAAGATCATTACTAAGCTCATGGTGATGCAGTTGAAGAAAGTGATCTCTAAGGTTATTGGACCTGCATAATCCAGTTTTATCCCTGAAAGGTTGAGTACGGATAACGTTGTGGTGGTACAGGAGGCAGTTCATTCCATGAGACGGAAACAGGGTAGGAAAGGATGGATGTTGCTCAAGCTGGACTTAGAGAAAGCCTATGATCGTCTAAGATGAGACTTTCTTGAGGATACTCTTAAAGCAGTGAACCTTTCAGATATTTGGGTACAATGGATCATGCAGTGCGTTACTGGTCCCTCCATGACTCTGCTGTGGAATGGAGAGAAGCCTGATTTGTTTACACCTCAATGGGGACTTCGTCAGGGTGACCCCTTTTACCATATCTGTTTGTGCTTTGTATAGAATGACTGTGTCACTTTGATTGACTCATCGGTTGGAGCAAGAGAGTGGAAACCTATTAGTTTATCTCGTGGGGTCCAAAGCTGTCCCATATATGCTTTGCCGATGACCTAATCTTTTTGCTGAAGCATCGGTGGCTCAGATCCATGTGAATTAGGAAGGTTCTTAACCGGTTTTGTGTGGCGTCGAGACAGAAGATTAGTTTGGAGAAATCCAAAAATTTCTTCTCCAATAATGTTTATCGCGATTTGGAGAGAATGATCTCGGAGGAGAGTGGGATCAGAGTAACGCGGGATGTGGGAAAGTACCTAGGCATGCTAGTTTTGCAGAAACGGATAATTAAGGAGACATTTGGGGAGATTCTTGCGAGAGTATCATCCTGATTGTCGGGAAGGATGACTTTAACTAAATCAGTTCTCTCATCAATCCCGATCCATTCCATGAGTACTATTGCAGTGCCAATGGCTACCCTTGATGGTTTGTAAAGTGCAACAAAGCCTCATGAGATGTTTTTTTTTCTTTTACAACTACTTCAAAAGATTATTTTATAAATGTTTTTTATATATATCAGAAACATAGGGAATAAAATGAGGCCTAAAGCTAAATACAATTGAGGCCCTATTTTGTTTTGAAAAATTATTTTCATAAAGCCGTAATTTATTTTCAACTTCAAAAGTTATTGGTTAATAATCTAAGCTTAGTACTACTTAGTAATGTATATGTACATTTTATGCAAAATGTCTCTAAAAGAGGCACATATGAAAGACAATGATTCTAGCCGCTCTCTCCCTGGCACAACTCCCGAGCTTCCTCCTCCCGACGGCGTCGTCTCAAATTGGTGCTGCTGGGCTGTTTCCCGTTCACGGCGGCTCTCTCCTCTTGTATCAACACTGCTTTTGGATCGATTTTGATTCCACCGGAGGTCTCTCGATCTGTCACGCTACTCCGGTCATGCGCAAGCTTCAACTCCGTTCCCACCCCTCTACTCAACCGGTGGTTCGTCTCAACGAGGTGATTCTCCCGAGACCCCAACTATTCGATGATAAATCTGAGATTTCTAGGCTCCATGTGTGTTCTGCTCTTCACCTCTCTTACCGGTTCCCCTTGAAGTCAGTCCCATCACCTCCTTCGTCCTTGGGTTCTTACCCCATCACCAAGTGTTCTACTTGGCCGATGCTAGAAGTGAGCTCTGTTCTGACGCCGGAACTGAGCGAGACCAGGTCGATAAAAGCGGCAATCATGGTGACCCTGTAACCCCCTCCTGTATCCTTGGTTTCCTTAGTTTGTGTCTTGGCTATGCTCTCCTCCGATTTACCGCTTTATCCAATGAAGTTTTGCCTCACAAATCAAACCACTGTGCTTTATGTCGATCCTGTTATCGGACTGAGCTTTGACGATTCACGCTTTCATTGCAGCGTCTTACAAACTCCTCCTCTGTCCCCTCGATCCAGGTTTGAACCCAACTCTCATCCGCAAACCCTGGTAGATAGAGTACTTCGATTAGTATTGGTTATATGCCTGATCTTGGAACCCTTTAGACCCTTTAGAAGATTATCGAACCAAACTCGGATAGGTCTCTCTGCCTCTCTTTTGGTTGGCCGCAAACAATCATATAGCAGTGTAATTGCCTTTCTAGAGTGGTTAGATAAATCCATTTGTCAAGATCAGTTGGAAAGTATATACCAAACGCCCACCAAACCCCTTAGCCTGTACCAGTGCCACTCTCCTCTTGGCTCCAACCTAGTGTATATCTTAATGCATCACAGCAAAGCCGACAACAAGCTTTGTGTGGGAACCCTTAACCTCCATGGCTTTGAGCTTCATGTGAGGGAGGACCTACCTGCTCTGTTACGACCTTGTTTGTCTCTCCCTAGGTTCAACCTTATAACAACCCTATCCTTCATTCTCCTCCAACTACCATTAGTGTGGAAACTCGGGTTTGGTCTAATATCACATTGCAATATCGGCTACAAGCTTTGTGTGGGACTCCTTAACCTCCATGGCCATTGGCTTCATGAGAGGGAGGACCCACCTGTTTTGTTACGATATTGCATATATATTTTTAGAGCCCCAGATGTAGTTTCATCCCATGCTATGAGAATTGAGCCAGAAACTGCTTTACACTTTGATCAATTTGTCTTGAATTTTATCTCATTGGCTAGAGCACCCTCCATTGTCTCACCTATGTACCACCTTTGTAAACGCTCCACTGCATATCTTGCAATAGCTATTATTGATCACTTGTTGATCGAGAAAGTCGCGGAGCTTGTCTTCAAAGGCGCTTCCACCATGGTCCCAACAGACTTTGCAAGCTTTGCTAGCATCCCAAAGACTTGCATCTTCTTGGATAACTCATGGAACCATTATCTCTATATGCTTTGTAACCTTGTTAAACTTTGTAACTTTATTTGCTCCTCCTTGTATGAATTCTCCTCTTTGAGGAATTAAGTTTTAATGGAAACTTGTTTGACAAAAAAAAAAAAAAAAAAAAAAAAAAAAATATGAAAGACAATGATTTAAAATGACCTATGGCGTAATTATCTTTAGTCTTTACATACATGTTTAAAATAAGAAAGAAAGATGTTTAAATTAAGATTTTAAAACTAATGACTTTATTTTATTGGGCTTTCTTTGTATAATTATAAATTTATAACCCATCTAAACATAACCACAAACCCGTTTAAGATAAAACTAGGTTCGGACCCGCACATACGTGCGGAGTTATTTCAAAAATTAAGTTTGCGATCAAGTTTCCAATATATTATGTACGTGGTAGATTATGTTGTAAGCATATTTTTATGAATATTAATATTATTGAAATTCAAAATCCAAACACGTCGATTTGTTTCTAATTTGGTATAGAGAATAAAATGATCTGATTGTTTTTATTATTATTAGTGGCAAATTAAATAATAGTAAGAGAAAGGTGATATGTTTAAAATTTAAACCCGTCTCTTCCCTTCCTGTGGACTATCAAACTGTCTCAACCCAGACCGGAACTAACCAAAAACCCGTCCCCGACCAGAACTAACAGAAAACCCTTTCCGGACCGAAACTAACAGAAAACCTGTCCCAGACCGGAACTAACAAAAAACATGTCCTGTCTCGTCCCATAAACTATCAAACCAAAAAAGTCCACAAAAAAAAAATAATTGAAACTTAACAAACTGAATGACTTAAATTGTGTAGCTTGACAAATCTATCTTGCCTTGTAATGGTTTTGCTATTTTTTACCCGTAGAAAACCCAACCCATCCCGCGAAATCCATAAGAGAAGTGTGTCCCATTCATTTTGTTTGATTTTGCAAAACCTATGGAACAAATATTTTAATAAAAAAAAATTAGAATATAGAAATTATTCTAAGATTGTATAATATATAATAGGCTTGGGCATAAAACCATATCCAAATATCCAACCTGGAATCCGATCCGAAAATTGGGTTCAGGTTGGATACGGGTTTACCTATAAAATCCTATTGCGTTCTATTTTCTAATATCCATGGGTTCGGGTTAGGATCAGATAATACCCGGTATCCGTTCGGGTACTCACCATAATCCGAATATATAAATACTAAAATTTTTTAATGATATTTAGCATTAATATAATTCAATTACCCAAACCTTTAATTATAATTTTGAGTATTTCTATTAGTTTTATACCTAAATATCAAAAATAATCAAAATATCTAAAATTATTTGTTAGATAAGTCAAAATTTAGCAAATTTTATTAATTTTATAAAAAAAAATTCGCGTAGCCGAACTAAACCGAATCCATATATCAAAAAACACAATGGATTCTATTTTTCTAAAATCGTTTATCCGAACCCGATCAGGTTATACCTAAATCCAAACATGTTACCCGAATGTCCAGACCTTTATAGAAATTAAAATATTTCATATATATTACAAACTATTAAACTATTTCACAAATCAAGTTACAAACTAAACTATTTCATAAGTTTGTTATGAGATTTTACTTTTATGATATATACTTATGTAAGATACTAATTGTCATTAGTTAGGATGGGTAAGAGGGGTCAAACGGACCGGCCCGCGTCTATCTGGGCCGTCCGCGGCGGGCAGTTTCAATTTATTGGACCGCGACGGGCTGGCCCGCTAAGCCCGCGGACATAAAAGTTATGTCCAAGCCCGCCCCGCTAAGCCCAGCGGGTGAACGGGCCGGCCCGCGGGCCTAAATAATATATTAACAAAATAAATTAAAATTAATAAATAATAATTTTAAAGATAATTTTAAATAAAATTAATGTTTATATTGATTTTTATAGATGTTTTAATTTTTTTTATTTTAAATTTATTTGTATCGTCACATAATTTTAATAGTTATATAATTTTAATTGTTTAAAATAATATAAAAATAATTATATATCTATATTAAATATTTATTTTTATTTAATATTTGAAGACCGCGGGCCGACCCGCCAACCCGCGGACATAACCCGCTATAACCAGCAATCCGCTTGGGCTAGGCCCGTAAGGCCCGCTTTTTATTGGGCCTAATATTTAGTGTCCATGCTCGCCCCGCAAAGGTACTATTTGGACTAGGCCCGCGGGCATGGAACCCGCTTGACACCTCTAGGATGGGTTTACCCATTTTAGCATCAAAGTGAGTGTAACATTTTTTTTTTTTTAATTGTGAACTGAACATGAAGTTAGATTAACGTTTGATATATAAAGGATTGTTAAATACATGGATTAAAGTGTAAAAGCGTTAAGAATTAAAGAGTGCAACGAAAAGTTAAGTTGGACGCGACCCGACGCGATGACGAACACAAATCTGATCGTTGATTGAGAGCAGCTTCGTCGCAGCCAGTGACAGAACCGACCAAGCATATGTGTGATAGGATCATAGGACTAATATCCTTCTCTTTTCTTCTTGTTTGGTCTTCTTAGAATGGGTTTATAGCTATTTTACAAACTATTAAACTATTTCATTAGTTTGTTATGAGATTTTAACTTTTATGATATATACTTATGTAAGATATTAATTGTCTACGGTTTTGATTTAGTAGTTTAAGAAGTAATAAATATATGGGATCTTGAATTTACAAATTTTGTAATTGTAATTTTAATTTTTGGTTAGTTTGTGAATCTGAAATCATATTTATTGATGATTTTTCCAAAATAAAATCAAATTAAAATTAATATTGTAATTGTCGAGTAGTTATGTAAAGTGCTAATTATTAGGATGATTGATGTAATTATGATTTGTCCATATTAGTTAATATCCACCAAGATTCGGGATTGCAACATAAGGAATATATTATTAAATTTTTAAAATTATTTGAATATATTCTTAAATTAATTGATTACAATAGTAACCGTTAAAGAAACGCGTTATGTCGGCGATATACATACATATCGATATCACTTGCACCAAGAAGGCTAATCTTAATATCATCTTTGAGATTTAGCAGATTTGAAGCTCATTGAAGGTTGAGAAGCCACCAACATAAACCTCAACTTATTTTATTTTGCTACACGAATCTTCTTTGTCACCTAATTTCGAAACAGAGACAATGAATTATATTTAAGTATGATCACACATTTGTGTAGTCAATATGAAAGTTGTAAAGTGCAACGAAGCCTCATGAGTTTTTTTTTTTTTTTTTTGCAACTACTTCAAAAGATTATTTTATAAACATTATATATATATATATATCAGAAACATAGGGAATAAAATGAGGCCTAAAGCTAAATACAATTGAGGCCCTATTTTGTTTTGAAAAATCATTTTCATAAAGCCGTAATTTATTTTCAACTTCAAAAGTTATTGTTTAATTATCTAAGTTTAGTACTACTTAGTAATGTATATGTACATTTTATGCAAAAGTCTCTAAAATAGGCACATATGAAAGACAATTGATTTAAAATGACTTCTAGACTAATTATCTTTAGTCTTTACATACATGTTTTAAATAAGAAAGAAAGATGTTTAAATTAGGATTTTAAAACTAATGGTTCTTATTGGGCCTTCTTTATATAATTATAATCCATCTAGATCGATCTATCGAGATAACCACGAAGCCGTTTAAGATAAAAATGCTTTTGCTTTTGTGTTTGTTTATATTGCCAACTATTAAAAAGAAATACTAAATCATTATTAATGGTGAAAAATGCAGAATCGTTAGATTAAAATATATGATGAATCAACGGTCGATCCATGTACAAAAATAACCGTTAAAGAAACGCGTTATGTCGGCGATACGGGGTTAAAGAAACGCTTTAATTTTTCTTTTTCTCCCAATTTTTTTGTTTCTCGCTTCGGGGTTTTGTGTAATCGTTCTTATATTGATTTAGGGTTTTGAGTTTGATTTGATTCAGGCACGAAACCATTACAATCGACTGGGCTTCTTCTTCCTCGTGGTGATTTGGTAAGGTTTCTTCCTCCGATCCTCTGTGTGTGTTTTTTTAGGGTTTCTGAATTTTCTAATCGTTCTTGTGTTGTACAGATCTGTTCGGTTAGTTCAGGCACAAGACTAGTTCGATCGGCTGGGATTCTTCTCCGTCGTGATTATTTGGTAATTAAGGTTCATTCCTCTGATCCTCTCTGTGTTTTTTATTTTTAGGGTTTTCAAATTGACTAAGTGTTCTTATATTGTACAGATCTAGGGTTTGTTTGTTCTGTTTGGTTTGATTCGGCACGAAACTATTTAATCGGCGGCTTGGTTTCTTCTTCCTCCTCATGGTTAGATTTCTTCCTCTGATACTCGCTTAGGATGATGATGAATAAAGCTTTTGTAATTGTAGATTATGGCTTTCTATAATTCCATGGATTTGCTGAGTTTTGGGTCAATGAAGTGCATATGAGATCGAAGTAACTTCTTTTTGTTAATCTTTGACATTCCCCGTGGCTTAATTTGATTTTTAACTTTGAGCACAGGACTGTGTTTTTGCATATCACATTGATATGGTTGACGATGAGCTCATGCGATTTGGTCATAAATCTATCATCGGCAAACATTTTGTTATCTAACAAGTATAGTCCACATCGGCTAGTCTGGGAATTTGGTAGTGGGGTATTTAGTCATGGTCTCATCTCTCTTATTTCTTTCCAAGTATTTGGAAAATTGCTTGCGTTGGTTTCATACATGTGTAAATGATTGGTTCTAAAACTAAAAAAATGTTCATTTGTGTCTGTATGATTTGTAGTTACCTCAAGGAGCTACTGGCAAAGGAAGGGTATTTAATAGTATCAGTGCCGTACAATGTTACATTTGATCATGAACAAGCTGCTAAGCAGGTTTATGAGAGGTTCAATTCCTGCTTGGACACGATTGTCTCATATGGAATTCCAACTTCAAATTTGAAGCCTCAAGATCTATCTGACCTTCCTCTTTTCTCAGTTGGTCACAGGTGGGAAAAAACTTTTTCACTTCTTTCCTCAATTCTATGTGTTCACTTATTCTATACGTGTTTTTTTTTGCTCAACCCTATGAATTTTCTAAATGCTGATTACTGTGAACTTTTTATACAGTAATGGTGCACTGTTACAAGTTTTGACCGGAAGTTATTTTGCTGAGAAGATACCAAAGGTTAGGTTACTTGTGAGCTAAAATTTCAATATCAGTAGAATCAGCAAAGATTTGATAACCAAGATACCAAAGGTTAGTTACCTTTTTATTTGTCTTAATTCTAAGCAAGCGTGACAAATATGTTATCTCTTCTGAAAGGTTAATGCCAGCATTTCATTTAACAATAAATCAGCAACAGAGGCAGTTCCATATTTTGAGCAGGTAATATCACCATTGGTTATGACTAGTCTCTTAAGCTTTGCTTGGTTTAGAATGTGTATTAGTTAATTGTCATTGTTCTCCTACATTTTCCTATTTAAACCTTCATTATATGACTCCGAAAGAGATCCCATGATACAAATAAAGTAGCTAAACGTTCTTATTTGCCTGATCTTATGGCTGGGGCTATTATCTTCACAATATTTGTTAATGTGTCATTTCTTTCTGGTGACAATTGATTTGATTCTGTACTACTACGAAGCTTATTGAACTGTTTTTGATTCAAATGTTTTATTCACTTAGTGAGAACTCTATTCTTTAGCAGGGATTATTATATGGCTTTGCTTGCGTTGTATCATCATCACCAAGAGAGTTAATGTTTTATAGAGATAAACTTGTTCGTTGTTTATGGTCATTTAATTCTGATTATAGAGATGACACTAAATCAGGTTCTTTGAATTATGATACAATGGTTTGTAAAGCACGTAATGGGGCTAACAAGCTTAGCTCTCTGTTTGAAGGAATGGCATTATCAGTCATTTGCTAGGCCATTAGGTCTTGGATTGTCTTCGTGTTTGCATATGAGTTCTATACCACTGGAATGGTCTGACTAAAAGCTTAGCTCTGTGTTTGAGTAACGGTATTTTCAGTCATTTGCTAGGCCATTGCTGTATTGTAGCATTTTATTGATGGTGTGCGTTCGTTTACGGCTCTGAATTTGGTATATACATAGTTTTTAAGTTCATTTTATTTGGTCTTGTTTTTAATTATTAGAGACTGTTGTAAAGTTATATTCATTTTTTTTTGGAAGGTGGGCTTCAATAGCTTTGACTACTGTTATCATTCTTGAGTTACAGTTCCCAGGATACTTACAAACTCAATGTCGGTTTTAGATTGTTGTTCTCTGACTGCATTTTTCAGTCACTAGGATTTGTCTCTTTTTCATTTGTGATTTATCTATCATGTTCTTGCAGGTTCTAAGACCGCAAGTGGAGGAGTTAAGATTAGAGATGAGCTATAAGGTACCTTCATGTTTTCACGTGTACAAGGTAACTCCTTCCTTTTGTTTTCGTGTTTCCAAGTTTTTGAGGACTGAAATCAAATGGGGTACAATTGATCAGTCCACTTCTGTTCGGATTTATTGTTTTTATTTTATTTAAGGAAATGACTTTTGTATCATTGTGATTTTAGAATCAAGATTTTTTGTTTTGTTTTTGTGTTCTTGATCCAACAACAAAAAACTTATTCATTTTAATAAGAATCCAGATCCGTTTTTGGTTTTGGTTACTTGGTCTGCAGATTCTTAGTTTTGGGGCTTTTAAGTTTTGATGTTCGTTTTTGTTTTCTTTTTAAACCCAAAACAGATCATTGACAGACATTAATCTAATAGTGTTCTGTCAGATTCTATTTTGGGGACATTGTCCCGAGCAAAATCGTGAACTGTTGGCTTGGTAGTGCATGCATGTTGGGAATTGGAAAAGAGGTTGCGTTTTGTTGGATACGGCTAAATAAGTCTTAAGACAAAAGACATAGAACCAAAGAGTTCTCAAAGTTTGGTACCCTCGGCTTGTAAAAACCATAAGACATGAATAGAGAACCAAAGAGTTTTCTCAAAGTTTGGTACCCTCGGCTTGTAAAAACCATAAGACATGAATAGAGAACCAAAGAGTTCTCTCAAAGTTTGGTACCCTCGGCTTGTAAAAACCATAAGACATTAGTAGAGAACCAAAGAGTTCTCTCAAAGTTTGGTACCCTCGGCTGATAAAAACCATAAGACATGAATAGAGAACCCAAGAATTCTCTCAAAGTTTGGTACCCTCGGCTTGTAAAAACCATAAGACATGAATAGAGAACCAAAGAGTTCTCTCAAAGTTTGGTACCCTCGGCTTGTAAAAACCATAAGACATGAATAGAGAACCAAAGAGTTCTCAAAGTTTGGTACCCTCGGCTGGTAAAAACCATAAGACATGAAGTAAGAACCAGAAGGTTCTCAAAGTTTGGTACCCTCGGCTTGTAAAAACCATAAGACATGAATAGAGAACCAAAGAGTTCTCTCAAAGTTTGGTACCCTCGGCTGATAAAAACCATAAGACATGAATAAAGAACCAAAGAGTTCTCAAAGTTTGGTACCCTCGGCTGGTAAAAACCATAAGACATGAAGTAAGAACCAAAAGGTTCTCAAAGTTTGGTACCCTCGGCTTGTAAAAACCATAAGACATGAATAGAGAACCAAAGAGTTCTCTCAAAGTTTGGTACCCTCGGCTGAGACAAAGGAGTCAAAAGACATTGGAAGGGTAGTGCATGCATGTAAGGAAATGAGTTGCGATATGTTGGATGAGCGGACTAAAGAAAATCTTAAGACAAGATTGTGACTTGTTTGATTGACCTGAACTTGGAACAACGTACGGCTTAAAGAAGTTTAGCCCACGAGGTAAGTATATACATTCACCTAAAATGAAGACTAACAAATTCTTTTTTCTTTTCCTTTCAGGTATGTGCTTTAACACAAGATTGTGACTTGTTTGATGGTAAAATTGACCAGAAGTTGGACCAATGTACGGCTTAAAGAAGTTTAGCCCAACGAGGTAAGTATATACATTCACATAAAATGAAGACTAATACATTCTTTTTTCTTTTCCTTTCAGGTATGTGCTTTTCAAGTTACGGTGTTCAGATTGTGAAGACTTTTGATAGGTATATGCTTTCAAACCTTTTTATTTTTGTTTAAGTGCATTCCAAACTTGTTTGTAATTAGTATATGAAAATCACAAGTGAGAGATGCATACAACATCCTGTACTCCAAAGTGGTAGTTTCTGGTGCTTTTATCAACCCTTTAATGAGCTTTAATGATGACACAGTTGGGAACAGATTCCAATTTGAGAGACTTGGTATTGTTTTTCAGTTTGAGAATCATAAAAATTGCTTGCGTTTCTAGATGAGCACATTGTGTATTTTGATTTTACTATTCTCTATGTTTCAGTGCTTGTGTATCGTAAGCTCTCTCATTATATATAGTGGATGTAGAGTCTCTCGTAGATATTTAACTTATGTAGATTGTGTTTGTGTTCCTTGAACCTTGAAAGTATTTTTTTGCCTTGTGCTCTAAAACTTTTGTGATTGTTTTAAACATGTGAATGACATCCTAGGATTTTACATCATCCACTGAGTAAATGTTGATTTTATTTTGGCTTTTGAAACATTATATTGTGTGTTGAAAATACTTAATATCTCTGTTTTGGTATTTGTATGTGTAAATATTTTTTTTTTCACTTAATGAAATAGATGCATTTTGGGATCTACTGTAGTTACTTATTTTTAAATGTCTGTGATAGTACTGCACACTATGGTAATAATATTATTGAATCTCAAATGTTTGTTTTTCGTTATGCTCTAAACCTTGGTGATTGTTCTAAGCATGTGAAACCACATTATGGAATTCTGCATTTACTATATCTTATACACTAACTGAATTATGGTAATAAAATTAATCTTGAATGTCTTTGTTTTGCGTTATTCTCTAAACCCTTGGTGATTGTTCTAAGCATGTGAAACCACATTTTGGAATTCTTCATTATACTCTAATGAATACTGTGTTAGATTCTATATTTTATACCCCTTGGCTTTGAGTGTTTACTATATCTATACAATAACTGAAAATGTCATAACTTCTCTTGTTTTACGAAATAGATGAATATAGTTGAGACTCGTGCAGGTTATGATAGTATTTTAGTTAAATCATGAATGGATATGTTTCATGTTATATTCTCAATCCTTGGTGATCGGTACAAACATGTTAGCTGACAATCTCAAAATTTGCATCATACACTTGTATGATTATTATGTTAGTTTTTACCTCTTATTGTACTCCCTGCCTTAATCTTTTTACAACACTAGTGCCTATCTTTTGGTCTCTTATATTTTGCAGTTGGAACTCTATCGAATGATTGGTGTATTTAGTTAGAATGCAATGTGTATTTCTTTATTTTATTTTATGCGTTTTGTTTTAATCACATTTTCTTTACGATTGATGTCAAAATTCAGTTGTAGCCTTTCGGTATATATCTATTCTACCTTTCAATTTTTGATGTTGATGTTGTTGTTTGTGTTAAACGCACAACTTGAATTTCAATGTTGAAAAACATAGTTTCTGTATGGTCATGAACAGACATAAAATACAGCTTTTTAGCTGTGTTAGATTATAAAATATGAACACCGTTCTAGCATTTTCGTTGGTAGTCCGATGATTATTTTATCATCATTCTTTGGATGGTATATCATTTTGCGTGTCGAAATAGTTAAGTGTGGTAAATTATACCAAATTAAAGATACTATCAATTTTTATGATTGGTGATGAGGATGTAGATATAACTTGAAATTTTAATCGTTTGTTTAATTCTTGATATTTTATATGATTAAACATACAACTTGAGGTTGAATACTGCTTATAGTCTTATACCACCAGATTTAAGTTAGTTATTCAAAGAAACTTGTATTCATGGGTATTTTGTTTTGGAAGTTATCATATTCCATTAGAAGATGGAACCGAAAACATAATAATTTTTGCTAAAAAGATTAAAGAGAAAATAGTCTACTGCACACAAACTTATAAAATTGTGTATAAATTATATATATAGATAAAACAAAATCAGGATGATACTATAAACTCCAAAATCTATGTTGAACTCTCAACTTCAAAACTCAAAGATAAGTTACCCCAAAACACTTAAAACATGATAGTTTTTTTCAACTTATATATTACATATTTCTATTGCACATTTTTAGACTACCGTTTACAAGCGTAAAGACTGAACTTTCAAATGAATTTGAATACAAATTTATCGAATGCTAATAAATAAAATGAAAACTATGTTTTTGCTTTAAATATATAAACAGTAAATATTTTAGCTACAAATTATTGAAAAGAAATTTTGAAAGATATTCTTCTCCTTTTTTAAAAAATCTCTAGCTCTCTTCCTAAAGATTCACTCATGGTTTTAAATTAATGGTAAAAAGGTTTTTTGGTGTGTAAAAGATATAAATATATGTAACGAATTTAAGTTAATGTGGGCATACGGAAATTTTTGGAGATACTTGCTAGATAAGAAAAATAAAAAAAAAATTTGTAAGCGAAAATTTATAAGGTGTAAAAGAAAAATTCTGCATTCACACATATTTGGGCTTTAACGTGTTTGTGAATATAAAACTAATTAAATAATTACATATTATTTTTAATGTAAAATTTCACTTACAAATATACAAAGAAAAAAATATATTGATTTATGAAAATTAATATAAGTAAAATATTTTAAAAAGGTTATAAATTATCAATGAATAAAACTTAAGAACATATATATAACTTAATAATGAAATCATATAGTATTATTATTATAATAATTTAAACAGCAAGCTTTCTATAGTTGTTATAAAAAAGAATAAATTACTCTTGAGTTATCTCCTACTCGATAACAAAAGACTTAATTTGCAATAAATATAGATTTATATATATTCGTAGAAATTATAACAAATTAGCGGATATCGTGATGTGTGATTTATTATAGATATCTAAGTGACGCAGTCGGAAACTCTAGGATTAGCAAGCACTAAACCTAATTAGAAATCAAATTCTCAAACGTGAACTTGATTAAGAGAAACTCTGGAAATCCACCATATTAGAGAAGAAAACTCTCTGCTTTTTATTAATTAGAATCAAAAACTGTCTTCCCAATAACCTAGACTCTCTCTATATATAGAGAAGAAACTCAAAACACAAAATAGAACTCTAAACAGAAATAGAAAACTAACATAAGTAGATATCAAAAGAAAAGTTAAATTCACTAAATTCTCCCTACGTTAGTCTCCTCCACCTTCGAAGAATCTTGTCCTCAAGTTCTCTTATGGATATAGAACTCCATCTTTATGATACTCATAAATGTCAGCGACATTAAAAGTACTGGAAATGTTCATCGATTCTGGGAGATTCAGAACATAAGCATTGTCATTGATCTTCTGTAACACCTTTAATGGACCATACTTGCAAGGCTTCAGCTTGCTGTAGGTACCAACTGGAAATCTCTCTTTACGCAGGAACACCATCACTTCATCACCTTCTTTGAAAACTTTGAGTCTTCGACGTTTATCAGCAGCAACCTTGTTCTTCTGTCCAGTAGCTTCTAACTTAGTCTTAACAGCTTCTTTAACAGCCAAAACTTCTTCAGCCATGGTTTCAGCTGATGCACTAACTCCACGAGTATTAGACAACTTAACCAAATCAACCACATGTATAGGAACAGAAGTATACACTAGAGAAAAGAGTGATTTCCTGTCGCATAATGGAAAGCACTGTTGTAAGCAAATTCTATTTGAGGCAAAGCTAAATCCCACTGTTTTGGTTTATCCCCACAAATACTTCGAACCATATTTCCCAAAGTTCTATTAGTTACTTCAATTTGTCCATCTGTTTAAGGATGAGCTGTAGAACTTCGATTAAGAGCTGTTCCAAACATCCTCCAAAGAGTAGTCCAAAAATGACTTAGAAACTTTGTGTCCCTATCTGAAGTAATCGACTTAGGAACACCGTGAAGGCGCACCACTTCCCTGGAAAACAATTTGGCTATGTTGGATGCATCAGCAGTCTTCTTATAAGCAATGAAAATTGTCATCTTAGAAAATCTGTCAACTACCACAAACACAGAATCCACACCTTGCTGTGTACAAGGCAATCCCAACACAAAATCCATAGCCAAGTCTTGCCAAATATCATCAGGAACAGGTAAAGGCATATAAAGTCCATGTTCTGCGAATAGCCTTTCGATACTTGACAAATATAACACCTTTTGACAATGGCTCCAACATCTCTCCTTAAGTGTGGCAAAAAATATCTCTCCTCTAGGCTAGCGATAGTCTTCTCTTCCCAAATGACCACTAAGACTACCCTCATGCAAATCACAGATCAACTTCTCTCTTAGCGATGAGCAAGGAATGCACAATCGATCTCCTTTAAACAAGTAGCCTTCTCAAATATGAAAATTTGAAGAAGGATGCTTCTCGTTGCATTTGGACCATAGTTACTTGAATTCAACATCACTCTCATACAATTCCTTCATAAACTCAAATCCCACAATCTCTTGTGTTAAAGTAGCTAGCAATGACACCCTCCTACTCAAGGCATCAGCCACCTTATTAAGCGCACCTGATTTATGCTGGATTGATTATAAAAGGAAATTTCTGCAAGAAGCTAACCCAACGAGCATGCATTTTGTTAATCACTTTTTGGCTGTGAAGAAATTTCAAAGCTTGGTGGTCAGTGAAAAAAACTGAACTCTCTCTGAATCAAATAATACTCCCACAGCCTTAGGGCTCTAAATACTGCATAGAACTCTTGATCATAGATACTCCACTTTTGTCGAGCTTCAATCAATTTCTCACTGAAGAAAGCCATTGGCCATTTTTCCTGAGACAAAACAATACCTATTCCCACTCCACTAGCATCACATTCAACTTGGAACACTTTATCAAAATCAGGCAATGCTAGAATTGGTGCAGTACGTAGCTTTTCCTTGATTAATTCAAAACTTTTCTCTTGCTCGAGAGCCCATTGAAACTTTCCTTTCTTCAAGCACTCTGTAATAGGAGAAATAATAGTATTAAAATCTCTTATAAACCTCCTATAGAAGGTAGCAAGACCATGAAAGCTGCGTACATCACTGACTGATTTCGGGACAGGCCAATCTCTAATAGCTTTCGCTTTATCTTCATCAACATGAATCCCTTCTTCTCCAACAACAAAACCTAAGAAGAGCAACTTTTTGGTGCTGAATGTACATGTTTTCAGATTAATGTACAACTTATTTTCTTCTAAGACCTGCAACACCTGTCTCACATGCTCCAAATGATCTTCTTTTGTTTTACTGTAGATCAAAATATCATCGAAATAAACCACCACATAAGAACCTGTAAACGGACGAAGAACTTGATTCATTAGCCGCATGAAGTTACTAGGGGCGTTTGACAGCATAATGGCATCACCAGTCACTCATACAATCCATCTTTGCTCTTAAAAGCTGTCTTCCATTCGTCTCCAGGCCTAATTCAAATTTGATGGTATCCACTGCGAAGATCTATCTTAGAAAAAACTTTAGAACCAGTTAACTCGTCAACCATGTCGTCCAATCTGGGAATAGAGAAACAATACATGATAGTTATCTTGTTGATAGCTCTGCTATCTACACACATCCGCCATTGATTTCCTTTCTTAGGAACAAGAAGCACTAGCACTGCACAAAGACTCATATTTTCACGAATGAACCCTTTCCTAAACAGATCTTCAATTTGTTCCCTCAAAATCTCATTTTCTTTAGGACTCATATGGTAATGGGGAAGGTTGGGTAAGCTTGATCCTGGAATAAGGTCAATATGATGCTGAATGTTGCGCATAGGAGGTAATTCTTGTGGTAACTCATCTGCAATTAGCTCCTTGAAATCTTGCAGAATCTCTAGTATTTCTTTTGGAGTCGTTACTTCTTCTGTTATAACACTCATCAGCCCTTTAATCACCACAAGACCGATACATTCAGATTATTTTATTGCTTCACCTAACTCTCTTTCACTATCTGTCAATACCAAGAAGTTAGAATTTTTCCTCCCTGAATTCTGATCAAGGTGTGAAACAGGAGCCATAGCAATCTTATGCCCATTCCATGAAAACATTAACACATTATCTCTTCCTCGATATGTAACGTCATTATCTTACTGCCAAGGACGACCAAGTATGATATGACAAACATCCATTTCAAGAACATCACACAATACCTCTTCTTTGTAATGTTTTCCAATGGAGATCGGAACCTTACAAGACAGTGTCACTCGATATCGAGAGCCTTTACTTATTCATCCTAAAGCATATGGCTTCTCAAGTGGCGTTGTGGGTAACTTCAGATATTCAACCAGTTTATGAGAAACTAGGTTTTCTGTGCTACCATTATCCACAATCAAGTTGAAGACTTTGTCGTTAATTGAACACCTTGTTCTGAACAATTTTTTCGCTGTCCTTCTTCCTTAGATGATAGCAAGACCCTTTCAAGTACAATGTTTATCATCTCATTCGATTCTTCTTCAGCAAACTCGACACCTGCATATTCATCCTCTTCTTCATGTTCTTCTCCCTCCTCTAGAAGAGCTGTAGTTCTCCTACTCGGACAAACATTTGATTTGTGACCTTGTCCTTGACAGCGGAAACACTTGTCGATGGATGGTTTCGCATAAGTGTTACTTTGCTTTTGGATTGGTGGTTTATTCGGCTGAGCATTATTAGAACCATTGTTAGAACTTCCAGCTCCTTTGTTCCCAAGGTTAGTATCCTTTGTTACTGCACTCTTCTCCTTATCGCCTATTAATTCAGAATTATTCTGAGGTGAATATCTTCTGAAAGAAGTGAAATTGCGAGGAGATTTTTCAATTAACTCAGCTTTCAAAGCTAGGCTAGAAGCCTCTTTCACAGTCCATACAGTTTGTAAACCCATCTTCTCTTGAATAGAACTCTTTAACCCACTGATATATCTTGCCACTTTCTGATTTTCTATCTCTCCAAGATCATTACGCTCAGAAAACCGCAGAAACTCTGTATACTCTGTCACAGTCCTTTTTCCTTGAACACATTCAATATACATCTTATAGAGAATCTGTTCATAGTCCTCTGGTAAGAACCTATCCATCATGAACTGTTTCATCCGCCTCCATGTCTTGACTGGTCCCTTTCTTTGTTTTTGCCTCTGAATAACAAGTTTATCCCACCACACAACAGCAGTACTCTTCAGCCTAATTGCCACCATCTTAACTTGCTTGTTTTCAGGGACACCCATGACTTCAAAGAACCTATCGACGCTTATTTGCCAATCTAGAAAATCTTCAACACCCATAGTTCCATAGAACAATGGAATGTCAGCCTTTACACAGTAGTCATGATTATTTTGTCGATTCCTTTGCTCAACTTCGTCCTCCACAACTTCTTCTTCATCAGAACTTGAACTCTCATGAATAACAACACGATTGTTGTCCACTCTTGGGATTACTCTTCCCCTGTTTCTATGCTGATTTTCATTAAGCCTAACTTGTTCTCCTTCTATGCCTCTTTGTGTATTTGCGTTGTTGATGCCGTTTCTGATCTCAGTTGTCAGGTTCCTCATCCCAGTTGTCATATTCGCTATCTGGTCAGTCAAAGCAGTTAGGGCCGTGGTAATAGCCTCGGTAAAACCCTACAAGTCTGCTTTGGTCACAGATTGATCCCCCATAGCTGATCAAGCTTTGAAAAAGAAACAGGAGAAAGCCTGCTCTGATACCACTTGACGCAGTCGGAAACTCTAGGATTAGCAAGCACTAAACCTAGTTAGAAATCAAAGTCTCAAGCATGAACTTGATTAAGAGAAACTCTGGAAATCCACCAGATTAGAGAGAAAACTCTCTGCTTTTTATTAATTAGAATAAAAAACTGTATTCCCAATAACCCAGACTCTCTATATATAGAGAAGAAACCCAAAACACAAAATAGAAAACTCTAAACAGAAATAGAAAACTAACATAAGTAGATATCAAAAGAAAAGTTAAATTCACTAAATCATCCCTACGTCACTAAGAATGTAAAATAATTAATCTCGACAATTATTGTGATTATTAATTTTAAAATGGAAACATTGATAACTGAAAATGAATATATTCTTATTTTTGCAATTAAATATTGAGACATAACCCTTATAACTATAAATAAACTTAATACCCAAAAAAATTATATTATATCTAAAATGAGTGATTATTAGATTATACAAAATTGTTATAGTTACTTTGATAAATTATAAAGATAAATCTGATCTTTATAACAAACAATAAAACATATTGCAATAAATTATGATATTTTATAAATATTTTCTTCACTATGCTAACATATTTCACGGGTATAATGTATATTTTGGCTAATATGTTTAGATTATGGAATTTTATTATTTTTTCATAATATTCCATCATTTATAGAAAATATTAACAAACTCATTAACTCAAAAGATTTAAATAGTCTAGTTGAAAATACTAAATTAATAAATTAGATTATTTCCAGAAAATTTAGTTTGAAATCGGATTATTATTATCATAAAATATTAAATTAATAAATACATGTTGTTATGGTTCTACAAGAAACATGCAAATTTTGCCGAATTGTGTGGGTCTGCCAGTAACGAGATCACTAATCTAAATCACATATTACCCTAGTTATTAAACACAAAGAAGATCAATTATTCATCAATGTAAAAGTCAAGAAGAAGGAACGAAGAAAACCATGATGGCGGCTGCGAAGGGTGAGCTTAGGGTTTCAAATACGGGTGGGCATGATACGGCTATGTTGGACATCAGAGATGGTGGGAGGCCACCAGGGGATCCACTGGATAGGCCGATGGCATGGCTACAGAAAGTAGTGGGTAGTACTCTTGGTGGGATGCCGAGACCGCAGGATGTTTTGGATGACAAGTTCGTGACTGAGCAGGTTTGTTTGGCGTTTCCTAATGGGGAGGATGGTGAACTAGTGATTACTATCAGGGAGGAGGTATTAACAGTTATGCAGGGGTTGTGGAAGAAGTGCATGATTGTTAAAATGTTAGGTCGGAATGTCTCATTCGTGGTGTTGAGTAGGTGCTTGCGAGAATTGTGGAAGCCTGCGGGGGATATGTATGTGATGGATCTACTTCGACAATTCTTTATTATCCATTTTGAACTTGAGGAAGAATACATGGCGGCACTCACAGGAGGACCCTTGATAGGGTTTGGTAGTTACCTTATGACGCAAGCATGGTCCCCTGAGTTTGACCCGCTACGCGATAAGATCATAAAGACGCCGGTGTGGATCTGTTTGGCAAATCTATCACTGAATTTTTACCATCGGTCCACTCTGATGAGTATCGCACAAGGTTTGGGGAAGCCGGTTAAGGTGGATCTTACAACTTTACAGTTTGAGAGGACTCGTTTTGCCAGGGTTTGTGTGGAAGTTAACATGTAGAAGCCGCTTAAGGGCATGGTGATGGTGAATGGTGAGAGATACTTTGTGTATTATGAGGGTTTGGCAACTATTTTTTCTCAATATGGGATGTACGACATATAGTTCATACGTGTCCTCAGTTAGCTCAGGTACGGAGTCCGGTTAAGGTGCCATCGACAGTGGTTGCAGAATCTAGTGGTGAATGGTCCAATGATGATGGTTTTACAACTGTACGCCGTACGAGGAGGAAATCAAAGTCAGGGGATGTGCAATTGAGTTTGCCGGTGGTACAACGGGAAGCCGTCCAAGGACGGAATCTCTGGGAGATCCCGCTTAATAAGGTTTTTAGAAATATTGTCATTTCTAGCAAATTTGTTGGATTAGAAGTTGATATGGTATCTCGTGATAAACGAGAAGTTGCTGTTTCTGTGGAGGAGAATAAGGAGAATGACATTACCCCGGATCTTCTACAAAAAGGGAAGGGTGTTGAGCAAGGTAAGGGAAAGTTATTGGGTAGGATTTCGGAGAAATCACCTAGTGAATTTTCAGGTGTGTTTGAAGAGACCTCTCGTGAACCTGGTAAAATGTCTGATCGGAATGGGCCCAAGTTTAATGGGCCTAAACCAAAGAGTAAGCCTAGTGGGCCAGTGAGGGGGTTGATTTTTGATACGAGTAGAGGCACTGTTGAACTCTCTGAATTGGGGAAGAGGTTGTGTATGAAGATGGAGAGCTTTGGTCATCCGGGTGGAATTGTGGTTCAAGATAGCGGACAGTTGACTGCTGTAGAGTCCTCGGTGCATTCCGATGGAGATGGAGGAGCCACTTCTCCTCGAATTTTGGTGGGTGATCCTGGCGTTGGAGATAACTCTATGCAGATCCTTCCGACGGAAGCGCCGGAGGGGAACTGCATATGACAAGACGCCCCGGTGATTTGATTTCGATTTTTTTCTCATAATAATGATGAATTCATGTTTTGGAATTGCCGGGGGCTAATGAACCCACTTTCCGGAGATCGACTATGATTAGAAGAAGGAGGAACATGATAGAGATGTTGAAGGAGAATGTAAGACGATGTATTTCAGACATGGAGGAGTTAGAGAAGCTAGCAGTTGGCTATTATACTTTTCTTTATTCTTTGGATGATGTTAATGAGATTGTTGAGGGTTTACTTACTGGTGGCTTTCCGATGTTATCCCGGGTGGAAGAAGCAGCATTATGTGCACCCGTTTTGTGTTCAGAGGTGGAGAACTCAATATGCAGTATGGGTAGGTTTAAAGCGTCGGGTCCTGATGGATATCAACCCGTTTTTTATCATGACTGTTGGGATACTGTTGGTGAATCGGTTACTCGTTTTGTGTTGCAGTTTTTTAAAACTGGTCAGTTACCTAATGGGATGAATTATGTGCTCGTGGCTTTGATTCCAAAAGTAGAGAAGCCTGAGTCAGTATAACAGTTCCGGCCAAATAGTTTATGTAATTTCTTGTTCAAGATCATTACTAAGCTCATGGTGATGCAGTTGAAGAAAGTGATCTCTAAGGTTATTGGACCTGCATAATCCAGTTTTATCCCTGAAAGGTTAAGTACGGATAACGTTGTGGTGGTACAGGAGGCAGTTCATTCCATGAGACGGAAACAGGGTAGGAAAGGATGGATGTTGCTCAAGCTGGACTTAGAGAAAGCCTATGATCGTATAAGATGAGACTTTCTTGAGGATACTCTTAAAGCAGTGAACCTTTCAGATATTTGGGTACAATGGATCATGCAGTGCGTTACTGGTCCCTCCATGACTCTGCTGTGGAATGGAGAGAAGCCTGATTTGTTTACACCTCAATGGGGACTTCGTCAGGGTGACCCCCTTTTACCATATCTGTTTGTGCTTTGTATAGAATGACTGTGTCACTTTGATTGACTCATCGGTTGGAGCAAGAGAGTGGAAACCTATTAGTTTATCTCGTGGGGGTCCAAAGCTGTCCCATATATGCTTTGCCGATGACCTCATCTTTTTTGCTGAAGCATCGGTGGCTCAGATCCATGTGAATTAGGAAGGTTCTTAACCGGTTTTGTGTGGCGTCGAGACAGAAGATTAGTTTGGAGAAATCCAAAAATTTCTTCTCCAATAATGTTTATCGCGATTTGGAGAGAATGATCTCGGAGGAGAGTGGGATCAGAGTAACGCGGGATGTGGGAAAGTACCTAGGCATGCTAGTTTTGCAGAAACGGATAATTAAGGAGACATTTGGGGAGATTCTTGCGAGAGTATCATCCTGATTGTCGGGAAGGATGACTTTAACTAAATCAGTTCTCTCATCAATCCCGATCCATTCCATGAGTACTATTGCAGTGCCAATGGCAACCCTTGATGGTTTGTAAAGTGCAACAAAGCCTCATGAGATGTTTTTTTTTCTTTTACAACTACTTCAAAAGATTATTTTATAAATGTTTTTATATATATCAGAAACATAGGGAATAAAATGAGGCCTAAAGCTAAATACAATTGAGGCCCTATTTTGTTTTGAAAAATTATTTTCATAAAGCCGTAATTTATTTTCAACTTCAAAAGTTATTGGTTAATAATCTAAGCTTAGTACTACTTAGTAATGTATATGTACATTTTATGCAAAATGTCTCTAAAATAGGCACATATGAAAGACAATGATTCTAGCCGCTCTCTCCCTGGCACAACTCCCGAGCTTCCTCCTCCCGACGGCGTCGTCTCAAATTGGCGCCGCTGGGCTGTTTCCCGTTCACGGCGGCTCTCTCCTCTTGTATCAACACTGCTTTTGGATCGATTTTGATTCCACCGGAGGTCTCTCAATCTGTCACGCTACTCCGGTCATGCGCAAGCTTCAACTCTGTTCCCACCCCTCTACTCAACCGGTGGTTCGTCTCAACGAGGTGATTCTCCCGAGACCCCAGCTATTCGATGATAAATCTGAGATTTCTAGGCTCCATGTGTGTTCTGCTCTTCACCTCTCTTACCGGTTCCCCTTGAAGTCAGTCCCATCACCTCCTTCGTCCTTGGGTTCTTACCCCATCACCAAGTGTTCTACTTGGCCGATGCTAGAAGTGAGCTCTGTTCTGACGCCGGAACTGAGCGAGACCAGGTCGATAAAAGCGGCAATCATGGTGACCCTGTATCCCCCTCCTGTATCCTTGGTTTCCTTAGTTTGTGTCTTGGCTATGCTCTCCTCCGATTTACCGCTTTATCCAATGAAGTTTTGCCTCACAAATCAAACCACTGTGCTTTATGTCGATCCTGTTATCAGACTGAGCTTTGACGATTCACGCTTTCATTGCAGCGTCTTACGAACTCCTCCTCTGTCCCCTCGATCCAGGTTTGAACCCAACTCTCATCCGCAAACCCTGGTAGATAGAGTACTTCGATTAGTATTGGTTATATGCCTGATCTTGGAACCCTTTAGACCCTTTAGAAGATTATCGAACCAAACTCGGATAGGTCTCTCTGCCTCTATTTTGGTTGGCCGCAAACAATCATATAGCTGTGTAATTGCCTTTCTAGAGTGGTTAGATAAATCCATTTGTCAAGATCAGTTTGAAAGTATATACCAAACGCCCACCAAACCCCTTAGCCTGTACCATTGCCACTCTCCTCTTGGCTCCAACCTAGTGTATATCTTAATGCATCACAGCAAAGCCGACAACAAGCTTTGTGTGGGAACCCTTAACCTCCATGGCTTTGAGCTTCATGTGAGGGAGGACCTACCTGCTCTGTTACGACCTTGTTTGTCTCTCCCTAGGTTCAACCTTATAACAACCCTATCCTTCATTCTCCTCCAACTACCATTAGTATGGAAACTCGGGTTTGGTCTAATATCACATTGCAATATCGGCTACAAGCTTTGTGTGGGACTCCTTAACCTCCATGGCCATTGGCTTCATGAGAGGGAGGACCCACCTGTTTTGTTACGATATTGCATATATATTTTTAGAGCCCCAGATGTAGTTTCATCCCATGCTATGCGAATTGAGCCAGAAACTGCTTTACACTTTGATCAATTTGTCTTGAATTTTATCTCATTGGCTAGAGCACCCTCCATTGTCTCACCTATGTACCACCTTTGTAAACGCTCCACTGCATATCTTGCAAGAGCTATTATTGATCACTTGTTGATCGAGAAAGTCGCGGAGCTTGTCTTCAAAGGCGCTTCCACCATGGTCCCAACAGACTTTTCAAGCTTTGCTAGCATCCCAAAGACTTGCATCTTCTTGGATAACTCATGGAACCATTATCTCTATATGCTTTGTAACCTTGTTAAACTTTGTAACTTTATTTGCTCCTCCTTGTATGAATTCTCCTCTTTGAGGAATTAAGTTTTAATGGAAACTTGTTTGACAAAAAAAAAAAAAAAAAAAAAAAATATATGAAAGACAATGATTTAAAATGACCTATGGCGTAATTATCTTTAGTCTTTACATACATGTTTAAAATAAGAAAGAAAGATGTTTAAATTAAGATTTTAAAACTAATGACTTTATTTTATTGGGCTTTCTTTGTATAATTATAAATTTATAACCCATCTAAACATAACCACAAACCCATTTAAGATAAAACTAGGTTCGGACCCGCACATACGTGCGGAGTTATTTCAAAAATTAAGTTTGCGATCAAATTTCTAATATATTATGTACGTGGTAGATTATGTTGTAAGCCTATTTTTATGAATATTAATATTATTGAAATTCAAAATCCAAACACGTCGATTTGTTTCTAATTCGGTATAGAGAATAAAATGATCTGATTGTTTTTATTATTATTAGTGGCAAATTAAATAATAGTAAGAGAAAGGTGATATGTTTAAAATTTAAACCCATCTCTTCCCTTCCTGTGGACTATCAAACTGTCTCAACCCAAACCGGAACTAACCAAAAACCCGTCCCCGACCATAACTAACAGAAAACCCTTTCCGGACCAAAACTAACAGAAAACCTGTCCCAGACCGGAACTAACAAAAAACATGTCCTGTCTCGTCCCATAAACTATCAAACCAAAAAAGTCCACAAAAAAAAAATAATTGAAACTTAACAAACTGAATGACTTAAATTGTGTAGCTTGACAAATCTATCTTGCCTTGTAATGGTTTTGCTATTTTTTACCCGTAGAAAACCCAACCCATCCCGCGAAATCCATAAGAGAAGTGTGTCCCATTCATTTTGTTTGATTTTGCAAAACCTATGGAACAAATATTTTAATAAAAAAAAAATTAGAATATAGAAATTATTCTAAGATTGTATAATATATAATAGGCTTGGGCATAAAACCATATCCAAATATCCAACCTGGAATCCGATCCGAAAATTGGGTTCAGGTTGGATACGGGTTTACCTATAAAATCCTATAGCATTCTATTTTCTAATATCCATGGGTTCGGGTTAGGATCAGATAATACCCGGTATCCGTTCGGGTACTCACCATAATCCGAATATATAAATACTAAAATTTTTTAATGATATTTAGCATTAATATTATTCATTTACCCAAACCTTTAATTATACTTTTGAGTATTTCTATTAGTTTTATACCTAAATATCAAAAATAATCAAAATATCTAAAATTATTTGTTAAATAAGTCAAAATTTAGCAAATTTTATTAATTTTATAAAAAAAAATTCGCGTAGCCGAACTAAACCGAATCCATATATCAAAAAACACAATGGATTCTATTTTTCTAAAATCGTTTATCCGAACCCGATCAGGTAATACCTAAATCCAAACATGTTACCCGAATGTCCAGACCTTTATAGAAATTAAAATATTTCATATATATTACAAACTATTAAACTATTTCACAAATCAAGTTACAAACTAAACTATTTCATAAGTTTGTTATGAGATTTTACTTTTATGATATATACTTATGTAAGATACTAATTGTCATTAGTTAGGATGGGTAAGAGGTGTCAAACGGGCCGGCCCGCATCTATCTGGGCCGTCCGCGGCGGGCAGTTTCAATTTTTTGGACCGCGACGGGCTGGCCCGCTAAGCCCGCGGACATAAAAGTTATGTCCAAGCCCGCCCCGCTAAGCCCAGCGGGTTAACGGGCCGGCCCGCGGGCCTAAATAATAAATTAACAAAATAAATTAAAATTAATAAATAATAATTTTAAAGATAATTTTAAATAAAATTAATGTTTATATTGATTTTTATAGATGTTTTAATTTTTTATTTTAAATTTATTTGTATCGTCACATAATTTTAATAGTTATATAATTTTAATTGTTTAAAATAATATAAAAATAGTTATATATCTATATTAAATATTTATTTTTATTTAATATTTGAAGACCGCGGGCCGACCCGCCAACCCGCGGACATAATCCGCTATAACCCGCAATCCGCTTGGGCTAGGCCCGTAAGGCCCGCTTTTTATTAGGCCTAATATTTAGTGTCCATGCCCGCCCCGCAAAGGTACTATTTGGGCTAGGCCCGCGGGCATGGAACCCGCTTGACACCTCTAGGATGGGTTTACCCATTTTAGCATCAAAGTGAGTGTAACATTTTTTTTTTTTAATTGTGAACTGAACATGAAGTTAGATTAACGTTTGATATATAAAGGATTGTTAAATACATGGATTAAAGTGTAAAAGCGTTAAGAATTAAAGAGTGCAACGAAAAGTTAAGTTGGACGCGACCCGACGCGATGACGAACACAAATCTGATCGTTGATTGAGAGCAGCTTCCGCCGACAGAACCGACCAAGCATATGTGTGATAGGATCATAGGATTAATATCCTTCTCTTTTCTTCTTGTTTGGTCTTCTTATAATGGGTTTATAGCTATTTTACAAACTATTAAACTATTTCATTAGTTTGTTATGAGATTTAACTTTTATGATATATACTTATGTAAGATATTAATTGTCTACGGTTTTGATTTAGTAGTTTAAGAAGTAATAAATATATGGGATCTTGAATTTACAAATTTTGTAATTGTAATTTTAATTTTTGGTTAGTTTGTGAATCTGAAATCATATTTATTGATGATTTTTCCAAAATAAAATCAAATTAAGATTAATATTGTAATTGTCGAGTAGTTATGTAAAGTGTTAATTATTAGGATGATTGATGTAATTATGATTTGTCCATATTAGTTAATATCCACCAAGATTCGGGATTGCAACATAAGGAATATATTATTAAATTTTTAAAATTATTTGAATATATTCTTAAATTAATTGATTACAATAGTAACCGTTAAAGAAACGCGTTATGTCGGCGATATACATACATATCGATATCACTTGCACCAAGAAGGCTAATCTTAATATCATCTTTGAGATTTAGCAGATTTGAAGCTCATTGAAGGTTGAGAAGCCACCAACATAAACCTCAACTTATTTTATTTTGCTACACGAATCTTCTTTGTCACCTAATTTCGAAACAGAGACAATGAATTATATTTAAGTATGATCACACATTTGTGTAGTCAATATGAAAGTTGTAAAGTGCAACGAAGCCTCATGAGTTTTTTTTTTTTTTTTTGCAACTACTTCAAAAGATTATTTTATAAACATTATATATATATATATATATATCAGAAACATAGGGAATAAAATGAGGCCTAAAGCTAAATACAATTGAGGCCCTATTTTGTTTTGAAAAATCATTTTCATAAAGCCGTAATTTATTTTCAACTTCAAAAGTTATTGTTTAATTATCTAAGTTTAGTACTACTTAGTAATGTATATGTACATTTTATGCAAAAGTCTCTAAAATAGGCACATATGAAAGACAATTGATTTAAAATGACTTCTAGACTAATTATCTTTAGTCTTTACATACATGTTTTAAATAAGAAAGAAAGATGTTTAAATTAGGATTTTAAAACTAATGGTTCTTATTGGGCCTTCTTTATATAATTATAATCCATCTAGATCGATCTATCGAGATAACCACGAAGCCGTTTAAGATAAAAATGCTTTTGCTTTTGTGTTTGTTTATATTGCCAACTATTAAAAAGAAATACTAAATCATTATTAATGGTGAAAAATGCAGAATCGTTAGATTAAAATATATGATGAATCAACGGTCGATCCATGTACAAAAATAACCGTTAAAGAAACGCGTTATGTCGGCGATACGGGGTTAAAGAAACGCTTTAATTTTTCTTTTTCTCCCAATTTTTTTGTTTCTCGCTTCGGGGTTTTGTGTAATCGTTCTTATATTGATTTAGGGTTTTGAGTTTGATTTGATTCAGGCACGAAACCATTACAATCGACTGGGCTTCTTCTTCCTCGTGGTGATTTGGTAAGGTTTCTTCCTCCGATCCTCTGTGTGTGTTTTTTTTAGGGTTTCTGAATTTTCTAATCGTTCTTGTGTTGTACAGATCTGTTCGGTTAGTTCAGGCACAAGACTAGTTCGATCGGCTGGGATTCTTCTCCGTCGTGATTATTTGGTAATTAAGGTTCATTCCTCTGATCCTCTCTGTGTTTTTTATTTTTAGGGTTTTCAAATTGACTAAGTGTTCTTATATTGTACAGATCTAGGGTTTGTTTGTTCTGTTTGGTTTGATTCGGCACGAAACTATTTAATCGGCGGCTTGGTTTCTTCTTCCTCCTCATGGTTAGATTTCTTCCTCTGATACTCGCTTAGGATGATGATGAATAAAGCTTTTGTAATTGTAGATTATGGCTTTCTATAATTCCATGGATTTGCTGAGTTTTGGGTCAATGAAGTGCATATGAGATCGAAGTAACTTCTTTTTGTTAATCTTTGACATTCCCCGTGGCTTAATTTGATTTTTAACTTTGAGCACAGGACTGTGTTTTTGCATATCACATTGATATGGTTGACGATGAGCTCATGCGATTTGGTCATAAATCTATCATCGGCAAACATTTTGTTATCTAACAAGTATAGTCCACATCGGCTAGTCTGGGAATTTGGTAGTGGGGTATTTAGTCATGGTCTCATCTCTCTTATTTCTTTCCAAGTATTTGGAAAATTGCTTGCGTTGGTTTCATACATGTGTAAATGATTGGTTCTAAAACTAAAAAAATGTTCATTTGTGTCTGTATGATTTGTAGTTACCTCAAGGAGCTACTGGCAAAGGAAGGGTATTTAATAGTATCAGTGCCGTACAATGTTACATTTGATCATGAACAAGCTGCTAAGCAGGTTTATGAGAGGTTCAATTCCTGCTTGGACACGATTGTCTCATATGGAATTCCAACTTCAAATTTGAAGCCTCAAGATCTATCTGACCTTCCTCTTTTCTCAGTTGGTCACAGGTGGGAAAAAAACTTTTTTCACTTCTTTCCTCAATTCTATGTGTTCACTTATTCTATACGTGTTTTTTTTTGCTCAACCCTATGAATTTTCTAAATGCTGATTACTGTGAACTTTTTATACAGTAATGGTGCACTGTTACAAGTTTTGACCGGAAGTTATTTTGCTGAGAAGATACCAAAGGTTAGGTTACTTGTGAGCTAAAATTTCAATATCAGTAGAATCAGCAAAGATTTGATAACCAAGATACCAAAGGTTAGTTACCTTTTTATTTGTCTTAATTCTAAGCAAGCGTGACAAATATGTTATCTCTTCTGAAAGGTTAATGCCAGCATTTCATTTAACAATAAATCAGCAACAGAGGCAGTTCCATATTTTGAGCAGGTAATATCACCATTGGTTATGACTAGTCTCTTAAGCTTTGCTTGGTTTAGAATGTGTATTAGTTAATTGTCATTGTTCTCCTACATTTTCCTATTTAAACCTTCATTATATGACTCCGAAAGAGATCCCATGATACAAATAAAGTAGCTAAACGTTCTTATTTGCCTGATCTTATGGCTGGGGCTATTATCTTCACAATATTTGTTAATGTGTCATTTCTTTCTGGTGACAATTGATTTGATTCTGTACTACTACGAAGCTTATTGAACTGTTTTTGATTCAAATGTTTTATTCACTTAGTGAGAACTCTATTCTTTAGCAGGGATTATTATATGGCTTTGCTTGCGTTGTATCATCATCACCAAGAGAGTTAATGTTTTATAGAGATAAACTTGTTCGTTGTTTATGGTCATTTAATTCTGATTATAGAGATGACACTAAATCAGGTTCTTTGAATTATGATACAATGGTTTGTAAAGCACGTAATGGGGCTAACAAGCTTAGCTCTCTGTTTGAAGGAATGGCATTATCAGTCATTTGCTAGGCCATTAGGTCTTGGATTGTCTTCGTGTTTGCATATGAGTTCTATACCACTGGAATGGTCTGACTAAAAAGCTTAGCTCTGTGTTTGAGTAACGGTATTTTCAGTCATTTGCTAGGCCATTGCTGTATTGTAGCATTTTATTGATGGTGTGCGTTCGTTTACGGCTCTGAATTTGGTATATACATAGTTTTTAAGTTCATTTTATTTGGTCTTGTTTTTAATTATTAGAGACTGTTGTAAAGTTATATTCATTTTTTTTGGAAGGTGGGCTTCAATAGCTTTGACTACTGTTATCATTCTTGAGTTACAGTTCCCAGGATACTTACAAACTCAATGTCGGTTTTAGATTGTTGTTCTCTGACTGCATTTTTCAGTCACTAGGATTTGTCTCTTTTTCATTTGTGATTTATCTATCATGTTCTTGCAGGTTCTAAGACCGCAAGTGGAGGAGTTAAGATTAGAGATGAGCTATAAGGTACCTTCATGTTTTCACGTGTACAAGGTAACTCCTTCCTTTTGTTTTCGTGTTTCCAAGTTTTTGAGGACTGAAATCAAATGGGGTACAATTGATCAGTCCACTTCTGTTCGGATTTATTGTTTTTATTTTATTTAAGGAATTGACTTTTGTATCATTGTGATTTTAGAATCAAGATTTTTTGTTTTGTTTTTGTGTTCTTGATCCAACAACAAAAAAATTATTCACTTTAATAAGAATCCAGATCCGTTTTTGGTTTTAGTTACTTGGTCTGCAGATCCTTAGTTTTGGGGCTTTTAAGTTTTGATGTTCGTTTTTGTTTTCTTTTTAAACCCAAAACAGATCATTGACAGACATTAATCTAATAGTGTTCTGTCAGATTCTATTTTGGGGACATTGTCCCAAGCAAAATCGTGAACTGTTGGCTTGGTAGTGCATGCATGTTGGGAATTGGAAAAGAGGTTGCGTTTTGTTGGATACGGCTAAATAAGTCTTAAGACAAAAGACATAGAACCAAAGAGTTCTCAAAGTTTGGTACCCTCGGCTTGTAAAAACCATAAGACATGAATAGAGAACCAAAGAGTTTTCTCAAAGTTTGGTACCCTCGGCTTGTAAAAACCATAAGACATGAATAGAGAACCAAAGAGTTCTCTCAAAGTTTGGTACCCTCGGCTTGTAAAAACCATAAGACATGAGTAGAGAACCAAAGAGTTCTCTCAAAGTTTGGTACCCTCGGCTGATAAAAACCATAAGACATGAATAGAGAACCCAAGAATTCTCTCAAAGTTTGGTACCCTCGGCTTGTAAAAACCATAAGACATGAATAGAAGTTTGGTACCCTCGGCTGATAAAAACCTTAAGCCATGAATAAAGAACCAAAGAGTTCTCAAAGTTTGGTACCCTTGGCTGGTAAAAACCTTAAGACATGAAGTAAGAACCAAAAGGTTCTCAAAGTTTGGTACCCTCGGCTTGTAAAAACCATAAGACATGAATAGAGAACCAAAGAGTTCTCTCAAAGTTTGGTACCCTCGGCTGATAAAAACCATAAGACATGAATAAAGAACCAAAGATTTCTCAAAGTTTGGTACCCTCGGCTGGTAAAAACCATAAGACATGAAGTAAGAACCAAAAGGTTCTCAAAGTTTGGCACCCTCGGCTGGTAAAAACCATAAGACATGAAATAAGAACCAAAAGGTTCTCAAAGTTTGGCATCCTCGGCTGGTAAACCATAAGACAAAGGAGTCAAAAGACATTGGAAGGGTAGTGCATGCATGTAAGGAAATGAGTTGCGATATGTTGGATGAGCGGACTAAAGAAAATCTTAAGACAAGATTGTGACTTGTTTGATTGACCTGAACTTGGAACAACGTACGGCTTAAAGAAGTTTAGCCCACGAGGTAAGTATATACATTCACCTAAAATGAAGACTAACAAATTCTTTTTTCTTTTCCTTTCAGGTATGTGCTTTAACACAAGATTGTGACTTGTTTGATGGTAAAATTGACCAGAAGTTGGACCAATGTACGGCTTAAAGAAGTTTAGCCCAACGAGGTAAGTATATACATTCACATAAAATGAAGACTAATACATTCTTTTTTTCTTTTCCTTTCAGGTATGTGCTTTTCAAGTTACGGTGTTCAGATTGTGAAGACTTTTGATAGGTATATGCTTTCAAACCTTTTTATTTTTGTTTAAGTGCATTCCAAACTTGTTTGTAATTAGTATATGAAAATCACAAGTGAGAGATGCATACAACATCCTGTACTCCAAAGTGGTAGTTTCTGGTGCTTTTATCAACCCTTTAATGAGCTTTAATGATGACACAGTTGGGAACAGATTCCAATTTGAGAGACTTGGTATTGTTTTTCAGTTTGAGAATCATAAAAATTGCTTGCGTTTCTAGATGAGCACATTGTGTATTTTGATTTTACTATTCTCTATGTTTCAGTGCTTGTGTATCGTAAGCTCTCTCATTATATATAGTGGATGTAGAGTCTCTCGTAGATATTTTAACTTATGTAGATTGTGTTTGTGTTCCTTGAACCTTGAAAGTATTTTTTTGCCTTGTGCTCTAAAACTTTTGTGATTGTTTTAAACATGTGAATGACATCCTAGGATTTTACATCCACTGAGTAAATGTTGATTTTACTTTGGCTTTTGAAACATTATATTGTGTGTTGAAAATACTTAATATCTCTGTTTTGGTATTTGTATGTGTAAATATTTTTTTTTCACTTAATGAAATAGATGCATTTTGGGATCTACTTTAGTTACTTATTTTTAAATGTCTGTGATAGTACTGCACTCTATGGTAATAATATTATTGAATCTCAAATGTTTGTTTTTCGTTATGCTCTTAAACCTTGGTGATTGTTCTAAGCATGTGAAACCACATTATGGAATTCTGCATTTACTATATCTTATACACTAACTGAATTATGGTAATAAAATTAATCTTGAATGTCTTTGTTTTGCGTTATTCTCTAAACCCTTGGTGATTGTTCTAAGCATGTGAAACCACATTTTGGAATTCTTCATTATACTCTAATGAATACTGTGTTAGATTCTATATTTAATACCCCTTGGCTTTGAGTGTTTACTATATCTATACACTAACTGAAAATGTCATAACTTCTCTTGTTTTACGAAATAGATGAATATAGTTGAGACTCGTGCAGATTATGATAGTATTTTAGTTAAATCATGAATGGATATGTTTCTGTGTTATATTATCAATCCTTGGTGATCGGTACAAACATGTTAGCTGACAATCTCAAAATTTGCATCATACACTTGTATGATTATTATGTTAGTTTTTACCTCTTATTGTACTCCCTGCCTTAGTCTTTTTACAACACTAGTGCCTATCTTTTGGTCTCTTATTGTTTGCAGTTGGAACTCTATCGAATGATTGGTGTATTTAGTTAGAATGCAATGTGTATTTCTTTATTTTATTTTATGCGTTTTGTTTTAATCACATTTTTCTTTACGATTGATGTCAAAATTCAGTTGTAGCCTTTCGGTATATATCTATTCTACCTTTCAATTTTTGATGTTGATGTTGTTGTTTGTGTTAAACGCACAACTTGAATTTCAATGTTGAAAAACATAGTTTCTGTATGGTCATGAACAGACATAAAATACAGCTTTTTAGCTGTGTTAGATTATAAAATATGAACACCGTTCTAGCATTTTGGTTGGTAGTCCGATAATTATTTTATCATCATTCTTTGGATGGTATATCATTTTGCGTGTCAAGATAGTTAAGTGTGGTAAATTATACCAAATTAAAGATATACTATCAATTTTTATGATTGGTGATGAGGATGTATGATTATTAATCGTTTATTTAATGGTTGATATTTTATATGATTAAACGTATAACTTGAGGTTGAACACTACTTATAGGAGTATTATACCACCAGATTTAAGTTAGTTATTCAAAGAAACTTGTATTCATGGGTATTTTGTTTTGGAAGTTATCATATTCCATTAGAAGATGGAACCGAAAACATAATAAATTTTTTACTAAAAAGATTAAAGAGGAAATAGTCTAGTGCACACAAACTTATAAAATTGTGTAGAAATTTATATCTATAGATAAAACAAAATCAGGATGATACTATAAACTCCAAAATCTATATGTTGAACTCTCTACTTCAAAACTCAAACATAAGTTACCCCAAAACACTTTTTTCAAATTATATTATTACATATTACTATTGCGCATTTTTAGACTACCGTTTACAAGCATAAAGACTGAACTTTCAAATGAATTTGAATAAAAAATTATTGAATGCTAATAAATAAAATGAAAACTATGTTTTTGCTTTTTTATGTAAACAGTAAATATTTTAGCTACAAATACTCGAAAAGAAATTTTGAAAGGCATTCTTTTCCGTTTTTTTAAATCTCTAGCTCTCTTCCTAAAGATTCACTCCTGGCTTTAAATCAATGGTAAAAAAGCTTTTTGGTGTGTAAAAGATATAAATATCTGTAACGAATTTAAATTAATAGGGGCATACGAAAACTTTTGGAGATACTTGCTAGATAAGAAAAATAAAAAAATTTGTAAGCGAAAATCTATAAGGTGTAAAAGAAAAATTCTGCATTCACACATATTTGGACCTTAACGTGTTTGTGAATATATTGTTTGTAAAATATTTTTAAAAAGGCTATAAATTATCAATTAATAAAACTAATGAACATATATATAACTTAATAACGAAATCATATAAAAAAAATTGTTCCTTTTTATTAGTATTATTATCATAATAATTTAAACAGCAAGCTTTCTACAGTTGTTATAAAAAAGAATATATTACTCTTGAATTATCTCCAATTCGATAACAAAAGACTTAAATAAATATAGATTTATATATGTTCGTAGAAATTATAACAAATTAGCGGATATCGTGATGTGTGATTTTTTATAGATATATTATAAAATAATTAATCTCAACAATTAGTGTGATTATTAATTTAAAAATGGAAACATTGATAACTGAAAATGAATATATTCGTATTTTTGCTATTAAAAGTATTAACCCTTATAATTATAAATAAAATTAATACCCAAAAAAATTATAATATATTTAAAATGAGTGATTATTAGATTATACAAATTGTCATAGTTACTTGATAAATTATAAAGATAAATCTGATCTTTATAACACACAAAACCACACATTGCAATAAATTATGACATTTTATAAATATTTTTTTTACTATGCTAACATATTTCACGGGTAGAATGTATTTTTTTATGAATATGTTTAGATATGGAATTTTATTATTTTTTTATAATATTTTTTTAATAATATTCCATCATTTATAGAAAATATTAACAAACTCATTAACTCTATAAATTTAAATAGTGTAATTGAAAATACTAAAATAATAAATTAGATTATCTCTAGAAAATTTAGTTTAAAATCCGATTATTATTATCATAAAATATTAAATTAATGAATATATGTTGTTATGGTTCTACAAGAAACATGCAAATTTTGCCGAATTGTGTGGGTCTGCCAATAACGAGATCACTAATCTAAATCACATATTAGCCTAGTTATTAAGGACAAAGAAGGTCATTTATTCATCAATATAAAAGTTCAAGAAGAAGGAACAAAGAAAACCATGATGGCGGCTGCGAAGAGTGAAATTAGGGTTTCTAATACGGGTGGGCATGATATGGCTATGTTGGACATCAGAGATGGTGGGAGGCCACCAGGGGATCCACTGGATAGGCTGATGGCATGGCTGCAGAAAGTAGTGGGTAGTACTCTTGGTGGGATACCGAGACCGGAGGATGTTTTGGATGACAAGTTTGTGACTGAGCGGGTTTGTTTGGCGTTTCCTAATGGGGAAGATGGTGAACCAGTGATTACTATCAGGGAGGAGGTATTAACAATTATGCAGGGGTTGTGGAAGAAGTGCATGATTGTTAAAGTGTTAGGTCGGAATGTCTCATACGCGGTGTTGAATAGGCGCTTGCGAGAATTGTGAAAGCCTGTGGAGGTTATGTATGTGATGGATCTACCTCGACAATTCTTTATCATCCATTTTGAACTGGAGGAGGAATACATGGCGGCACTCACAAGAGGACCCTGAATAGTGTTTGGTAGTTACCTTATGACGCAAGCATGGTCTCCTAAGTTTGACCCGCTACGCGATAAGATCATAAAGACAATGGTGTGGATCTGTTTGGCGAATCTATCACTGACTTTTTACCATCAGTCCACTCTAATGAGTATCACACAAGGTTTGGGGAAGCCGGTTGAGGTGGATATAACAGTTTGAGAGGGCTCGTTTTGCCAGGGTTTGTGTGGAAGTTAACTTGAAGAAGCCGCTTAAGGGCATGGTGAGAGATACTTTGTGTATTATGAGGGTTTGGCAACTATTTGTTCTCAATATGCGATGTACGACATTTAGTTCATATGTGTCCTCAGTTAGCTCACGTGCGGAGTCCAGTTGAGTTGCCATCGCCGGTGATTGCGGAATCTAGTGGAGAATGGTCCAATGATGATGGTTTTACAACTGTACGCCATACGGGGAAGAAATCAAAGTCAGGGGATGCGCAAGTGAATTTGCCGGTGGTGCAACGGGAAGCCGTCCAAGGACGGAATCTCTGGGAGATCCCGCTTAATAAGGTTTTTGGAAATATTGCCATTTTTAGCAAATTTGTTGGATTAGAAGTTGATATGGTATCTCGTGATAAACAAGAAGTTGTTGTTTCTGTGGAGGAGAGTAAGGAGAATGACATTACCCCGAATCTTCTACCAAAAGGGAAGGATGTTGAGCAAGGTAAGGGAAAGTTATTGGGTGGGATTTCGGATAAATCACCTAGTGAATTTTCAGGTGTGTTTAAAGAGACCTCTCGTGGACCTGGTAAAATGTCTGATTGGAATGGACCCAAGTTTAATGGGCCTAAACCAAAGAGTAAGCCTAGTAGGCCAGTGAGGGGGTTGATTTTTGATACGAGTAGAGGCACTGTTGAACTCTCTGAATTGGGGAAGAGGTCATGTATGGAGATGGAGAGCTTTGGTCGTCCGGGTGGAATTGTGGTTCAAGATGGCGGACAGTTGACTGCTTTAGAGTCCTCGGTGCATTCCGATGGTGATGGAGGAGCCACTTCTCCTCGAATTTCGGTGGGTGATCCTGGTGTTGGAGATAACTCTATGCAGATCCTTCTAACAGAAGCACCGGAGGAGAGCTACATTGACAAGACGCCCCAGTGATTCGATTTCGATTTTTTTCCTCATAATAATGATGAATTCATGTTTTAGATTTGCCGGGGGGCTAATAAACCCACTTTCCGGAGATCGATCTGATATATTTTGAAGAAGTGGAAAACATATGTTCTTGCTCTATTTGAAACACATTTTTAGGGGGATAGAGCTAAGCGGATTTGTCAAGGGTTGGGGTTTGATAACGATTTTTGAGTAGATGCAGTTGGCCAAAGTGGAGGACTTTGGTTGTTATGGAAGTCAAGATTAGGTGATGTGACGATCATCTATTCATCGGATCAGTTTATTCATGCTAGATTTGTTTTGGGGATGGATAGCTTACACATTATTTCTGTGTATGCTGCTCCAACTGCAAATCGGCGTAGTGGCTTATGGGGTCTGCTGAAAGATGAGACACAAAGTATCACTGAGCCGGTCATTGTGGAAGGTGAATTTAACACTATTGTCATGTTTGATGAGAGGTCCGGTCGGAATGGCAAGTTATCATCAGACTTGCTTGCCTTTGGGAAATGGATTAATGAGCTCTTTCTCATTGATATTGATTTTAAGGGTAACCAATTCACGTGGCGCAGAGGGCGTGTGTTGAGTACCTTTGTTGTTAAGAGATTAGATCGGGTTTTTTGTTCTGCTCACACTCGTTTGAAGTGACAAGACGCCATGGTAACTCATCTCCCATTTCTATCTTCGGACCATGCTCCACTTTACATTCAATTATGCCTGGAGCCTAAGAAGGATCCGCGAAGGAGACCTTTCCGCTTTGAGGCAGCATGGCTTCAACACGAGGGGTTCAAGGATTTGTTTGTGAGTTCGTGGGATAATGGATTGTCCAACCCACAAGCTTTGTAAGGGCTGCGAATGAAGTTGAAACGTTGGAACATGGAGGTTTTTGGAGATGTACATAAGCGTAAAGATGAGTTGATGCAGAAATTGAAAGTATTTCATGATTTGTTGGAGATAGCTCAAACAGATGACTTACTCAGTGAAGAAGAAAATATACTTAAAGAGTTTGATGTGGTATTGGCGCACGAAGAGGTTACCTAGTTTCAGAAATCAAGAGAGAAACTAATTACGCTTGGGGATCGAAATACAACATATTTCCACACTTCGACTGTGATTAGAAGAAGGAGGAACATGATAGAGATGTTGAAGGATAATGTAGGACAATGGATTTCAGACATGGAGGAGTTAGAGAAGCTAGCGGTTGGCTACTATACTCTTCTTTATTTTTTGGATGATGTTGATGAGGTTGTTGAGGGATTACTTACTGGTGGCTTTCTGATGTTATCCCGGGTGGAAGAAGCAGCATTATGTGCACTCGTTCTGTGTTTAGAGGTGGAGAACTCAATATGCAATATGGATAGGTTTAAAGCGCCGGGTCCTGATGGATATCAACCCATTTTTTATCATGACTGTTGGGATACTGTTGGTGAATCGGTTACTCGTTTTGTGTTGCAGTTTTTTAAAACTGGTCAGTTACCTACTAGGATGAATGATGTGCTCGTGGCTTTGCATCCAAAAGTAGAGAAGCCTAATGAGACAGTATAACAGTTCCGGCCAAATAGTTTATGTATTTTCTTGTTCAAGATCATTACTAAGCTCATGGTGATGCAGTTGAAGAAAGTGATCTCTAAGTTGATTGGACCTGCATAATCTAGTTTTATCCCTGAAAGGTTGAGTACGGATAACGTTGTGGTGGTACAGGAGGCAGTTTATTCCATGAGATGGAAACATGGTAGAAAAGGATGGATGTTGCTCAAGCTGGACTTAGAGAAAGCTTATGATCGTATAAGATGAGACTTTCTTGAGGATACTCTTAAAGCAGTGAACCTTTCAGCTATTTGGGTACAATGGATCATGAAGTGCGTTACTGGTCCCTCCATGACTCTGTTGTGGAATGGAGAGAAGACTGATTCGTTTACACCTCAATGGAGACTTCGTCAGGGTGACCCCCTTTCACCATATCTGTTTGTGCTTTGTATAGAAAGACTGTGTCACTTTGATTGACTCATCGGTTGGAGCAAGAGAGTGGAAACCTATTAGTTTATCTCGTGGGGGTCCAAAGCTGTCCCATATATGCTTTGCCGATGACCTCATCTTTTTTGCTGAAGCATCGGTGGCTCAGATCCATGTGATTAGGAAGGTTTTTAACCGGTTTTGTGTGGCGTCGAGACAGAAGATTAGTTTGGAGAAATCCAAAAATTTCTTCTCCAATAATGTTTATCGCGATTTGGAGAGAATGATCTCGGAGGAGAGTGGGATCAGAGTAACGCGGGATGTGGGAAAGTACCTAGGCATGCTAGTTTTGCAGAAACGGATAATTAAGGAGACATTTGGGGAGATTCTTTCGAGAGTATCATCCCGATTGTCGGGTTGGAAATGGCAGATGCTGAGCTTGGCGGGAAGGGTGACTTTAACTAAATCAGTTCTCTCATCAATCTCGATCCATTCCATGAGTACTATTGCATTGCCAATGGCTACTCTTGATGGTTTGGATAAGGTTTCTAGAACATTTTTGTGGGGTGGAACTACATGACAGCGTAAACTGCACCTACTGGCGTGGAAGAGGGTTTGTTTGCCAAAGAGGGAGGGAGGTTTAGGGATTCGTTCCGCAAGAATGATGAACAAAGCTCTCTTAGCTAAGGTGGGATGGAGATTAATGAATGATTAGACTAGTTTACGGGCTCAGGTGTTACATAGCAAATACAAAGTTAAGGAGCTTCAGGATCGGTCCTAGACAATCCCTTAAAGCAGTTGGTCCTCTACATGGAGGAGTGTTATCTCGGGTATTCAAGATGTTATTTATCCAAGTGTGAGTTGGGTAGTGGGTGATGGTAAGACCATCCGTTTTTGGGCAGATAGGTGGCTCAGGAATCTACCACTCAGTGATTGTTTGACAGGGGCTTTGCCACCAGGGTCTGATTCTCTTGGGGTTTGTGACTTGTAGCTTAATTGTATAGGTTGGTTGCTAGATCATATCGTCCCTTATGTTCCAGAGACTATCAAATTTCATCTTAGAGATGTGGTCGTGGACACTGTGACAGGAGCAAGAGACATGCTATCTTGAGGTGAAGATTCCAATGGATCCTTCTCAATATGCTCAGCCTATAGTCTTCTTACACGGATTCATACACCGAGACAGTATTTGGGATTTTTCTTTGACCGCATTTGGAGTGTTGATGCACCAGAAAGGGTCAGAGTATTCCTATGGCCGAGGGCAAATCAGGTGATTATGACCAACATGGAGCGTCAACGAAGACATCTCTCTGATAGTGGTGTTTGTCAAGTCTGTAAGGAGGGGGGGTGAAGAATCGATCATACATGTGCTTCGTGACTGTCCAACAATGTCAGGTGTCTGGAACAGGATAGTGCCTCGCCAGAGAAGAGGTAATTTCTTTGCAATGTCTTTGTTGGGCTGGCTCTATGAAAACTTAAGTGAGTCCTCGGTAGTAGGAGGTTGTCCTTGGTCCACCATGTTTGCAATGACTGTTTAGTGCGGCTGGAAGTGGAGATGTGGTAATGTGTTTTGGGTTAGTGGTAAATGCAGAGACCGTGTGAAGTTTCTTAAGGAGACATCGTTGGAGGTTTTCAACGCCACCTCAATTACTGAAGGTCATCGGACGATAGCGGCAGAGTGGAGCAATTGATTTCCTGGCATACACCGAATGTAGGTTGGTTCAAATTAAACATAGATGGCGCATCAAAAGGGAATCCGGGTGTTGCTACGGCGGGAGGAGTCTTGCGTAATGAGAATGGGGAGTGGTGTGGAGGGTTTGTATTGAACATTGGTATATGCTCTGCACCGTTGGCTGAGTTGTGGAGTGTCTACTACGGGCTTTATATGGCTTTGGAGTGCAAGATGGTCTGAGTGGAGTTAGAGGTTGCTTCAGAGATGGTTGTTGGTTTTTTCAAAACATGGATTAAACAGGGATTAGTAATTCTCACTCCCTGTCCTTCATAGTACGTCTTTGCTATGAATTTTTACCTAAGGACTAGATAAATACATATATAGGAATTATAGGAACTCCTATAATAATGATTTAAGTCAAAATCAGACGTTTAAATCTTTTATGTATTGTAGATGGTCAAAATAATGAGGATTTTTGTCAAATTATACAAGATTTAAGTCACAAATACATATATAACTCTGTTTTAGACAGCTAAATTTCTTGTATATACATGTTTGAGTTATAGTACAAAGGATGAGTATACATACTTATATCATTTGGAGATTGCAACTTCCATGTTAAATTTTCAATTCGGATTGAAAACATTTAATCTATATCTCCTTACAACCGGAAAATGTAGTTTAGACAAATCCCTTTTGGACATATACCAAAATATTTTACTACTAGATTTGGACCCGTGCTAGAGCACGGGGTGAAATTCTTTTTATTTATGTTATAATTTTAAAATAAAATATAATTTATAAGACGGTTTAGTATTTTAAACTGAGGAACGATTGTCATTTTTTTTTTTTTTTTGGGTATGAATATGAGAGATGTATTTTGGTGAATGGAGATCTAAATCATTTATATCAATGTTTTTTAATCAGGACCAGACCGGCCGGTTGGCCGGTCCAACCGCAGTCCGATAGGTATTCCGGTCCGGATAACCTCTAAAACCTGAAGAAATAAAACCCGTAACTACCAGAAAAACCCGCTAAAAACCCGTGAACCGGTGGGTCGGACCGGGTTGTCGGTCTCAGATTAAAATATTTTATATGGTCACACTTCATACTCAAACCAGATTAAAAATAAATGTTGTTATTTATAAAAGAATCACTTAGTTATTTTATCTAATCATTTAAAAGTTTAATTTTAGTTGTTTAGTACTTTACTATGTATGTTTTGTTCATATATTTATAGAAAAGTAGATGTTATATTCATAAAATATAATCAAACTAATAAACTAATTGACCCGTAATTCAATCTGTCCAACTGGTTGACCCAGTGACCCGAAAGACTTCCGGTTCACCTTCCGGTCCGTTTTTAAAGATATTGATTTATATTAAAAGGTTGGAAGGGTGTTATGTTAGATTTTATTTTGAACTGAACAATAAAATTTCAGAAATCACGATTAAGTGTGATTATTTGTCAAGATTTTATTCATTTTTACGCCTAACTGTATATTTTTATGCCTAATACTATATATGGTGTACCAATATATAGAATAATCAAGATTTTTTTTTGGAAATTGTATAAATTATTGAAATATTTTATTTAAGAGGATTCTTTGAGATATTCTTAAGTGTATCCGTAATTTCATATAGCCCACGGATTGACCAATTAATCTATAACTTTTTTTTTTGTAAACAACCTATACTTTATATTTTATCTATTTTGTAACCAACTTATAAAAATTATATAGTATACAAAAAATTGTGTACGTCCGTTTTATTATACAAAAAAAGTTGCGTACTTCCTTTTTATGATTGAGAGTATATTTTTATCCCCTTCAATAACTTGGTTAACGTTGTGGTCTATTCATAAAATCTTTGGAAAATAAATTGGTAATATTGTGATTTTTGATCTTTGGAAACAACGTGATCTTCCGAAATAATATTTGGAATATCCATGAACTATCAATTTGGAATATCCTTTTAAGATTTTTGGTTATAATTAAGATTTTATTTGTTACCGTTAATATTTGAACTATCAACTTGTAACTAATTAATATATGGATTAATTTATAATTTATATATAACCTACTTGTAACCATTTAAATTATAAAGTCTACCAAAACAATGTTGTGTACTTCCCTTTTATTAAAAAAAGATTCAACTATAATTAAAAAATTTAATATGATGATTGAGTTATAATATGCTAATTGCTAAATGTAAATGTTACGTGACTACACTAGGTCACGTCAAAAATAGATAAGTATTCTGCATGTGGACAATTCTATTGGCAAGAATTTAGCATATAACCAGTCATATTCATTGGAATTAATATAGTAGGATATACAAAACTTAATTTAGCATAAAAGTTTTGACTATAAAAGTATAATTATGTAATTCTATATATAACGATGTCTAGCTAGCTAGAATCTCCGAGTATTATATGTTTAACTTTTAATTTCACCAAAATCTACTCTTAAGTCTTGACTCGCGTGATACATCTTCATTCTAGATATCCATTTTTACTCCATGCAATTTTATATACAATCACTTTACTCAATGCAACTTTATAGACTAGACATTAGTTTGAGTCGTTTTAAATGTTATAGTCATGATCATGTATTAAAATTGCCTTTGTATTTTGCAGAAAATAACGCTAGTAAATAGTTGGGCAATATATGAAGTAAAAGATACAAATGGAGAAACAAAAATACTGAAGCGCCCGATATGGTACATGAGGAAGAACTTAAAGATGAATATTCTGACCAATCAATCCGACATTTTAGTAGACGTATTTTCAGGATCATTTCGATAAGAAGAACTCTTACATCATTAAAGAATCGTACAAATGTAAATCGTGTAACTGTAAGAACGTGCACGTCCCATTGAACAATACAGTTGTGGAGATCAAAAGAAAAGAGATCAGAACCAGAGGAGTCCAGTTCGGTTCAGATGTTTTAGATCTTGTTGTTGATCCTGGTTTAGACACCGATTTGGCAATGGTTTTGGTTTTGTTATTAGACCAAATGTTCTCTTAATATAAACCAGTTTTTTTTTTTCTTTTCTTTTTGGTCACATTGTATAGCACTATCTACACTATTATCAAAATATCAAACTTTTAAATTACATGAGATTTCCACACGTTAGCAAAATTATGTTGTTTTTCACATTAGTCTCTTTGAAATAATAAAATGTTTTTACTTCGCATGCCTAAATTCTGCTGATAAATTTGCTTAATGTATATGATGGACACATGTGCTCAGCAACTCAAAGTGGGCAAATTACTTGTCTAGGCGTCTAAAGCCAAAGTGTTCGTGTAGTGTTTGTTGGGACTTTGGGAGCTTTATTAGGCCAACCCATCTCTAATCTAATAGCGGGGTTTATTCACGTGAGTATTTGAGAATGAACAACTTATTTCAGGTTGAGCTACTTTTTCTTACTTGTAAATTTGTTATGATGGTACTGACAAAAAAATGTTACCTACCCCAAATTACGACATTTTAAAATTGGAAGAGTCCTGTAGGACTCTACATATGACACTACGAAGTGTCCATCTCAAGGAGGCAAGACCAAGATTATAAATGAATGCATTAAAAAAAAAAAAAAGGAACATATAATTAAATGCCTACATTTATGTGTTGCAGCATTTAATATTTGATAACTTGTCTCATAAATGGTTTAGTATCAAAAATATCTAACGGTTAACATGGAAACATCATCTTTACTTGTGTTATCATATATAGTATCGAAATGACTTTAAATCATCATATCGTGTCAGATCCAAAACAATAAAAGACCAGATTTTTTATATATCGAATCTGATAATTTACTTTTAGAACTTTTTAATAACCATTTTTCTATAAAAAAAACTACACCAATTTATAAATTCAAACCAAGGGTTTTAAATTTAATTGTAAAACGTTAGGGGACGTTTCAAAAAACCTTTAAAGTATAAGGGCAAAAAGAAAAAATATCATGAATTTCATAAAAAAAAAAAAAGTAAAGACCATTAAATAATTACGCAGAACCATAGTAAAAGTCCGTTACAAGGAAACATCAAAAAAGCAAAAAGAAAGAGAAAAAGGTAACAGAGGATTTTAGGGTTAATTTATGTTCGATTAAGCTGAGTAATTTATTTATTCTTCTTCTTCAAATTCTGTTTCTTCTTTGTTTTGATTTATAATTTCAAAACTCCAATAAAAAGAAAAAGTAATTGTGATTGAAGCTCTCGATGTCTACGGTGGCGAAGGCGGCGACGTGTCCGGCGGTGAGTGGAAGTGGATTACGGGAGAAGACGGCAGCGTCACTGGTCAATTCCTTCCGATTAGCGTCGGTGACTCAACGTTTACGTTACCACATTCAAGTCGGACCTAAGACTGATACTAAGGAGTTTCAGATCTGTTGCATCTCTTTCGCCAAGTAAGATTTTTCTTACTTCCTCTCTCTCTCTATACATTATTAACATGCGCGTAATTTGTGTGTTTGTACTCTTTTTGGGTGTTGATGAATTGTTTTGATTTCTCTGTTTCAGAGGCATTGATTTTGCTATAGCCAACAATGATATTCCCAAGAAGGTTGAAGAGTTTCCCGGGTTGCTCAAACAGGTTCTTTCTTTTATTTTCCTCGATTACTGTGTTAGATAGATCTGCATTAATGTAACACATCTGGATTAATGAAGTTTTAAGGCCATTATATACTGATGATATGATGTGGATGTAGGTGTGCCGTCATGGAACTGATGTGTACACTAAAACGGCTGTTATGGTGCTCATGATCTCTATCAAGGTAACAACACCAGAGAGAGAGAAAAAAAAAAAAAATTATAGTAGTGTTTGGATTAGTGCTTCTTGTTCTCTGAATGCCAGTTTTTTTGTTTAGATTTCCTGTGGTTTAGAATGATTGAGGTAGAAAGGTTTCGGCTTTATCACTTTTATTGACATATCATGCTTGATTTTTTTTGTTAATGTCACAGCATGCATGTCAACTGGGATGGTTTTCGGATAGCGAGAGTCAAGAACTTCTAGCTCTTGCTGATGAGGTCTGAATTTTTCTTCCAAATTATGGCTTAAAAATCTGATAGCAGGTTATTTGGATTGTGATGATATGAATGTTTTCCTTCTTATTCAGATAAGGACTAGTTTTGGGTGTTCTGGAAGCACTATCACTGGCATCAACAGTCCCGGCAGTACATTTTCGCAGATCATGGAGAAGTAGGTTTTGCTTTAACCGTGTGGCTTTGTTTATTGACAGATAGATTTTACTCTTAAACAAATTTACCAGGGAGCGTGCATATTTTCAAAATTTTATCACAAGCTAGCTGATACCAAAACCTTGTTGAGTAGAATAGTATTCACTAGATACAAATCTAAGATCTGGTTGTAATTTATTTCTTTCTGATCCCAGGTTCTATCCGTTTGTGAAGCTTGGTCATGTTCTTGTTTCTTTTGAAGTGAAGGTGAGCTTGTCCTCTGTTCTAAACATCTATTTCTGATATGTTACCCTCTCTAAGTGTGCTCTTTCTTTGTTTGGCGTTCCTTGCATGACAGGCTGGCTACTCAATGCTGGCGCATGATTTCCATATCTCAAAGAATATGCCACATTCACTCCAACAGAAAATTGTATGTATACCTCATCTGTTCGTCATTCTGCGTTTCTCTTTCTTAAATTTTTATAGTTGTTTGTGCAATTAGGTCGCCATGTGAATTTAACCATTCCTTGCACTCTATCTACCAGTCCTTCATATACATTTTGAATCTGTTTCATCTTGTTGATGTGCCCACTCTCTGTGCCTTTTCGTTAGCATATCGCTTACTCCAGATTCTTGTTTGTTCTTCAGCGGCTATTTGTTGCCCAAACAGACAACATAGACACGTCTGCCTGTATTGCAAATCCTCCAGAAGTCAGGTATGAGACTTTTTTTTGCCTTTTTCCTCACTGACACGAAATATGATCGAATTTAACCTTCAAGGCTTTCGTATGAAAATTGCAGCTTCCTGTTAAATGGAAAGGGGGTAGAGAAGAGAGTTAATATTGCAATGGTGTGTGCAGTTTGACTTTTAATTGGATTTTTGTTTCTCTGAACTGGTTTTGTGCATGTTTATTTGTTTATTGTTATCTATTTTTTTCTTACCCAGGATTCAGGGCCTCAACTCCCTACAAATGTTACTGCACAGCTGAAGTACGGAACTAATCTTCTCCAAGTGATGGGGAATTTTAAGGGTATCTAATCTATTTTATATATATACTTTCTGTCTGTTGTCCATGTTTTCCAATTATTATCTAATTAAGATGCTTGATTGTTCAAAGGTAATTACATCATCATAATTGCATTTACGGGAGTGGTAATGCCGCCTGAACAACCTGTTCTTAAAGATTACCTTCAGTCCAAAGTCATTGAATCAAGTCCAGGTATTTCAAGAGCATAAGATAGGAGAGTGGAGCATTTTTTCTAATGCCCTGTACTATTAATTTGAATCCTCCCATGACTTGCAACCACATAACTAAAAGAAATATTTTCCCAAACTAATTGCTCTGTACTTTCTTACCTGTCTATAGATTCAGACATCATTGAGGGGGCATCACGAGTATCTCTCAATTGTCCTATAAGGTACAACTTCTACTTTTTAACGTACTACTGTGTTATGTTATGGTTTTTTTGGTCAGTGATTTAGTCTCCAATAAAACAGTCGCAGGCGGATCAAGCTTCCAGTCAAGGGCCAGTTGTGTAAACATCTTCAGGTGTTGCAACCATATATTATGCAATATTCTCTGTTTTCCATCCTTTTAAATTTCAATGTGGATGTTACCTAACTTTTCTCTTAATATTTGTTACTGATGTGGTACTTTCTGCTGCAGGCTTTTGATTTCTCAAACTATGTCAACATAAATATGAGAAATCCATCCTGGCGCTGCCCACATTGCAATCAACCTGTTTGCTACCCTGACATACGTTTAGATCAAAACATGGCCAAGGCAAGTAGCTATTTATGTTGTAATTCAATTACTGCTTCATTTATGCGTTGCTGCTTAAGTCTGATAAATCGTCTCATATCATATCCTTAGATATTAAAAGATGCGGGACACGATGCTGCTGGTGTAATCATCAATGCTGATGGTTCATGGAAGGTTGCAAAGAAAACTGACCAGAGAGTGGAACCTGTGAGTGAGATCATTCATGATCTAGAAGACCCAATGAGCTTGTTAAACTCTGGTCCAGTTGTTTTTGATCTAACGGGGGATGATGATGATGATGATGCCGAAATGGAAGTTTTTGGTGACAACAAGGTTGAGGATCGGAAGCCCTGTTTGTCTGATGCTCAGGGTCAATCTAATAATAACACAAATAAAGAAGCTTCAAACGATGATTACAGTTCGATATTCGATATATCTGATGTGATCGCACTTGACCCGGTAATATTATCTGCTTTGGAAAACACTGCGCCACAACCGCATCAAGCTTCGAATACTGGAACAGGTCAACAATACTCAAACTTGTCCCAAACACCCATGTCCATAGATCCAATGCTGGTACCTGTGCCATTCTCACAGACACCATCTCCAAGAGATAGACCAGCAACTACGTCCACTGGCTTCACCATACCAAATCCCTCTCCGCAATTCTCTCAGGTTCATGCTTCATCTGTTACTCCCACTGGAACATATCTTGGTAGAACCTCTAGTCCGAGATTGAACCAGACTTATCCATATCAAGCGTCATCAATGACAACTCCATATCAGGTTTGTGATTTCGTTTGAGAGACTGGTTTCGTTTCTTGAGTATTCATATGTTGATTGATGATATGTGTTCCTTTGCAGAGCCGGAGGGTCCCAATTCCAGCTACGAGCCAGTCGCCAGCGAATGTTGCGTCTTTTGTTCCGTCTCAGCATGTCCCTAGAGTACTCAGCCAGCCTAATAGTTATGGTATCAGAGGTCCAACCAGTAATAACCATGTAAGCACTCAAAGACAGCACTCAAGTGGTCCACCTGTTCAATCTGTTTCTCGAACCAGTGACCTAATGGATGTAGACTTGAGCGTTCCTGATACAACCAACTGGCGCCCGAGAATGCGAGGCAGTCTTGTGCCCGGTTCTCATTCCACTGCTCTTGACCACATGATCATCCGACCTACCCAACATTCTCAAACTTCCACTAGGCTTACCAGTTCACAGCCGGTTCAGACACCATTGGTTCAAACCTCTCAAGCTCAGTCACCTTTTTCAACGGCTGCTTATAGAACCGAGGCAGTTATAGGAAACCGAAACCATCCGGTGCCCGCTCCTACTGGCTCGCGAGGCCAACAGGACCGACATCATCATGGAACTTGAGAGGGTAAAACGAAGGGAAGTTGGTACTTAGGGAGTTAGAACACAACACTAACATAATAAACTTCAGTGTAATTTATCACTTTCCCACGGCATGAACAGAGTTTAGGATTCCGGTGTGCAAGTCGTGTTTTGTTTATTATGGCATTTAGCTGGCGTTTAACTTGTAATGACGATCAAAATAAAATTGCTATCTAAATAAAATTGCTTGTAATATGCTCGGGTTTTTAACGAGTGTATATATATATAATGTCAAAAGATATCCACAACTACGAATCCTCCAATTGTATATAGGGCTAAGTTTCATTTTGATATTGATGATTGTCGTGAATATGATCATTAATGTGGCTTTTTTTGCAGACCAAAGGATTTTCATATTCACGAGTACTCATACAATTAAGGAAGATCCGAAATCATGATCTCTCGGGTTCTTGATGTCAATTTTGATTCGATCCGTTGGTAAGGTTTTTCAATATTATCCTCTATTTCTAAAACACAATGACATTCTTGGTAAAAAACTATTAAAACAAAGATTTGTTTTCAATATGTTCTTAAGACAAAGATTTGTTTTCAATATGTTCTTAAGACAAAGATTTGTTTTCAATATGTTCTTAAGAATGTTAATATAGAAATAAGTGACGTGCCTAATGGAAGCTGAAACTCAAGACATATTCCAAAGTCAGGGCATGAATCAATATGTGTGAAAGTGTCGTATACTGTTACATTCGTTTCAAATCTGTTCTATACACTTGTGACTTATCTCGTGGGAAATGTGGGTCAGTGGAGTGATCGACACCTTAACAGGTTTAAATAATTACACCATTAATTAACACGTTAATATATTCAGAGATTAGAGAAACTAGAGAGGAACTGGAGTTGCCTGAGGAGAGGATTAAGAGTTTCCATGAGCTTCTCACAAGGATGGTTATGAATGCCTTCGTAAGTCGTTACGACCACGTTTGGATCTTTTGCCAATCTTTGCACTTGTTTCTTCACGTTGCATGTGTGGTACGTACACCTGTAATAGCTCCTGCATTTTTTGAAACAAGATTAATAGTGACATTGTGACAATATATCTTATATAATATGATAAGTTTTTTTCAAACTTTGTCTCACATATAGTGACATTGTGACAATATATATATTTTGTGAAATTTTTATATATTTTACATAGTAACTATAGGATAATAATTACGTTACAAAGAAACCCTTTCTTTTAATATATGATCACATCATAAAATTCCAAAATTACAAGAGTATAGGTTTAGCAAGAGGTTGATTTAATAACTGTTTTCCTCAACCTAGCTAGAAATTATTGTAATTTTGCAACTAAAAGGTATATTTTCTATATGTATATATCGTATAACGTTAAACACAAACAAGATCGTCGATCGAGCCAGACCTGGCGGTTGTTAAGCTAACTAATCTTTTCTTTAGCCATGATAGTTTTTGGTCGATTCTGTATATGGAAATCAACTTTAAATACACTAATTAGTATATACGACGACTATACAAGCAATATGGTGTTTAAGTACCTGGGATGAGCATTGTTCTTGACAGATTTCTGGCCGTACTTTCGCCAACGATAACCATCATCAAGAACATCATCGTCACTCCTCGTATGAAAAGCAATCCTTGGAACTTTCCTCGATCTCTTCTCTTTCTCTTTATTCTTCCCTTTCTCTCCTATTTGATCATTCTCAGGCGCTGGTGGCGGCACATGCACATGAAAGCTTTCTGGATACCAAGAAGAAGAAGAGGAAGGCTCTACTTCGCCTGAAAATGTTAATGGAGGCATCATCATTAGAGTTTTGTCCACAAAGGAAGAGAAGGTGTTGTTGTTTTCGACATCTAGGTTTAACATACGATTAATGTCTTCTCTTTCCATTGTTAATTATAAGTCTCTTTCTCTCTTTATCTCTCACTATATTTATAGATGTGTAATGATAGGTTGTGAAGACAAACGAAGGAGGAGAAGAAGAAGAAGAAGAAGAAGAAGTAAGGGTAAAAGGGCATTGAGGCCAACTAAGTTCACCTAATTTTCTGTTCAACTGCTTTTTACTTCCATTTAGTTTACTTGTAATTATTGGGATCCCTGTAATTATTATACTTTTATTATTATCGATCTCTTTCGTTTTTCCTATCTCTTTTCTTCTTCTTCTTTTTAATATGAGAGATTGTATTGGCTTGGGACAACATATATATGTCGTCATGTCATGTGGTAATTTCTTATAAAAATATTAATTACTTGATATACAAACCTAATATATGTTTAATTAACTAATTAGAGTTTACAGTCCTAAGGATATACGGTATATATATGTTTATTAAAAGTTCAAAATATACATCAAATTGTACTTGATGCAACTATTTACAAATTTTGGTAAGCGCTACTAACTTACTATACCTTTCTTTCTTAAAAAGTAATTTTTGTTTTGTTTTGCTACTGATGATCCTAATATAATTTGTACTGTACGATCATACCCTCATCACTAGAACGTACGAGTAACCCATTCAAATTCAATCCTATCAATTTAATGGAACTTATGGTTAAAGGTACGTGTAGTAATATATATATATATATATATATATATATATATATATATATATATATATATATATATATCATAATTAATAGAATGTTCAGATCGAATTTAGAATCAAACTGATGTACATGTAACTTGGTAATTAAGTAGAATGTTTTGTCCTACATAAAAAAATTTCGAAACTAGTTACATTGGCTCGTTCCTTTAACCAATATAAAAGAAAAAATTTCGGCTATCCATTTGACTCTACTGATCTTATATCAAGATTCATCATTTTCTGTCTCAGAAATTTACTATGAATAAAAACAACCCATAATTAGATATTTATATGTAAAGGTGAAGGTGAGATTGGTAATTAACATCAAACGTATATAACTATATATATTTATAAACTATATGTAAATGACCCGCGATCATAAACTATAGCATATCATTGATTTTGTTACGTATGTCATTTACAATTGAAGCGTAGCGTCATTAAAATGGCGTGTATCAAAAGTACGGATAAACGACTAATTCAACTTAATTATGGTTGTAGTGGTTAAGAATCTTATTTGACTCGATCTCAACATAAAGTTAAGCCTCTTTTACGTACTCTATAAAGTATAAACACGTACGTGGAAGTTTCCCTTCTTGACCTATAATACTATGTAGTGATGTACATACGTAAATTAACATAAATCTCACTGTTACGACTTACGACTTTATTTGTATGCGAAGATGAGAGAGCATGCGTTTTTTTCTCTTCCTCATGTGTTTGTTCCTCTTCCTCATCTTTGTCTAAGGCAAAAGAAAGAAGTAAGAACCACTGAAATTTTAAAACTCAAAGATAAATATTTTAACTTTTGGTAGTCATTAGAGGAAGATGGAAGGTTATAAATTGGGAAATTTGGTGGTCTAGCATTTCCAGGAATGAAGGTGGACTGAGATTTCCAATAAGAAACTTCAGTTTGGCTTGTCTAAGAAAAAAACTTTATTTGGAGAATAATATACAAAACTGGATAAAAAAAATTTACAAAAACTGAATTCATTTATCGATAAAAAAAAACATAACGTTCCGCTGGTCACTACCAACAGATTTATATATTGTAGGTTTTATTTGTGTCCGAAAACAATTCTTTGTTCTAAAAATTTGATAAACTTGTTGATTTACATTTGACCATATGAATCCGTATAAGATCACGTTTTGTTTTGTCTTTATGCCTACAAAAATTTGAAAATCATTTTTTTCATTAGATTATTTATTTTGAAACTGCTCTAATTCATATACGTTTAACTATATATATAAAAAAAAAAATCAAAACTTTTTTTTACAGAAACAGTAAGTGAACTTTGTTGATATAACTCATTTCTTTTTTAATCTAAACCTCTTTATGCACCATCATTTCTTTAATATGAATACTCTATTTTTTTTTTGGGCAAAGCAATAGAAATACTCTACAGAAAAGGGAAAATCTATACTACTATTTGGGTTGAGAAACCTTTAATTTCACAAGCTGGGTTCTTCTAGAGTTAGGCCCAATGGCCCATGAACTCTTTTTTTTTCTTTCTTTCGGTTTCTCCCCTATACCTATCTCTCTCTCTTCTGTCTCCGAACTTTGAAGAGAAGGAAACATCATCAACAGGCCACGATTCCAATGGCGTCGATTCTGGGGGATTTGCCTTCCTTTGATCCTCACAATTTCAGTCAACATCGTCCCTCCGATCCTTCTAATCCCTCTGTTAGTTCTTTCCCCCCAATCCATCTTCTATTTTTCTTCCCCGTTTCTTCGACTCTTGGACGATTTTTTTAATGATGTTTTATGATCTGTGTTTTGTCTGAATTCGTTTGAGAACTATTCAGATTTTTCAGTTTTACGGATCTGAGTTCGTTTTACTTGGTCGTATTGTTAAAAAAAAAAAAGTGTTCTTTGTTGATCCAAATTTTGATATTCAGATTGTTCAAAGAGTAAATTCGAATTGTGTATCTGGTTTACTTGATCTGATCCAAAAGTTTCAATTTTTCATCAATATTGTTAGAAACCAAGTAAAAATTAGCCAATTTTGGCTGGACTGATTGATCTTAGAATCATAATTTCTGTTTCCATTGGCTTTAGTTAGCTTGCTAAGTTATCTCATATCATCTGTAAATTAGTATGCAATTTTTGTTTTTGTTTGAGTTAAAGATTATATTTTTTTGATATGTTATTATCAAAGATATGAGTTTTTGTTCATATTTTTTCTTGCAGAGGATGATACCTACCACCTATCGTCCTACTCACAACCGCACACTTCCACCACCAGATCAAGGTGAAACAAAATATCTCGTTTTTTTCTTCTTTCTTTTCCAAACCTTGCATGTTCTTCGGCTAGAGATTTTTACATTTTTTAGTGTATAAAAATTGGCCTTCTGATGTTGTGATCTTGGCTAGAGACTGACTGATCTTTGAACTTGCTTTGATATATAGCGATCTAGTTATTGTGTTTACCATGAATCACTTCTTAAGACAAATAAATGGGTGTTGATCATATATCAACAGTCTTGAGTTTTTTTCATGGATCACATCTACGTTTATACCAATTGGTAACTTGTTTGTTTTGGTTGTAGTGATAACTACAGAAGTGAAAAACATACTTATACGCAGCTTCTATCAACGAGCTGAAGAAAAGGTATTACAAGAAAACACAACTCTTATTCCTCATAGTTCTTGATTCTTTTATTCAAATCACCGTTGTTTCCCTCATATATACAGTTCATAACACATAATTTCTTCAGAGAATATACAAAAGACAATATAGAACAAATCTTATACTTCTTCAGATGACCAAACTGTTGATTTTGGCTGTTTGTTTTCTCCTAAATCTCTTTTAACTTTTTGTTCCTGTAAAATTTGTCATTTGCAGTTGAGACCAAAGAGACCGGCTTCAGACCATCTGGCAGCAGAGCACGGGAACAAGCATTTCCGCTTTGCTGCGCCTTCTTCTTCATCTACGCAGGGATTATAAAAACCCTACCCTGGTTCAAATCCTATAAACAATGTATGAGTTCTTATTAGTGTTTTTTTTAATGTAGAGAAAAAAAAAAAAAAAGATAAGAGCAGTTCACGAGAGGGAATGTACATAACATTAATGTTTCTTTTATATTTTACTTCAAAATCAGATCGTACTGAATTTTTTGTTTTACTCGGAACCGAACAAAAGTCTTAATCTGACCCGAATGGCAATAACAATGACTCTTTTTTTTTTTTTTTGTCATCTGAACTTTTTCATAAAAGATGTTTTACACATACAAAAACGGCGGTTAACAACATAACCCCGGAAACTAAAGCCAGCGGATAAAGAACCATCCCTAGAAGCTTAAACCGGCAGGTAACACACCTCCGGAAACTTAGACTTATACAAGATAGAAACAAAAGTCAAAACCTTAAGTAAAAGTTTACAAAGGGAATAAGAGAAGGATCAAAGCTCTAAAACTGTCCAACTGAAACTGAGCGAATTCCACTAAACTTTCCCAAAGAACTTGTAAGCGCCGGAGAGTACCCAGAAGACCGGAAGCACTAAGATAGCACACCGAAGAAAAGCCATCAACAAACCGGCAGGAACGAAAGCAGAATTCATACCATAACAGAGAAACAGAAACCACAACCACCACAACAAACCAGAACCCCATGGAGGGCGATTCAAACTAGGAGCAAAGCAAAGCCTTGCGAATCGACCTGAGACAAGTCAAAGAAGACCAGCAGCTCTTACACGCAGACCCCATCGACCCAGCTTCAGCCATCTACAGACCCAAGAGCTGAAGGACGATTCCACTGCTATTGTCTAGAACTCAAATCTAAAACTCCAAAAAGCCACATAGGAGAACTAGTAGATGACTAGCAACATAAAAAACATCCGAATGACAAGCTCAAGGAACGATACCTAGCTCGCAGCCAACACTAACAAACGCGCAGACCCAAACTAGTAGAAGAGCTAAAAACCAATTCAAACCCTCAACCAGAGAAAGCAAATTTGCGAAGATAACTGATAAGCTCAAATTAATCCCTAGAGCTACTCTCTCAAACAAGAGATCACTGCAGTACTTAGGGGTCGAATCCACAAAGACTCAATACTACACAATAGATTATAGAATTTTGTAAATTACGCTAAACAAGTTAAATTGAATTAAAATAAAAGCAAAGCAAATATTTAAATAAAGTGTTGTGAATTCAGAAAATCAAAAGAGTTAAGCCTAGGAAATTTCTCAGGAAATTATGAAATATTAAATCAGATAAATTAATTAAGGTTCAAGCAATAAAGATCAGATCTAGAACTCTAAACTTTTGGTAAATTATATCAGTTCTCACTGCAGATAATGTCTAAATTTAAAACCAGAAATCCAAATCTCTTTGTAAAATTCCAAGTTAAAAATCAGCTTTAAGAACAGGTTTAGATAAGTTCACAGAATTATTAATTCAAATCTCTTTGTAGGAAACAATTATGCTCATCAATGGTTTAATCAAGAAAACAATTATACTCTCATATCAATTTATTTTCCTAAGATAACAATTCTAGGTGATCAATCAAGAATTATTATGAAGAACAACCAAGGATGAAGATCATAAAAGATTAAGAATCCTAAAAATCTCAGATCTAATAATTCATAAAAACCCTATGAAAAACCCTAAACCTAACAAGCAAATTACTCAGACATGTTAAATAAAGCACAAATCATAATTCTGAATAACATGCAATAGATATTAAAAGAGTAAAAGGAGTTCAAGAAATTCTTCTCTACAAAACAGTTCAGATTCTCTCTCTCCAAAGCTCTCAAGGTTGCAGGGAAATAATAATTGCTAGAATACAACTTCAGGGTTTCTAAAACCTAAAAATAATATATATACATCCTAAAACACGTCCAGAGGCTCATGTTGCAATTAGAGAAGACTTTGGGCAAATTTGTAAAACTTCCAATTTGTGATTCTCTCGTCGGGTAAACATAAGCGTCGATCGATGCTACTTTGTGTGGTGTCGATCGACGCTTGGACTCTGATCCGACTCCAACTTGATTTCCTTTGGTAAAATGCTCCAAAATGATCCAAACTGTTCCATATTGCTCCATCCGTGCCAAATTCCTAGATAACATGTAAAGACTCAAAATTAAACAACCTAGAAACAAATCAAAAGACTCAAAAAGCACACTTATATCATGGTTAAAAACCGTAAAACCATGATATATCATTAACACAAACCACATCTCAAAGCAAACTAAAACCTTCGGTTGAAGCCAAAACGACACTAAAACCAACACAGCCTTGATGAAAAATCCGCAATCCAAAGAAGAGAGAGATGAGAGAGATACAATACCAGCCCAAGAGACGACACGGGATCGCCTCCTTCAAGCCACCAGCCACGAGAGCACCACCCGAACTGAGCCACAACCTAGACTAACATGTTAACAAACGGATCTGTCTCTACCTCAACCAAAATTCACTGCCGATAGCTTCTCCTCCTTCAATCGATCTTTGCTTCACATGGGAATCTGACAACAAGACTGCTTCAACACCGAAACAGAACAAAGAGAACAAAGACTAAGAGGCAAGAGTAAGATCTACACCCTCTTACAGCTCCGGCATGGAGCCTGGCCGCCGGAGAGGACAAAACGAAGAACTCAAGTTTTTTTCCGCGGCGGCTAGAGTTGAGAGAGAAAAATTAGGGCGTATGACTACGATCGTGGCAATAACAGTGACTCTAAACACTATCTTTTCACAAAGTAATCGAATTCGGTTTGGACAACGAATTAACAAATCGTTTTACTTTCTAAACCAAATTTACAATTGGATTGGATTGGATTGGATTGAGAACCCTAATTTGAATCTTCCTAATCCGTTCGTTTGTCTTCTTCTTCCCACTTCACCAATTGTGAAAATGAAGACTATAAGAAAACACACTTTAATGAGTCGTCAAAACTTTCCTTTGCATTTTCTTTTCTGTTTTAGGAATCAAATTGGTTTAACGATTTTATAGGCATATTAATTGAGTATTCGATTAACTTTGTAAATAATTATAACTTAAAGAGTAGAAACAAAATGTACTTCAAAGAATATAGATCTGTGTGTGCATTATGCTTGTTTGTTTGTTTTCCGTATCCCCTATATATTAATAGAGGAACATTTTGGCAAAAAAGCTGAGGTGTCAGCATTACAGAGCTCAGGACATTCTTTCCTTTATTTGTCATCATCTTTTAAAAATATTTACATTATTTATTATTGTATTTTTCCAAAAATACAATTAACACTCAAAATTAAATTTTTATATTATCTTTCTAACTCAATTATATCCTTTAATTATATTTTCATAAAATCTTTAAAATGAATTTTAAGAACCCATTGTTCATATGATATAATAATATAAGATTGATATTATAATAACTCTCACGGGTTAAATTTTAATTATTATACAAATTTCTTTTATAGATATATAGTACACAATCGAATTTTAAATATTTCAATTATCCATTAATATAACAGATTTTGTATATAAAAATTACAGTAAAAACATTAAATCCCCTATATATTAATAGAGGAACATTTTGGTAAAAAAGCTGAGGTGTCAGCATTACAGAGCTCAAAACATTCTTTCCTTTATTTGTCATCAGCTTTTAAAAATATTTACATTTATTTATCATTTTATTTTTCCAAAAATCCCCTATATATTAATAGAGGAACATTTTGGCAAAAAAGTTGAGGTGTCAGCATTACAGAGCTCAAGACATTCTTTCTTTTATTTGTCATCAGCTTTTAAAAATATTTACATTTATTTATAATTTTATTTTTCCAAAAATACAATTAACACTCAAAATTAAATTTTTATATTATCTTTCTAACTTAATTACATCCTTTAATTATATTTTTCATAAAATCTTAAAATGAATTTTAAGAACCCTTTGTTCATATGATATAATAATATAATATTGATATTAAAATAACTCTCACGGGTTAAATTTTAATTATTTTACAAATTTCTTTTATAGATATATACTACACAATCGAATTTTAAATATTTCAATTATCCATAAATATAACAGATTTTGTAAATAAAAATTACAGTAAAAACATTAAATAATTATTTTATGCCGCACTATGTGCGGGTTGTTACCTAGTATACATTTTAAAGACATTATCGATGGGCTAAGTTATGATCTTTTCGTATATACGTTAACTGTAACTTATAAATATTAAATACAATATTAAAATTTTGTTGGATATTATAACCACATACACTAGAAGAAACGTTTAGAGTACTATTGTCAGAAATAGTCTTTTGTAAACAATTTTCCTCCAGTTTGGGCAACCAACCGAGGAGTTTTATTTTAATTAATGTGAGGTTGAAAAAAAAAACCACATACACACTATAACGTTGTCAATGTTAATTTGGTATATGAGTTTTGTTGGTTTGGTTTTACCATATACTAGAATTTGACCCGCGGTATACCGCATAAATAATTTTTTTTAAATTTATGTTATATTTGTTTGTTATTTTGTTATTGTTTTATTAATTTTTAGATTTTTCTAGTTATCAATATTTATTTGATTTACTGAGACGATTTAATTTTCTATATATAATTTTATGTTTTTAAATAATGATTAATTTTTATTGATTTTTAATATATATATTAAAATATTATTTAGGTTTTAACCCATGTTACACCGCATAATTGTGTTTTTTTATGTAGAACAATATAGAGATATGTCGGAAGTAATTTTTTTTAATGTAAATACATATATAACGTGAGTAGAATATGAAAGTTAATAAATTTAGAACTCATATGACAATAATTTTAAACCTAGCCTGTACTATTGAATCACATTTTTTAGATTTTTCCCTAGTCAATAAAATAAAATAGATGATTTGGCTCGAAATAAAATAATTTGGTTAGATATAATAGATATTTAAAATATGTTTATTTTAAACAATCACAATTAGATTAGTGAAATATATTTAAAATGATGAAAATTACTCATTTGAAAAAAAAAAATTCTGAAGCTGTATATTGTTTCAGTTCTAATTGAAAATGTAAAATAGTATGCTTTAATAAAACGAAACTAACGTTCCATATATAAATTATCACCAAACCCACGTTAGAAACACTATCATCACTTATGATTTTTAAAAGCTTTCATTCTTTAAAAGCTTTCATTCTTATAATCAAAGATTTTCTCCCTCCTTTAATTCTTCCCGACCTCCTCTTTTAATTGTCTGCAGTCTTTTTTTTTTTGTTCTTAATTCCATCGGTCCCTTAATCCCATCGGTCATCAACATCTCTGCGCTTAATCGGGGATTAAGCTCTGATTTGGCCGAGTTTATAAGATGTTTCCAATCTCAGTCAGAAGGATGATTTTTTATAAGCTTTGGGTAAAAGTGTTGCGTTTTCTCTCGATCTCAGTTACAAAGACTTATGATTTCTTTTAAACTGTAGGTAAAAAAGATTATTTGTCCCCAGTCTCGATCACAAAGACTAATGATTTTTGTATAAGTCGTTTGTAACTTGATCTTACACCAATTTTGGTCTAAACTCAGACGCATAATGTCCCCAAAAGAGAACATGACGAAACATCATTAATTTGATATTTTGTCTTGTGATCTCTCTGGGGTACTAAAGAAAACCAAGTCAAAGAAGGAAAAAAAAAAGACGATTAACAACAAACGACAAACAAAAAAATACACGAAAAAGAAAATAAATTCACATAAACCTTCATTTTGTAAATATCTATTTGTTTTGAAAAAAAAACCAAAAAAACTAAAGTATTGAGAATAATGATATAAATTACCAATTCACTAATGTCCATATTTATAGTGAGTAGAGAAAAAATTGGTGAGAAAGTATATGAAATCTTCTAAAATATCTTCAAACCTACACTTTTGGAAATAGTTGAGTAGAAATTAGAAATTAACTATGGAATATGCAGATAATATGCTATTGTGTTTATGAACGTGAGAATATATTATCTATGAATCTCCAATTGCAATTCAAAGTTGAAGTCATATGATATAGAAATAAATAATTACTCTGTAATGTTAATTAATATGTTTCCAAAAATATAAGGCAATTAGAAATACGGATAATTGATTACGTGATTTTTATGCCATGTTGTGTTTAATATATTCCTAAATTTCAAAATTTATGGTATTTGGTTATTTATTTTGTCAATTTTGTGAGATATATTTTACGAAACTAACTCATTTTGTCGATTTCACATAAACTGATTATAGTTTTTTTTAGTAAATATGTAGAGATAAATTTTATAAATAAATTTTAAATAAGCAAAACTGAAGGGTATAACCCAAAATGTACTTAAAAATGTATATATATACATATATATATATATACTGAATTAAATGTATTTCTTCTTGTTAAAGTTAAATATTTGGGAATATTGGTTTTCTAATAATTCGAAATTTGGGTTGTCATTTTAGGAACTTTATTAATGTCAAAATAATTATGGGGATTGTAAATTTTTAGTTATGGAAAATCGATTATATCCTTTAAATTTGAGAGCTCATATCATCTCTAAAGATAGTTTTGATTATTTTATGAGAATAAAATTTTAATGGGTAGAGTAGTTTTTGGAAAAATCAAAATGTATAGATGTTGTCTAGATTTTATGCGAATAAACGTAACAAAATTGGTTCGATTTAAGATGTTTAGGAAATGAGTTTCTGTGCAATGTTATTTTTGGAAACTGTTTAGGGGTTAATGATAAAAGAAAAATTAAATAAGCAAAATTTAAAAGGCATAACACAAAATGTACTTCAAAAATATTAATAGATATTGAATCATGTTTGTTTTATTGTAGGATTAGAAACTCTTCTTTAGTTTTAAATTATTCTATCAAATTCTATTTTTTTGAACTATAAAAACATTTTAATATCTTCAAATTATTTTGATAAAAACAAAGAAAAATAATAAATATAACATATAATATTATTGAGTATTGTGTGTTTTTCAAATATTAAACATCTACTTTATGAATTAACCTATCATGATATATATATATATATATATGATAATGTACACTTTAAAAAATATGTAAACATTTTATATATCTTTAATTTTGGGACAATTGCATTTTTAGTACCTTTATTTGCATTTAAATGAGCTCGTAGACCCCATATTCGTTTTTCGAGAAACATAACCACTAAGGGTGCTGAAATTACAGTTGACCCCCTTACGACCAAACAAAAAACAGAAGCCAAAATGACAGATTTAACCCGATGAAGTCTGCAATAGATATCTTTAAGGTTGATTTCAAATTGACGTTAAATGGGAGACTTCAAAGTAAGTCTACTCCTTAATTATAGGTAAAATTTTAATTTTAAAAATTATAAAAAAAATTTGGTTAACCGTTTGACCAAATAATAACCACATAGACTTCCTGCATTGTAATAAAATAAATTTACATATAAACTAATCAAATTAAGGGAGGTAAGGCTGATTAGGTTAAAATTATTTGATTTAGGGTTTGCTTAAGTAGACTTCTCTGTAGACAACTCGTGTTTGATTTCAACGTAAGTCTACTCCTTAATTATAGGTAAAATTTTAATTTTAAAAATTATAAAAATTAATTTGGTTAACCGTTTGACCAAATAATAACCACATAGACTTCCTGCTTTGTAATAAAATAAATTTACATATAAACTAGTCAAATTAAGGGAGGTAAGGCTGATTAGGTTAAAATTATTTGATTTAGGGTTTGCTTAAGTAGACTTCTATGTAGACAACTCGTGGTTGACTTTCTTATGCCATCAACTAGTAATATTATATTATTTTAAGCTCACCGACAATTTAACCAAACCGATAGCTGAACCTAACCGAATGCGTACCAATTCTCTTATTTTAACCTAACCGGATTCGATAACCATATAAATACTTCTTTCTATAGGTGAACCCTAGTTTGTATGTGCTTTCTCTCTCTCTCCACAATTTCTCTCTCTAAAATTCTGATATTGTTGCTCTCTAAAATTCAGATTCTATCCTCATCATTTATCGTCTTCCAAACTGAAGGACATCTCAGATAAGTATTCTCATCATAGGAAGTCGGCTATTTGCTTTTGTAATGCTTTAGCTAATTTTGTTCGAAAATATAAATGTTCTCATAGTTTTTTGTTCATTTTGCACACAGATATGGGGTTATACAGCTACACTCAGCCATCTTCTAGTTCTTTGCAAGTATGGAGTGAAGGTCCACCTGAAGTAAACTTTACTGGCCTGATTTCTGGAATTCCTGACAGATGTTTCTGCGGAAGGGAAACCGTTATGAAATGTTCCACCACAGCCGACAATCCTGGAAGGATTTTCTTTGGATGCAATAACCATGAGGTTGTTAGATTGTATGATTGTTTATTCGTTTGGTTTAATTATTATTTGAGTATAGATAATATTCTTATGGTATATTTACTTCTATGATATGATATAGGATGGAGAGGACCATATTATGAAATGGTGGGATGAGGCTATTATGCAAGAACTTCAAGCAATGAGAGGTGGAATTGCTGACCAAAGGGATTCTATTACAGCCATCCAGGAAATTGGTGAAATGCTATGGGTTCAGCAGGAGCTAGAGAAGGTGAAAGATCAGATGAAGGAATTACGTCTGTCAATTCGTCGTGTACGCGGGGTGGTCGAGAATGTCTTAATCGCCGGTATAATCTTAATTGTTGTATTAATCTCTTTTGCTTCATAGATCTTTCAAGTAAAATCTGTGAACATCTCTTTATCGTGGCCGTTTGTTTGAATGGCGTATTTATGTCTGTAATCTGTTAAACTTGCGTCAGTTTCTTTAATATTTGGACGATATCGTTGACTTTAGTTTTGACCTATTTAGTAGACTTCTCTATTAAGAAATCAGTCGACAAATGATACTCGTTAATGATTTACGACGCGACGGTTTGCGTTATTAATTATGTAACTGTTCATTGTAACCGTTTTGTCTCGTATCTATAAACCAGCCCAGGGCATTTTTGATTATTTTAAAACTGCAACCAAAAAAGTTATCAGTAAATCATTTCTTCTCTCTTTAAAAAAATAGTACGTAATTCATCTTGAAAGTCTTGGACGACGGAGAATTGGTGATTGAAAGTCTTGTATCGGTCAATATAAATCATCCACACTTAATTGGAGACCGATCACGGTTGGGTAATTGAAATTTTCTCTATATCACTACAATTCATTATATCATTCACGTTTGTTTCATTCTTAAAAATATTCTATATCATATCACTTTATACTTGATAGTTTTGCAGTTTAAAGTACGTTTAATTTTCCCCAGAAAGAAGTCTACTTGATAAGTCTTCAGCATATTAGTACAAAAATTAATATGATTTGATGGATTTACTCCTTAATGTACGTTTTAGTTTCCCAGAAAGAATTCTACTTGATAATTCTTCAGCATAATAATACAAAAATTAATTTGATTTGATGGATTTGCAGTTTAAAATACATTTTAGTTTCCCCAGAAAGAAGTCTACTTGATAAGTCTTCAGCATATTAGTACAAAAATTAATTTGATATGATGGATTTGCAGTTTAAAGTACGTTTTAGTTTCCCCAGAAAGAAATCTACTTGATATGTCTTCAGCATAATAGTAGAAAAATTAATTTGATTTGATGGATTTACAGACGGTTCAGTTTCCCGTGGCGAAGTCTGTGAGAGAAGTCGTTGACATAATCATTACAAGGTATAAATTGATTTGACGTTAGTTGGCGGCAATATTTATATTTTTTAATTTACCGATACGCGGGATCCGGTTTTAATTGGTTTCTTTACAATTTCTTTATAGTTTTCCGGTTCTGTTTCTAATTAAACGGTTTTGGTTTTATGAAACCGGGATTATTTTAATTATTTTAAATTTTATGACTTAAAAACAGAGATAACAATGATAGTTATCTCTAATTCTTTCTCATAAGGAAACTCTTGGCTTCCGCTTTTCTCTGCCGTTTATCTTCGCCGATTTCGACGATCTCCGCCGATTTCGACGATCTCCGCCGATTTTGACGAACTCCGCCGCTTATCTTCGCTATTGTTCTCTTCGATCAAACTGAAGGATTGACTTCTTTCGCAATTTGATAGTAGCCTTCTCTTCTTGGATTAGTCTTTCGCTTTCTCAATATATTTTTTTTTAATCTTATATTGCAGAATGGATGAGAGACAACCAGAATTTCCTTGAAGGTTTTACACGAAAGGTGATGAGCCTCTTCCTCAAAAAAGCATCGGCTATTACAGCAACGATACAAAGCTGTTTGATGAACTCTACAAAGCTCTCGAGCCGGATGAATGGGACAAGATTTATCAATCTTGACTGGGTGTCTTGTAACAGTTCAACCGTCTCCAATTTGAATGGGCTTTCAGACTGGTTCACCATATGCTCACCTTCCAGATAACCCTAACCCTCTACGATTATCTTTAAATGAGTTTGAGGCCGTCACTGGACTTATTTGTGAAGATGTCGAGTCGTTGGAGCAGCCAGAGGTTGAGGTTACAGACGAGATGGAAGAGTTTTGGGAGAAGCTTGGAGTCACTTTAGACAGCGGTTCGAGTATTGAGCAACTGATCGCAGCATGTAAGAACTCAAACGATTGGGATAGAATAGAGCGTGTTAGGTTGGGTTATTTAGCCATCTACGCTGGGTTTATAGAAGCTAGGAAACCATCAACACCCACCCATCTAAGTATGGCTAGGCTAGTCATGGATTTAGATGCATTTCTTGATTATCCATGGGGAAGAGTTGCTTTCAAGAACCTGATTTAGTCTATTAAGGAGAAGGACTTAAACAAGCAGAGTTACACCTTAGACGGATTTGTCGAACCTCTACAGATATGGATGTACCAAGCTATGCCTGATTTTGCCAAATTAATTGGGAAACCGTTCCCGGGTAATCCAAGTCCACCGTTGCTTGCTTACCGCGGTTCTCGCGGAAGAAAACATGTCAAAGAGCATATTCTAAAACAGGTACGCATCCACGTGGTTTGTCTATAGTTTATCTACGATATTAGATGAGTCGGTAACCCTATTGTGTTAGATTTGAACTTGCTTTTGATTTTGTTTTATATAAAGTGTAGACAAACTTCAGAAACTACAAAACCATTTGTGGCATGATTAGTCCTGTTTGGCAAGACGATGAATCAGATGAGAAGATTGAAAACATTTTGAGAGCATTCAATGGGGATTTTGGTCCATGGAAGTGGGGGAGAGGTTTGTGGGAGACGGTTGGTATTTATCAATCCAACAATGCGAAGGTTAAGATTGAAGAAAAGGGATCGAGTAAGAGAGCCGGTGAATTTGATGAACCAAGTGGGAAGAGGCACTGTCCAGGTCCTTCAATTGACATGGGTGTCAACATTTTGGAGGAGGTTAAAGAGGAGCTCGGCATGTGGGGAGGAGCTCTGCTCGATCAGATGAGAGAAGGTTTCAAAAGTTGTGATTTACGGTTTGACATGTTGACTGAGAAGATTGAGAGCCTGGCTTCGGATCTTGACAAAATGAAGGGAGACGTAACTGGTACAAAACAGGCTGATCCTTTAACAAAGGAAAAGAAGGACTCTCAGGCAGCTACTGGTACAGAAGAGGATGCATCAAAGGAACAGAAGGAGGATGAGGCAGCCACTGGTACGAAAGAGGCCGTATCAAAGGAGAAGAACGACTCTAAGTCGAATATGGTTAGTTCTGAACAATTGCAATTTCCTACTACGATCCCTCACAATCACAATACCATGTACAAGGGGAAGAAAAAAATAGACTTCCAGAAGGACTCAACTTCGAAGACATAAAAACAAGTGATGTCCTCCTTATGTGAAGTAAACTTCCTTATGTGAAGTTGACTTCTTTATCCGTGTGAAGTAGACTTCCTTATGTGAAGTAGACTTCCTTATTGAAGTAGACTTCTAAATCTGTTTTGTCTTTGTTTGTTTTATTCGATACTTTTAAACATATGCTGCGACTTTAATATTATTTTTTTCATAAATGATCATGTAACTTTTAAATTGGAATTTGCAGAACAAGCCAGGTCAATCTGAGACCCCAAAACCATCTCCAGCTGTTACTCGTACCAATACGAAGGTGGCAAAGATAGTCAGCGCTGATTCATCTGACACTGAGTCAGACCGACCTGTGTTTATTTGCACGGAAATCCCAACAGCTGCCGACTACACTGCTAGAGCCAAGAAACCAGAACCAAGGAAAGAAGCGGCCAGTATTGCGGCACAAGGCAAGATTGAAAGGATTAAGAGGTTGGCGTCAAGTCAACGTTCTCCGTTTGTTGGTGATAACACAGCCAAGACTATCATTAGTGATAAGCCAGCCACGTCAGCATACAATCCTTTTGTTAAAGCAGACAAGGATTTGAAGAAGGTTTTGGTTGAATTCTTATAGAAAGATCCGTAATTTACCAACTTTTATGATATGTTTCAAAATTTATATTGTTTGAAATCTAGTAACTTATATGTATCCAACCCATTCATCACCCGCAGGACATACAAGAACAAGGTCCCAGAGAAATCCCGATGTTGTCGTTGGTGGCACGATCTGCAGACAAAAGCAGTGTGGCTACGAGATTCGGTAAGTCTACACTGAAAACTTCTACTTCAAGTATACTAGAAAACTTCGGTCTTCAATATTATATAACTTTGTTTTTAATCCATGTGGTTATTCAGCACATGGATGCGGTTTTGAATCTATTTAGATATCCACACGCACAACATCCTGAGTGGTTTAGATCGAGTAGAGTGGCTTTCCTAGACGCTATGTTCACTCATCTCTGGACGACGAAGTACAGAGACTTTGTCAATTCTAATGCTAATCCTAATGGATCTGGGAAACTGTTGCCAGCCGGTACCTTCAGCTACCACTCAGGGAAGTATCCACCGTATGCACAGACTAACAAGCAATGGGGTCTGGAAGTGGACGACTTATACGCGGCTAACGTGAAGGCGTCGCACTGGGTAGCTTTGTGGATATCGATTCCCATGAGACACATCGTCGTCTAGGATAGCATCCCGAGTGTCACCAGCGACAAAGAGCTTGCATCTGCCGTCGAGCCCATTGCCGTGTTGGTTCCCTACGTGCTGCGGGAGTTAGCCACTCCAGAGTTCAAGCATCTATGGTCGTATGAGAAGTTCACTCATGAGCGGGTTACAAAGGGAGTGCCTCCGAACAGGAAGCCAGAAGACTGTGGTGTGTACACTTTGAAGTACATGGAATGTCATGCTCTTGCGATAACATTTCCTACTACTTTGTGCGACGCAAACATCACATGGATAAGGGAGAAGATAGCTTGTGACTTATTTCACGAGATTGAATGTCGTGGACCAAATGAGGATACCTACATGGAGGAGTTTGGGCTCTATGATCCTCCCCCAATCCAAGACTAACTATAAACTCCCTTGCTTGAAAGACTTAAACTCTTGTTTAAATTATGTATGACTAAATAGGATGATGTGGATGATGTTTTGTTTCTGTTGGGGGATCTTTATATTTTGTGGGTGGGATCCTACTGATGATGGGTGGTATGTTGATATTTTTTGTATGATCCTCCTTTATAACTCTAATGTGTAAGGATTATTGTTCTTGTTCTCTACTATTTATATGGTCATTTTTACGTTTCATATATATAATTTTAAACGTTAGGCTTAAAACAGAGTGAAGTGTGTAGTTGGGCAAAAAATTAACATAAGGCAAAAATTAAACAAGTAGCGTACAGCGAAAGCTGTAACAACGTAGCGTTCAGGGGAAGCTGAGTAGACATATGGGTGAAGTTAACCAAAAGACTTCTTTTAAAATCTACATTATTAACTTTATCGGGGTATGTGTAATTTTAAATGTTTTTTAAAAATCATAACATTCCTACAGAAAGAAAATATATTTCTGTAGTAATAGCGTGCAGCGAAAGCCTAGTAAACATATTTTTGAAGTTAACTTAGAGTTGACATGTAGAGTTGACAGAAAATATAAAGTATTTAGTATGCATACATTATTAAGTTAAAAAATAAATAACAAAAAAGACTTTGGATAATGTAAATTAATCGTCGAGACGGACTTGGACTTTTCCCCAATCCATAGGAGGAGGAACCACACACTGTTTGACATCAGCTTCCGCAACCTCTCTCATCTCATCTAACCTCTTGTGCTCTGCCTCGAAATCGACAAGTTGTTGACCCAATATTTGATTCAATAGGGACAATTGAGCCTCGATCAGATCCACTTGATGCTTTAGGGCGATAGCCTCTTCCTTCTTTGTCATGTGATCTCACATCATACGAAGAATTGCTTTGAAACGATCTGTCGTCTCTGCTTCAGCCACGGCTCTCGTCCTCTCAAACACGTGTTTCATGGCACCTATTACTTCCTCTTCCCACTCGTAATCGGAACTGCTTTGCTTACGCTTGATGGAACTCTCTCCGGCCATATCTCGTAACCAACTTATTCTCTCGTTATCAAAGAAGGAGATGCAATAGATTGAGTGGAACTGGAAATAGATAGGATATTTATATGTAAAGAAGAAGATGAATAGACGGCAACGATGCAATGAATGTAGAGATAGTGAAAGGGTACAACGAATGTAGAGATAGCGAAAGGGTACAACGAACGTAGAGATAGCGAAATGGTACAATGAATGTAGACTTGAAACATTATCGTACATAGAAAGTGTAATAGACATATGACTGAAGTTAACTTAGAGACTTCGTACTCATCCCAATACACATTGCGATGACAACAATGAAACCTATCCAAGAGAGAAGGATGAATTGTCGAAGCATTTTTTCCCTTTCATTGGATGCCAGTAAATCATTTTCTCCCTTCTTGTCTTCAACATATGTGTTAACCACCCGAGAGTTCACCAGATCGTTGTACACTTGTTCTTTCATTTCTCTTATAGATTCTTGAAGCACTATAATTTCTTCTCTCTGCCGACGGATCTCATCCCTCGCATCCAATAAGCTCCGCCTTTGCCAACCACGTGATGGTTCCGTGTCTGACCAATGGGAAAACCCATGAACAGTGCATCTGAAGAAATTTCTTCCGGGATTTGCATCTGTCCATGATTTCACAATAATCGTTGATCTACCGCACTGGTTGCAGATTGAACCAGTAATTTGTGTTTGCGAATTTGTATGAGAAATTGACTCCGAAATTTGACTCATCGTTCTCTAGCTGATAATGGTTGTGATAGTGGTTGGTTAAGAAGAGGAGTATCATAAAATGGTCTTACGAATAAATTATAGTTTAGTACTAGTCTTTAATAATGTCGACTTCAACACGTGGGAACATTCCTAAATAAAAATATTACAAAAACAAACTTTTGCTACGAAAATTTTAGATGACTTCACGATGAAGTAACTTCTACTCGCCGTCTTCAGCAACTTGAACAAATAATTGTTAGTGTAACCGACGATCATATAGAAAACGTTAAAAATGTATCAAGTGGGATTGTTACTTACACAATGTGGTCGAGTTTGTCCAGGCTGTCTGCATTTTGAACAAGCATATTGCTTATGAGACTTCCTCGGCTTGCTCCCTTTTTTACGTGACAGTTCTAGCCATGTTAGCCAACGAGACTTCTTTTGCCTACCAGGCTTCCGCTTCGGTATGGGAGGTATACATCGGATATCTGGCCCAATTGGATCGTGCTCGACATTGGGCATGATGTTAGCCGCGTATGACGCATAGACATAATCTTTTCTATAGTAAGCTTCGACTATGGTAGACATATGCAATCCACTTGACTTGACAGCTTTAATTGCATGTGAACCTGGTATTTTCTCAACATCAAACACTCCGCATGAACAAGTTTTTGCTTCCAATTCAACCAAGCAGTCATGTTGCTCACCCCTAACGTAAAAACACCAACCATCAATGCGTTCTATCGTCATCATATCTGCGTAGTGCTCCCTTACGGCCAATAAGAACTCAACACCCCGGCTATAAGTGGTTGTCAGACTAAGTGCATCCTCTCGTCTTTTCCAATACCACCTACCTAAATTTTTCGTAATAAACTCAATGAGATATGTGATGGGATAACCTTTGGCCTTCTTTATCATGGAGTTGATAGATTCCGTAATGTTGCTAGTCTTGATGTTGTATCTATCTCCTGGACAGTAAACCCGAGACCATAAAGTTGGATCTGCCTCATTCAAGTACGCTGAAAGGGCCGGATTTACGTTAGTGAGAGAAGCCATGTTGCGGTTGTAATCATCATGCGTATGCGCATATGCTGCCCCTTTCACCAAGTACATCAGTTGCTTCCCACGGAAATTAGTAATTATGTTTTGTTGGAGATGGTAGTAACATATCCCTCGTGGTGCCCATGGAATAACATTGCGACATGCTTTAGCTATTGAACTGCACCTATCCGGAACTACTACCAGTGGATGTTCATCCGAGATACACTCACTTAATTTGGTAAAAAACCAATCCCATGAAGCATCACACTCCGAGTCGACAATTCCAAAAGCCAAGGGAAATATCTGAAAGTTACCATCCTGTGCGCAAGCGACTAGCAATACACCTTCATACTTTCCAGTGAAATGGGTCCCATCAACCACAATAACTCGCCTCACGTAATTGAAACCACGGATTGAAGCATCGAAAGATAGGAAAAGGTACTTAAACCTATGCTCGTTGATATGCTCAAATTAATCCCTCGAGCTACTCTCTCAAACAAGAGATCAGTTGCAGTACTTAGGGGTCGAATTCCACAGAGACTCAAGATCAAACACAATGGATTATAGAGTTTTATAATTATGCTAAACAAATTAAATTGAATTAAAATAAAAGCAATGCAAAATATTAAATAAAGCTGTTGTAAATTCAATGGATCAAAAAGCTAGGTCTAGGGAATTTCTCAGGAAATTATGAGATATTAAATCAGGAAATAAATAGGATTCAAACAATTAAGAACAGATCTAGAACTCTAAACACTTTTGTAAATTAAATTAGTTCTCACTGCAAGTAATATCAAAATTTAAAACCAGAAAATCCAAATCTCTTTGCAAAATTTTAGGTTAAAAATCAGCAATAAAATCAGGTTTAGATTGTTCAAAAAATTATTAAATCAAATCTCTTTGCAAGAAATAATTTTGCTCATCAAAAGATTTTATCAGGAAAATCAATTATATTCTCATATCAATTTATTTTTCTAATGTATTAATTCTAGGTGATCAATCAAGAATTAATATGAAGAACAACCTAAGATGAAGATCTAGCAAGATAATGAATCCTAAATAATCAGATCTAATAATTCATAAAATCCCTGTGAAAAACCCTGAACCTAACAAGCAAATTACTCAGACATATTAAATAAAGAACAAATCATCATTCTGAATAATAAGCAATTGAAATTAAAAGAGTAAAGGGAGTTCAAGAAATTCTTCTCTCAAAGTAGATCTCTCTCTCTCCAAAGCTCTCAAAATCTTTCAGGGTTGCAGGAAAAATAAAAATTGCTAGAATGAAACTTAAGGGTTTCTAAAACCCAAAAACAATATATATACATCCTAAAATACGTCCAGGGGCTTATGTTGCAATTATGGAAGACTTTGGGCAACTTTTGTAAAACTTCCAAAACTTGGGTCTTGAGTCGGCAGAGAGGGGTGTCGATCGATGCTCCTTAAGTTGTGTCGATCGATGCTTGGTCTATGATCCGACTCCAACTTGATTTCCTTCAGATTATTGCTCCAAAATGATCCAAATTGTTCCACTTTGCTCCTTTCATGCTAAAAACCTGTAAAGACTCAAAAACAATCTAGAAAACAAATCAAAAGACTCTAAAAGACTCCTTATATCATGGTTAAAAACCACAAAAACCATGATATATCACTCGTCATCAACAACAAGGTCAACGACACTTCCCGGGTTTGACTGCTCTATTTTCCTAAGACAATAAGGCAAATTCGTGTTTCCAGATTTGGCGTTTCCTCTCACATATTCCAATGCATGTTGTAAAGCCCTGTACGAAGTTGTGTAATCCAATGTCATGCCGAACATTGTCCTCATTGAATCTTCAATATGTTGTGGGACAACACCATCTACTATTCCTACCCGGTCTACAAAAAGCTGCCCAAAATATTTGGTGGTGGAACGCTTACCGTGAGCTAGGCGGTCCACAATAGAACATGTATGCACGTTCAGATATTTGGTGACCCAAAAAGTGGTTGGATCATTCTTCACACTGGCGACGACCCTCCACGTGCATCCTGGCACAGAGCATATTGCCACCAACCGATTCTTTGTGGACTTCTTAATTTTGAAAGAGAATTTTAACATAATAACGATCAAACGCACCTCTGTTATGACATCATGTTTGCATGGAAAGTAGGCCTGCGAATTCGGTTTATTCGGGTAATTCGGGTCGGTTTTTTCGGTTATCAGTTTATTCGGAATCTGAAATCTCTACCGAATCTAACCGACTAATCGATCGGTTCGGTTCGGTTCAGACACGGTTATTTCGGTTTTTGCAATTCGGTTATTTTGGTTTAATAATTTTGGGCTAAATATGTTTTTGATTGTTGGGCTTGCAGAAAAATAGCCCATTAACACACAAAAACAAACAAAGAAACAAAAAAAAGAAACAAAAAAAAAACTGAGAGGAGTCGAGACAGTAGCGGCGATTCGTGGAGAGTCGTGAAAAAACTGAGAGAAGGAGAACCCATGAGTGGAGATTCGTGGAGGCAACAGCGGCGAGATCTCAAAAGCCGAAGCTTGCGGTATATAAGTCAAAGGATAAGGAAGAGGAGAAGAAGAATGTAAATACAGAAGAAGAGATGATGAAGATGATAATAATAATATATGGAAGAAAAGAATCGTAAACAAGGAACATGATGAATCGAAGAAGAAGAAGATGATGATGAAGAATGAAAGATGATAGAGATGGTGAATTGAAGAAAAAGAAGAAGAAGTGAAGAAATATCAAAAGAGTAACTGATGAAGAAGAGTCAATGGCGGCTAGTTAGAAAAATTAGATTAGGGTTTTCTTTTTCCGGTTAACCGTTCGGTTCAAAGAGTCAATGGCGGCTAGTTAGAAAAATTAGATTAGGGTTTTCTTTTTCCGGTTAACCGTTCGGTTCAAGCGAACCGAACCGAAAATCTCGGTTAACCGAGCCTAATTAAAATCTTTCCGATCGGTTTATTTAATTAATAGAAACCAAACCGATTTGTCCAAATCTCGGTTCGGTTCGGACAAATCGGTTCGGTTCAAATTCGCAGGCCTAATGGAAAGCATTGACCTACTTTCAGTTGGTCTATCCAAGGATTATTTAACTGTCCATGAATACCACCAACAAATGGTTTCCCTTCTTCAGCATCTACATCCAGGTGATCTCCATCGTCATCGTCATCTTCATCTTCAAATTTCCCGTACTCATTGTAATTGAAATCCATGTCGTCAACATCTTTCGGCTTCTCATCTGTAGTATCATGGAGAGCTTCTTGACATTCTTCTACACATTCATCCGCACCTGGATCTACATCGTCACCTATTTCACCCGTTGACTCCCCATCGTCTATAGAACGAGAGTTTTTTATATCATTAACATATTCCTTAACCGGCTGTCCATCCATGCATCGCGTAGAGATGCAAAGGCGAACAACATTCCTGCTACTAAAATCTATCAAGTTCTGAACTGATCTATCATTTGTGACATAGACAGGAGGGGTATCTTGGGGCAATTGCTGAAGCATCATTTCTGTAAAGGGATACGATAACTGAACCATCTCTGTTTCTTTGTCAATCTGATAATCTTCTACAGCCATTTCAAGAAGCTCAGCGTATGTACAACCGTGTCGCAAAAAAAAAACATTCTCCCACCTTTGCGTCCATCCATATCAAAATGCCAAGACCCATTTCTCGTCACCCATACTCCGAAAACAACAGGTATTTGCGCCATTTACCTAAAAGAGTAAGCATCAAGTCAAATACTCATTACACAGCTGACTACCCGTAGAAGTCTTAAATCAATAACCTAGATGCCTAACAAAACCAAAAACATGATTGATCCAAAAGTATAATATATTATCATGAAAAAAATATACAGAGGCAATAACATACCGATACAAAACAAATGAGGTACAAAATCAATAAGAAAAATTTATAAATTTCAATTAAACACTATTTCATTTATACAGACTTCACAGATAACTACAACACGTTGACTTCCCAAATTAGTCTACCTTTGTGACCTAACTGCCTATGAAAACCAAAAACTTGATTTCTCCATATGTATAGTATGGATTCATGTCAAAAACATACAAAGGCAAGTAAATAACATGTATCAAAGAATACATCAAGAAAATCTTAAAAATTATTCACCAATTTGCAATAATTTGGTTTTCAATTTATGCTGACTTCATGTTCATATCAACGAGTAGACATAAAAAAGACAACACAAAAAAACTTCAAATGAAGTATATTTCTTGGGGTCTATTTTTGCAATTACAATTTTACAAAACAGATTGTGAATGAATTCTACCATAACCGGTTGACTTCTTTTGTGGTCTTCCTTTGTTAATTTTTTGGTTAGTTTTGCAATTAAATAGATAAAACAAGGTAGACTTCAATGGAAAGTTCAACAGGTTAACTTCAAATATAGTCGACTCTGGTTAATTTTGCAATTGACCAACCCATTGACTTTACAGTAGACTTCTGTCTACTAAGTAGACTTTAACTATCCGTCAACAAGAAAAAGTAAACTTTGTCGTGGCTAGTTTTGCAATTGACCAAGTTTGACTTTCGCCAAGTAGACTTCGTTTGCAGTCTTTCGTGGTCATTTTTGCAATTGACCAACATTTGCATTTTTTAAACAGTAGACTTCTTTTGCAGTCAACTAATTATTTTAATATATTAATATTACGGTTAATGCTTAAATATTTTGGTCAATTCCAAAAATAGTCACTATGGAAGTCTACTCGTTTATTATCGTAAGAAGACTTCTACTAGCAGTCATCACTAAGAAGTCAATAATTTGGTCAATTGCAAAAATACACCTTAGTAGACTGCAAACGAGGTATCGGTTGGAAGTATTGTAATGCAGTCTACACTATATTTTTTGTTTTCAAATGAAATTAAGGAGACTGGAATTTTAGTCTACGGGCTCGAAAGTCGATAAATTTTAAATTGCAAAACTGACCACATAGTAGACTTTACATGATATTATGACGGTTGGGGTAACAAATGAAGTCTATTTTCGACAAAAAAACAAAGAAAATCACGAAATCTACCGGAAAATAACCTTATCAGTGGTTCTTTTGCAATGTCAAGCACCGAGAACGTCGTATTTAGTCACCACTGAAGAAACACAGCGCCAATTTTCCTTGTTCACGAGATATAACAAGATTAACGAACTTTTAATTTTTTAGATTAAAGTGGAGATGAGATGGAAGAAAATGAAGTTCTCATAGCATTGAGTGTTGTTTAAGCTCACAAATTTGGGTTGTTGAAGCATTAATAGCTTCAAATTTGGTTGTTAATGGTGGTTGGAAAATTGATGACGGTGGGACAACCGTAAATAAAAGAAGAAGATGAAGATATGGATGTAATAAACATTTTCGCAAGAAATTCAAATAAATCAGAAATAATGGCATTTCCGTGAATACATGGAATGGCAGAGGATTTAGTAGGGAAAAAATGACAAATGTTGGAAAGAGAAAAAGAAGGTGCAATTTTGCAATTGACTCAAGTCAGGGGTCCAAAATTGCAATCGTCCCTTTAATTTTTAATCTCGAGTTTTACTTAGACTGACAATAACAAAAAAAAATAGTTTTTAAAAAGTAAAACATACAGTGTATTATTATTAAGTATTGTATGTTTTCATCTATTAAACAAAATTAATTTTATAAAGTCTATAATAAATATTTGATTTCATTTTTACTTGAAAAAGTATTGAAACATTTTATATCTTAAAATTGTTTTAATCTTAAATCTTACTCTTTTTTACTTAAATCCTTTATTTAAATTTAACTTTGTTTATACTGTTGTTAAAAGAAAGAAAAATACTTAGGTTCACTCCTAGGGTGAACCTTCTTGTTCACTTCTTCCTTATCAACCAATCATAATCTTCTATACATTATCTTGTTTAAAAAAATAAATCAAAATTAAATAAAAAGCAATACATATTAAGGAAACAAATTCTGTATAATTTTATTTAAGAAAGTTAAATATTTGCTTGGTTTAGATTTTACAATTAGAATGAAATGATGTATCGGTTTGGGTTTACAAATAAGGTGATTAGGGTTTAAATTTTACAATTCAAACCAAATTATATGTTAGTTTGGATTTACAAATGAAGTGGTTAGGGTTTATATTTTACAATTAAAACAAAATTATATGTCGGTTTGGGTTTACAAATGTAGTGGTTAGGGTTTAGATTTTACAATTAAAACAAAATTATATATATGTCCAAAATTATATGTCGGTTTGGGTTTACAAATGTAGTGGTTAGGGTTTAGATTTTACAATTAAAACAAAATTATATATATGTCGGTTTGGGTTTACAAATGAGATGGTTAGAGTTTAGATTTTACAATTAGAACGAAATTATATGTCGGTTTGGGTTTACAAATGTAGTGGTTAGGGTTTAGATTTTACAATTAAAACAAAATTATATATATGTCGGTTTGGATTTACAAATGAGATGGTTAGGGTTTAGATTTTACAATTAGAACGAAATTATATGTCGGTTTGGGTTTACAAATGAGATGGTTAGGGTTTAGATTTTACAATTAGAACGAAATTATATGTCTTGTCGGTTTGGGTTTACAACTGAGATGGTTAGGGTTTAGATTTTACAATTAGAATGAAATTATATATCGGTTTGGGTTTATAAATAAGCGGTTTAAGTTTTTAATTTTATAATACTGTATACAGATTTTGTTTTCTTATTTTATAAATTGATGAATAAATATGTTCTTAAATATATTATGACATATCAAATTCTCATTGGCTAAAATAAGAAGAAGTGAACAAAAGAGTTCACCATAGGAGTGAACCCAAGAATTATCCTAAAAGAAATGTAAATCTCATATGGTATCTCAACGAGAAGGACCTCTTCGATTAACGCGGACTTGCATTCCACCAGCGATGTGAGCCGTGAGCAACGGCACAAAAACCGGTTTATCCGTATGGAAGCCACAACATACTTTCTTGGAAGCATGCTTTCTTTTGTATTTAAATCAGAAGTATATAATCTTTTGAGTATAACAAAAGTTACATTCAAATTTCTTCGAAATTTCTTTTCTCAATACGCGTTTTGCTTAAATAAATAAACAAATTAAACATTGTGAAACTTTATTCAAAACCATAGAAAATGTATATTTGTCAAGTTTAATTAATACGTTTGTGATTTTTAAATTGATTGTAATTAGACTTTCGAAGAAGACCTCCTCTGTAGTCAATAAAAAGACTTGCAAAGAGCGGCGTCTAAGAAATACGTACACAGAAAATTTTCTCTCCATTGTAGTAGCTTCTCATTGCATATCATGGCTTCTTATTCTTCGTTCACAACTCGCATCAAGAGATACCAAGTCTTTCCGAGTTTCCACGGTCCAGATGTCCGTAAAGGATTTCTCAGTCATTTACAAAATCACTTTGCAAGCAAAGGTATCACGACGTTCAAGGACCATGAGATCGAGAGAGGTCAGACGATTAGACCTGAGCTCGTACTAGCGATTAGACAATCACGAGTCTCGATTGTGTTGCTCTCAAAGAAGTATGCTTCTTCCAGCTGGTGTTTAGATGAACTCGTTGAAATCTTGAAGTGTAAAGAAGCTTTGGGGCAGATTGTGATGACTATTTTTTACCAAGTTGATCCGTCAGATGTACGGAAACCAGAGGGGAGACTTCGGGAGCGCTTTCGAAAAGACTTGTCAAGGGAAAACTGAAGAGGTGAAGCAGAGTTGGAGCAAAGCTTTGACCGATGTCGCAAACATAGAAGGGGAGCACTCTCTTAATTGGTATGTCTTGATTGCTTTATCTTCTTTCTCAAGCAATGCTTCAGTTTTTTTTTGAAATATAGATCCACCGTACCATACCAACGCCATATTTTTTTGCTTTTGTAAGGGCTAATGAAGCAGAGATGATCCGAAAGATTGCTGCAGATGTTTCAAACAAACTGAATATCACACCGTCCAGGGATTTTGACGGGATGGTGGGACTTGAAGCTCACTTGACAAAACTGAACTCTTTGTTATGGCCTGGTTGTTATGATCCGAAGCCGAAGAAGATTATTGGAATTTGGGGTCCTGCAGGGATTGGTAAGACAACCATTGCTAGAGCTTTATTTAACCAACTCTCTGGTAGTTTTCAACTTAAATGTTTTATGGGGAACCTCAAGGGAAGTCTTAAGAGCATAGTGGGTGTCGATGGCCTTGAATGCAAGAAGTCTCTGCAACAGCTACTTCTGTCTAAGATTTTGAACCAAATGGATATAAAGACAGATCATTTAGATGCAATAAGAGATCGGCTACAAGATCAAAGAGTGCTCATCATTCTTGACGATGTAGATGATCTAGAGCAGTTAGAGGTTTTGGCTGACAAACCTTCTTGGTTTGGTTCTGGAAGTCGGATCATCGTTACCACTGAAGATAAGAAGATTCTGAAGGCTCACGGAATTCAAGATGTCTACCATGTGGATTATCCATCGGTGAAAGAAGCTGTTGAGATCTTATGTCTCTCTGCTTTCAAACAAACTTCTATACCAAGAGGTTTTGAAGAGCTTGTATATAAAGTAGCAAATCTTTGCGACTACCTTCCATTAGGCCTTTGTGTCGTGGGTTCATCTTTGCGTGGGGAGAGCAAGCACGAGTGGGAACTTCAATTATCTAGGATCGAAACTAGCCTTGATGGAAAAATTGAGGACGTATTAAAAGTGGGATATAACAGATTGTCGAAGAAAGATCAATCTCTATTCCTGCACATTGCATGCTTCTTCAACAATGAAGTCGTTGGTTATGTGATATCTATGCTTTCTGACAGTAATCTGGATGTTGGAAATGGCTTGAAGACTCTAGCTGATAAATCTCTCGTGCATATACATCCTAATGGACGGATAGTGATGCACCACCATCTACTACAACAATTGGGTAGACAAATAGTTCTTGAACAGTTTGACGAAGCCGGGAAACGTCAATTTTTAATCGAGGCCGAAGAGATTCACGATGTACTAACAACCGAAACGGTAAGTTTAAGTTCTTACATATATATATATTCCCTATTTCTAGTGATAAAAATTTCATCAGTTGTCTTTGGCAATATTTGGTAGGGTACTGGATCTGTCATAGGTATATCATATGATACATCCAATATCGGAGAGGTTTCTGTGAGTAAGGGGGCTTTTGAAGGAATGCGTAATCTCCGTTTCCTAAGAATATATAGGAGTTTGTTTGGCGGCAAAGGTACTTTGCAAATACCACAAGATATGGAGTATTTACCTCGTCTTAGGTTACTACATTGGGATCATTACCCGAGAAAAAATCTTCCTCCAAGATTTCAGCCGGAACGTCTCGTCGAACTTCATATGGAACACAGTTACTTCGAGAAGCTGTGGGGAGGAATCCAGGTTGGTATTTGATAAGATATAGTACATTTTTAAGAATATACTAAATTATATACATAAAAGTAAAGTTTTGGTCTCTCCTTATTGATTGATTTTCATTAAATATTTTCTAATTTTTTTTTAATTGTTTAATTGCTTTAACACAATATTTAACTCACACATTAAAAATCATGTAAAGCAATTAAACAATATTTAAGATACAATTAACACAATACATTTAATTCACACATTAAAATAAAATTATAACTGAAAATAAAATAAATTATGCATTAATCAATTTCACTACTCAATTGTATTCAAACACAATAAATTATTATTGTAACTCCATAATTCTAAATGTAACTTCCATCAATTTTATCATATAAATAAGTATTATCTCATTCTCTCATATTCTCATATTGTCATTCTTTCTTTTACTTTTTCATTTTCACATTCTCTCATTCTCTTCCACTTCTCTCATTCTCTTCCACTTCTCTTATTCTCTTCCACATTACCTCAAATCAATTTTTTTTTTTTTTTTCTTATTTTTGTTGTATGGGTTACACGAAAATAAATGAAATATCATTATAAATTTTTAATGCTAAATTTTAATTTTAGAGACTATATGATATATATTTACATTGTTCTTATTTTTAAAGATTCATCTTCATTATCTAATTTGGATTATCATCTTATAAGTAATAATTCTCTCCTCCTCTCCCACCAATATCAAATGTTGTTATATCTCATATGTGTTGTAAGAGTTTGATTCTATATTTTAATTTAGAAAGTATTATACATATTTAACATTTTTTCAATTTTTATTTCATTTATATAAAAATAAAATATTTCTTTTATATTTCTTGCCTTTCTAATCTATTCATATTTATTATTTAAATTTCTATAGTTAAATTTAAATTCACATATGTTGGTTTTAACAAAAAAAATCAAGTTTATTTGAGAATTAGATGTTCCTATTCCTTTAAAACATCAATGTGTAGCATATTATACTTTTGAATCAAATTATCGATCCACCAACACTCACTTTTAAATTAAATGGGTTTTCATTTTAGGAGTTGGAAAAGTATAAAAGTTTGTTTTTAACTCCCATAATAATATCATAGTAGTGTTCTCAATGAATTTAATTTAATATAATAGAACATGTTAAAAATGTATTAGTATGCACTTAATTGCACTTTTGTAACTCTCAAATAGTTACCTTTGATACATCAATTTTTGTATTATCTATTAAAAGAAAGACACATATCTCACTATAACCCTCATGACCTCATATTTCAAATCTCCCATAATTTTATAAATTCTACAATATCATTATTTTTCCTTGATTTAACCAATGATATTTTAACTTCACAAAAGTTTCGGTTTATTTGAATAGGATATACATTGAATATATGATATATATTTTAATTTTTTTTTCTATATGAAACATTATAATTTCATATAAATCAAAGTCTAGACACAATTAAAGACTTTAAGATAATAACCTAATAAAGTAGTTGCTGTTTTTTTCTTTTATTTTTATGGAAAATGTATTAGTCTAATAGTCTATGGTTAGACTCACTTTGTTATATATGTATGAGAAACTGCAAACCTACTGTTTATTATTTTGATTTTTTCTTAATTGAAACATTTTAAATCTCTTTAAGCTATCACTATAAATAAATAAAAAAATATGAACTAACACCACAAAATATATCACAATGATTTTGAAATATGACTACAACTACAAAAATATATGGCATATGACATGTAAGATACAATATGACTTAATTGCACTAAATATATTATCATAAAAAAATTGTTTTCTTACTTTATTTAAATTCATAATACGTAGTCTTTAAATTTTGATGTACACCAAAAAAACAAAATAATAATAACATGTAATTTATATTATTTTTTCAAAATAGAATAGCGATTATGTAAGAACTCACGCGTAGCGTGAGATAACACCTAGTTTTAAAAAAAATTTTGAAAATTACACTTAATATTATAGTTATTTGAAAACTACACACTTTGACAGAAAATGGACAGAAATACCCTTATTATTAAACAATTTTAACAATTAAATAAAAACAGTAAAAACTTAATTTATATTTAAAAACTTTAAAAATACATTACTTTTAAAAATTGTTAAATTTGGAATAAATTATTTAATAAATAAAAATTATAACAAAAACGTATTTATTGTATTTTAAATAATGATTACATGAATCAATTTTTTATTTTCAAATTTTGAATAAAAAAGAATTTAAATATTTTTGTTGATATTATTTAGATTTAAACTTATATAAAAATAAATAATTCAAGATTATACAATATATAATATATATATATATATATATCAATATTTTAGACTTATTTTAATCAATGTTGATTTATTTATAATGTCGACTTTTTGAACAATCGTTCTGTTTTTGACTTCTGTTGACTTAATTATCTTCGTCATCGACGTATATTAAAACAGTTGACTTATGTTATGGCTAGTGGATTTATAACATAGTCGATTTTTTTAACAGACTTATTTTTTTTGTTCATCGATTTATATTTATTTTCTGTTGATTTGTTTATTTATTATTGACTTATTACATTCTACATTGATTTATTAATAAGGTCGATATCTTGAAAGATTGACTTAAGTTTAATTTTGTCGACTTCTTTATTTTTCCATCTATTTATTTTAAAATTGTCGACTTTTTTTTGTTTGATTGTTTTTTTACATAGTCGACTTTTGATGATGTTGACTTATTTGTTTTGTTTGTTGACTTATATATTTTTCCCGTCGATTTGTTTCGTCTTAGTAGACTTATTTCATTTTAATTGACTTATTAATATGATTGACTTTTTGAACTGTCGACTTATATTTTATTCCTGCTGATTTATGTTTTTTTCTTTGTTAACTTATATTTTATTCCTGCTGATTTATTTTTTTATTAATTGATTTGGTACATAGTCGATTTTTTTGAACTGTTGATTTATTTTTTAAAAGCTTACAATTTTTTATTATTTTATTAAACTTAATAATTTTCAAAATAAATTTAATTTATAATTATTTTTCAAAACTTTTCTATTAAATGAAAATATTTGAGAATTATTAGTGAATTATATATTTATTTAAAACTAATATTATCTAAAACATTTACTAAACATAAATAGAAAAAGAATAATTGCAATTAATTTTATTTTAATTTTTATATAATAATGATTTTTCCTAACAGTGATTTTTTTTTGTATTGTTTATGTTTTATAAAACCACCTTTTTATTTCTTTATCTCAGTTTTAATTTTTTTATTGATTAATATTTTCCATAATAAACTACTTCATCATTATCTAAATTTTTTCCATATCTAATTATAAACAGTGACTTTTAATTATTTTGTGTTTATTTTTAACGTTTAATTAATTATTAATTAAGGGCATATTTTATTTATTTTATCTTAATTTAAGCTTTTAGTTATTGATTAATATTATATATAACTAGATGAGGACCCGCCCGATGTGCGGGTTTAAAGAGTTATAAATTAAATTAAGTTTAACAAAAGTATATTAAAATTTGTTCTATGTTATTTATAAATTTTATTTTGTTATATTACACTGATTTATATCAATTTACAAATCTTTTATGTATGTTACTATTGATAGTGTATTTTTTATATCTAAATATATTCTCTGTTACAAATATATTATTTATCACCACCTAGAAAATGTCTATATAAACACATTTGAATTATTGACTTAAAAAACATTTTAAATAAAAAATATATTACATAATATAACCACAATAATATATGACCACCATGGAGAAAACATTGGCTCCGCCTTCATCTCTTACAGAGAAAACCTTGTAAAGAACTTTGGTTCTGCCTTCCTCCCTTGGGGAGATAACCTTGCGTCTTACCTCTTCCACCTTCCTCACTTGGGGAGATAACATTTCGTCAAACCTCCTCCACCTTCCTCACTTGGGAAGATAACCTTGTGTCCAACCTTCTACAGAGAACCTCGGCTCTGCCCTCCTCTTGTGTGGAGAGAACATGTTCACTTCTTTTTGCTATCTCAAAATAGCTTGCTCTGACAACCAATGCAAGTAAACACCTTTTTTCTAACGTCACACAAATTTTTTGATAGTAACTAATGTTAAATTTTCCAATGTATTCGTAAAAGTATCTTTGACACACCATGATGTAGCCTCTGTCTCTGTAACGCCTCAACCGCCACCTTGCTCAGTGAGCTCATGTCCACTCTCAGTCCATGTGCTCACTTTCCTAAGTGGGCCATACAACTATTCTCGGCTCATGGACCCACCAATATTTGATGGCCAGTTTGTTATGTCTGGGAGGCTTTAAAAAATTGTTTACTGATCCTACAAATCAACAAATGATATTTCTCTGTGTTTTGTCCTCACTCGCACAGTTCCGACAATCAATTTCAGGAAGGTCACCCATCATGAAATTCTCTCAGGACACTTGACCAAAAAAATAAGTGCATTTTGGTGATATATGTAGCCAAAATCAATTATTTTAAATCTTTCCACAAACCAGGGTGTCCCAGTCTTTGAGCTCCTATAGATCTATCAACAATGATTTATGTTTTTCCAATCTATCTATCTATGTTTGTTATAAGCTTGTGTTTGATTAGCCTATTTTATCCATCCATTAGGTTGATGAACTTCTACTCGTTATCTCCCTTTGGGATTGAATGAATAATGGTAACAATTATGGTTGCAAAATAAAGAAGGGTTTATGACCAACCAATCAAGGTTGAGAAATTAGAAGAAAATCAATTTGACATAATTAAATAACAATAAAAAATTATAAGCATAGTAATATATGAATTCCAAATAATTCAAAGATGAAAATATAAATTAAATAAAACAATCTAAAAATACCACAATAAATTTTAAAATACACTATTAGGAAAAGAAGACACATATATTAATCTTTTTTTTGTCAACATATTAATCTTACATATTTCCAACTGAAAAAGGAGAAAGTATGAGAAAATTTTGGTTTAAAAAAATAAGAAAAATTAACCTTCCCCTTAAAAACATTTCTCAATTAAACAAAGTTGAAAGCAATGTTTTTGAATAAATTATTTAAATATGAGATGATCTATATTAATAGAAGTGATTATTAACAAAATTTAGAATTAAAAATTAACTGTATATTTTCCTTAATCCTTTTTTCTATATATTTTGTGTAGAATTTAGTTAAAATACAGTATTAGGATAAGAAGACGCATATATTAATCTTTTTTTTTTTGGTCAACATATTAATCTTACCTATTCCCAACTGAAAAAGGAGAAAGTGTAAGAAAATTTTGGTTTTAAAAAATAAGAAAAATTTACCTTCCCATTAAAAAAAATTCCCAATTAAACAAAATTGAAAGCAGTGTTTTTGAATAAATTATTTAAATATGAGACGATTTATATTTAATATAGAAGTGAGTATTTAGAATTAAAAATTGACTGTATATTTTCATTAATCCCTTTTTTTATTTTTTTTGTAGAATTAGTAACTTAAAATTAAAAATAAGTAAATAATATTACAATTTCGAATTTTATAATATATATATATATAATCTCCTTATAATTATTTAAAAACTGTTTTTTAATAAATTTTATAATTTTTGATAATTATCTTTTTATGTTATTAATATTTTTTAAATACAAAATATTTTATTTTTGTTGTAATTAAATTCTTCTTATTAAATAGTAACTTTTACACATGTCAAAATCTGAAATTGATAACTTGACACATGTCATAATTTTGTTAATGGCTAACTTTCAAAACCCAAGTTTATATAATAAGATAAATTAATTTATCATTTAAAAAAAAAAACTTTAGCAAAATTCTGAATATTTAGTTTAAACAATGTTTTTAAAAATAATTTTTTCAATTGAGTTAATTTAATTTTATTGTATTTAGTTTTAATTAATTTGTAATTGAGGACAAAATAGTCATTTAATTCAATACATAAGATAAATTTCAAAGACTTCAAAAAATTAGTATAGATTTCAAATTTCCTATTAAGTTTAAGGTATGTATTCAAATTTTTCATATTTTTTTCTTTTTTCTTTTTTCTTGTCGTGCTTGATAAGATATATCTTGTGCTTCGAAATGATTCTACCTAAGTAAAGATATTTCTCATTTGTTGTGTTTAACATGCAGCCCCTCCCTAATCTGAAGAGCATAAATCTGAGCTTTTCCCGTAGATTGAAAGAAATCCCAAATCTTTCAAATACTACTAATCTCGAGACATTGAAACTTACGAAGTGCGCAAGTTTGGTGGAGCTTCCCTCCTCTATTTCGAGTCTACACAAACTGAGTAAGTTGAATATGAGGGGCTGCTCCAAGCTACGAGTTATTCCCACCAACATCAACCTAGCATCTCTTGAGAAAGTTGACATGAGTTATTGCTCGAAATTGAGTAGATTTCCAGATATCTCCAGTAACATTAAGACTCTCCGTGTCGGAAAAACAAAGATAAAAGATGTCCCTCCATCAGTTGCTGGATGTTGGTCTCGTCTTGAGTGCCTTAAGATTGGCAGCAGCAGCCTCAAGAGATTAACACATGCCCCGCTAAGTATAACTTGGCTAGATCTTAGTAACAGTGATATAAAGATGATTCCAGATTGCGTCATAAATCTCCCGCATCTAATAGATCTTATCGTCGTAAACTGCAAGAAACTCGTGACAATTCAAGCTCTTCCTCCCTCGCTCGAAACCTTGAATGCAAACGACTGTGTATCACTCAAGAGAGTATGCTTCTCGTTCCATAACCCATTCATGATACTCACATTCTACAACTGCTTGAAACTGGATGAAGAATCAAGAAGAGGAATCATGCAACAATCAGTTTACGAGTATATATGCTTACCAGGTAAAAAAATCCCAGCAGAGTTCAGTCACAAAGCTGCAGGAATGTCCATAACAGTCCCAGTGGCTCTGGGTACTTTCTCTGTTTCCTCACGATTGAAGGCTTGCTTTGTACTTTTGCCAGTGGGCCACCGGTATCATAGTATAAGTTGTATTCGAATGAGCAAAAGAGGTGGTGCAATTAAAATCTGTGACTTGGCAGTTGGCACGGTCTTCAGCTTGGCCTCCTCGGTCGGAAGATCTGTTTATATTTCATGGTCAATTGTATCATGTACGAAACAAATGGCATGAAGTGGATGCCACTATAAGCGAGATTATTTTTGATTTCCACTGCGACTTCGATGACGATATTATTGAGTGTGGTGTACAGATCACGACGGTGGAAGCTGAGGATAGTAGCAGCAGCAGCGAAGTAGAGAACTTTGAAACTGAGAGTAGCAGAAGCGAATCGGACTTTGAAACTGAAAGTAGCAGCAGCGAAGTGGACTACTAGGAAACTGAAGGCAACAACCACCACACATATGGAGATGAAGACTATGAAGCTGAAGGTTCAAAGTTATCTGATATGCTCAAATATAGCATAGAGCTATTAAGAGATCAAGATCTAATCCAGAAGGATTTTAGACTCAAACAATAGATTTATCAGTTCTTTAATTATGCTAAACAAGAAGATTGTAATGAAATTGCAAAGTGAAAACAGAAATAAAAAGAGTTTTTAAGATCAACAATAAGAAGATGATATAGCAAATCAGGAGCTGCACATATAGGCTAAGATAAGAAGCAGAGGAGGAGAGCACTTGCGTTATAAGCTGGAGGAGTAACGGATCAAAGTTTGTCAACGTCACGGAAGGGGAATAAAATGGGTTAACGCTGTTTGTCGGTTTGTTAGCCTTCTATAAGAGCACATGTTAGCTCAACCTTTTCTATTATGCAAAATCTGAATTGTTGTTTCTATTTTCTGGGTTTGGTGACTTGTTCCTCATCGTTTTGTTGGATCTCCATTGGAGACTCTTACTGATGAGATGTTGAGACTGCGTTTCCTATGAACGTTGTGTCAAATTTATCTGTTACTCATTTCTATTGAATCTATTTGGATCTTTTGTTTCTAATCTCTGTTTTACGTTATCAATGGTATCAGAGCCAATCGTGTCCTCGGAATCAATGGAGAGAATGAGAGCTAAGACGATTTTGAAAGAAGATGTGGTTCGTGACACAGCCGAAGCGTTGGGTTTACAAAACAAAAAGCTTCGTCGAAGAATTTCATGGGAGGAGATAGACGAGAGATTGTCAAAGGGGCTTTGTATGTTCTGCGACGAACTTGAAACTCCAGATCACCATCTACATCACAAGAACTTGGGAATTATTATGGTAGAAGGTGAGGACGATCAACTTCCTAAAGATAAAATTGAGTTTGAATCTGAAGCAGGTGAAACAGATTCGCTGAATCATGGAGAATTGAGCAAACATCGGAAATCGATAGAGTGTGATAAAGATCAAGCACATAAAGAATTGATTGAAGGGAGGATCGAGCAGTGAACAACGAAGCAAACACAAAAGCGATTTCAACAATTGCTAAGGAAGAATCGAGTCCACAATTTCAGATAGTGTCAAAGGTGGAATCAGTTGTGGAATCTACTTGTGTTCAGTATACGAACTTGGTTTTACAACGTCAGGTTCCAAATTCATCCTTGGAACATAGCCTTAATTTCTGTAAACCAACCTTGGATGTTTGTGAGGAGTTTGTTGTTGGCTTTGATGACTTGTTTGATCGTGAAGAAGTGTCACTAACAAAGGATGAATCTACAAGTGTCACTAACAATCAAGTTGCACGCCAACTGTTTGGTAAAAGGTCTCAGGCTAAAGAAATATTGGAAGTTACGAAAAAAGAGAACAGGATTGAAGTCGTGGAGATTTAAATATAAAAAAAGAGAATGCGAAACGGTGGAGACTACACAATAAGGTGTTCTCCTTCTCAAGTTTGTGTTCCCATAAGATTGATAGGCTGAGAACAACAAGGAAGAGGAAGTTGCTCGGTGGAATTGATGTCAGAAACTTGGTGAGCTTAGTTGTTGTTGGCAAAGTTGCAACAGAAGCTCCAGAAGATTTCAAATGTTGCTTTAACCTCAATAAGGAACAGAGCATCATGGTTGTTTCTCCAAAAAACAAAGAAGCACAAACGATTCAACCATTGGTTGAATATGAGTCTCATGAGGGAAAGCTACCTGATCACATTGGAGAGGGGTTTAAAAGCTGCAGCATAAGAAGGAATGCTGTTACAAAGGGTGTTTTAGAACTGAAATTGCCGGAGGATATTTTTTCTGCAAGAAGAAAGATCACATGTTATCTCTTGGAAGGAGTTGACTGCTGTGAACAACCAATATGTGGGGGGGGGGCTAAACCTGGAGCATCTCACTTATTTGATCAATGTTCTCTAATGGTACAGCAGAAGATGAAGAGGGACATTGTTCTTGCTATTTGGTGTGTTAGGAAGAGTGGTTGGCTGAGAAATACACTAAACAGAAAACAAATTCTCAGACTAGAAGTGGGTACGTCAGAAGTGGTTTCCTTGACAGAGCATGTCTTGATGAAGTTACAGTCTGCTTCTATTATTGATGTTACCCTGCAGCACAAAGTTTCAGAGCTTGAGAAAAAGAAGAAGATAACATGTTATAAGACATGGATGTTCAAGTACAAATATGTACTAGAGGGTATCAAGCGACTGTTTTCTTCTAGTTTGAGCATGACTTACTATTTGGTGGGGTGGCGTTATTGGAGATTGAAGTTCAGACTATGCTTGCGTTGTCTCTTTTTTTGGCTGCAGCGGGAAATGTCGTACAACTTGTCAAGAAGGGAATATCATTCAGAGGCATTATTTTTTGACACAAAGATTGCAGAGAACAAACCACTATATCTCAGTACATGTGGTTTCAAGAAGGGTTTGCTAGTAAACTTAAGCAACAGCAATGTCCTCAGTCCTCTCTGTTCAAATTCAAGACCACTTCAAAGGACTGCAAACTGCAAATGGAAATTCATAGGTTGGACATCAACAACAAAGTTTGGGATCCCGAAAGTTCAGTTCTCAGGTTAAATAGACAAAGGGAGATGAGACTGAGATTTTGGGGAGTTCAAAGTGTTCAGGAAAGCTTCATCTTCTTGAGGAAAACATTCACACATCCACTCAACTTCATGCGTCCGTCTCTCACGTGTTGCTTAGGGAACCAGAATCCACTTTGGAGCATGGCATGGTTTAGCGACAAAGTCAAGCCCCATGGACAGTTTCTACAGTTTACCCATGTGGTCAAAGTTCTTTGTTTCTACTTCTCTTGCTGGATTTTTCCTATGAAGTGTTTCATTTACAGAGGCCACCAGAGGTATCTACAGGGGTTCTTCACCAAAAGTCAAGCTTTTCAAACAGGGAGACTTGGTAAATGCAAAGCTATGCACTGGGACAAGAAGTTTCCATGAACCTTGTGGGCAAGGTTCTCTAAGGAGGAGCTTTGATATAGCAAATCAGGAGCTGCACATATAGGCTAAGATAAGAAGCAGAGGAGGAGAGCACTTGCGTTATAAGCTGGAGGAGTAACGGATCAAAGTTTGTCAACGTCACGGAAGGGGAATAAAATGGGTTAACGCTGTTTGTCGGTTTGTTAGCCTTCTATAAGAGCACATGTTAGCTCAACCTTTTCTATTATGCAAAATCTGAATTGTTGTTTATATTTTCTGGGTTTGGTGACTTGTTCCTCATCGTTTTGTTGGATCTCCATTGGAGACTCTTATTGATGAGATGTTGAGACTGCGTTTCCTATGAACGTTGTGTCAAATTTATCTGTTACTCATTTCTATTGAATCTATTTGGATCTTTTGTTTCTAATCTCTGTTTTACGTTATCAGAAGAAAAGCTAGGTTCACGGAATTTCTCAAGAAATCAGTATTGTAATGAACAATAGACAAAACGTAGATCCCAATTTTGTCATTACACTAGGTTCTGACTTCTGCGTGATTGAATCCTTCCAAAATTGTTAGATAACACCGTTTGGTTTAAAAGAGGGGGGAAAATACCATACCTACTAAACAAGACCAACAAACCCGAGTAAAAAAAAAAGAAAAAATGTACTATTATTTTTTGGTCAAGCTCGGCCCATTTATGAATTTAAAGGCCTAATTCAAGACTATAGCCCAACTTGTCTGCTAGCCTAGTGGTTTGGTTCTTCTTCTTCTTCCACTCGTCGTCTCTGGGGACTTGACTGTTGTCATCTCTGAGAGCTAAATCTGATTTTCAAATGTTTCTTCACCGAGAGAATATGACCAGCGCCCAGTGGTCCTCAACATCTATGATTCAATTGATTTTAATTTCAACTTTGCAAAATCAATTTCGGCAGTGGTCCTCCACCTCGTTCCATGGGGTTCCTCGACGACTTTGGGGATTCATGTTTTTGTATTTTTCCTTACAGTTTCATACAAATTCCTTTGACAATTTCTCTTCCCCTTTTACGTGTTTTGCTAACATTATATAAAAGAAGGGATTTTGTTTCTTCATAACTTATCCAAAACCTTCTTCTTCTTCAATCTCTCTCATGGCTTCTTCTTCCTCTTCTTCTTCGTCTCGCATCAAGAGATACCATGTATTTCCGAGTTTTCACGGCCCAGACGTCCGTAGAGGGTTTCTCAATCATTTACTCAATCAATTTGCAAGCAAAGGTATCACGACCTTCAAGGATCAAGGCATCGAGAGAGGCCACACGATCGGACCTGAGCTCGTGCAAGCGATTGGAGAATCTCGAGTCTCGATCGTTGTGCTCTCCAAGAATTACGCTTCTTCTAGCTGGTGTTTAGATGAATTGGTTGAGATCTTGAGATGCAAAGAAGCTCAAGGGCAGATTGTGATGACCATCTTCTATGAAGTTGATCCTTCTAATGTACGGAAACAAAGCGGAGACTTCGAGAGCGCTTTCGACAAGACTTGTCAATGGAAAGCTGAGGAGGTGAAGCAGAGATGGATCGAAGCTTTGGCATATGTTGCAACCATTGCTGGGGAACACTCTCTAAACTGGTTTGTTGTTTCTTTTTGCTCAATATATATAATACGAAAATGTTTTTTTCTTTAATCTGTCTTCATCAATGTTTCAGTGGTAAAGTTTCTATAATGTAAAATTTTGTTCCTTTTGGTTAGAGATGATGAAGCGGCAATGGTTGAAAAGATAGCTACGGATGTTTCGTCCAAACTGAATTTTACACTACTGTCAAGGGATTTTGATAGGTTTGTTGGGATGGAAGCTCACTTGACAAAACTGAACTTTTTGTTATGCCTGGAAAGTGATGAAGTCAAGATGATTGGAATTTGGGGTCCTGCGGGAAATGGTAAGTCCACCATTGCTGGAGCTCTATATAACCAACTCTCTAGTAGTTTTAGATTTAAATGCTTTCTGGGGAACCTCAAGGGAGGTTTTAAGAGTATAATGGGTGTTGATGACCATGATTGCAAGTTGCGGTTGCAAAACCAACTTCTATCTGAGATTTTGAGCCAAAAGGATATGAAGATACATCATTTAGGCGCAATAAAAGATTGGCTACAAGATCAAAGAGTGCTCATCATTCTTGATGATGTAGATGATCTAGAGAAATTAGAGGTTTTGGCTAAAGAAACTTCTTGGTTCGGTCACGGAAGTCGGATCATTATTATCACAGAAGATAAGAAGATTTTGAAGGCACATGGGATTAACGATATCTACCATGTTGAGTTTCCGTCCATGGGAGAAGCTCTTGAGATCTTATGTCTCTATGCTTTCAGACAAAGTTCTATACCAGATGGTTTTGAAGAGCTTGCATATAAAGTAGCGAAGCTTTGCGGTTATCTTCCATTAGGCCTTTGTGTCGTGGGTTCATCTTTGCGTGGTGAGACCAAACAAGAGTGGGAACTTCAATTATCTAGGATAGAAACTAATCTTGATAGAAAAATTGAAGACACATTAAGGGTGGGATATGACAGATTGTCGAAGAAAGATCAGTCTCTATTTCTTCACATTGCATGCTTCTTCAACTACAAAAGTGTTGATTACGTGACAATTATGCTCGCTGACAGTAACTTGGATGTCGAAAATACGTTGAAGAGTTTAGCTGCGAAATCTCTTGTGCGTATTGATCGCTGGATAGTGATGCACTCTCTACTACGATAATTGGGTAAGCAAATAGTTGCTCAACAGTCTGGCGAGCCAGGGGGACGTCAGTTTTAATTTGAGGCCGAAGAGATTAGTGATGTACTGAGAAATGAAACAGTAAGTTCGGACATATATATTCCCTAGAAAATTGCCTACTTTTGTTTGTGATATCAGTTTCACCAGTCTTCTTTTGCAATATTTGACAGGGTACTGGATCTGTCATAGGTATATCATTAGATATGTCCAATATCGGTGAGTTCTCTATAAGTAAGCGAGCCTTTGAAGGAATGCGTAATCTTAAGTTCTTACAATTCTACAACGGAAATGTTAGCTTGTTAGAGGACATGGAATATCTACCTAATCTAAGGTTACTAGATTGGGATTCATATCCGAGAAAAACTCTTCCTCCAAAATTTCGACCGGAATGTCTCATTGAGCTCCGTATGCAATTCAGCAAGCTCGAGAATCTCTGGGGAGGAATCGAGGTTGACTTTATTTTATTTTATATAGGTAATGCTGCAACTATTCAACTTATATATATAATATTTTTTCCATTGTTGTGTAGGCTTTTGCAAATCTCAAGGAGGTAGATTTGAGCTCTTCCTATAAGTTGACGAAAATTCCAAATTTTTCCAAAGCTACTAATCTGGAGAGATTGTTACTAATGTCATGCAAAAGTTTGATGGAGCTTCCCACCTCTATTTCGAATCTACACAAACTAAAATTGTTGAAGATGAATGACTGCAAAAAGCTACAAATTGTTCCAACCAACATCAACTTAGCATCTCTTGAGGAAGTCCACATGAGTGGTTGTTCACGATTGAGAAGTTTTCCAGATCTTTCTAGGAATATCAAAGATCTCTTTCTAGGTGGTACATTGATAGAAGACATTCCTAGACCAGTTTATGGACGTTTTCCTAATCTCTGGTTTCTTGTTATCGGCAGCAGAGCCTTCAAGAGATTAACACTTATCCCGAAAAGTGTGGGGAAGCTAGACCTAAGCAACAGTGATATAACGGAGATTCCAGATTGTGTTTTACGTCTCTTAAGGCTAGGAACTCTTATCATCCAAAATTGTAGAAAGCTTGTGTCAGTGCAAGGTCTTTCTCTTGCGAATTTTTTTACCCTCGTTGCAACTAATTGTGTATCGCTCAAGAGTGTAAGTTTCTCTTCACATGAGTATGCAGCAATACTCAACTTCCGCAACTGTTTAAAAATGGATGAAGAATCAAGAAGAGTAATCATACAACCATGGTGTAGTAATTATGTATGCATACCCGGTAGTGAGATCCCGGTAGAGTTCACTCACAAAGCTACAGGAAACTGCATAACTATCCCTACGGGTCTGTGTGGTGAGGGGACTTTCTCAAGATTTAAGGTTTGCCTTCTGCTTCCACCAATCGAGGTCTGCGATAAGTAAAATAGTTTGTCGTTTAAGAAGCAAAGGATGTGTGCTTACTAACCAACTTCAATACTGGGAAATACAGTCTCATTTCCTAACAGAACATCTGTTAATATTTTTTGGGAGATTGTTTATAAAACCCAGATTCCTTGAAGCAGATGGGACTACGAGAGAAATTATATATATGGACTTAAGCTGCACAGAGCACTTCGACGAGATAATTGAGTGTGAAGCGGAAGTCACTATAAGCGAAAGTCTATTTGAGTTCTGCTGGGTGGGACAAGATGAAAATATTATTGAGTGTGGTGTACAGATCTTGGACTACTTTGAAACTGATAGTAGCAGCAGTGAAGTGGACTATTTCATTGGTGAGAGTAGCAGCAGCGAAATGGAACACCTTGAAACTGTTGGCAACAGTGATGTGGACTACTTTGTAACTGAGAATAGCAGAAGCGAAGTGGACTACACAGCTACAAAAGTGGACTACTTTATAACTAAGAGAAGCAGCAGCAAAGAGGACTATTTTGAAGCTGAGAGTAGTAGCAGTAAAGAGGATTACTTTGAAGCTGAAAGTGGCAGCAGCAAAGAGGACTATTTTGAATCTGAGAGTAGTAGCAGCAAAGAGGATTACTTTGAAGCTGAAAGTAGCAGCAGCAAAGAGGACTACTTTGAAGCTGAGAGTAGTAGCAGCAAAGAGGATTACTTTGAAACTGAAAGTAGCAGCAGAAAAGTGGACTACTTTGTAGCTGAGAGTAGTAGCAACAAAGTGGATTACTTTGAAACTGAAAGTAGCAGCAACAAACTGGACTACTTTGAAGCTGTGAAGGTCTTACTAGTTGAGAAGATCAAAAACAGTAAACATACAGGTCACTAGAGTTGGTTTAGGAAAGTTGGTCTGAGGAAGAAGAAGACAAAGATAGCGACCTACAAACTTCTCATGTAATCTCATGAGGCCAAACCAGTCTGAGGATCAGTGGTTAGACCAAACCCCCTGAAAAGAGGTAAGTCATTCCTTAGCTTCCTCGCCATCTTCATGATAGTTTGATCTCATATAAAGTAACCTCTTTCTTTAAATATTATGTAGTAGTCACATTTTTCCTACTAAATAAAATACGGATCATATTATTGAATGATACTTTTTTTCACTACAGAGAGTACATAAGCAACGTTCCATGCATTTCCACAGTTTTGTGACTCTGGAGAAAGAAGCAAGGAGAATAATTATACAGAAACTCTTAAAAGAAAACTTGTGAAAGTAAGACGGAGGAGGAGAAGCTGAGATGGAGTAAAGCTTTGACTGTTGTTGCAAACATAGAAGGGGAACATTCTCTAAAAGGGTTTGTAGTTTCTTTTGGTTCATTATCTTAGAGTGCTTGTATCTTTCTTTACATATCATCTCTTTTGGATTTTTTTTGCATTTGTTTTCTAGACTTCGTTTTATCTTTCTCTACGTTTTGTGACGTGGGTTTTTACAGGAGGATACGTTGTGCAGCAAGATAAATTGCCGAATTACGTAGTCCCTGATCTCACCGGGTTTAAGGTTTGTCATTTCACCCTCCTCTAAACTCTTTTGTTCCTTCTGTCTGTGATTCCCCTATTATGTTGATTGCATCTTGACTGAATGTGAGAACCAAACATTAGTGAGAAATTGTCTTACAAGTCTTATTGGTCGAAGCTCCCTAGGTTTGTGATCCTGATAAATCTTGTTGTTTGTTGTAAGTTTTTGTGTTAGGAAACCTGTAACGTCTTGCTTACTTAATGCATTAAGCTTCCTAGTGTTTAATTTAGCTCTCGTGAAAAATAAGTAGCCGAGAGTATGTTGCTTTCATCGTAATTGAACATGAGAACCAAAACATTAGTGATATCCTCATAGAAAACTTCTTACAAGTCGTATTGGTGGAAGCTCGTTAGGGGTATTGATCCTGATAAATGTTAAGTACCTGAAATGGGTGGGAATGCTTACTTAATTACATTAAGCTTGTTGTTGTGTGACTCGGCTGCTCTGCTAATGAATATCTATTTGGTTACAGCTGAAACCATATGTATCTCAGTGTCTTATACATGTGAACACATACGAGTAAACCGAAGCTTCCAAGTAACCATCAGGAGATAGAGGTCAAGGGGAGTGGGAAGCTGCTGCAGACATAATGGAAGGGAACGAATCATCTGGCATAGTAGCAGTATAAAGAGTCACTTCTAATATGAGTGTGAAGCTTGCAAACACTAGTAATCAGCATAAGTTGTATATGTTATTGTTACTATTAGTAGATTAATAAACATAAGTTGATCACTATGAATCAGTACTGAAACAGAGTTGAAAACAGAGGATACTTGTCATGCGTTATGCAAAATCCCATATAAATAAAGTAAACATGTATGAAAACTTCGTTAGGCATCACAGTTTTTAGCAAGAAAGAACTAGACAATGTGTATATTTCAAAAAATAGTAGACAAGATTGGTTGAATTAAGATATAACAACAACAACAACAAGAAGACATAAGATTGTTAGAGCTACCAAATAAAAGAGATGTTCCTAAAAAAAAAGTACATAAAAGGTTTTTTGCAAATTAATACATGTGCTTATTCTTCAACTGAGATTTTTGAAGTAACGCTGAGAAATCCTGATAGTTGAGATTTGATTCAGAGACAAGGATCATTGAGATTTTATCTAAAACGAGATGTCATTGCAACCATTCATCTTAATTAATATTAAAAAAAAGTTTAATTTTGGACTTTGGCCTCCTTTAACATGTGAGTCTTTGTCGATCAAAAAAAACACATGGTAAGTCTTATTACACATTTACACTAAGTAAGATTAGTAATAAAATATGTTGAAAAATAGGTTTATTTCTGTTTTGATTTTAGACAACAACAAAAATAGTAATCTGAGTTTGTAGCATTGTTTTTATTATGTTGAGTTTTATGTCCTCTGACACTAAAAGTTATGACATATATTGAGAAAATGGTTTAATTGACTTTTATATCTTTTAATAACCAAAATAAAAGATAAATAAAGATGTCCATAATGGAAAAGAAATTCTCTAATTGTAACTAACCAAAAAAAAAATCGAACCTCCCTATCTGTTTTTGTAAAAGAGATATTGGTATTCATGTAATTATCAGAAAAAAAAAAAAAAAAATTGTAACGGTCATATAAAGGGGAATAATAAAATCAATAATATTGGAAAAAAAAAATCAATAATATAGGAAAAAGGAAATTTTCCTTTTCTCCAAAAATACTAAAACTATAAGTATCATTGTTGTTCTCTTATTTTTGTTTTTTCACACGCTCGTACTACTCTATACCAACAAAAAAAACAGAGATGGCGATGAGTATGATGAAAAATTGCCGTGAGATTTGGATGTGGAATCGTAATGAAGAGATGAATGCGATCAGAAATTGTTTAAGAAACTATCGATTTATAGCGTTTGATACTGAGTTTCCAGGTAGTTTAAGAGATACACCACAACACGCTTCGGACGATCAACGATACATAGACCTGAGTTTCAGCGTAAACAAAACGAAACTGATCCAGTTAGGTCTAACTCTGTTCGACAGCAACGGAAGAGTCGGTGGAACTTGGGAGATCAATTTCTCTGATTTCGGAGATGCTGAAGACGCGAGAAACAATAAGTCCATCGAGTTCCTGAAACGCAATGGTCTAGATCTGAAGAAGATTAGGGCACAAGGAATTGAAATCGACAGTTTTTTCAATGATCTCTCTTGGATTCTGAAGAGGACGAGGAACATCACTTGGGTGACGTTTCACGGGTCTTATGATATCGCGTATCTGTTGAAGTGTTTCACCAGAGGAGAATCTTTACCCGTGACTGCTGCGATGTTTGCGAAAGCCGTAGCTAGAACCCTAGGCTCTGTTTTTGATCTTAAAGCTATCGCCGGTAGATACGAAGGGCTTGGTTGCCGTTTAGGTTTAGAGGGTCTAGCGGATGCGTTGGGACTTGACCGTGTTGGTACTGCTCACCACGCCGGTTCAGATAGCGAATTAACCGCTAGGGTTTTCGTTAAGATGACTAAGATCTTCCCCGATGTGCAAGAGACGGAAGGCTTTGTTTATGGACTCGGCTATAGAATCATCTCTGATCGTCTAAAGCACAGACAACAACAGGTCCACCTTGAGATGATGACCAGATGCTACGGTCCACCTCCACCACTACCGCCTCCTCCACCACCGTTTCCGCTGCTAACTCCGATGTTTGTTCCTGGGTTTCCTCCTTTTGGTGATTTTGGCTATGGGCCTAGCTTATGTATGTATTAAAAACTCAAGGTCTTAACTTTGATGTGTTTAGTAGTGTTAGTCAACAACACATCTCTTCCTGTTAGTATTGTCTCAAATTAATGTAACTGTTTGTATCCAATTTGATTTTGATGAAAAGATGAGTTTTTTCTTTTATTGTTTAATTCCACACGTTTGTCTTTCTTTCTTGACAATTTTCTCAGAATCTGCAGTGACTGTTTTCCCTATTAATGAAGTCTCTTTGAGAGCTAAAACTTTTATAATTTGTCTCAAAGACAAGTTTAGTTTGTGTAAGAATTAAGATGGTAGTGAAGCATTAAACAAGACAAGAAGTTTCTCTGCAACCGGATCACTCGCTGAGATGATGTTACATACTTAATTAGATCAAGATCACCATCGACGTCATCACGTCAATTACTTTTGTCTTATCACCTGAAACCGGATTAGATCATTTTTTACCTGGTAAGCATATATAAGAAGAAGAAGAAGAAGGATGTTGCAGGCTCTGCAACCGGCTTCAGATCCTACAACAGGGATCTCAGTCTGGATGGAACAACCAAGCCAAGTTTTGGTGAAGTTGTTGGTGATGCATGTTCAAAGGAAAGCCACATGAAGTGGTGATGAAGGGAAGAGCCTGCACAAGAAAGAAAAGTGCAAGGCTGGAAGGAAAAAAAAAAAAAAAAAGAGCAAAGCCGAGACTAAGTCAGAGGAGAAAAGAAGGAAAAAGAGAAGGTGTTGACATGAGAGAACACCTTCAAACCTTCACAAACTCATTCACACTTGTACCTTAAAATAAGGAGATCTGCTGAAAAATAGCAATGAAGATGGAGTAGTGAAGGAGTTTTATATCCTTGTTTGACAAAGTCTAAGTGAAGTTCAAAGATGCAGAGGAAGCATCACTGTTGATGTTTAGAATCCATGTGATTCTTCAGCTGAAAGAAGAAGAAGAAGAAGAAGCCACAGTTAGAATAATCAAAGCAATGGTATAAGGAATGAAACAAACCAAGTCGGAAAAAAGTCTGAGGTTGATGATTCGAGAAGCCTAATAAGCTAAGGTTAGAGAAAAACCAAAGTGGTGGAGTGAAACAGCCAAACGCCTAAGGCAAAGAAAGCTACGGTGAGGCTGTATAAACCAGTTGAGCCGCGGGTTTTGGGGTTGCTCGTTGCTACTATGTATTCATTCCTTAAAAGGGAAAAAGACTGATGAATTTTGATTTCACACGACAGGAATGGCGAACAAGATTGCAATCTTTCTCTCTCAAGCAATGAACAACAAAAATAAATGGCCGACTATAGAGTTATCCAAATCTATGTAGTAGTTATCTTGATACAATGTGGGACTAATTAAAGTCACTATGTGGGACTCTTTGCTGAAGCTACTGCCTCTGCTGGTGTTGTTCCTCTGTCCACGCTTAAGGCCATATATGGTGAAGTCATCACAACCACTCAATCTATTTTGTCTGAAGACTTTCTGTATTTTTATAGTTTGTTTAAGAAGCTATGTGTGATTTGCAAGTTACAGTTGACCAAGTGAACTTAATCTAGTTCTAACCGAACCGAACCGAATCGGAAAACTGATTCTCATGACTCGGCCCGTTTATGAAGTTTTGGGCCCAATAAATTTTATAATTGAGATTGGGACTAAATTGTTGCAGGTTTAGATCCCTAATTTTTTAAATTTCGTCTTCTTCTTCTTCTTCTTCTTCTTCTTCTTCTTCTTCCTCCTCCGTCGTCCCACTAGTCTCCGATCTTCTCGTGGATTCAGCTCTGAGCTCATTCCAGCTACTAATCTCTAAAGAAAATCAAGTTCCAATTTACGGAGAAAAAATGCCGCTAAGGTGCTGCAAAAGAGAAACATGTCTGTTTTTTCTTCTTCTGTACATTTACAAAATTTTACTTTTCTTACGCGTTTCGATTTAATAGTTTCGTCACCCAACAAAAATGGCTGGTGGTCCTCGGCGAATCTAATGAATTTTTACTTCAGTTTCAGGTATACAAACAAAAAGACGGAGGTCCTCAATGGTCCAAAAGTTTGCCACGGATGTGTCGAATGTTGCATCCTCAGGGGATTTTGAGGGGGTGGAAGCTCACTTGAAAAAACTGGACTCTTTGTTATGCCTTGAAAGTGATGAAGTGAAGATGATTGGCATTTGGGGTCCTGCGGGAATTGGTAAGTCCACCATTGCTAGAGCTCTTTATAACCAACTCTCTATGGATTTTCAATTAAAATGCTTTCTGGGGAACCTCAAGGGAGGTTTTAAGAGTATAATGGGTGTTGATGACCATGATTGCAAGTTGCGGTTGCAAAACCAACTTCTATCTGAGATTTTGACCATGAGTGTAAATCATTTAGGTGCAATAAAAGAACGGCTACAAGATCAAAAAGTAGTTATTATTCTTGATGATTTAGAGAAGCTAGTGGCATTGGCTAAAAGAACCTTCTTGGTTTGGTTCTAGAAGTCGGATTATCGTTACCACAGAAGATAAAAAGATTTTGGTAGGCACATGGTATTACCGATATCTACCATGTGGATTTCCCGTCGGATGAAGAAGCTGTTCAGATCTTATGCCTATCTGCTTTCAAGCACAGTTGGCCATGTTATGGTTTTGACAAGAGCTTGCATAGAGAAAGTAGCAAAGCTTTGCGGTTATCTTCCGCTAGGCCTTTGTGTCGTGGGTTCCTCTTTGCGTGGTGAGACCAAACAAGAGTAGGAACTTGAGTTATCTAGGATCGAAACTAGTCTTGATAGAAAAATTGAGGATGTATTAAGAGTGGGATATGACAGATTACTGAAGAAGGATCAAGATCTCTTTCTTCACATTGCAAATGCTTCTTCAACTACAAAAAGTGTTGAATGCGTGACATTTACGCTCGCTGACAGTATTGGATGTCGTAAATTCGTTGAAGAGTTTAGTTGTGAAATCTCTTGTGCAGACTGATGGGTGGATAGCGATGCACTATCTACTACAACAATTGGGTAGGCAAATAGTTGCTCAACAGTCTGGTGAGCCAGGGAAACGTCAATTTCTTACTGAGTCCGAAGAGATTCGTGATGTACTCACAAATGAAACAGTAAGCTCTTGCATATATATTTTCCTTGATATCGCCTATTTTTGTAGTGATAATAATTTCATTAGTCTTCTTTTGCAATACTTGGTAGGGTACTACTGGATCTGTTATTGGTATATCATTTGATTTGTCCAAGATCGGCGAGTTCTCTATAAGTAAACGAGTCTTTTAAGGATATGCGTAATCTCAAGTTCTACCTCATTTAAAGTTACTACATTGGGATTCATACCCAAGAAAAAGTCTTCCTCCAACATTTCAGCCGGAACGTCTTGTTGAACTCAACATGTCATCAAGAAAAAGTCCCTGCAGAGTTCACGCACAAAGCTACAGGGAATTCCATAACCATCCCTTTCTCTCCGGGTGGTGAGGGGACTTTCTTTGCGTCCTTAACATATAAGGCTTGCTTTCTTCTTTCAACAACAATTGAAAATTACTACGATAAGGCAGTAGAAATTGTAACAAGTGAAGGACGTGTCCAAGTTAACATAAGTTACAGTTTTGAACGGCTTTCATCAGATCTGTCTCCTAAATCCCAATCGGAACATCTGTTTCTATTTGATGAAAATTACGTATGTCTTGAAAGGTGATGACTTTAAGGGTGAGATTGTGTTTGAATTCAGCGGCAAATTACTATGGTTTAGAAGATTGCAAGGAATGCCAGGTTATGGAATGTGGTGCACAGATCTCGAGTGAAGAAGCTGAGTGTAGTAGTAGCAGCGAAGTGGGCTACTCTGAAACTGGAGGCAACGGCAACCATCACGGTGCTGAAGTTGTTCGTACAGGTCACAGGATTTGGTCCGGGGAAGAAAACAGAACCACAATTATTACATTAGGGATAGTTATTGTCTTGTGTATAATTATGATGTCAGTCCTAGTCTGTTACTGATAAATGGTAATGCTATAGAGATAAATGCTTTCTTGTAGTAGTCATCAACCAAATCATATCGTCAGCTTTTGTCTCTTCTAAAATGTAAACTTACTTATTCCCTGGATGCTTCTAAAGAACTACAAGAGCAAGCTGAGAGCAGTGGCAGTGATATCGAGGTTAATTCCCTTTTTTCACATATTTCCTCTCCATTTTAACTTTCTATTACTATTTGTCAGACACTACAGACCAGTTTCCTGAATCTCTGTTGTTGTCTTTTTTTGTTGATGATATGGATTTTTGCAGGATATACTTTGCTCCGCATTGTAGACGGGGCGATTCTTGGATCCTTAGGGCTTCCAGATACCAATCTGAAGGAGCTGCTTCATGAGTGTCCATTAAACAAGCGGTAAGGTTTTTGTAGTATATGCTGATATTCATTTGGATAGATGTTCTCCTCAAACGAAACAATGGGTTCTTACTTCTTACATATGTAATGTACACGTACAACAATCCTATATCCTCACATTTTGCAGACTGCAATCAAACCATCCTCATGATCATAGACATATACGAATTCCGTGAATGGAAAATGGAAGATATTAATATCGGTAACAAAATATTGTGTAAATGAAAAAATGGAAGCACAATAATCAAAATATTCTATTTAAATTACAAAAAAAGGTAAGTACAATGAAACAGAGAAAGAGAGAATCATAAAAGGATCATACGAACGTCTAATATGTAAAAGAGAAGAGAAATGAATTTAAAAAAAAAAACACTCTAGTATATTAGTGTAGTTCTCATTGAGAAAAAGATGATAAAAAACTCAATTGACAGTGCCGAACAATTTGTGAAGCAAAGAACCATAAGCTGTTCGAGATATGGAGTTGAAGATAGGATCAGTGCATTGTGAGGATTTTGTCATTGGTTCCAACAAAGGATGCAGTGGCCACCATGATTTTATCAAAACGATGGCGAACTATATGGACGATGGTGCCACTACTTGAGTACACAGAGATCAAAGATGTGGTTACCCACCACAAACCAAAATCTCTTGGCCGTTTACTTGGCCGTTTATTTCGAAAAACTAAGCGACCACGGTCTATTTGGTGGTTTCTTAACGAGTCATTACGACTCCACAAGGCACCTAGATTAGAACGTTTAGATATAGAACTTGGTCCACATTGTCCTATTGATGCTAACGTGGGGAAGTGGATTGCAAGTGCGGTTGATCGCAGGGTTCGTAGACTAGGGTTCAATCTCATGTGGTCCGCCAAACCTACTAGCTTGCCTAAAAGCCTTTATACATGTGAAACGCTTGTGGCTCTCCGTCTTTCCAACAAGGTTTATGTAGATGTTTCATCTTCTCCGGTATGCCTCCCATCCCTCAAACGTCTTGAGCTTGTCTCTGTGGTATACAAAGATGAAGATTCTCTTGTTAGGCTCTTATCTAGTTGTCCTATTCTCGAATATTTGTATGTGGTGCGACATAACCAAGACAACGTGACAAAGTTTAGTGTAAGAGTGCCATCTTTAGAGACCTTGCAGTATTTTAATTGGAAACCAAAAGTAGAGGATATTGAAGGATCTTTGGTCATAGATTCAGAAAATTTAGAGGAATTCACCATCGGAGATTATTCGACAAACTCATGCTCGATTGAGAACAAGCCGCCTAGCCTTGATAAAGCAGTTATATACTATTATAAATATCCTGATGACAAATTTATGAAATCTCTTTCCTCGGTCAGATATCTCGAGATATATGTAGGCGTTTTAGCGGTACTTTAGCCTCACTTTTTTTTTTAATTTTATATATTTGTTGTTATATATGATCACATTGATTGCCACCAGATTATACAACTTACTTATGTACCTGTTGTGTTCATATTGCAGGTTGCGTGGTGTCACGCCATCAACTTCTCACAACTTACAGATTGTACAATATGTCCTGACAACTCAGATTGGTTTGAGCCATCAATGTCTTTGCTTCAAAGTTCTCCTGAAGTAGAAGTTCTTCTCATCGACCAGGTTTGTATCTGCACATGCATTTAACAAAAGGGCAGTAAAAGAACATGCATGTTAATTGTTGTTTGCTTCCCAGGAACTTCTCGAGAGTGAAGATTTTCCAATTTCGTTCAAGCAACCGGATGATGTACCTCTATGCTTGTCAACGAAACTCGAGATCTTAGAGTGGAAAGAATATAGAGGAACAAGAGAAGAGAAAAAAGTGTTAAGATACATCCTTGCAAACTCCAAGTGTTTGAAGAGAGTTGAAATCTCCTTGAAACCAACATGGAAATGGCAAAAAAAGAAGATAATAAAGGAGTTAAAATCCATGCCTAGGATTTCAACATCATCTCAGCTTTATATTGTAAAATCCGCAATTTTGTGAAACCGCAGAGTAATTTTGCAAGGCTTTAATCGGCTCAGTCAAGTCTTTCCCTTTCAGGACATCTGTTCAGAACCCTTTGTAACTCAGTAATAACATTTTCAACTTCTCTTTCAATGTGAAACTGAGAGTAGCTAGTAGCCTAGTAGCAGCAACCACCACCACATAAAGACTTATGAAACTTAATTAGAAAAGTTCTCTTCCATAAAACTTAAAAAAAAAAAAAAAAAAAAAAAAAAAAAAAAAAAAGAAGCCACAAACCTCACATACGCTAATTCATAGTTCAAAAGATGGCTTAACAACAACACACAACAAGAAAGCAGAAACATTAGTAGCTAGGAATAAACATAAATCATATAAATGATTCCAATAACAAGAATTTAATTTCTTGTTAATTTGTGTATTAAAACCAGATCTTTTGTTCAAAAAAAAAAAAAAAAAAAAAAGAACGCTAAAACCAGATCTAAGGTTGTTCTTTAGGAATTAACCATCATCGGTATGTGTTTTTATCTTTCTGTGTATATGTTTGAGTAGATTAGGTGTAATTTTGATACAGTGTGGTATGAACTCAGGATCTGATGATGTTGTATGAGCAACCTAGGAGCTGAGTGTTCTTTTTATTCGAGAAATTTTACATGTGTCAGTGTTTTAATTTGTGAATTAGAACTCAATAGACCAGATCCAAGGGTGTTTCTAGTGCAATGATATATGTATTGTTTCATTGCTTTACAACATGTGAAGATTGAAGTTACTCCAATATCAATATATTTCTCTTTTCAATTGTTTTAGTTCAAGTTTGATCATCTTGTGACTGAACATTGTTTTTTTTTTTTTTTTTTTTGTGTACCAGGAAGTCATTGACATATCTGGAGGGTAAGTACATGATTTTCCAATAATGGCATACATTTTTAATTCTCCGGCTTATCGTGTAATCTCTTGCTTCTTAATCTTTTAGCTAAACTGCTTTTTTTTTTGGTTGCAGGTGTGGTGCGAGTTTTGAGATAGAGGTTGTCTCTGAACAGTTTGAAGGGAAGAGATTGCTGGAGAGGCACCGTATGGTGAATGCTGTACTTGAAGAAGAAATGAAGGAGATTCATGCGCTCTCTATCAAGAAAGCTCAGACTCCACAACAATGGAAGCCATCACAAGACTCTGCAACTCCATCCAAAGACGCCTGAACTGAAACTCTGTTTTTTTCAAGGCTTTATGGACAAAGAACAGAACCATGACTTATGTTTGATACTTTTTGCTCACTTGCAAATCTATTAGACTATTTAGGAAAAATGATTCCCAGCTACACAGAGTATTCTCCAACACATCGCCACACATGCAGACTAAATTAATGTCATCTTAACTACATAGACTATTGGATATACATACGGACATGTATAAACTAATGTCGGTTATGTCCACAACACCATAACCATAGATTCCGGTACCGCTCCGGTGTACGGCTCGACGGAATCCGGTACCGTCGATTAATTCTGATTAGACCCGATTAAAATTTTGACCCGTCAATATGTTTGACCCGCTAATTAAACCGGATCACATTTAATTGGGCCCAAACCCGGTCCAATTACTAATTACAAAAGATAAAAACAAAACCGATGGTTTCAATTTCTCATTTCTCGATCTAAACTAAAAAAAAAAAAAATTCCTCTTTATCTAGGGTTCTTGAGAGAAGTGGGTTTCAAATCGAACACGAATCAGATCGATGGACTTAAGCACGGGTTCATCTAGCATGAGTAGATCTTCTGGAGTTATGAAGAACTGTGATTGTGGATTGCCAGCAAAGATATTTACATCAAAGACTCAAAAGAATCCTGGTAGAAAATTTTTCGGGTGTCCAATGTACAAGGTACGTTTGGTGTGTGTGTTGTATTTTTGTAAATGTGATTAAAATTGGCAACTTTTGAGTTTTTTAAATGGTTGAAGGATGGTGGAACTGAGCACTGCAAGTACTTTAAGTGGTTTGATCAAGAAGAGGTGAGAGGGTGGCCGCGAAATGCCTTGAACCAAGCTGTAGCTGAAAATCATGAGAAAGATAAATTGATAGAGCACCTACAAAAGACAATTATGGAACTGCGGAGTGATTTGGAGAAGAATGTCGAAGATTCAGAAAAAGTAATGTATAGGCATCGATTGATGATCACTGGGTTATCTGGATTGCTTGTATGTGCTGTTGGAACCATTGTGTGTTTGCTTTAAAATCATCAATTGTCGTACGTGTGTGTTGTTAGTTGTGTGTTTGTTGTAAAACTAAATATCAGCAAGGATTAATAGTGGAGCAAACATATTAATCCAAAACGAGTTTGACTACAGACATCCGAAAATATTGAGTCTTGAACTACAAAAACCCATAGAACCCGATATGAGTTTCTCTTTGTCACAAATCCACCAAAAAGAGACAAAAAACCAAGTGACAAAGTATAAAGTTTACTCGCAAACCCATCCAAAAGGCCTAAAGCATTGTTATCATAACCAAAACACATCAACACTGAGTAGTTTATCCAAAGAGTAACCTTCGCATCCTTTGGCTTCCTTGTGGTGCAGTTGATGAAACATCTTGGACTTCAACTTCAGCTTGGTTTGAGGTCCCAGCTTCTTCTTGAGCTATCATTGCTGCTTCCATCTCTGCTTCATCTTGAGCCTCCAATTGAGCAGCATTTTGAGCATCAAGCGCAAGTTTCCTTCTCTTTGTCCTGCTCTCCTCAGACTACAAAGTGAAATAAATGTTTAACATAGTTACCAACTCATAAAGCAGATGGTAATTATGTCATAAATCAAAGCCGAATCATACCTCAGTTGGACATTTTCTGGAATTATGTCCTGCTTCACCACATAAACCACAATGTATTATCCTTCCCTGTCGGCCAACCTTATGCTTGTTCTTATTCTTACTTGGTGATTCATTTAACCCTTTGATCCTTGCTTTTCCCTTAGGTCTTCCTGGAGGGGGCTTAAACGGCGGTGCATAAATGCGTCTTCCTCCAGTCTCCTCCCAAAACTTAGTTCCATTCACTGGAGCCAACCCTCTGCGATAGGTTTCCCTCCACTTTTCTGTCAAGTAGTAATCAGAAATGTAGTCCTCAATCTCTTGACAATTCTCTCTGATTGCACATACAGCATAACGGCAAGGAATGCCTGTTAAGTCCCACTTCCTACATGCGCACTCCCTCTTAGACAAGATCACACTAAACCCATTACCAAATTCCAAAATCTCATATTTTCCACCTGTGCTAGAAAGAGAGTAACAATTCTGAGCCTCCTCACATGACTTCTCAACCTCTTTCCTTGCTTTCTTTGTGTGTTTGGCAGTCTCCTTCTCAGCTATCTTAAACCTTGTTGCGATCCGCTGCATTGCATCTCTTCTTATTAGCTCCAACATCTCCACAAATGGTTTTCTCCTTGCTTTCTTCAATGTTCTATTATAGGACTCGGTGTGATTGTTGTGTGTGTCACCGCAACTAGAACCAATCCTAAAGAAGGCCCTGCACCATTTACGATGATCCTTCTTCAAAAGATCATCACAAGCCTTCGGATCCATCTCTCTGAAAACAGCCAAGTTAGCCTTGAAATCAGCTTCATTGTAACTGCTTGCAACTCTCCAAAACAATGGCTTCAATGTATCAGATTTGTGAGTCTTTTTCAGGTTGGCGTAGATGTGTCTAGCACAAGATCGGTGTTCTGCCCTTGGTAGCTCCATTGCCATACCATGAACGATGCTTCTATGCATGTCAGATATGATGGTAATGTTTTCCCCATCACCCAAATCCAAGTCTGCCTTCAGCTTGTGAATAAACCACTCCCAGTTGGGGTTGTTCTCCCCTGATACCACTGCCCAAGCTATCGGATATATTTGATTGTTAGGATCTCTTCCAACTGCTGTAAGTAGAGTCCCTTGGATATTGTGCTTCAGAAAGGTAGCATCCAATCCTATGATCGGTCTGCAGTTTTGCTTCCATGATGTCCTCAACGGCTCAAAGCATATGTACATCTGGTAGAATTCATCAGTTCCATCTTCTCTGGCTGTAGTGTTAATCTCCACTGTACTACCTACCATTGTCCTGAATGATAAAACAAACTCAAAGTTAAAAGCCGAAATATGTTATTGAGAACATACAATATGAGAGTAACTGTTACATTAACTTACTTGGTGAGTTGATACTGATAATCTCTAAGCCTTGAAAACTGCTCATTGCATTCATCTTGCAGCTTCTTAAATGCCCTTCTTCTTGCTGATTGTGACTGTGCAGGTGTGATGATGATGTTGTATCTCCTTTTCATCTCATCTTTGATCTCCGGAGCACTCATCTCAGGGTCTCTTCTTATGTCTTCAACAAATAATTCTGCAACCACAGGGCTCTTTATTTGCTTACATCTTCCTACCGGATGACATTGATGCTCATCATAAAATGTTTTCACCATCCACTTCCCTATTGGATTCTCAATGGCACAATATATATGCCATCCACAGCCCTTTTCATTACACTTAGCACCAAGTCGTTCCTTTTCCCATCTATCATACACAACATTACGCCTTGTCTTCAGTATATATCTGATCACATTCTGCTTGAACTCCTGACCACTTGCAAATACTTGCCTTAGGCTGAACACACCATCAGGTAAATTCCTTCTTACTAACCTCTCAGCTTGTTCTTCTTCATCACCAGACGAATCATCAGTGGCAGGGTAGACATCATCTTCATCTGGGATTTGTTCTTCATAACTGTCATGGTTAAACACCTCTATATCTGCTTCACCAACCTCATCCTCATCAGCTGATTCTGCATTGTCAGATAAACCATCTTCTTCATCACTAGCATCATCATCGGATGCATCATTTTCACTTTCAGGTTCATATGCTGGGTCGTTTTCTCCATCACTCTGATTCTCATGCGGTAAGATGTTCCCAATCTCCATTTGTAACTCCTCAACAACTGGTTTCTCAACATAAACATCCAGCTCTCTCATCCAACGCCCTGCGGCCTGCATCTTCTTCTTATTTGCATCCACATTTTCCCAGAGAGGATGCTTATCTCCTAAATCTTCAAATGGTAGCTTGTACCACATTCTCCCGATGTCAATCCTTTTATCAAGCAACTTCAATATCACATCTTGGAATATAACAGCAGGATCCACTTGAAACACGTCCATCGCGCCCTCAACGTAAGACGACGAACCACCAATTGTTTGGAATTGCCCAGAATGATAGCAATTCACTTTGACAAGCCCCTCGTTACTTCACAAACAAAAAAAAATACGTATTAGATTAATCTGTCAACAACTTGACTTAAACAATGATAAAAATTGGAAAAAAAAATAATACTTTGACTCCGACAAAACCCCGACACAAACAGACAACAAACTTTGTTTCTTTTACTCGACAAAACACACCCCACATGTTCGATTCCTTATATAGACCCAACAAAACTCTACATAACTCCACAAAAAACCATTCCATTAGAAACCCAGAAACTCATAAACTCTACCCAGAAAATCTACTGTCGGGAATTTAAAAATTTACTTAAAGTCGCAAAATGAGAGATCTTACCTCATTGTAACGAGATTCGAGTTCGATTCACTGTGAGTAGTGAATCCCTACAAAACGAGTTCGATTCACTCTGATTCGTGTTCGATTTGAAACCCACTTCTCTCAAGAACCCTAGATAAAGAGGAATTTTTTTTTTTTTTAGTTTAGATCGAGAAATGAGAAATTGAAACCATCGGGTTTTGTTTTTTACTTTTTACCTTTTGTAATTAGTAATTGGACCGGGTTTGGGCCCAATTAAATGTGATCCGGTTTAATTAGCGGGTCAAACATATTGACGGGTCAAAATTTTAATTGGGTCTAATCAGAATTAATCGACGGTACCGGATTCCGTCGAGCCGTACACCGGAGCGGTACCGGAATCTATGGTTATGGTGTTGTGGACATAACCGACATTAGTTTATACATGTCCGTATGTATATCCAATAGTCTATATAGTTAAGATGACATTAATTTAGTCTGCATGTGTGGCGATGTGTTGGAGAATACTCTGTGTAGCTGGGAATCATTTTTCCGACTATTTACTATACATAAAGATTCATCTCTTTTTGTCTATTATTAACAATACGAGCAAAACGATTAGTTTAGTTTCCTGACAGTCAGAGACCTAATAAAACCAATTGTTTAAAAGTTGATGATGTTATTGGTTAACTCAAGAACACACTACATAAAAATTAATCTAATCCACTAATAGTACAATACCACGATGTTGGCGACATCGAAAAACGAGCTTTTGGGTATCAAGTGGTACTGGAAATTTTATTCGATCAGGTCTAGTGGCCACCTAAATTAACCTAATATTGTACAACAAAATAAAACCAATGCTCCTGAATAAATAAATAAAAACAACCTAATTTAGCCTAATCTTGTCCAACAAGTGAAAGCAAAGTCCAAACTACTGAAGACAAAATTATATATTTATAATTACAAATTGGGAAAACCTTCTCTTATTCAAATAAAACCAATATGATAATTTAAACAAATGTTTTATATATATATATATATATATTTGGTAATGGCATTAGGATTACTAATGGTTTTAGATATATATCAAGCCCCAGCTAGCGTTTGTAAACTTTGCAAAGAAAGTCTGTATCTTGGCGGTCAAGCGAAGCACCTCAGCACTCAACTCCTTCCATCCATCAGTTAGCTCTTTTCTTGTCTCAGCTCCAAGGTTCTTCAAGTTTTGAAACATCAAATTCTTTTGATATTGACTTAAACCTTGAAACCATATTGTCACCGCCGCCTCAAGTGCGTCCTTCAGAACACACAAATCATCCTCCTCCTCCTCATCAGTCTTCTCCTTTTCAACCTCCATATCATTGTGACTCGTCTCCTCATCCTCTTCCTAGCAAAAAAACAAAGATGCTGATTAACATCGTTACGTTACGTATATAAATTAGAAAAATATCAGACGTTTTTGCATATAAGAAGAGAAGAGTATGAACATGAGAGGATTACACGGTTTATATTTGAGATAACTTGAACCAGATTACACGGTTTACGTATAACCGGTTTCACCTAATTTGAATAATGTTTCTGGTTCTCCTGATTCTCTCTCATGCTTCAGCTCTTTAGTTTATGTCTCAGCTTCTTCATCACCGTGAAATTGGGTATAAAGGAACACACTTTTACGGGGTCTTGGAATGGACGAATTGGGTATTCAAATTCCTTTGGAAAGTCACTCTTATCATCTCATTACGCGTTTTGCTTTCTTCACATTAAATTCGAAGCTCACTTGACAAAAAAAAAAAAAAAAAAAAAAATTGGAGTATTTGGGTGTCCTGCGGGAATTGGTATCTCTATGATGTTGATCTTGCTAGAGCTTTTAGGTACTCTCTAGTACTTATAATTCTTGATGATCTTTAGAGCAATTAGAGGGTTTTTTTTGGTAAAAGAGATGCCTTTGAAGTGGATGTAAAGAGAGAGTGATACTATAGAACGGAGACTCGATTATTGGGTGTGGGGTACTAATCTTGACTGAGGGTAGTTAGCAGCAAAAGTAGTTACTCTGAAACTATAGCCATCATCAACCAACCAGCACATGAATGGAGCTGTTTGGTTCTTTAAAATTGAATTTGTCGAAAGAGGTGACCATACATACAGGTTTCGTGGAGGTGGATTAGGAAGCTTTGTCCTTGGAAAAAAGGGACTTTTCGTGGATTCTCATGAGACCATAATCTAGTTGAGGTTACAGTGAAGAAGGAAGTAAGTCATTTTGGATATGAATCTAGAGACATTGTTTCTATGTGGTTGCAAGAGTTTGGTGGAGCTTCCTTCCTTTATTTTTTGAGTCTTCATTATAACAAAGATGCGATACAGCAAGCTCTGGGGAGGAATCCAGGTTAGTGTTATCATTTTTTAAGTATCATTCTAAAATGTGTTACTGCAAAGAACGTTTCTAGTAAATTATATTTCAACACAAGTTTGATACTATTAGTTTCTGGTTCGTTATGTATGCTATTCAGCCATTGTCAAATCTCAAGAAATATCAATTTTGAGCTGCTCTTCTTCATCTTAAAAGGATTTTGAATTTCCCGATTTTTGTTAGTACCTCCAGTCCCTGAATGCAAGCAGCATCTGTGAATCACTGAAAACATTCTATTGTTAATTGTGAAACAGGATAAACCAAGGAGAGCAATTGTACAAGAATTGGTTTAAATGTAACAACAAATCATCAAGGTTAGTAGTACCTACCTCTCTTTGACTGTTAGGATAGTTATGTGGGCTTATAAGAATACTTTTGATGCAATTCTGATAGACGACCAAGTCATCAAACTAGAGTAATATTATTTGGTTATATTGAGTTGAAAGACCAAGTCAACTGATTCCACAAGTCTGTCCATTGACTGTAGTAGTTTTTTCTAAGAAACCACACAAGAAGAGAATTCATCTGCCATTCTGAACTGTGGTCAATGGATACATTACTATCTAACACTATATAATATTTTAGAAAAGACCCAAGTCAATGGACTTGTACGGTAACTATTAAAAAAAGAACACCATTTGTAAGATAGTTATTGTTGCTATGAGGAAACAAGCTGGTAGTTTATAGTAAAGTTAAAAAGGCTATCGTTTATTTAGTTTTAAAAAGAACTTTTGCAAGCTTGTTATTAAAAAAAACCACCATTTGCAAGACTTATATAATACTATTATGAGGAGCATGAACAAACAACCATTCAAATGACTTCTAAGTCTCTTGTTTCCTTGGTCTTTTACGTATCTTGTTCATTATAGCCATTTTTTTCCTCCACATACAGCTTATCAAAGCTATCTCTCATGGCGTCTTCTTCTTCTTTGACTCAGATTACAAGGTACCATGTCTTTCTGAGCTTCCACGGCCCAGATGTTCGTAGATCATTCCTCAGTCATTTGCATAAACACTTTGCAAGCAAAGGGATCACGACATTTAAGGATCAAGGCATTGAGAGAGGCCACACCATCAGAGATGACCTCGTACAAGCCATTAGAGAATCAAGAGTCTCGATCGTTGTGCTATCGAAGAAGTACGCTTCTTCAAGTTGGTGTTTAGATGAACTGGTTGAAATCTTGAAGTGCAAAGAATATCAGGGGCAGACATTGATGACGGTTTTTTACAAAGTTGATCCGTCAAATGTTCAGAAACAGAGCGGAGATTTTGGAAGGGCTTTTGAGAAAACTTGTGAAAGGAAAACAGAGGAGGAGAAACAAAGATGGATGAGAGCTCTGACTTATGTAGCTAACATTGCCGGAGAACACTCTCTAAATTGGTATGTAGTTTATCTTTTATCTTTTTTTATGCAATGCTTCAATGGTGGTGTCTATGTAAATTTAGACTCGTTTTTTGTTTGGTAGGGATGATGAAGCTGAGATGATTGAGAAGATTGCTGCTGATGTTTCAAACAAACTGAATGTTACACCATCAAAGGATTTTGACGGGTTGGTGGGAATGGAAGCTCACTTGAGGAAAGTGAACTCTTGTTTACGCCTAGAGTGCGATGAAGTAAAGATGATTGGAATCATTGGTCCTGCGGGAATCGGTAAGACAACCATTGCTCGAGCTTTATTCAACCAACTCTCTGCCAACTTTCAGCTTAAATGTTTTATAGAGAACCTCAAGGGAAGTTATGGGAACGATGGTACGGATGATTATGGTTCAAAGTTGTGTTTACAAAGCCAACTTTTATCCAAGATTTTGAACCAAAGGGATATGAAGGTACATCATTTAGGCGCAATAAAGGAATGGCTACAAGACCAAAAAGTATTTATAGTTCTTGATGATGTAGATGATCTTGAACAACTAGATGCCTTGGCTAAAGAACCATCTTGGTTTGGTTTAGGAAGTCGGATTGTCATTACCACAGAAGATAGAAAGATATTGAAGGCACATTGGGTGACTGATATCTACCTTGTGGATTATCCATCCGAGGAAGAAGCTCTGGAGATTTTATCTCTATATGCTTTTAAGCAAAGTTCTCCATGGGATGGTTTTGAAGAGCTTGCAAAGAAAATTACAAATATTTGCGGTAATCTTCCATTAGGCCTTCGTGTTGTGGGTTCATCTTTGCGTGGAGAGAGCAGGGACGAGTGGGAATGTCAATTATCTAAGCTAGAAACTAGCCTTGATAGAAAAATTGAGAATGTTTTAAGAATGGGATATGACAAATTATTGAAGAAAGATCAATCTTTGTTTCTCCACATTGCATTTTTTTTTAACAATGAAGCCATTGTTCATGTGACAACCATGCTAGCTGACAGTGACTTGGATGTCAGAAATGGGTTAAAGACCCTTGCAGATAAATCTCTCGTGTATGTATCAACCAATGGGTGGATCACGATGCATCGTTTACTGCAACAATTGGGGAGACAAGTTGTTTATGAACAGTCTGATCAACCTGGGAAACGTCAGTTTTTAGTCGAAGCTGAAGATATTCGTAATGTATTGGCAAACGAAACTGTAAGTTCTTACATATATAAATTCTCTAAAGAGCTTGCATAATAAATCTTTGTTTTTTTTTATAGTAGTTTCACCAGTTTTGTTTTCAATTGTTTGTTAGGGTACTGGATCTATCGTAGGTATATCACTTGATATGTCAAAGATCGATGAGTTCTTTATAAGTGGGCGAGCCTTTGAAGGAATGCGCAATCTCCGGTTCTTAAAAATCTATGGGAGCCATTTTAGTACATTGCAGATGTCAGAAAACATGGAATATTTACCACGTTTAAGGCTACTACATTGGGATTCATACCCAGGAACACTTCTTCCTCAAACATTTCGACCAGAATGCCTCGTTGAATTCCATATGGCATATAGTAAGCTCGAGAAGCTCTGGAGAGGTATCCAGGTTGGTACTTGATATTCTTAGAAATGTTTCTAACGATTTAAGCTAAATAAGATATTTCTCATTTGTTGTATTTGACAATGCAGCCTCTCACAAATCTTAAGGAGATAGATTTGGGATATTCCAAAAATTTGATAGAGATTCCAGATCTTTCAAAGGCTACTAGTCTCAAGACATTGACACTTACCTCTTGCACAAGTTTGGTGGAGCTTCCTTCTTCTATTAAGAATCTACACAAGTTGAAAAAGTTGATGATGATGGGGTGCATAAAGCTACAAGTTGTTCCAACCAACATCAACTTAGCATCTCTTGAAGAAGTCGACATGAGTGATTGCTCACTGTTGAGAAGCTACCCGGATATTTCTACGAACATCAAGGATCTCGATGTTGGAAACACGAAGTTGGAAGTTCATCCATCAATTGTTGAACGTTTGCCTCGTCTTGAGTGGTTTCGTATAGGTAGCAGAAACCTCAAGAGACTAACACATGTCCCAGAAAGTGTAACACATCTAGACCTAAGCAACAGCGACATAGAGAAGATCCCAGATTGCATCACAAGTCTCTCTCGACTAGAGAGTCTTTTCGTCTTCAAGTGCAGAAAACTCGTAACATTGCAGGGTCTTCCGTCTTCGCTCAAGTACATAGATGCGACGGATTGTGGATCACTCGAGAGAGTCTGTTTCTATTTCAGTGATCCAATGAAGGACTTCATGTTCCACAATCATTTCTCATTCCAATATCCAATCAGGGAACTCATGTTCCAAAACTGTTTGAATCTTGATGAAGAATCAAGAAGAGTGCTCATTCAACAACGTGTTTACGAATATGTATGTTTACCAGGTAAAGAAGTTCCGGCGGAGTTCACTCACAAAGCTAGAGGAAACTCCATAATCATCCCTATGGTTATGGATCCTGATGGAACTTTCTTTGCATCCTCAAGATTTAAGGCTTGTCTTCTGCTTTCGCCAATCAAGTACTCATATCTTGATATGACTTGTCGTCTAATAACAGCAGGAGGTGTTACCATTATGGAACTTAACTGGGATTCAATGAATGTTTCTCATTTCATAACTGAGCATCTGTTTATATGTGGTGCTAACTTGGTTCGAGAATCACCTAACGTGGATGTGACTGCGAACAGGATTCTGTTTGAGTTCAGCTGCATGGACAACGCGAAGATTATTGAGTGCGGTGTACAGATATTGAGTGAGGAAACAGAGAGTAACAGTGGTAGCGAAGTGGATTACTTTGAAACTGAAGGCATCACCGACGACCATACGGATGGAAATGAGTACTATGAACCTGAAGCTGCTCAATGTAAATATACATGTTTTTGGAGTTGGCTTAAGAAGCTTTGGTCTAGAGAAAAAAATGATGAGAACAAAGAAGAAAACATGAACCACCATTATGATTCAAAGATGATGAAGAAGGTGTTTGCATTAGGTATAGCTTTGCTTTTGCTATATCTTGTTTTCCCATAGTTTTTTTCCTCCAAGAACTCATAGTGTTGTCAAAATAAATACTTGTTGTATCCTCTTCGATCGATTACATTGAACCAAGAGGTATGAAATCATATGTGTATATTGTGTTATATGACTTCTTGATTTAAAGTATCTTTTATGGCTACTTGATGAAAATTTCTCACGAATTACTTGAAGAAGACCTTGATGTAAGCTAAACGGTATTAAGACGAAGTTCTGTTAGATTGGGTCTAAAATAAATTGGGCTACGTTGGCCCATTAATAAATTTTTTAATGTCAACCCAATTTGGGATACATAATAAAACCCTTAAAACAAACATGATATAAAAGTGGCGGCTTCAGTCGAAAATTAGGGTTTCGCGTGAGGAGAAGAAGTGAAAGCAAAACATATACAAACACGCAGTCACCTTCTCTGCCGCCTCCTCCTCCTCTTTCAATCTCATCGCAATCATGGTAGGCATCTCTAGTCTCTGAATCACTCCTTACGTTAATCCAATACTGATTCCAAATGTTGAGTATAGATTCAAACTGACCCTTGTTTCTCGTATTTGCAGATCATATCAGAGAAGAATCGCCGTGAGATCTCCAAGTACCTCTTCAAAGGTACGAACTTGATTTGAGCTTATGAATCTACTAGTCTTTTTAGTAAATGGGTTTATGCATAGAAAGACAATAGCATTGATTTGATTGATTGATTCAAGATAAGTGTACTTAGAAATGGGTTGTGTTTTGTGCAGAGGGTGTTTTGTTTGCTAAAAAGGATTTCAATTTGCCACAACATCCTTTGATTGAAAGTGTTCCGAATCTGCAAGTTATCAAGTTGATGCAGAGTTTCAAATCTAAGGAATATGTTCGTGAGACCTTTGCCTGGATGCATTACTACTGGTTCCTCACAAATGAAGGCATTGACTTTCTCAGGACTTACCTCAATCTCCCATCTGAGATTGTTCCTGCTACTTTGAAGAAGCAACAGAAGCCTCTTGGTCGACCTATGGGAGGCCCACAGGGTGACCGTCCCCGGTAATCAACTTGAATCTTCTGTTGTGTCAATCTTGTTGTTGTTGTTGTTGTATCATGTCTTCTTCAACTGAATGTGGTGAAGTGTATAATGGTTACTTGTATAGTGTTGATATGTGACGGTTTTGATTTGTTTTTTATACAGTGGCCCACCTCGTGATGGAGAGAGGAGGTCTGGTGACAGAGAGGGATACCGTGGAGGTCCTAGATCAGGTGGAGAGTACGGTGACAAGAGTGGAGCTCCTGCTGATTACCAGCCAGCCTTCAGGGTACAAAAACTCTCTTTCTTGTCATTCTCTGTGAACTGTTGAACCCTTTTAGCTGTTGCACATTACATTAGTATCATGCTTGATTTTGAGGAAACTAGTGTGTAGTTACATTTCATTACACATTACATTAGGAAACTTGATTTGTAGGCTTTAACTGTTACACATTACATTAGTATCATTACAAAATGTTGTTGAGCATTTGTGTTGGGTGTGTAATTAAATCTGTTGGGGTTGTTGTACAGGCACCTTCTGGTGGAGCTAGGCAAGGGTTTGGTCGTGGAGCCGGTGGTTTTGGTGGTGGAGCTGGTCCAGCTGCTGGATCTGATCTTCCTTGAAAGGGAATTTATGATCCTTTCTTGTTTCTTTTTGGTCTTACTTAAAGGTTACATAGTACCTTTGATTTGAGAACGAATGTGTCTTTGAGAACTTTGTTTCTTTCTTAAAACCATTTTCACAATATGATTGTTTTTACGTTAGAATTTTATGAAGAAATGTTGGATCGTTACATGAATCTTTTACATTGTCTGCAATCCCTTTTGAAGTCTCCTAATTTTGTTTTGTTTTTCCGAAGCTTACATACAAAGCGACTTGTCTACTTAAAAGAGTTTTAACGAGTTATAGATATAGTTAGTAATACAAACCTCAGAGACCCAAGCAAGTGACGAGCTTCAACACAAGACCATAACTGAAACGTCTTCTAATTCCTCGAGGAGTTGTCATAATATTCTGTCTATTTCTCTCCTGTAACATCAAAATGTTTGGACCAATATTTTTTTAATTTGCACGAAACAAAGTAAAAGAGAAACCCAACAACATCATTTATTAAAGCAAGTGTTAATGGTTCCTCAAATCCATTTGGAAGCTGGGGAGAGGTTAACGTATTTTTTGTTTACTTTATCAAATCACGTCCTTTTGTTTACGATACAAATTGGTATAATTAGAGCAAGAGAGCCGACTACCAATATGTGCATTTCAACGTCAGCATCCCTGCATAAGGTCCCATGAAGCCCCAACTAAATTGTGTAGTAGTATTTCATTTAACACATCTTTTAGTCTCTTAAGTTTTGTTTATGCGCAGAAATATAATTTGTTAATTTACTGGGGGTTTTTGCAAAATTACAAAACAGCCCTCAATAACACATATTTACTAGGAGACAAGTAGTAGTTTGATGAGCTGCTCTTGATGTGTAATTATATTATTATGTCTAGATCAATGGCTTATGCAAGGAGAAGGATATTGAAGGAGTCATAAAGATGATGTTTTCTATGAATCAAGCTAGATAGTTACATATATACAGTACATTTATATTCATTAAGACATTGGTAGACCAGCTAAGACTCTCTATTTAAAGAGATGGAGACGATTTGGAAACAGCCACGCATATGAGATAAGCATTAAAGCATTTATTGAGGTAGACGAGGTTGTTTGTGCTTACGGTTTATATGAACAAGCATATAATATGAACTTGTTTGTTAAGAATTCAACAACTGATCAAGAAGTCACTTGCAGGTTCTGTGACAAAGGTTTGATGGATAAAGCTACTGTTATTGAACTATGATAGCACACCTAGTGTAAGCTGCGTGGAGATCATTCATAACCCAAAACAGTCTTATACAAAATTAAAGACAGAAGAAAGTAAAGTACAAAACCCAACAGCACGAACAACATCATATATTGTTCTTTATTACGTAAGATATTCTTCTACGAGTGTCTCGAAGCGTTTCAAAACTTGATCCCTCTCAATGTCTCGCCTTCTCCTCCAACTTATAAATAATGATTCTAGACTAGCCTTTCATTAGCGGTAGGTCTCAACCTGTTTTCAGCAAATCGACGGTTGTCTAAACCACTTTGTTCTATCCTCCTTGCCTCGTGCAGGTTTCTTGATTTGGACCGAACTTGGGACATAATAGCACAAAGGTGTCCGACAGTAGTTTCTTTCTGGTACTGCTAGATCCAATTTTCTCAAGTATTTAGCTTCTCTAATAGTGGTAAGTATAAATGTCTTGGGATAGTCTCTATGATCAAAAACAGCAAAAACTTTCTTCTCTTCGTCGATGAAGAACGTAACTGGAAAACATATCTTATTACGCATATCCACCATTCTCAAGAACTTACTCCACGACACCATGTTGGCCTCAATCTTAGTGGTAATCCATATCTCAAACTCATATTCATATGAATTGTGGTATCGCAGTAAAGCTGCAAGCTTCTCTTCTTTAACACGAGATAATATCACATATGTATATCCACGACCCCTAGCGCCAAGTGGCAAAGGTAACCGAGATCATCATAGTCTTCTCTTTTCTTGTTGCTGCTTTACCAATCCACATCTCTTCGTGAAGCTATCACTTGTGGTTAGATTGTTCCAACTTTTGCAAGTTAATCTCACTGCTTTCCTAAATCTTTGGGGAACCCTAGAAATAATCTCCTCTATCATATCCTTTGGAAGATTGGAGATCATCGTTGCCATTAGTGGTTTTTTTTTTTCTTCTCACCCTTCAGAAACCCTATTTTCATTTTCCTCTGTTTTCTTGCCGTTAAGAAAAGTATATATCAACTGAAGATACAAAAATGAAAAACCCTCAAAAAAGCTGGGCCAATCGTGGGCTTCAGAATGCACACAATATGACATTTCTTTCAAAATAAAGCTAAGTAAGGGAAACGGGACAAGTTGTTTGATGAGCTGCTCTGGTTAGGTTTTGCTCTCCTCATGTTCATACAATGGCTTGTGGAAGAAAAACGTTATGTAAGGAGGGGTCGTACAAATTATCATCAGGTGCTGTGGTGTAGTGGTTATCACGTTTGCCTTACACGCAAAAGGTCTCCAGTTCGATCCTGGGCAGCACCATTTTACACTTCTTATAATTAATTTTTCTGCTCAGAGTTTACAGGAAGAAGCTCTTTAGCATATTGAAACATTTGCAAAAACACAACCACTCCTATCAATGTTCTACGCATGTATAAGCCTTACTTTCAAAAGAGTTTACAACAATGTAACACAGTGTTGACGTCTTCAAAGTATCGTATCAGTCAGTGTTACCTCCCTCTTGAGTTTTGACCACCAATTTGAAGTAGAATCTATTTCAAGAACAATGAACATCATACTTATGAGTTAATCAAAAGTTTCTTCATCGGTTTCCTCGTACAACTTAATCAAACTGTGTTTGGTTTCGATGGACATCAGAGACTTCATCAAACTGTGTTTGGTTTCGATGGGCATCTCAGAGACTTCACAGTTATGAGTTATGACCAAATCTCAAGCCTACCTATGAAAGACATTACACCCAAATACAAAATTACTCCCATCCAAATGCAATAATTAATTCTAGATATTTCTGAATGTTTAATTTGAAAATTCCTGAAATTTTATGAAAACTAGGCCAATAACACGTGGGCTAAATTTTTATTTATAAGACTTTTACAAAAATATAGTTTATTCTTAAATTACCAAAATAATTAGTTTTTATTAATATTAAAAATATTATTTTTAAAAAAAAAAAAGTAAAAAAAAAAGGTTTGAAAATATTATTTTTTTAAATGGTTTGAAAAAAAAGATTGAACAAGAGAGAGGGATCAGATTGGTATAAAATTGGAGCGCCCAATTAGTCGTAACAGGCTTTGAGCGGTACGCTCATCACGCATTTAAAGCGAGATTAAACCCTTTCCTCATTTCCCCTTTAACTTGCCTGAAGGATCATACTTTTTCACCCCACCACCTCTTCTCCTTTTATACTAGTCCCACGACCTTCTCACTCCTCCACCCAACCGATGTGGGACAAAACATTTAATCTCACCTTCACCTATTTGCTTGTTTGAATAGTCTCTGTCTCGATCGGAGGGTTCCAAAGACTAAGTAGTTCATGATCCATGAAGATCCAAAAAGGTTTATTTGGTTTTTACTTTTCGTTTATATTACACAAACTGAGTTTTTACAAAGATAACCATAAGCATAACATATCAAAGAAGAAAGCAGCTAATTTAATGTTGAAGAGAAGCTAAGACTGAAGATACAATGTGAAGTGAACCCGTGACTATAACCATTCCTGAGTCACTACTGCTTGTGTCATCGCTGAGAATCTTATAGGCAAGCTTTAAGGAATCAAACACAGTTTTGTTTTCTGAAGCTTTTAAAGACCCTAATCCCAATTCATCAGCAGCTTTTATCCATGATTCCTTCAAAACCGCATACGCTGTTGATCTAACCTTACCTCCACCAATGTCAGCTTCTGTAAGAACCACTGCTTCTGGCTTTAGACCTGAGAGAAGTTCTTTTGCAAACGACACATGATCTTTGTCGCTGGCCATTGCAACCACAAACACCAATCTCTTTTCTGCAAAGTCCCTCATTATCATCTCCTTTAGAGCTCGCGCTGATTCTTTGGTGTGAGCTGAAAAAACAGAACAAAGATTGATACAGTAAACCGGTTCGAAACAGAGACATTAAAGCTATTACCAACCTCCATCAAGAAGCACAGTTGCTCCAGGTAACTGTAAAGTCTCTGCTTCTTTTGGTGTCAAAAACTGACTTCTCCCAAGTAAACGAGTATTCTCTAAACCAATCCTAATCGCCTCATCTGTCACTCTCCACCATCCTGATTATTCCATCCAGAAAGTAACAAAATTTGTCAACAGTTTAGTCATTTCGTTGCTTTATATAGGGAGGTTCAAAGTGCTTCATACCTTGATCGCGAAGACAAAGAGACGCACATGTGGCAGTAACAGCATTTTGGAGCTGGTGATGTCCAAGCATCCGTAGATTTACATCACTAAGCTCAACAATCTGCATTATTATATGTATAATTTCTTGATATATTAAGCATCACAAGGGGGAACTTCTTGATTTTAATAAAGAAATAAAAGGTTTCTCAAACATACTGGTTTATCATCTGTCTCGTGTTGTATTACGAGGTCACAGGACTCACAAAGCCCGATCCCATTTCTGTTGACGATACGTTTCATTGAAGAACTAGATCCAATATCAGATGCCAAAATAACAGATGACGACATTGATGCTGCTTTAGAACGAAGAATGTCTTCGATATGAGGGAGAAATGGCCCACCTAAAACCACCTACATGATTTATAAGAACACATTAATTTCTATCTAACAATGTGCTTATAATCCAATGGTTATAAGACAAGCAAATACATCAAAACCACCTAACTGGACGACCGTGTTTAATAATTCCAGATTTGGCCTCAGCTATACTTTCCAAGGAACCTCCGAGGGCATCCATGTGCTCTTCACCTATCGTTGTTATGACAGAGGCAGCAAGATTTGAACTTTCAATGAAATTTGTAGCATCTCGAGCTCCTCCTAGCCCAGCCTAATGATACACAAACAAATAAAACAGTGCCATAAGTAGTCTACAAGTTAACAAAAATAAGTCTCATTAGAATGCCTAATGTAATAAAAATGAGCAAAATCACTAACCTCTATAACTGCAATGTCGACATTTTCTTTCTCAAACAATGAAAAGGCTATCCCAGTGAGAATCTGCAAAAGAGATACATATTAATTACACTTAAGCAATACCATGTGAAGTAAAAAAATATCTACAAGAAAGCTTTGAATTGGTAACCTCAAAATGACTCAAAGAACCGTTTTCCTCTTGAATAGACTGATCAAGAACCGGTTTGATTGAATAGAAAAGATCATTAAGAGTGGAAGCAGAGACAGGATCTCCATTACAGGAAATACGTTCTTTGATACTCATAATATGTGGACTGCAATCAAGAGAAAAAGCTCATGAATGTGAAATCACAAAAGATTCAAACTCAAGATATGATAGAATCTTAATCCAAAAACTCAATACTTTACCTAGAATAGCAACCAACTGAGTATCCTCCAGCACGTAAGATATTGGAGAGAAACGCAGAAGTTGACCCTTTACCCTTTGTTCCAGCCACATGAACTACCTATAATCACTGCCCTCATTGTTAATCTCACCTTGAAACATCAAACCAAAATATGCATAACACAAAAGAAACACAATCCAAATTTAAAAGATGAGACCTTTAAATCAACAACTTCCAACAATTACAAGTGTCTTCATCAATCCATAGGAGAATCTATAGTTACTACTCAAATCTAAAGATACAAGTGTCTTCATCAATCCATAGGAGAATCTATAGTTACTACTCAAGTCTAAAGATGAGACCTTTAAATAAACAACTTCCAACAATTACAAGTGTTTCCAATCCACAGGAGAATCAGAGTACAAAAAACTAGAAACATCCCAAATCTAAAGATGAGAACTTTATAACTTAGAGATCAATAAGAGAAATGGTTGAAATAGCAAAAAAAGCACGAACCTTGTATTTGGAATGAGGGTTACGGAGGCGAATCATGAGACGTTTCATTCGACCGAGATCAAACCCATCACCAGAATCAGTTCCAGCTCCTTTTGGTACACCTGCTTTCTCATAGTTCTTGAGAGATTCTAAAAACGCCAAAAAATCACTGAGCTCGGGGTCTTCGGTAGAAGAGATGGTTGACATATTTCGAATTGAAGCAAAGTTTGCTGAGGATAGTGTCCTGATCCTTGGAGAAAGCTTGCAGTTGGAAATGGCACTCAAGTGACTCCACAATGCTCTCATCTTTACAATCAAACTCTCTCTTTCTCTGCAATTATTTGTTCTTACATCTTTACAATTAAAAAATCACAAAGACTCTTCACTTCTTCTTTTTTTTTTTTTTTCATAATGGGCTTTGTTTACAATTTGGGCTTAGGATCCACAACATGTATAGACTTAAATGTACTCAGTTATGGATTTTTGGTTCGGATCAGATTGGATTTTTTGGATTTCAGATTTTTCGGATTGGAATGTATAGAACCCATTTAGCATCTAATGATTTTTTGAATTAGTTTTCATTTTTTTTTAGAATCTGAACTTAAACCGAATTCCTTATATATATATATATATATATATATCATACGGAAAGTAAAACCAGAAAGTTGGAATAGATCAGATGGCTAGAGCGTCTAAGAGCTTCTCCAATGGTTGCCTCTATATTTTACTCCAAATATAGAGATCTCTAAAAATAGAGTAGAGGTTTACTCTAAGGGCATCTCCAATGGTACTCTATTTTTGCCTCTATAATGGAGGAGTTCTATTATAGAGGTGAGAATAGGGGAGTTATACTCCAATGATCCTCTATTCTCACCTCTAAAATAGAGATTGCTATTTTTTTATCTATTTATAGAGGAACCCTATTTTTTTTTTTACAAAGGTTCCTCTATAAATAGAGAAAAAAAATAGCAATCTCTATTTTAGAGGTGAGAATAGAGAACCATTGGAGTAAAACTCACCTCTATTATAGAGTTCCTCTATTATAGAGGAAAAAATAGGGAAAACCATTGGAGATGGTCTAATGGTTACTCTATTTCTTACTCTAAAATAAATAATTTAAGTTTATTATATATGTTTATCTTGTTTTTAATTTCTTATATAGACCTTTAGTTCTAAAATCTACAAATTATGTCTGTTTATTTAAATTTTAACAAAAAATCAATAAAATTAAAATATTATTAAAATTAAGCTTGAAAATAAAATTTTATTACATCTCATAAATAGAAATCAAATGACTAATACATTTTTTGTTTAAACACTATCATTAGTGTACTTTTCCCACAAATGATCAATTAAAGCGTTTCGAAGTGAAAAATGAGTGTCTCTATCTTTGATTTGTCTATATCGAGCAAGAAATTCTTGAAATCGAGTATTTTCATCATCCGCTATTTCAACTTCGGGTGCTAGAGCTTCTCTTCCAGCTTCAATTGGCGCATTAAGATCACGCTCATCTTCGATTACCATGTTATGTAAGTATTCAAGACTTAATCTCAATAGAAGATCATGTCATTTATATCAAGACTTAAGCTCAATAGAAGATCCAAGTATTTGTGCCTATATTCAATCCGAGCAAGCAAAAATCTTAAAGAAACAGGTTGATCAACAAGCTCCTTCGGCATCTACTTCATTCGGACAATATTTTGATAATCTTAATGGATCCGGAAGCGATTTACCAGATTATTAATCACTAGTTTATGATGTATTAAGTTTATTTTGGTAACAACTTGTTTTTATTTGAGTTTTCTATTTCTATTCTAATTTATGGCACTAGTTATGTATTTTATATTTAATGTTTGTTATGTCATTCTATTTTCTAAGTTAAATATATGTTATTGTTGTGTTTTAATTTAATGTAATATATTTTTGTTTTTCTATAAAATTATATAAGCGTAAATTCCTATTAAATAATTTTTTAAGATATAAAATGATAAAATATGATAATTGAGGGATTACTTTGTAAAGAAAAAAGTTCTACTCTAAAAATAGAGAAATGAACAGTGTTACTCCAAATTTGGAGTAACACTATTCATTTCTCTATTTTTAGAGTAGAATATAGAGTACCATTGGAGATGGTTTTACTCCAAATATAGAGTTTGGAGTAACAATTGTTAGGAGCGCAAAAATCGAATTGAGAAAATATGCGAATTATATTTAAATAACGAAATCAAGAACGAATTACAACAGCATAATATAAAGCAGTAAATAAATCACGGAGGCAAGATATGATATCTCTTTCCTTAATTCAATAAATCGGCCGTAAGTGCTTTTGGACAATCACGATTTATGAATCCCAGGATACAACCGATCACGAACTATTACAGTAGCACACCAGTAATAGAACTCAAGCGAACAGATCTACGTTATACTCTCGAGACTACTAAACTAAGAACTTACTTTGACTAAGCAAGGGAGAGGGAGAGAGAGATCTTCAGAGGAAGGAGTGTTTATGTTTTTGTGTGTGAAAAATAATGAGAGGTTATGCCTCTATATATAGTGGAAGGAGGGAGCTCTCAAGAAAATATTCAGTGAATATTCTCGGAATGCTGCCCAAGTTTGCTTGGAGTTCACACCAAGTCTTTCCAAAAAATTAAATGAGCCTACAGCAGTCTCAAGAGCCAAAAAGCCCAAAAACCCAAAAGCCCAAGAGACCACAGCCCGCGTCCGAGACCAGCCCGGCCCGCCCTGGCCCGCGTCCGACCCGTCCCGCATCCGTGCTCGGCCCGGCTCGCGTGTGGGAACCTTCCCTCTTCCTTCTACACACTTTTGAAACTAGAAGAGTGTGAAACTATATATATATGAGTGAAAAATCAATCATATTTCCGATGTGGGATATTTCCCAAACCATCCCAAGTAGCTCACTTCACACTCTTATTTCTCATTCAAATCAACTCCTTTTTGGACGTATGAGTATACCATCTCGTAGTACTCGTTACCAGCTTTCCATTGCACTATCGACCAGACAATTCCGATCAGCCATTTGGCCGGAATTTGGCCGGAAAGTCGCCGGAAAACCATTGTCCAAAACCTGCAAATTTTACATAAAATTGCAGTTCCAACAATCCCCCACATGAATAGAAATAAGTCTAAACATATAACTAAAGGACTAACCCTATAGACTGACATTACTAGCTAGACTATCTAGACTAGACAGACTTTCGAGAGTATATGCGAAAACTAACTGTATCTGAGTTGGTGGTGTTTTTCAACCTTGAACCGACTCATTGTTATACCTGTCGAGTTTACTCGGCCAGTTGGTGAACATGATGTCTTGAACCATCCGGATTTGTATGTAAACTTAGACAGCAGGCATAACACAGCTTCGTTTTCTCGTAGAACGAGGTTCTCTATTGTGTTCATTGTGGCCTTGAACATGCCTGGTTAATCATGAGTGAACTTAGAGAGTATAGCCTCATATATTCTCCTAGAAACGGCCCCATTTCACACTCACAAGGTGATTTTATAAGCTGCTTGTATTTAAAGAAATATCCTGTAATTATTTCAAATATTTTACAAAGCTACATTTCAAATAATTAAAAGCATAAGCTTAACCTCTAACATACAGGAAGCACTTTACATCACTCTAGGAACTGGGAAAAGACAAAAGTCTTCTAGTGCTTGTAGCAGATTCAGCTTGATTTAGTTGTCCCTTTGAACCTAGGTCATGGGGTCTCCAATCTGAGTAGGTGGGGTTACCATCAAACATCCTCTTAAGTCGTAGGCTTTAAACCCATTCCTCTTGATGATTTTATAACTTGATCTCGCGCCAAACCTTTTGTAAATGGATCCGCTAGGTTTTCTTTCGTATTGATGTAATCAATCGTAACTACACCAGTTGAGATAAGTTGTCTAACAGTTTTATGTCTCCGTCTGATGTGACGAGATTTGCCATTGTAATGGGTATTCCTTGCCCTGCCCAAAGCCGATTCGCTATCACAGTGTACACGTATTGCAGGCACAGGATTCCCCCACATTGGGATGTCTTCCAAGAAATTACGAAGTGATTCAGCTTCCGATATAGCTATCTCCAAAGCTATGAATTCAGATTCCATAGTTGATTTAGCTTCCAGAGTTTGTTTGGAAGACTTCCAGGACACTGCTGCACCTCCAAGTGTAAAAACATATCCACTTGTGGATTTTGAGTTTCTCGAGTCTGCGATCCAGTTGGCATCACTGTAACCTTCCAAAACACCGGGTTCTCTACCATAGTGCAAGCCATGATTTTTGGTATAACGTAGATAGTCCAAAACTCTAGCTATAGCCATCCAATGCTTATGTCCTGGATTACTTGTGTAGCGACTAAGTACATTTACAGAGTGCGCTAAATCCGGTCTTGTACAGTTTGTCAAGTACATTAGACTGCCAATTACTCTTGCATACTCCACCTGTTGCACAGGTTCACCAGAATTTTTGGTTAAGTGAATTTGAGGATCCTCTGGAGTTTTTGCAGTCCCATTTGAGTAATGCTTGAATCGATCAAGCACTTTTTCTGCATAGTGGGTTTGAGACAAGATAAGGCCCTCATCAGTTCTGATGATTTTTATCCCCAAAATTACATCTGCTAAACCCAAGTCCTTCATGTCAAAATGTCTTTTGAGCATGTTTTTCGTTTGAGTTATGATGTCTTTGTTGCTTCCAATGATGAGCATATCATCTACATATAAGCATAACAAAATGTACCCTGATGGAGTAGTTTTGTAGTATATGCATTTGTCACATTCATTAATGCGAAAGCCATTAGACATCATCATACTGTCAAACTTCTCATGCCACTGCTTAGGAGCCTGTTTGAGTCCATATAATGACTTCACAAGTTTACACACTTTGTGTTCTTGTCCTGGAATAACAAATCCCTCAGGTTGTTTCATGTAGATTTCCTCTTCTAAATCTCCATGAAGAAAAGCAGTTTTTACATCCATTTGATGGATTTCAAGATTTCTCAAGGCTGCAATACCTATGAGCATCCTGATCGAAGATAGTCTTGTTACCGGTGAATAGGTATCAAAGAAATCTAAGCCTTCTTTTTGCCGAAATCCTTGCACTACAAGCCTAGCCTTGTACCGCTCAATATCGCCATTTGGTTTCCGTTTTATCGTAAAAATCCATTTACACCCCAAAGGCTTAAATCCTTGTGGTAGATCTGCCATCTCGTAAGTATGATGTTGCATGATAGAATCTATTTCAGTTTTGACTGCTTCCTTCCAATAAGGTGCATCAGGTGTAGACATAGCTTCTGCATATGTTCTAGGTAGATTTTCAGCTAGAAATGCCATCATTAGAAAATCATCACCAAACGACTTAGTTTTGCGAGCTCGTTTGCTTCTTCTAGGTTCCAGTTCTGTTTCTACAGAAGTAGTACTCAAAGTATTGCCAGCTTCCAAAGTCGCTGCATCTCGTTGTTCACGAGTTCGTTTTGAGTTTTCCTACAGGGAAAATGTCTTCAAAAATGAAGCATTTCTTGACTCCATAACTGTATTCACATGGATATCTGGAATATCTGATTTATGAACCAGAAATCGATATGCACTACTGTTATGTGCATATCCGATGAAGATACAGTCTATGGTCTTAGGCCCAATTGTGACCTTTTAGGAGGTGGTACAGCCACTTTTGCTAGACACCCCCACACTTTGAGGTATTTGTACGAAGGTATTGTACCTTTCCAAAGCTCATATGGTGACTTGCCAGTAACCTTATGCGGTATCCTGTTGAGGATGTAATTAGTGGTAAGCAAAGCTTCCCCCCACATGTTCTGGGCTAACCCAGATTCCTGCAACAACGCATTCATCATCTCTTTCAGAGTTCGATTCTTTCGTTCCGCTACTCCGTTAGATTCTGGCGAGTAGGGAGCGGTTGTCTGATGTATAATGCCTTTTTCTCTGCAAAATGCATTGAACGGCTCATTATATTCTCCTCCTCTATCACTTCGAACTACTTTAATAGTTTTCTGAAGCTGATTTTCTACTTCGAGGGTGAACTCTTTGAATTTTTCCAGTGCTTCATCTTTGCTATGCAAGAGATATACATAGCAAAATCTTGTGCAATCATCAATGAAGGTAACAAAGTATTTCTTACCACCTCTAGTTTGCACATACTTTAAATCACATAAGTCTGTGTGAATTAAACCTAGAGGTTCGGTTGTTCTTTCAACGCGTGGTGAGGGAGTTTTAGTGAGTTTGGCCTGTACGCACACTTCACATTTTTCTTGGTTAGTTTTGAATTTCGGAATCAAATTCAAGTTTTGCATTTTTCGCATTGTTTTGTAATTGACATGTCCTAAACGTTCATGCCAAGTAGTAAACGACTCAACCAAGTAAGCAATAGGGTTTTCTTTCATTTCAGCAACAGAAGCAGAAGCTACAATTTTCGGATGGACTGTCGTTACAGACATTTTGATCAGTCCACCCTTAACAAAACCCTTTCCCAAATACATCCCATTTTTCTTAAGAACTAACTTATCAGCCTCAAAATTAATGGAAAAACCATGCTTGCTTAGCACTGTTCCAGAGATGAGATTCTTCCGCATGTCGGTACGTGCTTCACGTTCTGCAAGGTGAGCTCACGATCAGAAGTTAGCTTCAGAACCACTTTTCCTTTACCTTCAATCTTGGACACCGCCTTTTGCCCATGAAAAGCTGCTCATTTGACTTGTTCTGCACATAGGTGGTGAACATGGTCCTATCAGAGCATATGTGTGTGGTAGCACCAGTGTCATAGTACCACTCCACTGGGTTGTCTTCCACCATGTTACATTCAGTAACCACCGCAACCATGTCCTCTTCAGTTAGGTTTGCTTGCAACTTGAGATCTTTTGCTTTGCTTTTGCAAACATCAGCCTTGTGTCCAATCTTACCACAATGATGACACTTCCCTTTGAACTTCCTCTCAAGGTTGCTTTTCTTGAAGTTTGGTCCAGATGACACCTTCAACGGTTTATGAGGAATAGAGATCCCTTTACCCTTGCCCTTAAACTTGGCCTTATGCTCAGCTACATGAACATCATGCCCCTGGCTTTGAGCATCCGAATGAGCTCCACGATTGTTGTCTTCAACTCTCAGCCGACGGATGAGATCATCAAGAGACATTGCCTTACGCTTGAAGTTAAGGTAATGCTTGAAATTCGACCATCCTGGTGGTAGCTTCTCGATCAAGCAATTCGTTTTGAAGACATTGCAGATCGACATCCCTTCCAAATCGATCTCCTGAAAGATGCGTTGAAGAGCTTCCACTTGTTCCATAATTGGTTTGGAATCCACCATCTTGAAGTTCAGGAACTTCGTAGTTGAGAATTTCTGCATCCCAGACTCATCAGTCTTGTACTTGGTCTCCAAAGCTAGCCACAATGCTTTTGAAGTCTTGTACATACTGTAGAGGTCATACAGATCATTGACCAAACGGTTCAGAATCTGACCTTTGCAACAGTAGTCTCCTTGAGCCCAACTATCCATACTTCCAACCACATACACGTCAGTGTCACCTTGTGGAAGCGTTGGTGGATCCTCTGTGAGGTACCTTTCCATGTTCATGCTGGCCAAGTAGTAGCGCATCTTGTTTTGCCACGTTTTGAACCCAGCTTTGCCATCGAACTTATCTGGCATCATCCCTTGGGAAGCCGAAGGTGGTATCCCCATGTGGGTTGATCCATTACCGAACAAATTTCGGCGCACGTTTTCCATACCCGAATCGGTAAGCTTCGTCTTTTCAAGTTCTTTAGCAAGACGTAAAGCCAACTCCGCAGAGTTTCAACAGGGGTTGCAGGAACCCTAGCACCATCAACGTTGTTGGTGTTGTCTCCAGACATTTTTTTGTTTCACAATAAACAGATCTGATTAATATTATCAAACAATTCAAGTAATTAAATTACACTGAATTAGTTTTGCAAACTCGCTTAACAAGCGTTTGCAGAAACTTGTTTCACAAACTCACTCAATTAAGAGCGTTCGTGGAAACCAGAGAGAGTAGAGAAGAAAAATTAAAGTAAAAGCGTTCTTCAAAACTTTCCGCGTAAGCACCGAAAGATGAAAGCAGAAACAGTTTTTCGAAGATTTTGAAATCGTTTTTAAAATAAATAAAAATTCGAAAAATTCTCAATCCGTTTAAAGCGATAAGCAGAAAGCGGATTTATTGAATTAAGACTGTTAGGAGCGCAAAAATCGAATTGAGAAAATATGCGAATTATATTTAAATAACGAAATCAAGAACGAATTACAACAGCATAATATAAAGCAGTAAATAAATCACGGAGGCAAGATATGATATCTCTTTCCTTAATTCAATAAATCGGCCGTAAGTGCTTTTGGACAATCACGATTTATGAATCCCAGGATACAACCGATCACGAACTATTACAGTAGCACACCAGTAATAGAACTCAAGCGAACAGATCTACGTTATACTCTCGAGACTACTAAACTAAGAACTTACTTGGACTAAGCAAGGGAGAGGGAGAGAGAGATCTTCAGAGGAAGGAGTGTTTATGTTTTTGTGTGTGAAAAATAATGAGAGGTTATGCCTCTATATATAGTGGAAGGAGGGAGCTCTCAAGAAAATATTCAGTGAATATTCTCGGAATGCTGCCCAAGTTTGCTTGGAGTTCACACCAAGTCTTTCCAAAAATTAAATGAGCCTACAGCAGTCTCAAGAGCCAAAAGCCCAAAACCCAAAAGCCCAAGAGACCACAGCCGCGTCCGAGACCAGCCCGGCCCGCCCTGGCCCGCGTCCGACCCGTCCCGCATCCGTGCTCGGCCCGGCTCGCGTGTGGGAACCTTCCCTCTTCCTTCTACACACTTTTGAAACTAGAAGAGTGTGAAACTATATATATATGAGTGAAAAATCAATCATATTTCCGATGTGGGATATTTCCCAAACCATCCCAAGTAGCTCACTTCACACTCTTATTTCTCATTCAAATCAACTCCTTTTTGGACGTATGAGTATACCATCTCGTAGTACTCGTTACCAGCTTTCCATTGCACTATCGACCAGACAATTCCGATCAGCCATTTGGCCGGAATTTGGCCGGAAAGTCGCCGGAAAACCATTGTCCAAAACCTGCAAATTTTACATAAAATTGCAGTTCCAACAACAATTAGAGTACCATTGGAGATGTCCTAAGATTCAAGTCCTCTTTCTAGCGATTTAAATTTAAAGTTTTTATAAGAGATCCGTTAATAACTAATGGACTTCTAACAGAGGATAATATCATTGCCCAAACCCAAATATATAAAAATTAATATATATACTGATCGGTTTTAAGAGAGAAACCGAAACTGATTCAAATCAGTTTTCGGATCGATTCTGATTGGTTCGTTTGATTTCATATTATATGCGCAGGGCTAGTTACACGATTATAATGTAGTTACAAAAAGATTGGGAATTTTTTGCTCTATAATCAGAAATTAACCTCAGTTTTGTGACTTTGTGGCCAGATTCCGTAAAGTAAAACTCATATAGCATGTCTAAATTACAACCCTTCAAGATTGTTAGATTTTGTTGTTTTAAAATACAAATAATCATATAATTAATGGTTGGTGAAATGTATAATCAAATCGAGGAAAAAGATGATTAATCAAGAAAAGAAACATGTGATGGTTGTTGTTTGTTCTACTTGGAGAAGAGGTTTCGAATTTTGATAATGATTTTGACGACCAATAAAAAGAACTCGGCCATGTTGCTTAATAGCTTTAGGTAGCTTGCCATTACATGGTTTATGAGTGGCGCCAAGAAAAGTGCATAAATTCGTATTGCTGATTGGATTAAAGCATAAGGTTTCTCCAAAAACACTGAAATGTTGAAAAATTAGAATAAGATTTTTAACAAAACCTTACAACTACCAATTTTGAGTTAAATGTGATATATGTATATATATATATATATATATATTTTTATATAATATAATGAAAACTTACACTCAGCTCCTTTTGGGAATTCGTCGAACAAGAACGTGATGTTCTTTAACAGGCTCTGAACAAAAAAAAAAATATAAGTAACAAACTAATAAAGGGTTTGAATATTAAAAAGTATACAAAATAATAACTGTCATCCATATTTTCATTGTAAAAACTGAGAAAACTATTTTACCAGTGTGATTCCTCCCGGTTTAATTGGCGATTCAATCAAAATCTTCGCGTTTCTGTTTTTTTTTTTTGTTAAATCATTACAAGATGATTTGTTTATTAGTATAGATTTGAAATATATAAAAATTGAGATATAGCTAAAAAAATCATTTTGATATGATTGTCAAAAAAAAATCATTTTGATATATATTGTTGAGATATACCTTATAACCAATCTTCCTCCTTCGTCGGTAAATTCATAAAAGCTACATCCTCTTGTAAAGGGTATTTTTCGTCCTTTCCATTCTTCATAACAATAAACAAAGGATGAAAAGAAGACAAATTAATGAAAGTATTAAAATCTAACTAAGATAGTTAATTAATAACGTAATACTTAAGGCAATATGCATTATAAGTGATGTAGTAATCACGTACCAAGATGCCAATTAACAGCAGCACTATGTCCATCTCCTTCACACACGTTTTCAACGCAAAACTTTACGTTTTGTCCCATACTCTTCACAAGTTCTTCAAAGAACTTCATAGCTTCCTGCAAACATATATTTGTTCATTCACAAAACCAAATCCTGAAATGTAAAATATACACATTGCATATATTTAAAAATTCATGGATAGTTGTCATAGAAATATTCTTACATTTTTCCCTTGAAAAGGCTTAGAGAAGGAGAAATCATCGATTAAACAATCGTTGGAGATGCAACTTCTTAATTGATCTTGATTCTTTTCGTTTATAGAGGAATAAAATTTCATAACAGCATCATACCCAGAGATTTGATTCGACTTAGGATTAGATTGATCTAAACATGAAACTACGGTATTTCTCCTTGACGCATACTTATTTATCATCATCATTCTTGGATCATCCTTGATTGCATTGAACCGGCCGGAATGTTGTATAGAAGGTAGATCTGATTTGAGCCGTGGAGTTTTGAATTTGGTGATGAGATTTCTCGTAACTATTGGACTCATGACATTAACCATGGAGGCCATTGTTGTAATGTGAATCGCTTAATTAGCATGCGACAAATAAGCAATTTTGTAATTTTTGGTGGAGAAATTTAATTATGGTAAGAGAATGTGAAGATTGGTGTTTGCATACGATTCATATATGATTTGTTAAAGTAGTTTTCTTGTGAAGTTCTTTACTTCTTGTTCTAACCTTTTAATGTTCTTAGTTACTTTATGTAGCAATAACTCTTAGCATATCCCTTACTATCATAATAAGATCTATTAGCGTATCAAGAGATTTAAGCATCTACTCCAAAACTTCTCGGGTTCTATTGCATCAGTTGGTTCAAATTGTAGACTTATTATAACTTAGAATAGACTTATGATCACAAATTATTATTCTATCGTCTATATTCTTCACACCAAGCTTCCTAACATGTATCTTTACTGTTTCTTTATATATTAACACCAATTTATCTCCACCCGAGTCCAAATACATATCTGAGGAGATTTCTAAGGAAGGTGATTCATGGTAAAGAAAGATCACTAACTAAATCAAAGCAAGTTCAAGATCAGTCTCAGGCCAAGATCACAGCTTCAAAAGGCAAAATTTTAGACCATATGTATAAAGTAATTAAACTCGGTCTCTTTTTTTTTTTTTTTTTTTTTTTTGACAAAACATATGTTTCATTCTATTAAAACAAACGTAACATACAAAGTAAACAGAGTTTAAGAGACAACATAGAGAGGCAATCCCCAAAGCCAAGACAATAAAGAGATAAAGGTAGATAGATGTAATCGAGATTGTAGTCTTGAGAGCTATGAGCCAAATCCTTGCAAGGGTTTTGGATCCTGTGAGTTCAAGCAATAACGATGCAGCTTCCAAGAACAAGTCGATGGAAGAAGAGGTGACCACTGTCTTGTATCGAAGACCAAGTGGCGTTGAAAAAACCAAAGCTGAGATACTCACCGGAATGAGGATGTCTACCCGAAGGTTAGCTTTGTCAGGAGGTCGAGCAGGGTTGAGGGTACTCTGATTTAGGGTAAAAGGAGAGGTAAAGGACGTGACTGGATTCGGTGTAAAGCTCTGGAAGTTGAATTGGTAACACCCACTCCTGGAGATGGGGTCATATTGCCACGGGACTTCAAGAACTTAGGAGATAAAGAGTTCACAAGTGAAGCTAGAACAGGGTACTCAAACAGAGAAAGTGAAGTCGTAATATAAAAGGTGGATCCTCTCTGCCATGACAATGGTGATCAAGAATTCCACACAGATTACATCTACGGTGCTGCACTGAAGGATAAAACACAAACCTGGGCTTCAAACGGGACGATGGTTGCAAGTTAATGGGAGCGGTAAGGCTCGCCAAAGAAGCTACTAGCAGGTGCAAAATAGACGTGTAACGCCGCAACAAACCAGGTGGATCCTCTCTGCCATGAAAATGGTGATCAAGAATTCCACACAAGATGTTTAAAAACGAGACACGGACAAAGGGACAAGTGACTGAGCTTCATACGGGGAAAGGGTTCGGGGTTTAAGTAAAGCTTGGTAAAACCAGGTTTTGAATCCAACGACAAAGTTACAAGCTTTGCAAATACGTTAGTTCCAGCTAATCCTTTGAAAATCCAAGACAATCTAGCTAAGTGAGTTCTCGATGCAGTCTTCGGACATCGAGGGTAAACAAATAGACTAAGCAATGTCGATAGGATGACAGGGATTTGAAACGAGAACCTGGGCTTTTGGAGGTTGGGCAATATCTTGTAAAAGCGTCGGTAGTCCAGTAGCAAAAATAGGTCTGTCGAGCTCCGGCTGTGACTTGGATTCAAGGCGGCAGTCCAAAATCGGAGAAAACGCAAGTCTCTGTAGATATCCACACCAGACGCCGTCTCCGTCTCTGCCTTCCAAGGCTCGGGTGACGTTAGTAGAGGGTACTGTAGAGACAAGGACCATTCGGATCGAGAATTAGAAGCATCGGGACTTGAAATCCGCTGGTAAGGAGGCTTGGTCGGGTTCCAGATCGGGAGTTTGTCATTCTCCTCCGACCTCGTATTCGATGATGTGCGAACCTCTACCTGGGTGTGGTTGGGTGAATCGGGTATGCGAAGGTTTTAAAAGAGGACTCAAAAGGGAAAAAGAAATTGCACAAGAGATCTAAAGGAGCAACGAAAGCAGAGAAAGAGATCTAAGGTCGAGATGCCCCGACGCCGGCGAGCAAAAGCCCCACCGGCGTCGGAGAAATTTAGGGGTGGCGGCGCTTCGATAGTTTTGCTTGGGAGAGAAATTAGGTTTCCAAACTAGTCCATTTATTTCAAAGTAATGAAACAAAAAATTAAACTCGGTCTCTAACCGAAGAATTCAACATTGATAAACGGCCTACCATTTTCACCATAATAAAGTGTACTCTGTGCTCTCCTGACGTCGTGTGTCATTGTCGGCAAAATATTCAAGTCACTTTGTTGGACATGTCATGCCCCAAAATATTATTGTAAGGGCACATTTCAATAGTCCTATTACTAATACAAAGGATTGGAACAGTATAACCACCACATTCATCAAATTTAATTTGAAACACCGGTTTTGTCATAAGGGCATCTCCAACCCCACTCTATTTTAGAGTCAAAACTCTAGCAACATCTGCTCCAATCCTACTATATATTTTCCTCTAAAATAAAGAAAATGATAAAATTGCTCTATATATACAGCAACTTTATTCCCACCTCTATTTTTTTACACTAACTCTATTTTAGAGTTAGAAATAGAGTAATACATTGGAACAAAACAGTGCTCTATTTTAGAGTTACTCTACTTTAGACAAAAAAATAAAGATATACATTAGAAATGGTCTAAAGTAATTTAGGTCTTTATTTAGGGGAAAATGTAATAACAGAACCCATTGGTCATAAAGAATGTGGTTTCCATAAAAGTAGATAAAATTAAGGTAAAACAAGCAACAAATTTAAAACTCTCTGATAAACTCAGAGGTCCGTAAGAGCTTAGCATGGATGTGATAAATTTGCCTCGTACCCTGCAACAACGACACCACCACCCATGACCCCTATAATTCATAATTTTCCCCAACATTTTAAGTTTATTTCTAAATCAACCCCTATAATAAATAAAATAAAACTAGCTCCCCCCACCATCCCCAAAGTTTTGCTACTACTACCGACACATATTTTCCACTATGATCCATACACGTGTCCATGTAAATATGTACAATACAATCGTTATCATAGTAAAAAAGAGAAAATATTATTTTTAGACTTAGGCAAATTTGATCGAGTGTGTATAGTTTTGTCGGAGGTTTGGGTGTGAATACACAGTAAATTACCACACACAAAAAACATACAGTAAAAAGGTTTAAACTCGATGGTATATTTTATAGCTTAACAGAACTAAAATCAAATAATAACATATAACTTTTGTTTTTTTTTGCTAATATGATTGCAAGATCAATCTGATAGTAACAATTAGCTGTTGATCAGTATCTAACTTTTATATGTGAAAACAAAATATATTTATCACGATTTATATTAGATTTTATTTTTTGTTAGTTGCTTTTAGATAATAATGAAAAGTATATTGTTTTCTTTTTTGACGACTATATTAAAAGTGTATTTTAAAATAGTAATATATAAACTAAGTAAAAATGAGTCTCTTTCACGATAAGACCTTTTTTGTTTTCTCTTTTACATAAATCAGAAAACAGAGCCACTGCATGTTCTTCTTCTTCTTCTCTTCAATTTCACTTTCTTCATAAATTTTGTTTCCATCAAAATATTTATTATCAATTATTTTCTCATTCCACAATTTTGATTTAGTTTTCGTTTCTTTAATTTGATTCTTGAGATGAAGTTGAATAACCATAAAGATCCATCAGAGAAGCTGATGTGGGAACGGACTTTATCCGGATCCGGTTCACCGACCCGACCCGTTTCTAAGCTAATGGTGACGCTCCTCCTCCTCGTCTCCGCCACTTACGTCGTCTACACACTCAAGCTCATCTCCAACTCACGTGCCTGTCACGTGGAGCCATTCTCCGCCGTTGTTCGTCGGCTCAACGACATCGTGAACTCATCTCAGCCGTTGATTCTCCTCCAGTCTAATCAAACGGCAGTGATCGAACCCTACGCACCTTCTCCGCCGCCACCTTCGCCGCTTCCACCACCACCTCCTCCGCCGCAAACCGGATTACAGCACGTGGTTTTCGGAATCGCGGCGTCGGCGAGGCTGTGGAAACAGAGGAAAGAGTACATCAAGATCTGGTACAAACCGAACCAAATGCGCGGTTACGTCTGGTTAGAGAAACCGGTTAAGGAAGAAGAAGACGACGAAAACAGCCTCCCGCCGGTGAGAATCTCCGGCGATACTTCGAAATTTCCTTACAAGAACAAACAAGGACACAGATCGGCGATTAGAATCTCGAGAATCGTCACGGAGACGCTCAAACTAGGACTCAAAGACGTGAGATGGTTCGTTATGGGAGACGACGACACTGTCTTCGTCGCCGAGAATCTGATCAGAGTTTTGAGGAAGTACGACCACACTCAGATGTACTACATTGGAAGCTTATCGGAGAGTCATCTTCAGAACATTTACTTCTCTTACGGTATGGCTTACGGCGGCGGAGGATTCGCTATAAGTTATCCGTTAGCGGTGGCACTGAGCAAAATGCAAGATCGGTGTATCAAAAGGTATCCGGCATTGTACGGTTCCGATGATCGGATGCAAGCTTGCATGGCCGAACTCGGTGTTCCACTCACTAAAGAACTCGGTTTTCACCAGGTCAGTCATTATCACTTTTTTTTTTAATTATATTAATAATAGCAGTAAATATTCTCATAAGATTCATATATAACTAGTTTAACTAAAGTTGGTTAATTAACTGTAAAACATCTCCAGAATATTGTTTTTTTAAAAACCAAACACAATACTAATAAATATTTTGGTTAGATTAATACGAATCTAGTTAAACTATACTCGTGTTTTGTTTCAGTTGGTTAAATTGGCAAAGTAGGTTTTAACTACAGCTAGATTTTATTTTGATCATTGGATTTTAATATGGATAGTAAATGTTTTCTTTAATAAATGTGGACGTAGTTAATGAGAGCATTAAATGGGTAAATCGAGATTAATAAATTAAAACGTTTTTTGTTTGGACTTTTTTTCATTAACAAACAAAGTTTTTACACGATTTTGGTTTAAAAAAATCGATGGGCTTTTAAAAACTCAATTATGATTAAAATGCCACGTCACTGGACCACAATTTGGCCGTACGTTATATTGTTGCCGGAGTAAGATACACGTCGTCACGGTGTCAGGTCGTTTCTTTGAGAGAGCTGTCACGCCATTAACGGCGCGTGTTTCGCACGTGACAATTTCCTTGTTTGTTGGTGATTTGTTTCATTGATTACAGAACCGATCGTCGGTTACCTACCAAATAACCGGTCGGTATAGAGTAGTTTTTTAACATCGGGTCTTCCGTTCGGCATTAATTGATTATGTCTTCTTCTTTTGTGTGTTTCACAGTACGACGTGTATGGCAATCTCTTTGGTTTACTAGCGGCTCACCCGGTGGCTCCATTGGTTACGGTTCATCACCTCGACGTGGTGGAACCGATCTTCCCAAACATGACACGTGTCGACGCCTTGAAGCATCTACAAGCCCCGGCAAAGCTAGACTCTGCTGGACTTATGCAACAGTCGATATGCTACGACAAACGACGCAAATGGACTGTTTCCGTATCTTGGGGATTCGCAGTTCAGATTTTCCGCGGAATATTTTCAGCTCGAGATCGAAATGCCGTCGAGAACCTTCTTAAATTGGTAATGTATATTATCAATAAGAATAGATAATTACATAAATTGATGATAGATATGGTCATTTTGTTTTACAATGTATAATATATCTCCGATAGGTATCGGCGGGCGGATTACACGGCATACGCTTTTAATACCCGACCAGTGAGTCGTCATCCGTGCCAGAAACCGTTTGTGTATTATATGACATCAACCGGAGTTCATCCGGTGACAAATATGACGGTGAGCCGTTATGAAATCCACCGTGTGGCTCATCCTGAGTGTCGGTGGAAGATGGCTAATCCTGGCGACATTAAGACGGTCATTGTTTACAAGAAACCGGACCCTCATCTTTGGGACAGAGTAAGTTGAACATTTTGTGGCATAAATGTTATATGGTCATGTTATATTACTAATGAATGAATGCTTAAAATAATAATCTATTAACATATGGTTTCAAACTTTTTGTTTTGGGCTGGCTGCAGTCTCCTAGAAGAAATTGTTGCAGGGTGAAATCAAAGAAGAATAATACTTTGGAGATTAGTGTTGCAGTTTGCAAAGAAGGTGAAGTGGTTGAAGTTGTGTAATAAGAATATTCATGTTTAAAAACTTTTAAATTTTGTTCTCATTCAATTATACTACAGATTAGTTAATTACCTATATTAAAAAGTGTGACGGAAAATTTACAAAAATTACCGTAAAGTGTGATTTGTTCATTTTTAAATGTTCTTATATCATCCAGAAACACAAACAAACAAAACCAAAAGAATCAGCTCAAGAAAAATGTCAGAGAGTTGTCAATGCCATTGCTAAGAGGCTAAGCAATTGCAAAAAAAAAACATGTTAAAAAAGGTCAAATTTCAAATACAAACGTGAAAAGAAGGGGAAACCAAAGGATCATGGCGTCGATTTCATTGAGGTGGTGGCTCGGTGGACCTTTGAGGACATTGTGGCTGTGCATTTCAGTACGTCACCTGAAACAAAGATGATCGGTTCTGTAATCAATGTGGGAGAGGCAGTGTACATGCAATATGTGATGGGAATTGATGGAGTGATTGTAGATCTCGTTGAGGAGAGTCAGCCACACCCATGATGATAAAGACTTTAGAGTCTCGTCCATTACACCTCTTGCAGTTCCTACCAAGATCTTCCAAAACAGAGGGATCATTCTCTGTGTTCTTTGCTTGTTTTTTTCGGTTCAGCGTCCACTTGCTTCTTGTAATCATTTAGACCTATATCTCGCACCCAGCTTGCAGCATCTCGCTTCCTTCAACACCTAATCACAGGAGAAAGCACTAAATTATTGTAAAGACTAGTGATAATTATACATATTGGAAACACAGACCTCTTTTCTCAAACAAGAGAAATCTCACAGTTGGTATCCTTATTTTCCACAATGATATCATTTCTGTGTGTTTAATCTGTGGGTATGTACATGTATTCCCTCTAATCTCCTGTGGTTATTGTCGCTATTGAGATAGGCCTTATGCATAGCCGAAGTTTGCTCACTGCATTGGTGTCAATCCCATTGCTAGAAGACACACTCCTGGTACCTTGACCAATGAAAAGCCTAGGTTGTTGATTCTTATACACCCTCTAAACAACTACCTGCAGGCAAAATACTCCAGCCGATGAAGTCTTTTTCTATAATGCAGCCAATCCACTGATGGTTGACTATAAATAATGTTGCAGCCAATCCAATTACTAGAAGTTGTTTTGCAAAATCTTATTACCATTGCCTTAATTTTGTCACTCAAACTCTCCCTTGGAGTGAATTAAAATCCCTGTGAATCTCTGCAAACAAGAAGGGGAAACCATATACTGTGTAAAACCATGAAAAATCCATACTAAAAACATAATGGTTGACCAAAACCCAAAAAACAAGACATTAATTATGTTTAGCACTCGCAAACTTAATATTAGTTCAAACATATTGATTCTCATTCCGTTCTACCAAAGTTAAATCTTACAGACATAGATATATTAATTACGAAAGATAGTTACATAATATAAACAAATTATTCGACCATTAATAGTTTATTATCATCTGATCCATATTTTCAAATGGATTCTCTAGTGCAGACGAGAGAGAGAGAGAGAGAGAGAGCCAAAAGTCAAATCCGCAGATTTTGTAAGCCATGCGCCACCTCGGATTTGAAAGCCATATTCCGACCCTCGAGAACAAAGCTTCCATGACTGTAGGTTCTTTTAACAATAGCAATGCGATCGACATCCTTACCAACCCGAGACTCACAAGAGTCCTCGTACCTTATGTAGACAAGTGCATTCAAGGCGTTGAGTGATCCCTCATTAGGTGGATCCAAGTCTTCAGTAGACTCTATGGCCACTTTCAGAATCTTCAAGTTGGACAGATCATGATTTCTACCCTTGTTCGTATGAGTTGTGGCAACTGCAAGTTCCAGATATAGACGAATCCAGTCATTTAGTTGCAGCTCCGATCCCTTCACCTGCAAAAAGCAAAAAAAAAAATATCAATCACTGCTTGGTTCTAGATCATGGCTAAAGCACAGCCAAAGTTTAACGTGATCTTACCACGTAAAACCGGTTACTATTTTGGAAAAGATCCTCTGGGGGGCACTTAGGCACGCTACCTATGAGGTAGAATTCAGCTATTGACGCATCATCATCATCGGTGTTTGTCCCTAATACAAGATTTAAGACATATCAGTTAGTGCTTATGATGAGTTACTTGGTTGTTATAACAACTTGTTGCATAAAAAAAATGAATCAACATTTTACCTCGAGGTCTAGCAATATCGCACGTCAAAATAAACTGGCAATAACATTCTTCATCAATTTTAGTATGAAAATATAAAAGTTTTCTGGTAGATGGATCCTTAGCAACCAAAGTAATGTAGTAATTAGAACAAGCAGTAGAACCCGTGGTCCTATTGTATTTCTTGACGAGCCTGAACTGTAAGTTTGTTCCCTGTGATGATCAAACAAAAAAAGTAAGAAAAATTGAATGTGGTACAAATTAAGATGACAAAACCAAGACAAAGAAAGAAGGAATTAAGAGAACCTTGAGCAAATTGTAACGATGAAGGCCCATCCTGGCATAAAGGCGTACTAATCCACAACAAGGTGACCACCGATCATCACAGACTTCTCTCAACAGTTCACGGCCATAACCAAGGACCACGGTACCGAACCCCTAAGAACCATTCAATGAACCATCTCTTAATTAAAACCTTAATCTATCGATATATAACGGATCGAAAAACAAATCTCTTACAAAAAAAAACTACCTAGTAGTATATAAGAAGTTGAAAGACTTACGTCACATTTCTTCAATCGTTTCGATCTATAACGAGAATCACTATCAATGGCCTCGTTGCTAATTTCAGTCCGCAGCGACATCGTCGTCTCCCTCCTAAATCTTATGTAGTTAGGGCAAAAAAAGAGAGGAACCCTAGAAGCGAGCGGCTGATGCTTCCGGTTGATTTAGGTTTGCACCACGCGATTATATGTCCCCCTTGTCCATCAGGCCGACTCCTTTCATGGGCTTCTGTTAAATTTATTCAACCCAAGAAAAAACAAAAAAACATTTTTTTAGAGTATGATGAGATTGAGATAAGTGTTTTTGTTTAGGCAGATGACAGATACTTTTAATCTTTGCTGGACTACACACGATCAATGAGCTTGGCGAGCTGTTAGGGATTCTTCGGGATTTCACCCTGTCGCCTATTGTAAACTCTCTCACTCGAAGATGCCATTAGACTTTGCTTGGAAGGAGGTCTTCAAGGCATTGTTTCAGAGGTAAAAAAAAAGGAGTGTTCATCAGAGCCATTACCAATATCAAAGAATCTAACCTCTCTCTCTCCTCACATACGGAAAACTCAAGTAAAGATTCTTCACTTTCTAATAATTCACAACCAAATTATGAATCTCACTAAAGTCTAAAGCCCTTAAGTTTGTTTGCTTTATTGCTATTGGTTCTCATCATTGAATAGATCGATTTTAATCTTTATTTCAAACATTATTGTGTTGCAGCAATGTGGGAGAGGCAGTGTACATGCAATATGTGATGGGAACTGATGGACTGATTGTAGATTTTGTTGGGGAGATTACAGAGTCAGCTATACTCATGAATCATGATGATGATAAGACCACCATCATCAGACATTCTTGATCTAATGCGAAACTAGTCGGGGGGTTTTTTTTTTTTTTTTTAGCAAATCAGGTTTCTTTTTTCTCCTTCCTTTACTCTAAATTCCTAACTTCAGACATCAATCTTGTTTGCTCTGTCTGTCTGATTCAGTTATCTGTGGACTATAGTAGACCAATATACTACAAAGTATTTTTAGCCACCATATTGCATCTAAACAAGATAGAGAGATGGGACCATTTGTTAGCTGCCTTCACCTACTTTGACAAGGACAAGAGCCGCTTTTTCACCCTTGAAAATTGCGATGTTGAAGGTTCCCGCATAGAAGGAATGATGCGCAATGTTAAACAATGCAAGGTAAAAATCTATATTTCTTGCACCTTCTCATCTCACACTGAAACTGCATTATATATATTCTCAATGATATTGTAACGTCCTCTTTGAATATATGATTTATCCAGCTATATCACACTGATAGAACATCAAATCATTCTTGCAGGATGGGCAAAAAGAATGCAGAGTTATGTTGAACTTTTGGGACCTCTTCACTCTTTGAGGTCAGTTTGCTCTCTCACACTCTCTTATGCTCTGTTTCTACTCTCTTATGCTATGTTTCTATTCTCTGTTTTAACAAAAGCATAGAGTTACTCTTTCTCTATCTCTCTTGTGTTTGTTTCTCTTCACACTAACGATTCTTTACTAAGAGAGAAGAGAGAAACTTTAATTGTCTACATTGCATTAACTTAGATTTATACACACATATATACTCTTATACTACTTCATACACACTTACACACACAAGCATGCTCCTAAAGACACTCATGACTCTAGGACACTCAACAAAGCTACAACCACCCTATTAGTCTTGGAACTCTAAAACACTTGCTTGCACACTAGCACAACCACTTGCAACTCTACTTTGGACTAGCTAAACAAAGATAAACGACACACTATATCTCCTCTTATTGGGCCTTTTAACAATCTGATGGCCCAATAGACAAAAACCTCAAAGCCCAACTTCTTCTTCCTTGTTAACTTATTCTCTTCTTTCTTGTTGACCCTTCTTCACGACAACTTCATCTTCTTCTTTGATCCTTGCTTCTTCCTCACTTCTCCACCTTCTTCTTCTTATGAAGCTTTTCTTCTTTTGAAGGGTTTAATCAAATGAGAAATCTCCAACAAGTTACTATATGTGGCCGCAAAAGTGTCTGGTGAAACATGAGCACCGTGTTGAAAGGAGAAGTGAGGTCGAGGATTGGGTGATAACTCTGACATTTCCATTTGGAGATGGGCTTGGCAGTGCAAATAGCTCTCCCAGTATCTATGCACTTCGTTTCACTGAGCTGCTAACGAACTTTCCCTTCATCAGTCAGGCAGATATGCTTCTGGCCTCTGCTTTTGGTTGTACAGAATCTGACAACGTGCTGGAAAGTCATAGATGGAGCAATATTAAAAGAGCAAATGAAAATTCCAGTGAGGTCAAAATAGTTTCACTTGTCGGTAGTAAAGTTAAGATGAATCATGGCAGCTGGCTTGGTGATATGGAAATATCTCCAGATTGGAATTACAAAGTTAAACCATTGTTTGTTGTTAGTGCATCACATATAAACAACCACCACTCACAACAAGTGCCAGTAGTTTCCATATGTGATGCACTAACAACAAACAATGGTTTAACAACAAACAATGGTTTAACAACAAACAATAGTAGGTCTGAAATAGTAGATGGACTGTCACTTGCCTTGCGTATGCGTTTGAAACGTCTACGATGTTATTTGCCATGAAACTGCAAAAAAGTGTTTGGGTGAAGAAATGTTCAGTCTTCTACTATCAAGTATCAACGAATCCACAAGAGCAGTTGGGCATCCATGATTCGAAATGCCAGCTGTTTATCTTCTGGAAGATGGGAAAACTAGCGGCCGTATATTTACTGGATAAAACTTCTAGAATTATAAAATTAATTTAAAGATGCTAAAATTATAAAATTAATTTAATATACAAATACATCTCTTTTTAAGTTACTAATTGAGAACATTGTGATTCCATGTGATTTCACTAAAGAATACATGTTAACAAAACTTAATATACATGAAAAACACACAAACTAGAGAAATATTTACATTATAATGATAAAAAAAATATGAAATATTGTACGAAATATATACACCAAATAACATCTACATAACACCATATCTTACAAGAGTGGTATTGCAAATCAGACTAAGGTCCTAAGAAAACATTGCCTAAAAGAATACATGAGTGATACTGCAGATCAGATTAAGATGCTAAGAAAGTATTTTCCATAAGAGTATACAATCCTGGATCCATAATTGTAAGTCATGACTAATATTGCTGACTGATGTGAAAAAAATGAACAAGCAAATCGACAAAAACAACAAGCATGAGTGCATGACTCACACAAAAGTAAGATTATACAATCCTAAATCCATAAGAATGAAATGAGATTAAGATTCTAAAAAATTATTGTCTATACGAATATACAATCCTAGATCCATAAGAGTATACAGTCCTAGATCCATCAAAGTATACAATACTAGATCTTTTCCATAATCAAATAGTGTTCAATTTTTTTTTGCTATTTGAATTATACAAAATGTGACACATGGACCAAAATATAGTTAACAATAAAAGTATAAAATTCAAATAATTCAAATAGTGTTCTGAAATGCAGTTTAAATTGAACAATAAAAGTATAAAATTCTAGATCTTTCCATAATCAAATAATGTTGAAATCTTTTTGGCTATTTGAATTATTAAAAATGTGACACATAAGAGTATACAATCTTAGATCCATAAGAGTATACAATCTTATATCCGTAAGAGTCTATACAATCCTAAATCTTTTCTATAATCAAATAATGTTGAAATTTTATTGGCTGTTTGAATTATTAAAAATGCGACACATGGACCATAATCTAATAAACAATCTAGATCAAAATATTTTTTGATATGCAGATTAAATTGGACAAGAAATGTTCTTAAACAATATATAAACCAAACGACAGATACTTTCTTTTAATTATAAAATATAAATCTTAACCAATTCATTTGTAAATTCAAACTGACATATAAATTCGTTTTAATTGTAAAATCTAAACTCTAACCACCTTATTTGTAAATCCAAACTGACATATAATTTCGTTCTAATTGTCAAATCTAAAGCCTAACTACCTCATTTGTAAACTCAAACCGATATATAATTTTGTTCTAATTATAAAATATAAATCTTAATCACCTTATTTGTAAATCCAAACTGACACATAATTTCGTTCTAATTGTAAAATCTAAACCTTAATTATCATTCATAGACTCAAACTGATATATAATCTCGTTTAATTGTAAAACTAAGCCAAACTCATATTTAACTCTCTTTAAATAAAAGTATACTGAATTTGTTCTCTTAATTTGTTTTGTTTTTTTAATTTAGTTTTGATTTACTTTTAAAATAAAATATTAAATAGAAGATTCTGATTAGTCAAAAAGGAGAAGGTGAATTAAAAATGAACCTAAGTATTTTTCTATTGCATTTAGAAAATAGATGTACATGTCTTTCTCTTGTATATATTTTATTTTGCTAAGATTGTAGATAGTTTATTTTTGTTGACTTCAACACTAATTTCCTGTTACAGATACTAATACTATACGGATAAACAAATTTATTTGTATCTTTATGTGTTGTCGTATTATTAGCTCAATCACTCTTAAAACTTTCTTGAATTCATGTATCTGTAACAGGAAATTAGTGTTGATTTTAACAAAAAGTATCTACAATCTTAGACTTTAGTAAAGGAAAATGTATACAAGAGAAAGACATATACATTTCTTTTCTAAATGCAATATTGTACATATAATCAAATAGTTATACGGAGTGTACATGTGAACGTTATTGACCAAGATGGTCAGTAAGTTAGTCAGTTTGTTCTTTTTTTATTATGTTTGTCGTCGACCTAAATTTATTAAGTTTTGTTATTAATAACACAAAGACCATACATTTCCTCTGTGTATATATATGATGGTCAAGTGATTTGTGTTTAACGTAATCATTGTATCATTTTCAAATCAGTAAAATGTATGTTAACCAAAACAAAAATTTCATTCCATCCGATATATGTTTATGCGATAAATATATAAACATACACACATATCATATTTGTAGCATGTATATACACATAAGATTATGATTTATGAAGATTGAAGATTCCTCCAATTTTATAGAACTTAAATATCTAATTTTAAAAAAGAAAAAAATCTATATACAAATTTAAATGAGAACAGATCAAAATTTTAATATGTGTAACTTGAGCGTAAAGCTATTACAATCTTAGATTTTTTAAAGCATTGAATATACGTTTCTGAAAATTACAAAATAAAAATTTTCAAAATAGTTTGAGATGGTCCTAGAGGACCTAGAATATGAAATGGATTTGAAAAGACACTTGCTAATATTTTCTATAACAAAAAAAAATGTATTAAAAATTTAAAATTGAGAAAACACCCTCTCGATAATACATATTTTTTAGAAAACAAATAAAAATATCCTATAAGAGTGATATTGACGAACCAACTAACTCATATATTAGTACATCCGTATCCACCAATCCATAATCCAATCAGACAACGGTAATATATATAAAAATATCTAATTTGGTTTCTTTATCTAACTAAACCGTTACATAACCGAATCGATTTTTGAAAAATATGTTTCGAGAGAGACTTTCTTTGGTCCTAAATCTTTTTTTTTTTTTTTTTTTATTCAGACAATATCATGAAGTAACTGAGCTCCCATCAAATTCCTATAAGGCAAATTCTGAACTTGATCGTCATCTAACATCGACGCTGAGTATTGAACCGGTCCTTCTTGATCAATGTGGTCTCTACTACCGTAATAAAGCTGGCCACCTTGAGCCGTCACAGGAGACAGCGCTAGACTCACGCCACCGTTACCGTCGTTACGTTGCTGCAACCCTAGCGTCAACGATACGTCACCACGTGGTCCTCCTTCACCAGCGTATGTCACGGCCTGGTTACCGTACAAGGAAAAGTCAAAGTTTGACCCATACGACGTCGTTGCGTGCTGGTTTGAGCTGTGTGCTTTCAGACCGGTTTTGGATGTAGGGTTTGTCACTATCGAAGATAAAGATTCCGGTTCGACACGAATTATCTGGTTCGGGTCCGGTTTAGTGTCGATCATCATCGGATTTGTAGTAATCTCCATTTGTTCGCCTCTTGTTTCTTCACAGTACATCTCTTCAATCATTGGTTTCCATAGCCTAACTCTTGCATTAATGAACCAATTTGATACCTAACAATTTTGGTTTATAATAACTTTAGTAAATAACTTTGGAATGTATCAAAGAATTAGTGAAGTTATTTGTTTACCTGACTTCTTGATAAACCAGTTTGTCGGGCCAATATGTGCTTATCAACATCGCTCGGATATCTGAAAATAAAAAAACAAGAAATTTTTTTACTTTATGGAAGTAAATAGCATTTTTTGTAAACTAAATGATATATGTAATTAAAGAAAAAAAAAAGAATATAAATGATTGAAGAATGATGCAAAGAAATGGAAGCAAAGGTAAAGGGTTTGGTGAAAACTAACAAGATGTTTCATTGTTTGAGCAGTGTTTGGGAATTGATGGAGACAAGTCTTACATATGATGATAATAGATAATTTTCGAAAATAAAATTTATAAATGGAAAAATAAAAAAAAGAGAGGAAAAAAACAAAATAAAAACATGGAGGAAAATAAAAAGCAAGGAGTTATTCATAGTTTCTCTCTTTTGTTAGTGTTAGGTAAAGAACATTGATTCTCTCTCTCAATCCACTTTGTACCTTTCTCTATTTCTGTCTTTCATCCACCAGTTAAATTTTGATTTAATTTATTTATTTCTAAATGTAATGGTATACATGTATATGTATATGTTAGTACACTCACTTTCACACCAATGATGCAAGTGCAAGAAAAAGGTAAACAAAAAAAACTTTATGCAATTAACAGATTAAGGAAGATTGTATGTATCCTATGCGCGCTTGTCAAGTCAATCTCAATCCCCTCTATATAAAATGTATAGAACTTTAACTTGTTCGCAAATATTCATGTAAAAAAACTATAACTATATATGCTATTTTAAATGCTTTATTTATAAAACAAAATAAATTTATTAATATATAAAAGTATACTCTTGTGGTTCTACACTCAATATGTGTCACTAAAAAGACACATAATTAGTAAATTATAGGATTGATCATTTTAAAACGTGGCTGATCCTATCTTCATATAATTTTGGATTTTTCATCGAATTTTAGTTATAAATGATGCGTAAAATATATTATAAGAGGTTAATTGTGTATTAAGTAACTTACGGGTGAAGAAAGTGTTCAAAGAGCCAAGCTCTCAACGTTGTGACGGCGCGTTCAGGCAAACCGCGTTGTGGACGCCAAGGATGAGCGTCGACGAGAGTCATTTGGCGATAAGACTTCTGTTGCCGCAAAGCTTGATCGAGCAACCTCAGCCGTGGTGTTTCGCCGCGTGCAGCGATCGAGACCGCACGGTTATCCTCTTCTCTTTCTCCCAAGGCTTGACTCGTCGCTTGAACTTGTCCTACCAGACCATCTTTTAAACACCGGAAGTGTCTTGACATTGCCCTCGAGGCTAACGCCGTGTATACCTCCGCCGCTCCAACACCAACCGCAGCTTCAAACGATGCAGCCGCAACTCTCATTTGCTCTCGGTAATGTCCATATCTTCTTTTAAGCTGTGGCCAAATTAAATAAAAAAACGTTACCCCACACCATTCACGAAGATTTCAATCACATCGTATAAATGTAAATTTTACATAATGAGTAATTCATGAAAAAGAAACAACTCGTTATGGCTTATGATGATGAAACCGGTTGCTATTAATATGGAGGACCACTAGAGTCTCCAAATTAGATCAAAGCGAAGATAATATATTGTTATTTTGGTTCTATATAAAAAAGAAATATAATTAATGAGTAAAGGAATTAAAAGAGTTGATCTTTTCGTAAATGATACGATGGAACATGTTTTCGAAGAGAATACATGAAAGAATGAAGACAAAAAGGAATCTTTTTATCTTATATCTTAAAGAAATTTGTATCTTTAAGAAATAAATATATGGACCTTAATTAAAAATCGAAAAGATGCAAGATTTTTGGGTATTTTACATATTTATAAGTTGAGATCAAATGAAGAAGAAAAAAAAAGTTTAAAGATGTTTTAACAAACCCATGAAATGCTTTGATATAAGATTTGTGGCTATTTTACATATTTAGGAATAAGTTGACACCAAATAGAAAAAAGGATTAGATTTTTTTAAAGAAACGACCATGAAATGTTTTGATAATAGGATACGAATTTCTTGTAAATAAGTACCTCTTCAAGCAAGGAGAGTAACTTGGCTTTTCTTTTCTGAAGTTCCATGAACTCAAGAGAGTGAAGTGGTGGAACATGTTTCTTCGAAGAAGTAGTTGCAGATTGGTCATGTTGATCATTATTGTTGTGACTTGTGTCCCACTCTTCTTGTTGTTTACCCTTTTGCTTCTTCTTATGCTTCATCATCATCACTTCTTCATCACTTTCCTTTACTCCAAGACTGCAAAACTCACTCAGTAGCTCTTGAGCTGGACTCAAATACTTGGAACTCCCAATTTGAAACTGATGATGATGATGATTATGATGCTGATGGTTGTTGTTTTGGTGGTGACTATTCATCATCATCATCATCATCTGGCTGTGTTGGAGATTCTGATGATGTGTTGATTTACCAGAATACCCTTGTTGTTGTTGTTGCGTTCGGAGTTCGAAGGGTTGGAGACTGATGCTTGTAGGATTTGAAGAGGAGAGAGAAAGGGAAAGACCTTGGCTTGGTCTTTGTGGTGGTCTCTCATCATTTACTTCACTTGGGAAATCATTATTAACATTGCATAGTCTCATAGTAGATGAAGAATCTTCTAGAAGCTGATTCTGATCAGTACCACCACTTGTCTGATCATGATGGTGATGATGGTGATGATCCGGACCACTAGCCATCCTAATCTGCTGTTGCTTGGAGAAGTCTATCATCATCCCCATGTTGGAGTTTGAGCCAAAGATCTGATGACCATAATGATGATGATCGGTTGGGTTTTGGTTTGTCTCATCAAACCCTTGGATCTGATTAATCATTTGATGTTGCTGCTCTTGGTGATGATGATGGTTATGACCATAGAACTGATCTCTTGCCATGTCTCAAGAATATACCCAAAAAAGAAGAGAAGAAAAAAAAAAACTCTTTTTGGGACACAAACAAGAGTTTCATTAAGATCTACAAGAACCCATATCCAAGAAAGTTAAAAAGAACCAATAAACAAAACAGAAAGGCAAATCTTTTCATACCCAAAGCCGCCAAATCATGAGTAAAAAAGAGACAAAGAAACAAAAACTTTGTTTCAGAACCAAGACAAATATAATAGAGATAGCTCTCCTAAAACCCTACAAGAAAGTTTTGCATAATAAAGAAGTGAATTATTTTTCTTCTTATTCTTTAGGTGAAGATGGAGAGAGAAAGAGAGATTAGGAGAAGATAGACGAAGAAGAAGAAGAAAGAATAAAAGAATTAAACAGAAGAGATATAACAGAGAGAGAGAGAAGAAAAGAGTTTGTGTGGCTTCACCTCTCTCTTTGTTTTGTACTTTGACAAAATTTAATTTTCTTTTAGTATGGGTCTATAAATTGTACTACAGGCAAAAAAAAAATTATAAATTGGTAAAAATAAAAAAAAACCTAGGAAGAGAAAATATCAGATGGGTATCTCTTCAGAGATCAGAAGATAGGTGATCATGACCCTCCCCCATAGACTCTACAGCTAGCCATCAATGTTTTTAATCTCTCTCTCTCTATATCTATATATCACAAGTGGGTCAAAATGCTTTTTCTTTTCGAAAAAAAAAAAACTTAATAATATCATTTTCCTGATTTTTCCGCATATAAATGCTTTTCAATTTCTTTTTTTCTCTTTGTGTCACAAAAAGCTTGTCAATTATTATACATTAAGTTTGGTTAATTGTTTTGTAATTGTGTATAAATATATAATTGAAACATAAGTCTTATTAATGGTTTTTATTTTCTTCTTCTTTGACGTTCGTAATATTAAGTCTGACCAAGAAAATACTATATAGGTGTCTCCCTCTATTCATTATTTTCTTCCTTCAATTATTATGAACCTACTAATTTGAAAATTTATATTACAAGAAAGTTCAAAAAAGGATATACGTGACATGTATACGTACATATTGGGTCCTGTGGTTCGGAAAAGAATGATTAGAAAAAATATACGTGTAATATGGGTATGAATATATATCACTATATCAGTATATTGATGTATACTATATATTATGATATTATTAATTTTGTTGTTAGTTACCCTTTGCTTATGTAAGCAAGTAAGCAACAATGAGATATTCCTTGAAAATTTTTGTAAACTAGTTTTTAAACAATTTTATGAGGCATAAACGTCAATCAAACAAACAATAGAACATTGAACGATGATTTTTTAAATGAAAATAATATTAATTCTATAAATGATTTAGCCAGTCACGTGAATGTACAAATATAACTACTATTTTGTACAAACGGTATCCCTTTCTTTCTATATGTATAATTATAATATATAATACACGTACCTATACGTATGCCTCCGCTATTTTGCTACAGATTGTTTTTAAGAAAAGTTAACTAAATAAAAATGAATAGCACCATGATTCATTTCGCCAGAAGAATTTCCCCATAATTAGATAAATTCTCAGCAAACAAAAAAAAGTTCGCTTGAGAAGTATAATTAAATTATACTAATATAAATATTAAGATAACAAATTAGTTCATCTGTTTACCAAAAAAAAAACTATTTCATCTTTCTTATTATAGCTAGAGAAATAACCTTAAGAAATAACATACCAATACATATTATATATATATATATATATGTTTCTGTACAGATGGAGAGGTAAATAAATGAAAGGAGCGAATCCCAAGAAATCAAACCAGAAGTAGGAGTTGAGTTCAGGCTTTTCTCAGATATGTCTCAGTGTCACTTCTCTACTGTTTACCAATAACTATTAACCAATCCATGTTAAAACTTCAAATAAATAAACAACGTTAATAAAAGTTATATATAACTTATAGCAGAATAACGCGATTATAGTCCTTCATGTAAATTACTGAGTAAACCAAAACCATTTGATTTGCACAGTACGTGGAGGAGTAATATTACTGCATTAGATTAACGATAGCATATTAAACAAACGGTTGTGTTTCCATTTAATAGTATGTTGTTAGTCGGTCACTAACTATAAACTAATTAATTCAGAGAGTACAAAAGAAAAAATATCCGTTTGATTTCTAACTACGTAGAAGCAGTATTCGAGAAAGCGGTCTAGGCGCTAGGCGCTCAGTAGACGCCTAGATGACCGCCTAAACCGCTTAAAATTACATAAATTTTATTTTAATATTTATTTTTGATTTTTACTATATATTTTTAAATTATTAAGTTTTATATCTATACATATGTAATTATAAACATTTATATGTTGTTAATATAACTAAAAAATGTATTTTTCTTACTTTTGTTTATAATTTATAATTTTATTTTTATTCTTCTAACATATATTTTTACATAATTTTATATGTATAATGTTTTATTTTGTAAACGCTTAAACCGCCTAAAACCGTCTAGGCCCCGATTAAGCGTTCTAGGCGCTAGGCGTTGGATCACCGCCCAAATACCGCCTAGCGCGTTCTTGAACACTGCGTAGAAGAAAGAACAATATTCAAAGTTTTATTAAACATCGTTGACAAAGAGATACAAAACAAAAAAAAATTAATTTATTTACATTTAAATGTCTATTAATAGTTATTGTAAAAATACTATTTGATAAAATAAATTTGACACTTTTTCTTTCTTTCTAATTTAGATATAAGACATCTTGACAATCCAAAATAAAAAGACATACAACATTCTTTTCTTTACATGCAAATGGGATTATGCGAGCTCGATCGTTCAATCAAAAAATAAGTCAAACGCCACATTAGAGAAAAAGAACGTATATGTACTTATTACTTAACTGAAGTACAATAATACTAGTATATATTAAGAAGTTAATTAATTATTTAATTGAATAGCTTTCTAAGTAGGATAGCTTTTGATTAGTTAAACATCAAGCCAAGTTGTAAAAGAGGACATTAAAAAGGATACATGGAAGAGACAAAGACGACACTGTGTTTGTAGTTATTTAACAACACAATGTTTAATAAAATCACCCAAAAAGCTTACTTCTTTTCATTGGATGGATAAACCAGTGAGTTTTCTTATAAATGACAATTTTGAATATAACTTATAACCAACAATGCCACAAAATTTTGATATTACTTGTGTAGTAGAATATTCACATTGAGTATCTTAATTATAGTATAACATATACATCAAGTTCATGCCAGAAAAGTCGAAAAATCCAACGTGTAACTCTAATCTTTACCAACTTTCTAAATGAAGCATTTACATTAAATTTATAGTGAATACGTCGCATGTGTTAATTATAAACTATCAAGGAAGTACAGGATAAGAATATACTCGAAAACTTTGAGGGATTTTTACGTTAATAACAACAAACTAATACATATAGTTTCAGAATTATTTGGGATAATTATATTATAAATGTTTTATAAGAATTGTTCCCAAACTAAGGGATTGTGCATGAGGGCAGTGCCGTGCCAATGATTCGAGAGGCTTGGGGCGAAATTTTGTAATGAAAATTTTTAGAAAACTTAACTAACAATATATTATCTAAAATTTGTGCTAAAATAAAAAATTTATAGAATTTTTGAATCAAATACTAAGAATTATAAAAGATGATAACAAAAAGATTAATGATAATGAAGATAAAGTTCAAATTTGTAGTTAAAAATACTTAAACATTGAAATTAACTGAATAAATCATAAAAAGTATTTGTCAAATGTGCAAAAAATATGATCAGATACTGTTTATTATTTATTTTTATTAAGTAAGCACGACACTGCATGAGGGGTGTGATTAAGTGGTCCTCAATTTTCTCTTCTTCCTTTCTAATTTCTTTCTTCTTTAATTAAATTCATTCCACCAAAAAAAATGCATTTAATTGATCTTCCTCTTTTTTTTTGGACCATTTTCTTTTTATTTTCTCTAATTCTTACTCATTTAAATGAAACTAGATATGTCCTCCTGTCCAAGTAAAAAAACAAGATATATCATCCCACACGCGCCCATTTCTAAGAATTCAACTCATTAATTTTTCTAGAAACAAGATATATCCTCTATGGAGCTGTTCATTAAAACTACTTAACGTTACAATTTATATGTATTTCCCTTTTTCTATAATTATTATTTCAATTTTCCTATATAACTGTGTTCAAATTACAGAAGATAGTATATAACTAAACTAAACACTATGAAAACTAACTTATAATATTAAAATTGGGGTTGGACAGACATGTATGACAAACACGCGCCATGAATTATGAGAGTGGGCTTATAAAACATGTTTTAAAAAGGGGGCAAGTGGTCCAACCCGAAACGGAAGCTCTTTCCGCCGTTTCATGGCAAAAATTCCACAAACAATCCTTTTTTTTCTTCCTCTTTTTCTTATTCCGAAAATACCCTCCACTGATGCTTGACGTCATCACTTCAGACCTTTTATATAAAGATGGACAGAGCGATAAAATGATTCATATCTATAAGATTTGAAAGCGAAAAAAATGTCTTAGTATTTATGTGAAAGAGTAGAAATATTGTAAATCTACGATTATAAACAACTTTTTAGTAGTAGGGTATAGTTTCATTGCTATGCATAATGCATCAAAACGTAATTATCAACAAATATTTTCTAACATATAAAAGGAGCATCACCTATGTTAAGTTTTTAAGGAGAGATACATAAAATAATAAAACAAATCAAATCATAACCGTTAAAGAGAATACAAGAAGAAAAAACCAATGTGATCATAAGTGTGGGAAAAAGGGAAAAATCTGAGAGATCTGATAAATGTCTGAGACAGTACACAGTTTTGAGCTTTAGGGTTTAGTAAGTGTTCTTGAAACTTGAAACTGGAAACTGCTTCACACTACTCATGATCTCACACTCTCTCCCTTCTTTATACATTCTTGCAGACTTGTTCATAGTGTGGTCCAACTCTACATATCCACATATATATTTTTATTTATTTTATCTATATATGATTGAATGGAACAGAGAGTGGTATATATGTTTGCCCCTTAACCAAAGTTGTTTCCTAATTATTGCTTCGGGGACCAGTTCTCTTCTTTTTTGGTCCCTCAATGTGAATACTTCGAAATATATATTCCCATAACTATCTATTAAATAGGGGGATTGAATGTTTTATGAAGTTAATATGTATATGGTTTGAATGCTTAACTAATTTCTGAAAGAAAAAGAAAAAAGTAAACCGATTTCATGTTCGAAGTTAAGCTATATTACCAGAAATATATATCTTTTTTTTTTTGACCTCACCAGAAATATATATCATGAGGTGAACTTTACGTGTTGTTATATTTGCAATGTTTTAATTTCAGTTTAGTGATTTATATATATTTTAGTTGAGGTTACCCTTGTTTTTCTTTACATCTTTTAAAAGCATAACTTAATTTTAAGTTATTTAAACTAAATCAAAGTTGTAATAAATTATAAAAAAATCATTGAATCAGTGACCAAAATTATCAAGTATGAGATTATTTTTCCTCGATATTAATGGTTGAAAAAATTTGATCGAATAGTTCAAGTAGAATAACAAATTATGACCCAAGAAAAGATGTGACAAAATGTGACAAGTTATAATCGACATGCATAACAACATAACTTGTAATATGTTGTGTTTGAACATAGGGTGAATTTGGTGAATATTAATTCGGAAGAATAACGGGAAAACTATGTATAAATGATATTTCATATTTAAATTAACACGTATCGACGTATCTTTGATTCTTTGTAGACAAGAAGACGTATTGTTTAAATAAATTATTTCACTATAGGTGTTTCTCAAGTGACTATGCAAAAATATACTAGTATTTTGTATCTTTGCACGTATGCATGACAGTATCACATTATAATATTGGCTAATTTTGAGTTGTTTTTTGATATGGCTAATTTATTTAACTGCTAAGTTATTGTTGCTTAATGCTTGTACATATTTAATGAGTTTTTGTCACCGTCAAAGACTTTTTCCAACACAAAACTATTCCACGATCACGCAATTGATTATTTTGCATGGAAAACAAATCTCGTGGTAGCTCCTACTTAATAGTTTATTGAATTTAAGTACATCTTTTATTGTTGCTTTAGTAAAAAAATTATCTTATCTTATTTTATCAAAAAAAAAAAAATTATCTTAACTTATCAACAATTCTACAAATCTAAACCGAAAGTACAAAACATTATGAACAATTCTAATATACAAGCCACATTTAATCCTCAAAAACTCATACAATTAGTCTGTTAAAAAAGTTAGTGAAACTATTATAATGACGTCATCTTCACCATCAAACAAACCGTCGTTTTCTTCTAATACAAGACATTAATCTAAACGAATATTTTCAGCTTGGAAAAAGGAAAAACTTTGGAATGGAAACATTTATATATAAAAGATTCTAAAGTCTTGCAACAGATCTTTTCTTGAGTTTGTCTTTGCCTCTCCGGTTTAGAATCGAAACGGCTAAATCTTAGCTTGACTTTTTTACCTTTCTTGGTTTGCTAAATCAAAAAATGGATTTTTGTACATTGGTCTGAGTCTTAAATGTCTTTCTACATGTTCAATGTGGTTGTGTGGTCTTAGTCTATAAAGAAAGCACTATCCGGTTGTCGGTTGAACCCAAGCTAATTCATCTGGCAGCATCCCAACTTTTTTTGTATGATGAAGCACTTGAAACAACCAATGTCGACTAACCATGACATTACTCACCAATATATGGCCGAAAATAGCTTTTGTAGTGTAAGCCCAATAGAGTTGGCATAGGCCCATTTATTTCATTTTAAGATGACATAATGGCAATCCATTTTTCCTGAAGGATTGCCGGTTAGGAATTTTTTTTTTTAACACCTTTCCAATAAAATCAATGAAATGAATCGAAAATACACTAATGAAGCAAAAATTAACACTTACTGCATCGAACGAAATCAGTGAAAACGAAAACGAACAACAAAAATAGAATAAAATTAGTGAAAAACCACAACTGGATTCTTCCCGAAATCCACCAGTTGTAATTTATTATTCGACGCCTCAAAATTTCAATTATTAATATTTATTTTTTTCATTCATTATTATTATTGTTTTTTTCCACTTCTTTTGTCGCAATTAAATCTGTAAACTTATACTGGTGATATGAAGAGGGAAATAAAAGGTGTTTTCATTCAAAAATATATATTTGTTATAAAATGGGGGAAAAGTTACTATTCGAACAAGGGAAAAAAGAGTAGGGCAACTTTATAAATCCTGGCTGTCTTCGTACTATTTGATCAAGCAAATACATATTTGAGTTATTACTATAATCATTTTTTAATGTGTATACTGCGAATCTTTTAAACAAAAGAGTTCTCGACTTATTTCACACACTAATTTCCAAAAATATTTCCAGACAATTCGGGACGCTTTTCGTCATTTAAATAAGTTTGTTGCTATGCGAATATCGAATACATTTTGTTATGTAAAAAGATGATTCTCTACATGTGGAGATGTTTAGATACTCTTGGTTTGTACAATACAATTTCGTATTTTATTACACACATATGTACAAATTATACGATGCACCGAATTATATTATTATATTTTGAAAATATGTGTTAGTGTCTGTGCAAATACGGATGGTGTATAATTGGCACCATTATTCAAACTTTACAAACGAGTCTAATTTCTTTACTCTATGAAGCCTTAGTTGGATTGAGCTGGTCTTCCTGTTAATGTCTCGAATATAACCAAAATCTGCCAGTTATTGTGACATACATTAGACATTGGCATGCGATCTCTTTGTTTGTATATCATCTAATTTTTGTTTTTCGTTTTATGTACTATCTACTTAATTATATGGGTGAGGATTTATCTATGACGACTGTCTGTCATTATGTCTCATTGTCTCTGGATGGATTGAAATACGTAAAATTTAGTTACAACCTTACATGTTTTGTGTTTTACCTTAATCTGCTTATGCTAATCAGCATATAGGAATAATTCTATTAAATCCTAGTTATATGAGCATGCTTTTCGATAGAAGGGAGAATATAATAAACCATGAATCAATTTAATTTCCACTGATATAAGTCCATCATATATATTCATAACAATAACAACAAAAAACAAAAAAAATAAACACATATTTTTCCCCCGACCCGATCAGATGTATTATTCAAACAAAACCTAATCCATCGGTTTTCAAAGAAACTAAAAGCTTTGAAACCACGCTTGAGAATCATGGGGAAGCAGTTGATTTGACATATTTCTGTCCGCACTAAGTGATACTACGATTTTTGCGTGTCCTAGCAGGTTCAATTAACTTTATGCAGTTGTAATATTTAAGGTGTCAATCCAGTTGGGAAACTTTACTAACAATCAAGATGCAATCAAGATTTCACAAATCAAGCCAATTCAAAAAGAGTGTTTGTCTAACAGTCCTAGAATCGTTAAAATGTAAAACGGAAATGAGTCACAGAACTAGAAACGAAAATGCATGACAAGAAGCGAAAATGAATAAAAACAGAAACGATTCTGAGCATGAACTAAAAAGCAAGAAACGAAACAGTCTCAGGAATGCAATAAAAATCAGAAAGAAAGAAGTCTTAAGGATGGGAGTAATTGATGTCGGTGGAGTATCCTAGTCTATAGAGTGTTTAACATGCCACAAGCAGACCATCCCTAAACAATGAACATCACTTCTTAGCTAATCCAATCTCTTGACAAAAGCTACTCAAACTCAACCACTTCCAAACCTAGTTTTCGCTAGAGAAACATGATCAAGCATGGCATGAAAAACAAGTTCATTCACGTCAACAAACATCCTAAACAACTAATCTCTTAGGCTAGGAACGTAAGTCTCTAGCACTACAAGTTGGTCAGACATTTCATCGAACACCTTTTGGGTGCGGAAATGTCTAAAACCTAGTTCCAATTGATCAGAGAGAAACTAGTATTTCTAACTCTAGTCCAGAAGAGAATAATACAAATCAAGCTTAAACACCCTACATCCTAAGATCCTCCACCTAATCTATCCCATCCTCAAGAACTACCACATTACTCAGATCCGAAAATCATAGTCAAGGATGGAAAACCAGAAAACATTGAAACAAGCATTCTTAGTTAGATTAAAATGTGAAGAACAACTTTTTAGAAGGAATCAAATGCAAAATCTGAATAAATCTCAAAGATATCGGAATACAAGTCTCAGAACGATTTGTAGCTAGGTTAAAACCTTCTGGGAAAGAAAACAATACGAGATAAAAGATAAGATGTCTCCGCAAAGACTTAACAAAATGTATATATAGTAGTCCAACATGGAAAGCCCTAAAACTTAAAACGACAAGGTAAAGCGTCGGTTCGGTAATTTCCTGAAGCGTGTGAAACCAAACGTCTTTCTGCCTGACATGTGCGATCGAGTCCGTGCACGTTAAATGGAATGCAATGTCATCATGGCTCGGACGGACAGCTGAAGCGTGGCTCAGATGGACGCTGGGGAGCATGGCTCGGACGGATGCTAGGGAGCATGGCTCGGACGGATGCTGGGGAGCATGGCTCCGACGGATGCTTGGGAGCATGGCTCGGACGGATGCTGGGGAGCGTGGCGAGTGAGAGTGTCTCGAGCAGACAAGCTGGAGTGCGTGGCGGGGGTGAGTGGCTCGATCAGACAAGCTGGAGTGCGTGGCGGGGGAGAGTGGCTTGATCAGACAAGCTGGAGTGCGTGGCGGGGGAGAGTGGCTCGATCAGACAAGCTGGAGTGCGTGGCAAAGGGGAGTGGCTCGATCAGACAAGCTGGAGTGCGTGGCGAGAGTGAGTGGCTCTATCAGACAAGCTGGAATGCGTGGCAAGTGATAGTGGCTCGAGCGTGGTGTATACGCATCCACTAAAACGATGATAACTCTTGAACCACACCTCCGATTGGCTTGAAATAAATGGCGTTGGAAAGATAACTCAATTCCCTACAACTTTGATGAAGACGTCAAAAGCTAAATACCACTCGAGTGGAACGGCTCGAACGGATGGCTCGGTTGACACTTCACGGGGATAGCTCTGTTGACGTTTCGGGAGATGGCTCGGTTGACGCTTCTTGGAGATGGCTCGAGAGACGGTTCTGGGAGTGTTGTGCAGCGGACGGGTCGAGCGATGCGTTCTCGACGTCTCCTAGATATCTGAAATACTCCAAAATGCACAATGTATGCAAGGATGATGCAAGAACTACCTAAACATGCAAAGTGTATAGAAAGGACTAGAAAATGAAGCAAAAAGATGTGTTATCCTAGCTAAATGCATGATAAATATATGCTAGGGAGAGACAAAATATAGACATATCAACTCCCCCAAACTTAGTACTTGCTTGCCCTTAAGCAAACGATCAAGAACGAAGTATGGAAGAGAGGTGTGAAGATGGGGTCTCAGAACCTAAAATATACTGAATAGAGTAGTTAGAATCAAGGTCTATTTTTTTTTGGTGAAGGAACTTTTTTTTTTTTTTTTTAATCTACACATGCAATCCTATCAATCATCCCCTTTAACATTCATTAACAGAGAACCGTGAATCAAGCTAAGCAATGTCATTGAACTCATTTGGCTAGGGTAAAAGGTTAGAGACTTAGATGTTCTCCTTCTCAAGTGGTTTTAAAATTCAGAACAAGGTTCTCTCACGAAAACGAGTTGAGCTTAAGAGAAGGCTAAAGGTTGAAACCAACTGATACATACAAGAGCAGTGCCCTGTCTACCCAAAGAACATTCCAAACCGAAGTTGGTCCTATCTCTACCCTTCATCAGAAACATCATCTCAAACCCATTCTTTCATTCTTTACACTTGTTCTTAGGAGGAGTTCACTTCTTATCATTCCAGCGGATTGGGAAATCTTTATTATCAGTAAGGTTCTTTTTCTTTTCCTCTAAGGACTCTAGACATCTTAAACATTTTACTTTCTCTTCTTTGTCTAATCTTTTCATTTTATGCCGAGAACCAACAACTCATTATTTTGCTCAATCCAAATCCTTTACTAGACTTGTAAACTTTGAAAACACATTCCCCTCCTAAAGACTTTCTACTCTTTACTTTCTTTTTACTCTTCACTTTTTTGTACAAATCCATACCCAATACCCAAAATCGAGTTTTCACCTAGTCCTACTAGTCCGGATAACGCAAACTAGAACTACACATGATCTTACTCTTGTCGATTAGAACCTAACACTTTCTAACAAGCTCAACTCGGAAAAAGGCCTGACACTCAAAGAATACAATTGGCTTGGAAGAACGGTCGGTTAAGGGTGCATGAAACTGTTCCAAAGATGGGAATCAGCTACTTGGATTGACAAGGGTGGTAAAAATGTGAAAGACAATCCAAGTATGTATATGGTATCCATGAGTTCAACTTCAATGAATAACAGGATAATTGCAAGTCAGGATTAGGTTCAGGTAGATAGAGAATGACATCAATTCAAGCATGCTTCAATCAAGACTAGAATTCAATTTCGAGAATTCAAAACCTGGTTCAGTCTTACATTTCAAGTTCAATCAACAAGCATCAAAGAACTAATAACAAGGGCCTTGATCCTATCCTATTGAATCCAACATGCTAACAAGGTTACAATCATCATCAACCCATATGCTAAATGCAACAACCCTATGTGAATAGCCCTAGACTCAATCCTAATATGCAAGTGCAAACTACATGAACATTCTGTTATTGTGGAAATTTACGATTTTTTATTTTCAATTTTTTTTTTGGCTTTTCTATGCAAATAGATGGATGCAAATTCAAACATGATATGATGCAAAAATTTGAAATAAGAATCACAAAACACAACATCAGATACATCATCTCAAACCCTCCCCCAAACTTAAATTACACAGTCTCCTGTGTAAGAAAAATTTGCAAAAGGATTTAAGAATCAAAACACAAACAATGCATGAATGAAATGGTATATACAAAGGGAAGGTAGGAGTACCTCAGTAGTAGAAGAAGGAGTTCGTGCTCGCCCAAGGAGGGGCGTGAAACTGACTCTGTCCTTCGCCTTGTTCGGGATCCGCGGGTGTGACCTCAGCTGGTTGGTCGACGTGCTGCTCAACCGCTTGCGTGTTCTGGTAAATGTTCGGTTGCTCGTCACACTGCATGTCATCGACTCTGGACTCACCATGGTCTGATACCAATACAACAACCTCCGTAGGCTGATAATCACCTTGATGTTTGATCTGTTGCTCAACCCCGTGCATACCCTGACGATCACCCTGAGCTTCAACTCGCTGCTTAACCTCAACCTCATGCTCATCTCGAGCTGCAGAACGACGCGCTGACCGACGACTTGAGGAGGCTCTGGAACCACGCGAACCTTGTCTCCTTCTCTCCTTGGACTCATGTGACGAGTGGGGTGAAGGAGCGGGTGAAGGCTGATGCTCCCGTGACACATATGAAGATTGATGTGTTGGGGAGGGAACCGGAGAGAGTGTTCTCTGACGAGCTGGTTCGATGGAGACTTCGTGTGTGGCTCGAGAGAGGGGCTCGATTGGGTGTTGGCTTGAGTGGCTCGAGCTTGGTAGTTGGAGCGTGTGCGGAGTGAGATTGGCTTAGCGTGACAGCGGAGGCGTGGCTCGAACGAGTGCAGAGTGATGAACCTCTCAGGATGGGTCGAGTCTGATTCCACGCTGTCGGTTGAACCTTGCTCGAGTCGACGATGGTTGAGAACGCACGGTGGTGGTTGAACTCTCTAGGTTGCGTCGCAGCGCCTTCTTTTGACTTATACTTTCACTTTTTTTTTTTTTTGCGCATACTCTCTTCTGCAGATTCCTGAACACCAGAAAACTAAAAACAAAAATAAAAAACACAAGGATCCTAAAAAATATTTACAGTGATACCTTTGGGACATCCTCCCAAGTGAGCTTGTTTAAAATCTCTGAGCTTGACTTTGCATACTCCTTATGCTTTGGGAGGTTCATAGAGAGGCTTCAGAGATCCCTCTAGAATGTCTTGTCTAGCCAGATACTCTTTAACATTCTGCCCATGTTCAACAACAAATGAACTGCTCTTCTTCATTATCCCAACCCTCTTCCTTAATTTCCTTGGATGAGAACTTCTCATTGTACCTAGGAGCTTCTTGATTTGCCCACTCATCTCTTTCACCATAGTTGTTAACTCTTTCACTGAATCCCTTAGAATCTGTGTATTTTGGAGTTCATACAAACTGTCAAGCGCGGGAGGACTTGACGCTTGCGGTTGGTGAGGTTTAGGAAGCAGGTCTTGACTCTTAGGGAGGGTAACGACTGCACTCGAGTTAGAGAATGGTCGAGTGACACTTTGAGTTTTCTCTTTGGTTACCAAAACCTCAGTTTCTGCCTCATTCACACTCTCAAAGATGTCAAACCCAGCTTTATGATCTTTCTCTTCAATCACAAAGGTCTGCCCATCAATAGTTGGTTTCTTCTTAGAATCCTTGATGTCAAACTTCATCTTGAAGTTTTTACCCAGATTGAGATCAATCATCCCTTTCTTGACATCAATGACTGCTCCAGCTGTAGCTAAGAAATGTCTTCCCAGGATTAGTGGATCTTTGGGCTCTTCATCCATTCCCAGCACCACAAAGTTAGTAGGAATCTCAGCTTGTCCAATTTTGATGGGCAAGTTCTCTAGTAGACCATGAGGCAATCTAGTAGTCCTATCAGCCAATATTAAGCGGAGGTTGCATGACTTGTATTCGTTGAATCCTAGCCTCTGAGCTACAGAGAGTGGCATGAGGCTTACTGAAGCACCAAGGTCACATAGGCACTTTTTGAAGGTCAATGGACCTAGAGAACACTGCAAGGTGAAAGAACCAGGGTCCTCTAGCTTCTTTGGGATAATCATCTTCTGAATAACAGCTTTGCATTCATGAATAACCCCACCTATGTCATGCACTACCCTCTCATCTTCCAGAGCCTTAGCTTGAGCTCCTTTAGCTATCTCCTCCTTCTCTTTGGTCCTTTCTGTTACCAAATCAGTTAAAAATTTTTGATATTGAGGCACAAGTGCAAATGCATCCTAAGTTCATTCTTGATATGTCATGGTTTTTGTGGTTTTTAACCATGATATAAAGAGTCTTTTAGAGTCTTTTGATGTGTTTTCTAGGATTTTGGCATGAAAGGAGCGAAATGGAGCAATTTGGATCGTTTTGGAGCATAAATCTCGGATCAAAGCATGAGCATCGATCGACACTGCCTTAGCATCGATCGACACCCTTCTCTGCCGACTCAAGACCCAAATTTGGAAGTTTTACAAAGTTGCCCAAAGTTTTCCATATTTGCAACATAAGTCCCTGACGTGTTTTAGGACATATATATATATATAGTTTTTAGGTTTTCCAAACCCTCAAGTCTTTTTCTACCAAGTTTTATTTTTCCTGCAACCCCGTGAGATTTGGAGAGCTTTTTGGGAGAGATAGATCTGATTTCATCTGTAGAGAGAAGATTCTGAACTCCTTCTTATTTTCTTAATACCATTGCTTATTATTCGAAAAGATGTCTTGTTCTTCATTAAACATGTCGAGTAGTTTGCTGTTAGGTTTAGGGTTTTTCATAGGGTTTTTATGGTTTATTAGATCTGATAATTTTAGGATTCATTATCTTGCTAGATCTTCATCTTAGGTTGTTCTTCATATTAATTCTTGATTGATCACCTAGAATTAATACTTTAGGAAAATAATTTGATATGAGAATATAATTAATTTTCCTGATAAAACCTTTTGATGAGCAAAGTTATTTCTTGCAAAGAGATTTGATTTAATAATTTTGTGAACAATCTAAACTTGTTTTTAAAAGCTGATTTATTATCTAGAATTTTAGCAAAGAGATTTGGATTTTATGGCTTTAAATTTATAATATAATTGCAGTGAGAACTGAATTATTTTACAACTGTGTTTAGAGTTCTAGATCGAATTTGAATTGTTTGAATCCTAATTATTTGATTGATTTAATATCCCATAAATTCCTGAGAATTTCCCTAGGCCTAGCTCTTTGATCCTTTGAATTTACAACACTTTTTAATTCTGTTTTCTGCATTGTTTTTAATTTAATATTTTTGATTTAGCATAATTAAAAGAATAATAAGTCTATTGTGTGAACTTGAGTCTCTGTGGATTCGACCCCTAGAGTATTACAACTGCAAGGCTGTTAGTACCATTAGGGTATTACAATTTGAGCATATCAAATTTTGGCGCCGTTGCCGGGGACTCTCTGATTCTACCATTAGATTTGAGTTTTAGATTTTGTCTAAATTTTTCTTTTTATTTCCAAACTAACACGCTTTTGTTTTCTTCTCTCTTGTGTGTTTCAGGTGTATGCCTAATAAGCCTAACACAAGGAGCAACAAGTCTGATCCTACTGTGAATCTTACAAACCAAGAGTTGGGAAAACTTGAGCGTGAGAACAGAAAAGCAGCTAAATCTCTGAAGATGGTTAATACGATCATTCTGATGCGTGATGAAGCTGGTGTTTTGAGGGATCAAGAGGGCCACTTGCGCAATGAGCAGGGCCAAAAGATTGATGCTGAAGGCAATGTGATTGCCGAACCTGTTGTCATGGAGCAGGCTGTCGTGAACCAGCAAGCTGGTATTAATGATGATCCGAATCTTGGTGTCGATCGACACCAACCAGGTGGCATCGATCGACGCCCACCTGCAGACGGACGTGGAGCTGCCAACCACGTCCAAAACCCGGTTCGAAGACAGGAGCAGAACCGAGACCTGATCCAGACCATTGCTGACTATAACTGGGCTGATCTTGTGTATGAGAACCGGTCTGCTATTGTTCCTCCCCCTTTTCAGAGGAATGATTTTGAGTTGAAACCTGCGTACTTTCAACTAGTTGGGCAGAGACCTTTCTCTGCTTGGCCCCATGAGAAGCCCTTGGACCACATTGAACATTTTGAGGATCTGGTGACCAGTATCAAGGCTAATGGAGTGACTGAAGACTTCAAATTCTGCAAGCTCTTCCCTTACTCGCTTGCAGGAGAGGCATCTCAGTGGTTGAAGCAGTTGCCAGCCGGATCTTTGACAAACTGGCATGACGTCAAAGTGGCTTTCCTCAACCATTTTTATGATGATGCAATGTCAGATGAGCTGAGAGTCAAGATCTCTTCTTTCAAGCAAGGACATGATGAAGCTTTCAAGGCAGCTTGGGTGAGATTCAAAGCTTATCAGCGGGACTGTCCACACCATGGTTTTTCAAAGGTACAACTGTTGAGTATCTTCTTCAGAGGGTGTGACTGGAAGTATCAGTTAGCTTTGGATGCTGCAAGTCATGGAAACTTCAAGACAAGAATGCCGGAAGATGCTGAAGTTTTGATTGAAAATTTGGCTTCTAGCAATAGCACTAAGGGAGCAGATGCTGAAAGGAAGAGATTGCATGGAGGATTTGATTCAAACCAGTTAGCTTCTGTTAATGCTAAGTTGGATTCATTGCATAATCTTCTGATGGGTAAGAAATCTGTTCATGTTGCTGCTGAGGTTGAGACATATGAGCCAGAACCTGATCAAGGACACCAAGAGGAGGATGTGAATTATGTGTATGGGAATCAGGGACAGCGGTTTGGAAATCAGCAAGGCATTAGGCCTTACAGTGGGAACTCTTCACGCTACACTTCCAAGCCAGAGTATCAACAGAAACAGCAGAACAATGGTTATACAAGAACCTATGGGAACTCATCTTATCAGTCTCCCCCTCCTAAGACTTCTTCTGAGAGTAGAATGGAGGCCATGCTTGAGCAGCTTTTGCAAGGACAAGAGAATTTGACAGTGACATTCAATGGAAAGCTTGACAATGTCTACACTGAGCTGAATGGGAAGATAGAGGCATTGAATGTTCATGTTAAGAAGCTGGAGGTTCAAGTTGCACAGATTGCTGGGTCTGTAAAAAGGCAAGAGAATTTTCTCCCTGGAAGAACTGAGTCAAATCCAAAACATGCTTGCAATGCCATATCAGTGGGGTATGAAGAAATTGATGAAATTGTTTCTGCAGAACAAGGAGAAAAATCGGCCAATCTGTCGAACCCAGATAATGGTGTCGATCGACACCACCTTGGCATCGATCGACACTCATCTCAGACGGAACCAGAAGCTGCAAAATCTCAGGTTCCAGCAGTTGAGAGGGTCTACAAGCCAAAGGTGCCTTTTCCTAAGCCACGAAAGACTAAGCAGGAGATGGAGGAAGCTAGATGCAAGGCAATGATGGACAAGGTGATGATTGAGATGCCTTTGATTGATGCAGTGAAGCTTTCACCACCACTTAAGCGCTATGTGAAGAGAATGGTATCAAATGGTTTGAGCCCTGAGGAAGGAGCCTTGCTAACTAAGGATGTTAGTGCAATTCTGTTGAACCAGCCTGTTCAGAGGAAGAAGGGAAAGAAGCAGGAGGTGGTTGTCTCTAAGGAAGTGAGTGCAATCATTCAATGTAAGACTGCGGAGAAGTTACCAGATCCTGGAAGCTTTGTACTTGATTGCTCTATCTCCACAGGAAGGTTTGCACACTCACTTTGTGATCTTGGCTCTAGCATCAACTTGATGCCACATTCTGTTGCTATGAGACTTGGGATGACAGAATTCAAGCCAACTCAGATTTCTCTTATCTTGGCTGATTGCTCCCAAAGAATTCCTGAAGGTGTTTTAGAGGATATTCCAGTTAAGGTTGGCAACTTTATGATTCCCACTGACTTTGTGGTGCTGAAGTATGATCAAGAGCCTAAAGATCCTCTCATCTTAGGAAGATCTTTCTTGGCTACAGCTGGTGCAGTCATTGATGTGCAGAAAGGACACATAGCACTGAATGTGGATGGTTTGAGTATGAATTTTGAGATGGATAAACTGAGGAGGGTTCCTACTATTGATGGACAGACTTTTTCTGTTGAAAAAGTTTCTGCAACACGAGCATCAGGCTCAGTGTCGATCGACACTCCATCAGCATCGATCGACACCCCTCCACGTCCGCGACAAAGCTTTTCCACAACTGATGCTTCACGCCAGAAAGCTGTTCCCAAACAGAAAGTCCCCCAATCCACACTCCAGAGTCCTCAGGTAAGGCCAAGGTATGCATCTCCTTCACCTAAACTTCCTCCTATCATCAACAAAAATTTCAAAGAGATAAAAACTGTTTTGGAGTTAACCAAGCCACGAGATTATCGTAGAGTGCTTGTTTCTTCTGTTGATGATTTTGCAGGACAGAAAAGATACTCTCCCATACCTAAATCCCGCCCTAGTCCTGTTCCACACATCCTTGGCAGGCCTCATGCACCTAAAGCTTATACACCACCTTGGATGAAGAGGACTTCAATGCCATGTTCTGATCCACCGGATGCCTAAGCCCCAACACAGTCAAGCTAATGACTGAAAACAAGCGCTTAGTGGGAGGCAACCCACTCGTAGGTTTTTCTTTTTCTTTTTCTTTTGATTTTGATTTTTATTTATTTTATTTTTATTTTTTCTTTCCTCTTACTTGATAACACTGGGGACAGTGTTGTTTAAGTCTGGGGGAGGTTAGTACTAACTATGTTTTCTGTTTTTGAGTTTCAGTTGTGTCAGTCAAAACCATAAAGTTTGAGTCAAATTTTTCAAAATTTTTCTTTTTGTCTTTTGGGAATTATGATCTTGATTAATGATTTCTCTTATTTGGCTAACACTCTAATGATTATTTATTTATACTTGATCTCAGAACTGAAGCTTAGAAAGACAATGAGCCTTATCAACAATCACGAAAGCCCTTATTCAATGGATATCGATTGATCTAACGTTGTCTCAACTTTTATCAGGATTTTAACCGGACTTAATCTCTTACTTTGGGGTTGGAAATCAGTGGACTAGACTTCTTCTTCAGGCCATACAAGACAGTGCAATTTTTCAAAGTATGTCTCCCCTCTCTCTTCCCTTCAGTACTTAAAAAAAAAAAAATCAGAAAAAGAGAGAATAAAAGATGAGATGATTTTGATCAGTTTGGAGAGGTAGGTAAATTACCAGAGACCTCATTATTCTACTCTTGAGTCAAATGATCACAAAAAGTCTGGGGAAGCGAGGGATAGGTAAATTACCAATGACCCCGGTATTCGCTTACACCTTTGATTAGAAAAAAAAAAAAAAAAAAAAAAGAAAAGAAAAAAAATGTTGGAAGTGAGAAAAGGGAGAGGAAAGGAGATATAAGAAGAATGTCTTGGCCTGATAAGAGTCCATATGCCACTGATCAATACACCCAAGGTAAGAACTCACCTGTACTTGCTTTAATATTGACTAATGAGATGACAATGGAGATTTCAGAGATTCTAGAGGATTGTGGGATTTGAGTAAGGAATGTTGATGCTTATCAGGGTTAAGTATAAGAAGTAAGTTCTTGAGTCAGGTAAATGAAGAGTGTGAATAAGAATCATTATGCAATTGAGTGAGTTCCCTGTTTTCAAACCTCTTTCACTGGTCTAAGTTTCTGTTTTGCTTGAGGGCAAGCAAAGACTAAGTCTGGGGGAGTTGATATATCATGGTTTTTGTGGTTTTTAACCATGATATAAAGAGTCTTTTAGAGTCTTTTAGAGTCTTTTGATGTGTTTTCTAGGATGTTTTTGAGTCTTTACAGGTTTTCTAGGATTTTGGCATGAAAGGAGCGAAATGGAGCAATTTGGATCGTTTTGGAACATAAATCTCGCACCAAAGCATGAGCATCGATCGACACTGCCTTAGCATCGATCGACACCCTTCTCTGCCGACTCAAGACCCAAATTTGGAAGTTTTACAAAGTTGCCCAAAGTTTTCCATATTTGCAACATAAGTCCCTGACGTGTTTTAGGACATATATATATATATATATATATAGTTTTTAGGTTTTCCAAACCCTCAAGTCTTTTTCTACCAAGTTTTATTTTTCCTGCAACCCTGTGAGATTTGGAGAGCTTTTTGGGAGAGATAGATCTGATTTCATCTGTAGAGAGAAGATTCCTGAACTTCCTTCTTATTTTCTTAATACCATTGCTTATTATTCAGAAAAGATGTCTTGTTCTTCATTAAACATGTCTGAGTAGTTTGCCTGTTAGGTTTAGGGTTTTTCATAGGGTTTTTATGGTTTATTAGATCTGATAATTTTAGGATTCATTATCTTGCTAGATCTTCATCTTAGGTTGTTCTTCATATTAATTCTTGATTGATCACCTAGAATTAATACTTTAGGAAAATAAATTGATATGAGCATATAATTAATTTTCCTGATAAAACCTTTTGATGAGCAAAGTTATTTCTTGCAAAGAGATTTGATTTAATAATTTTGTGAACAATCTAAACTTGTTTTTAAAAGCTGATTTATTACCTAGAATTTTAGCAAAGAGATTTGGATTTTCTGGTTTTAAATTTAGAATATAATTGCAGTGAGAACTGAATTATTTTACAATTGTGTTTAGAGTTCTAGATCTGAATTTGAATTGTTTGAATCCTAATTATTTGATTGATTTAATATCCCATAAATTCCTGAGAATTTCCCTAGGCCTAGCTCTTTGATCCTTTGAATTTACAACACTTTTTAATTCAGTTTTCTGCATTGTTTTTAATTTAATATTTTTGATTTAGCATAATGAAAAGAATAATAAGTCTATTGTGTGAACTTGAGTCTCTGTGGATTCGACCCCTAGAGTATTACAACTGCAAGGCTGTTAGTACCATTAGGGTATTACAATTTGAGCATATCAATTCTCCTTGACTTGGTTTTCGAACAGAGCTTTATACTTCCCAGTAAGCTGCTTCTTAAACCTCACTGGAAATGGTAGGGGTGGCTTGTATGGTGGAGGAATGAATCTCACACGTTTATCTTTGGGAGCAGCGGGTTCTTTAGTAGCTTCAGGATCAGATTGCTTGGCTGACTTAATTGGATCCTTGAGCACCTCGACATGATCCTTTATCTGAACTTCATATTGAAGAAAATCCTCCCCATCTAAACTCTCAGTGTCCTCAGTGAGCCGTACATCTACAGCTTGGGTGGTGATGGCATGCATAGTAGCATAGTCCTTAGGGTTTTGAACTGTTTTTCCAGGTAGTTGGCCAGTTGTTCCATATACTTCCTCTTAGAGTTAAGAGCTTCAAACTTGACATTCAGATCATTGTAAGAACATTCCATCCGCTGACTGAGTTCAGCAAACTTCTTAGCAGTATCCAAAGAACCACTAGCTTGACCTTGAAGAAGTTGTTGCAGCATGTGCTTTATTTCTTGATCTGGAGCTTGGGTAGGTTGAACTTGTTGAGGTGAAAATCCTGGTGGTGGTCCGGAAGGAGCGTGGGAACCTTGCTGGAACTGTTGCTTAGGCACGAATCCTAGATTGTAAGGAACAAAAGGTTTTTGCGGACCTTGTTGTTGCTGCTGAGGGGTACACCTGATCTTGTGGATTTGCAACATTGGTGCTCCGGTAAGACAAATTGGGGTTCGTCTTGTAGGGGTTGTAACCTTTGTTGTATCCACCCTGATTCTGGACATAACTGATCTCCTAAGTCTGCTCGCCCTCCCCATCTCGAACTTGGAAAGGGTCATCCTCAGATACAAAGTGGACGCTCCTCTGCTGGCTTAGCAAGATACGGTCAAGCTTCTCATTGACATTCTTGAGGTCCTTCTTGTACTTCTCCTCAGACCCAGCGTCGCCGCGAACTGTGCGGTCATAGTCTCATTGTAGTTGCCGTCAGACTGGGCAAAATTCTCAACCAGTTGCCAACCTTCATCAACGTCTTTGTTCAGGGAATTATCAGTAGAAGCAGTGTCAAGCAGCATACGTATCTTTGGTAGTACACCACAGTAGAGAGTGCTCAGCAGTGACTCATTGTTGAAACCATGGTGTGGACACTGACTGTGGTAACCCTTAAAACGCTCCCAGGCTTCACAAAATGATTCTGACCTCTTCTGAGTAAAGCTAGAAATCTCATTCCTAAGACGTGTTGTTCTAGAGTTGGAGAAGAACTTGGCCAAAAATGCTTTCTTGCAACCATCCCAGGTGGTGATTGATCCCTTGGGAAGGTTTTTCTTCCATTGATGAGCTTTGTCTCCCAAGAAGAATGGGAAGAGGCGCAACTTGTAACAATCCTCACTCACGCCGTTGATCTTGGTGAGACTGCACAGACGGTCGAACTCGTCCAAGTGGTTGAGTGGATCCTCCATAGGCAACCCATGAAACTTGTTTCCTTGGATCATGGAGATCAGACCACTTTTGATTTCGAAGTTGTTGTTCTGCACGGCGGGAGGGACGATTCCAACACGCTGAGTATGAGTATTCGGTGCATCCCCAACACCAATGTTTCGCAGTCTCGGATGTGGTCCATTTGGTTGTTCCATAGTGATGGGTGCGGGATGATCAGTGAGTTGACGAGCTTGTCGTGGTCTTTGCAACCGATTGATTTCGTCGATGGCAGGAAGGAGATTCTGATGTCCTCTTGATCTGGTGTGCATGCAACGTTGCAATCAACAGGTTTCTGAGATGCAAAACAAACAAGCAGACAACAAAACAAGTCAATACTCAGAATGATAAGTGTAATAGAACTTAATCTTGCAAAACTTGAAATCTTAAATGTAGCAAAACGAGTCCCAAATGGCAACGGCGCCCAATTGATACTAGGATTTTTGTATGTCCTAGCAGGTTCAATTAGCCTTATGCAGTTGTAATACTTAAGGTGTCCATCCAGTTGGGAAACTTTACTAACAATCAAGATGCAATCAAGATTTCACAAGTCAAGCCAATTCAAAAAGAGTGTTTGTCTAACAGTCCTAGAATGGTCAAAATGTAAAACGGAAATGAGTCACAGAACTAGAAACGAGAATGCATGACAAGAAGCGAAAATGAATAAAAACAGAAACGAGTCTGAGCATGAACTAAAAAGCAAGAAACGAAACAGTCTCAACAATACAATAAAAATCAGAAAGAAAGAAGTCCTAAGGATGGGAGTATTTGATGTCGGTGGAGTATCCTAGTCTATAGAGTGCTTAACATGCCACAAGCAGACCATCCCTAAACAATGAACATCACTTCTTAGCTAATCCAATCTCTTGACAAAAGCTACTCAAACTCAACCACTTCCAAACCTAGCTCTCGCTAGAGAAACATGATCAAGCATGGCATGAAAAACAAGTTCATTCACGTCAACAAACATCCTAAACAACTAATCTCTTAGGCTAGGAACGTAAGTCTCTGACACTAGTTGGTCAGACATTTCATCGAACACCTTTTGGGTGCGGAAATGTCTAAAACCTAGTTCCAATTGATCAGAGAGAAACTAGTATTTCTAACTCTAGTCCAGAAGGGAATCATACAAATCAATCTTAAACACCCTACATCCTAAGATCCTCCACCTAATCTATCTCATCCTCAAGAACTACCACACTACTCAGATCCGAAAATCATAGTCAAGGATGCAAACCCAGAAAACATTGAAACAAGCATTCTTATATAGTTTAAAATGTGAAGAACAACTTTTTAGAAGGAATCAAATGCAAAATCTGAATAAATCTCAAAGATATCGGAATACAAGTTTCAGAACGTATTTTGTAGCTAGGTTAAAACCTTCTGGGAAAGAAAACAATACGAGATAAAAGATAAGATGTCTCTGCAAAGACCTAACAAAATGTATATATAGTAGTCCAACATGGAAAGCCCTAAAACTTAAAACGACAAGGTAAAGCGTCAGTTCGGTAATCTCCTGAAGCGTGTGAAACAAAACGTCTTTCTTCCTGACATGTGCGATCGAGTCCGTGTGCGTCGAATGGAATGCAATGTCATCATGGCTCGGATGGACGACTGATGAGCGTGGCTCGGACAGACGCTGGGGAGCATGGCTCGGACGGACGCTGGGGAGCATGGCTTAGACGGATGCTGGGGATGGCTCGGACGGATGGCTCAGACGGATGCTGGGGAGCATGGCTCGGACGGATGCTAGGTAGCATGGCTCGGATGGATGCTTGGGAACATGGCTCGGACGGATGCTGGGGAGCGTGGCGAGTGAGAGTGGCTCGAGCAGACAAGCTGGAGTGTGTGGCGGGGGAGAGTGGCTTGATCAGACAAGCTGGAGTGCGTGGCGGGCTCGATCAAACAAGCTGGAGTGCGTGGCGTGGGAGAATGGCTCGATCATACAAGCTGGAGTGCGTGGTGGGGGAGAGTGGCTCGATCATACAAGCTGGAGTGCGTGGCGAGAGAGAGTGGCTCGATCAGACAAGCTGGAATGCGTGGCGAGTGATAGTGGCTCGAGCGTGGTGTATACGCATCCACTAAAAAGATGATAACTCTTGATCCACACTTCTGATTGGCTTGAAATAAACGGTGTTGAAAAGATAACTCAATTTCCTACAAATTTGATGAAGACGTCAAAAGCTAAATCCCACTCGAGTGGAACGGCTCGAACAGATGGCTCGGTTGACACTTCATGGGGATAGCTCTGTTGACGCTTCCCGGAGATGGCTCAGTTGACGCTTCCCGGAGATGGCTCGAGAGACGGTTCCGTGAGTGTTGTGCAGCGGATGGGTCGAGCGATGCGTTCCCGACGTCTCCTAGATACCTGAAATACTCCAAAATGCACAATGTATGCAAGGATGATGCAAAAATTACCTAAACATGCAAAGTGTATAGAAAGGACTAGAAAATGAAGCAAAACAATGTGTTATCCTAGCTAAATGCATGATAAATATATGCTAGGGAGAGACAAAATATAGACATATCACTAAGGCAGCCTATTAACACCTTTACGATATGCAGATGACGAAATTGTCAACTCCCTCATCACAGGCGGTCAGTGCTGAAGCTGATGCATATGATAAATGGAAGCGTCTTTCTTATATAGAGGAAAGTTATTTGCAACAGAAGGCAAAACTTCATTGGCTTAATGTTGGGGATCAAAACAATAATGCTTTCCGTGCTTCTGCAACCCTGCGAGAACTAAGAAATAATATCAAGAAAATTCAGTGTGAAGATGGGAGTGTAGCTAATAGCCAAGAGCAAATTCCTCTCTTTCACTCCTGCTGATTATGTTTGTTGGTCCCAAGCAGACTTGGAGAGTCTCCTCGGTTACAAATGCTCTGACAGTGATAAAAGCTTACTTACTCATGAGGATACTAAGGAGGAGGTAAGAAGAGTTCTTTTTGCGATGGCGAGAAACAAATCTCCTGGTCCGAATGTGTACAATGTTGAATTTTTTAAGGCATCATGGTCGGTTGTGGGTGCAGATTTTTTGGTGGCAATCCAATATTTCTTTAGAACTGGTTTTCTACCAAAGGGAGTCAATTCAACAATATTAGCTATGATACCTAAGAATAAGAAATCGACAATGATGAAAGATTACAGGCCAATCTCCTGCTGTAGTGTCTTTTATAAGGTCATCTCTAAGATTCTTGCAAACCGGCTAAAGATAATCGTTACCAAGTTTATCTCACCAACTCAATCTGCATTTGTTAAGGAAAGATTGTTAATGGAAAACATTCTTCTCGCTACATAAATCATTAAAGTCTATCATAAGGATACAGTTTCTCCTCGGTGTGCGATGAAGATCGACATAGCAAAGGCCTTTGATTCGGTACAGTGGAGTTTCCTTCTCACCACTCTGCGAGCGCTTGATTTTCCTGAACAATATGTGTTATGGATCCAAACTGCATCTCCACTGCCTCTTTTTCAGTCCAAGTGAATAGCGAACTCACGTGCTACTTTGGTAGCAAACGAGGCCTCCGTCAAGGCTGCTCTCTCAGCCCCTATCTATTTGTTATATGCATGAACGTCCTCTCACGTAAACTAGACCAGGCTGCTCAGAATAAAGTTTTTGGCTACCACCCCAAGTGTAAACTTCTGAAGCTTACCCATTTATGTTTTGCTGATGATCTGATGGTCTTTGTGGAAGGTGACAAGACGTCAATTTCTGAGCATTGAAGGTTTTTGATGATTTTGCAGTGCACTCAGGTTTAAAGGTTAGCCTCGTAAAATCAACCATTTATATGGCTGGTGTTCCTACGGCACAACGGGACGAGATACATCAACAATTTCCTTTTGAATCTGGTTGACTCCCGGTTCGTTACTTAGGCTTACCTCTACTATCAAAACGAATGACTTCTGCTGACAACCTACCTTTACTGGAGTGAGTACGAATGCAGATCAGTTCCTGGACAGCAAGGACACTATCTTTTGCTGGGAGGCTACAGCTCATAAGCTGGATCTCTGCCTTTAGACTCCCAAAAGCTTGTGTTCGTGAAATTGATCACCTATGCTATGCTTTTTTGTGGTCTGGTCCTTCTTTGAATGCGAAGAAAACCAAGGTAACCTGGTCTGAGGTTTGCTTACCTAAGAGAGAAGGGGGATTGGGGCTTCGGTCAATATCGGAAGCAAATAAAGTGAGTGTTTTAAAGTTAATATGGAGGATAGTCTCTGCCAAAGGCTCTCTTTGGGTGGATTGGGTGAAGAAATATCTTATTCGCAGTGGCTCCTTCTGGGCTGAGAATAAAATCACCACTGTTGGCTCATGGATTTGGAGAAAACTTTTAAAATATCGAGGGCTATCCAAACAGTTTTATCGGATGGAAGTAAAAAACGGTGAATCTACTTCGTTTTGGTTTGATAATTGGTGCTCGCTAGGCTGTTTACATGAGCAAATTGGAGATCAGGGTTATGTTGATATGGGAATTCTGAAACAGAGTACTCTGGCTGAAGCCATGATTATGACTAGACGGAGAAGGCACAAAAATGCTGTCCTACTTTCAATAGAGGAGGAGATTCAAAAAATCAAACTCACTCGAACTACAGAAGATGATGTGGCTTTGTGGAAAGGGAAGACTGGATGTTATCACAAGCAGTTTCATACAAAGACTACTTGGCTACATATTCACATGCCTCGCTCAACAATGGAGGGATACCAAGCTATATGGTTTCCCAATGCCACTCCCAAGTATGCTTTTCTCACTTGGTTGGTGGCAAAAAGCAGAATAGCAACAGGCGAAAGAATGGCACTTTGGAACACTAATGTTAACACCGGTTGTGTTCTCTACAACAGCCTAATGGAGACCAGTGAACATTTATTTTTCGAGTTTTTCTCGACAGGTTTGGGAGGCTCTAGTGAAAGGTTTACTGCTACACGAATTCACGGCCAACTGGAGAGAGATTATGAGTTTACTCATCGGTAATGACTTGGATGCAACAAAACGATTCCTCTTGGGATATACTTTTCAGAACTCACTATACTCTCTGTGGAAAGAAAGGAATGACCGACGCCATGGAGAAAAACCTTCGGCACCGGAAAAACTGGTGAAGATAATCGACAAGAACATGCGTAACCGCTTAACACTACAAGAAAACAGCCAGTTTTCGAGGGAAGGAATCGTCAGTAATCCCTCGGAAACAGCCTTTTCCGACGAATTACCGAGGAATATAAGTCCTCAGAAACCGCTTGTCGGAAATTAGAAATCGTCTGAAATCCGTCGGAAATTTTCGACGGATTTCCAAGGGTGTACAATTTCCAAGGGATTTCCAAGGACGCAAAATTACCAAGGAATTTTAGAGGGAAACATCTTTTCCGACAGAACTCCAAGAGAAAAGCTTTCCCAGAAATTTCCAAGAGGTAAAATTTCAGAAGGATTTCCGAGGGAAAATAATTGCGAGGATTTTCCGACGACTACGGAGTTCCCGAGAACTTTGCAAGGGAAATAAAAACAAATAAATTTATATATTTATTCGAAATTATAAATAAATTTATTTAATATAAAAATAAAAATTCTTCAATAATAAATAAAAACTAATATATCAAAAAGCTGAAAATAAATATATACATATCCTGATACAAAATATATAAACCCCAATACATAATTATCAAACTAAATAACAATTCTCATAAAATTAAAATAGTTTAGAAAAAAATAATAATTCCTTAATCATGAGGTTTTCTTGCTTCAGTTCCTCGACCGTCGCGTCTTTTTCTTTCATGATCCGGTTAAGATCTTGAACTTGTTGAACAAGTTGATTGTCCCGAGGAAAAACCGAAGAGACATTCCCATCTCGTGACACAAGATTTCCTAAACCGGATTTCCTAAACCGAGTCTCCGACCTTTGATTAAAAGAAATTCCTAAGTTAAAAGAATAAAAAATAATTAATGATTAGAAATAAATAAAAAGACAAAACAATATATTTAAACATACCAAATCCAATCCAATCTCTAATTCAAATCTCTAATTAATCCAATCTACTGAAAAATAACAAATCCAATCCAATCTACTGAGTATATCAAATCTCTAATTCAATAACAAATCCAATCTACTGAAAATACATTAATTCTAAAATAAATACTTTCTAAAATTATTTACACAAATAAATGGTTTCTAAAATTACAATCTAAACATATATCAAATCCCTAATTCAATAACAAATCCAATCTACTTAAAATAAATTAATTCTAAAATAGATTTTTTCTAAAATTATTTAGACAAAGAAATGCTTTCTAAAATTACAGTCTAAATCTATATCAAATCCCTAATTCAATAACAAATCCAATCTACTTGAAATAAATATATTCAAAAACAAAAATCACAAATCAAACTTACATGTTTGAAGATGGTGACCGGCGGTGGGAAGGAGCTGACCGGCGGAGGGAAGCGGAGCGGACTGGGGGAAGGGAAACGGAGCTGACCGGCGGAAGAAAGCAGATCTGACCGGCGGAGGGAAGAGATGACCAGGGGAGGGAAGAGATGGCCGGCGGCGTTGGGAGCAGGGGAGGGAAGGAAAGACCGGCGGAGCAGGGGAGGGAAGAGATTGTCCTTCGATTTCAGCAGTTTTTCAGAGTTGTCGATGGGAACAAAATTCTTTGAACATGGATATATAAACATTTTCAGAGGGACTAAATCGTCGGAAATCCCTAGAAAAAAATTAGGGTTTTGCCGCGTGAATGAAATAATAGGCGGGTATTTATTTTCGCCTCGCAAAACCGTCGGAAATTCACCTTCCGTCGGAAACCCGTCTAAAATATTTTGGCTTCCCTCGGAAATCCCTCTGAAATACCATTTATTTAACCGAAGAAAACACATTTATCTGAACAGTTCAAATCCCTTGGAATTCCGTCGGATAGTTTAGTCCCCCTTGGTTATCCGTCGGAAATTTCTAAGGGATTTCAGACGGATATATTTTTTATGACAATTTTATAAAAATTGATTAATCTTAAGAGTTGTTTAACACTAGACTAAGACATATTGTCAACACAATTACATTTAGGATCATAATAGATAAAATATCACATAGTTTTTTTAAAATCAATTAACTCTCACTAAGTTACAACTACATCTCTAATATCATCTTCTAAACACTTAAGTGTGTAGATAATGTAATCTTCCAAATGTTATATTTTTTTGTGGTACAATGTTTTATAATCTTATTTATTGTCAAATATGGCTTATTGTAATATTAGACAACATATTAGATGTGTCAAAACTTATAAATTATTTAATAAATAAAAATCACTTGGAATTCCGTCGAAAGTTTCCGACGAATTTCTGACCACATTCGTCTTTCCTCGGGCAGCCTTCTGAAATTTCTGACGGATTTCCAAGGGAATGTCCGACGGATTTGCAATGCCATGTTAGTTTCCTTGGTTATCCGTCTGTAATACCAAGACTGATGTTTTTTATATATATATGATATGTATTTGTATTATATATTACATATATTTATATTATAATCGTAACGGATATAATGGCAAAGTTCTCACTAATCTGTCAGATATCTCTTAGAAAAAACCAACGGTCATGATCCCTCAGAAATGCGTCGGAAATGTTGAAATTTTTCCGAGAATATTCTGACGACCTGGTTTTCGTCGGAAATTTCCAAGCAATTACCGACGGATTAACATATTTCCGAAGATTTTATGAGAGACGTGTTTTCCTCAGAATTTCCTCGGAAACATGTCGGAAATCTCTCGCAATTCTGTCAGAAATTTCCTACGGATTTTTTCTGTCAGAAAATTCGTCTGAAATCGACGTGCTTTCTTGTAGTGTAAGCACCCTAGCTGATGAAGGAGGATCACGTCTGCAGCTCTGATTTGCGGCAAGATTCTACACCAACTGATTTGTTTCCAACTGATTAACAATGTAACAAAAGTTTATTTTTCTTTTGAATATAATTTAACATTAGATTCAAAAAAAAAAAATCTGTCGATGTATAAAAACTGCCAAACTTCGTGATATACTGATATGTATAAAGATTTAAAATGATGTTGTTGTATTTTTATGGTACAATCATCGGTTGCTTCGTAGTTGATTAATCGATTTTACGTACACGCTTGCTGCTTTCAGTCTTTATTATTTATAAACATAATAAACAAATAACTCAAAAAAAAAACACATGAATTAAAGAGAAAGAGAACGTAAAAAAAAAGTTGAAGAATATCTAAATTCTAAAATATTCAAATAGATCTTTAACATAAAAAAATATATATTCAGATAGATGGCTACTATTATCCTGATTATAAAAAGATTTATGGTCATATTTAACCAATTCACTCCTAATATACTATTAGATGAAAAAATATGTACATTCTAGTTTTTTTACAAAAAGAAAATAGCAGAGAAAGGTAAATATACATATATATATATATATATATATTAACTGGATCTTATATATAAATATATATATAGATTTATGGTTATATATATATATATATATATATATATATATCAGATGTGTTTGGGGGTAAAAGGTGATGAGAATAAAATTAACTGGATCTTGTGGTACGTAACTACGTATACTTTTTTTTTTGTCCTATCCACCCCTCACTTGTCTTGTTACTCTAGCCTCTAGGAGCTTACTGATTACAGCATTCGCTATTAATATGATATGATATAGATGTAAGTAAATGTGCATATAGATACAAGCGAGTGTAAATGTGGGAATGTGAAATGTTGGAGGAAGAGAAGATGGAGAGAGTGTGGGTCTGTGCTGCTTTGGCACTTTCAGACATTTTATTCAGGTCCCTATATGACTTGACTACCACTCTTTTTTCTCTCTTTTCTCTCTTTATTAGCTCTTTAATATTATGGTCTCATTAAATAGTAATAGAAACAAGTTGTTGTTTTTTTTTAAAAGTAATGAATTGAATACGAAGTAAGTAACATTATTGTTCTATCAAGAAGTGATTCTAATAGATACGGAGTAGTAAACAGGGCCGGCCCATAGGGCAATCAACTCAAGCAAAGGATTAGAGCATCAAAAAAATTAGGACATTTTTTTGTAAAATTATGATAGAGTTTTTATATACATCTAAAGATTTTTACAAAAAATGTAGACTTTAATATAAGTGCAAATCATAGTTTTTGAGGTTAATTGTTAGTTTTGGTTTTGACTTTTTCCATTTTGAGGTTAATAGTTTGCTTTGTTAAACTATTAGATAAATTTTTTCATCAAATCTAATGCTTTGACTTTGGCTTGTGTTAATAAATTTTCAAAACGTTAAACATAAAGTCTTATATACTATTGGTTATAATTTTTTGGTAATATATAAAAGGGCATGTTTTTAAGTTTGGCATAGGGCATTAATAAATGTCGGACCGGCACTGGTAGTAAATTTTCATTTTAGTCATCTAACTTAAGAACAAAACTTATACTGTATTTGCATGTACTTAACAAAAAAAAAAAAAAAACTTAATTTACATTTATTAAAGCTAGGAAGTACTATTTTCCATATTATTTAATTTTAATCTAGTTGTTTTTACTCTTTAGTGACACTGTTTGTCTATTGTGATGACTGATGATGTTGTCGTTGTATTATCGTTTCCAAATCACCACCTTTATTTCCCCTAATTGAAAAAAATAAATAGTCAAATCAATAGACGATTAGACGTAGAATTGGAATTGAGATGAACCGAACCATCTGTCTTCACGTTATTGATTTTAACAAACAGTATCTTAAGAGCAAACTCTTCTTAGGAGAACCTTTATTGCTTTAGAAAAATAACTCAAAAACTAAAGCTCTCCAAACTCTCTAATCTCATAAGTTGTGTCACAACCTTGACACCTCCTTATATATAGAGAAGCTTAACTCAAAGTCCTAATCACAATAGAATTAGTTATGTAGATAACTCCTACATAAGTTAGAGCTAATCCTATTCCATAACTTGGTAGGATTAGTCTTTTCTCTCTTTTACCCTTACTTGTCTTTCAAGCTTAAGTCAACAATCTCCCCCTTAAGCTTGATCCCTTCTTTGGTTGTGTCCTTTACACCAACAAGTTCTCTCATCTCCAAAAACTTAATCCTCCCTAATACTTTAGTGAGTATATCAGCCTTCTGCTTGCTCCCAGGTACATGCTCCACCTCTACTAGCCCATTCTCAACACATTCCCGGATAAAATGGTAGTGTCGATGTATATGCTTACTTCTACCATGGAAGACAGGATTCTTAGAGAGAGCTATAGTCGATTTATTGTCAATCCTTATCAACACCTTCTCACAATCTCGTCCTGTTATCTCCCCAAGAAGTTCCTGAAGCCAAATGGCCTGCTTTGCCACCTCTGTTGCCGCCATGAACTCTGCCTCACAAGAAGACATTGCCACAATGTCCTGTTTTTGCGAGCACCACGTGATCGGGCAATGGTTGAAATAAAAGATGTGACCTGTAGTGCTCTTCCCATCGTCCTCATCAACATTATGGCTGCTATCGCTAAAACCAACCAACCCTGTTTTATCGTCCCGAGTCCGACTAGTTTCGCTGTAGCCAACTAGCTCTGCTCCCTTTGACCGAGTGTAGTTTAGTCCGAACATGAGTGTCCCTCGCAAGTATCTCAGAACCTGTTTCAACGCTGCTCCATGTGAGACTTTAGGTTCACGCATGTATCTGCTCAACACACCTACACAAAAAGAAAGATCTGGTCGTGTGTGTAGCAAGTATCTAAGGCATCCAATGTTTCTTCTGTACACTCTTTCTTCGATTCCTTCTTCCTCTTGTGACTTAGACATTTTCAAACCAGATTCCATAGGCGTGAGTACTGCATTACACTCCCTTAATCCTGCTTCCTCGAGAATCCTCTCCGCATATCTTTCTTGTTTCATCATAATACCATTCTCATGTTGAATTACCTCAATTCCAAGGTAGTATGAAAGTTTACCAAGATCACTCATTGCAAACTTTGCAGCCATCTCAGCCTTAAAATCATTAATCACTTTCAAGCAAGATCTTGTGATCAGTAGATCATCAACATACACTGCCACCAGCAGAAGATGATCTTTCTCCAGCCTGCGATACAGAGAAGCCTCCTTCGAACATTTCTCAAACTTTAACTCTTTCAAAGTTTGATTCAATTTCGCATTCCAGGCCCTTGGTGCCTGCTTTAAGCCATACAAGGCTTTCTGTAACTTGTATACCTTCTTCTCACTACCTGCAACCACAAAACCATCAGGCTGTGAAACATAAACTTCTTCTCTCAGATCGCCATGAAGAAAGGCTGTCTTGACGCCAAGATGATGCACTTCCCATCCTCTTGAAGCAGCCAAAGCTATAATCAGTCTAATAGTTTCAATACGAGCCACTGGAGCAAAGACTTCATCAAAGTCTATACCAAACCATTGAACATAACCCTTGGAGACTAAACGTGCTTTGTATTTGTTAATACTACCATCTGAGTTTCTCTTGATCTTGAAAACCCACTTTAAACCGATTGGCTTTACTCCTGGTGGAGGATCAACTAACTTCCAAGTGTTGTTCTTTTCTATTGAAGACAATTCTTCTTGATAAGCATCACACCATACCTGCAGTTCTTTCGCCTCTTGATAATCCCATGGTTCTTCATCGAGCGTAAGTAACAGCCTTTCACTTTCTAGTTCTGCTAAGAAATCATACTTCTTCTCGAGCTCGGCTAAAAGGATATAATCCTGCAGATACCCTGGCTTGACTGATATTCGTGAGGACCTTCGGAGTGTAGCCTGTGATCCAACATCCTGTAATTGTTTTCCATCAATCTCTGTCACATCTCTCGCAACAGACTCCTCTTCTTTACCAGGACTAGAATCCTTATCCAACATGGTAGAACTTTTATCATCGCATATCTCATCTCTTCCTTCCTTAGATACTTCTGCTTCTTCAACTTCAATCAAGTCTTTTATCCCATTATTACCAAATTGTCCGAATACAATCTTGAACATACTTGAGTCGATATCAGTCTCATTACTATTCCATCTCCAACTTGTATGTTCATCAAAAACAACATCTCGATTCACAACAATCCTCTGCTTTAGTGGATCAAGTAATCTATAAGCCTTTGATCCAGGTTCAGTGCCAAGATGTACCAAAGCTCGAGACCGATCATCCAGTTTTTTCAAGTGCTGATTCTCTATCTTAGCATAACCAATGCAACCAAACACACGTAAATGTTCCAGATTCGGTTTCTTGCCTTTAAACGCTTCATACGGAGTTTGTGCTGACAAAGCCTTTGTGGGCACTCTGTTTATGAGATAAGTTGCATGTCTCACCGCCTCTCCCCACAAATAATTGGGTACTTGCATATGTTTAAGAATGCTCCTAGTCATGCCTAGTAGAGTTCTATTTCTCCTTTCAACAACACCGTTTTGTTGTGGAGAATAGGGAGCTGTTAGATGCCTTTGTATACCTGAAACTTCACAAAAACTTTTAAATTCTCCTGACAGAAACTCTCCACCACGGTCAGTTCGAAAAGTTTTAATTGCAGCTCCGGATTCTTGCTCAACAGTTGCCTTAAACCGTTTGAACCGTTCAAACGCATCACTTTTGTCTTTCAAGAGCAGAGTCCACATGTATCTTGAATGATCGTCTATTAAAACAAAAATGTAACGATTTCCAGCCGGTGTTGCAGGTGAGGTAGGCCCGCAGAGATCACCATGAACAAGTTCTAACACTTGTGAAGCACGATATGTTGCTGGCTTTGGAAATATATTCCTTGTTTGTTTACCAAGCAAACAAGAAGAACATAAGTCCTTATTGACCTCTAAACGTGGTAGTCCTGTGACCATATTGTTTTGTATCATGGTTTTCATCCCTTCACTCCCAATGTGTCCAAGTCTTGCATGCCATCTTGAGGAATCACTAGTGACTTTAAGCTGTAAGCAACGAGTAGTAGTTTCGACTTCCATAACCACCTTGTATAAGTGATTCTTGGAACGATTAGCCCTTACTAGTAGCTTGCCATCTCTATCATATACAGTTAAATAATCTCTCCTCATTCTGACATCACAACCAGACTCTGTTGCTTGACCAAGGCTGATAATATTGCTCCTAAGGTCTGGTATGTAGTAGACGTCTCGCAAGATCTTCTTCTCACCACCATCACAAACAAATAAGATCGATCCCTTTCCTTTGATATCAATTCGAGAGTCTCACCAAATCGGACTTCTCCTGAAATATTCTTGTCAAGTTGAAAAAAGTAACTAAAATGTCCACACATATGATTGCTGGCTCCATTATCTAAGTACCAAACGTTGTCTTCTGCAGAGTGTTTCTCGAATTTGTCTGGTTTGACCTTCTGTTCGTTTAAGTACACAACCTCATGCATCATTAATTCATCAGCTTCCTGAGTATTGTCCGCTTCGTTTTCCTCTGTTTCTTGAAGTTTCAGCAGCCTATTTGGGCAGTTGGATGCATAATGACCTGGCTTATCGCATCTAAAGCAAATAATCTGAGATTTATCTTTCGGTTGATAGCCAACACGTCCACGTCCTCTTCCTCGCCCAAATCTTCCTCCAAACCTTCCACCGCCTTGTCCTCTTCCTCTGAAACTCCCCATGTTTCCTTGAAGAGACTGAGATTCCATGTTTGAATACATAAGTTTTCCTTGATCATCCTCTTGTTGATCCTCTTCATCACAAATTCTCTCTTCGTAGGCTTTGAGTCTGCCTACTATGTCTTCAAAACTAGTTGTGTTTAGATCATTGTTCTAAAGCCGCGATGATGTGTATATAGCGCTTTCTTGGTAAGCTTTTAAGAAACTTCTTTACAAGCTTTGATTCTTCTATTTCTTCCCCTAACGCTGCAGATTTAGTAGATATCTCAGACAATTTACCGACAAAATCATCAATCTTATCACTTTCTTTCATCTTCAATCGATCAAAGTTGGCCATCAAAGTGTGTAAACGTGCTTCTCAAACCCTATCAGCACCAACATGTCTTGTTTTCGCTGCATCCCACACAGCTTTTGCAGTAAGAAGTTTACCTACTTGTAAAAGTAGAGCCTCGGGTATGGACTGGAAGAGAAGTCCTTTAGCCATGTCATTCTTATCTTGGTTCTCGGAGCTAGATTCTATAACTTCCCAGACTTTATGAATTCGTAACAAGATTTCCATCTTCATGGACCAGACGGTGTAGTTTGTGGCGTTGAGCATTGGACATTGAATTGAAGAAGAACCACTCTCTCGTGCCGTGCTTGCTATAGCAACAATAGCTCCTGCATCTTTCTCTGAATCACCCATGTTTCTACCGTAGACTTTGGCAAGAGCGACTTCTCTTGGTTTTGAAGAATACGGTTTCTTTCTTTAGCTTCACAGATACTTTGAATGAGAAAATCAATAGAAGCTCTGATACCAATTATTGATTTTAACAAACAGTATCTTAAGAGCAAACTCTTCTTATGAAAACCTTTATTGCTTTAGAAAAATAACTCAAAAACTAAAACTCTCCAAACTCTCTAATCTCATAAGTTGTGTCACAACCTTGACACCTCCTTATATATAGAGAAGCTTAACTCAAAGTCCTAATCACAATAGAATTAGTTATGTAGATAACTCCTACATAAGTTAGAGCTAATCCTATTCCATAACTTGGTAGGATTAGTCTGTTCTCTCTTTTACCCTTACTTGTCTTTCAAGCTTAAGTCAATACACGTCACATTTGTATGTCGTGTGCGGCTGCACATAGATACATCAATAGTGTGTAAAAACATTAATATTCTAAGGAAAATATGAATACCACACATTCATAATCCAAACTCTTGTATAGTCGCTAATTTATTTAGACATGTGTAAATCCAATATATGCACATATAAGTTGGTATTGTAATTGTATGAAATACGAGGGACAAAGACAAAATATGATGTTGAAAATTGCACTAAAATGAAGCCTAAGAACAAAACCGTTGTCGGCTCCATCTTTTTTTTTTTGGTTATGTTTTCTTATAATAATATTCCAAATTTTATGCTACTGTAACTTTGATTCGTGGAACCATCTGAAACCATTTAAATCTCATTTTTTCTTTTGTCAATAAAACCATTCAAATCCATTTTGTCCCCACCTTCATGTTTTCTTCTGTACAATTTCCTGTAGTTTTATGCTTTTGATCATCATTATCTTTCCTTTTTCCTCCAAATGTTTTTGTTAGTTTGATTTTGTGACGAGTCTGATTAGTTTGGCATATAAACAAAGATAAATACTTCTTTAGGAAAAAAGAAAGAAAGTTAACTTCTTTAACTGGTCTGCCAACTCTAACAATTTGAGTTAAAACTTAAACGTTATCTATAAAAACATATTTAGATTTGGTACCTGAAAATAATTTTGCTGTGAAGATAACGAAACTCAAGCGACCAAGTGATACACGACGGCATTTGCATTATTTGTCATTTATTTAATAATGAAAAACCTATAATTAGTAGTAGTAGTTACTAACTAATTATGTGTGTGTTATGAAAACCATAAATTAAAAAATAGAAAGCATATGTCACTGACCCACGTGTATATATATATATCCCACTCTTCTCTGCCTTTGTTGTCTAAACGCTCTCTATCTCTCTCTATCTCTCTTTAGCTTTCTCTCTCTAACGGCGAAGCCATGGGTTACCCGGTGGGCTACACTGAGCTCCTCCTACCAAGAATCTTCCTTCACTTACTCTCCCTCTTAGGCTTAATCCGAACACTCATAGACACAGGTTTCCGGATATTGGGTCTACCCGACTTCCTCGAATCCGACCCGGTTTCATCGTCAGCATCTTGGCCGGAACCACCGTATATTTCGACGGCGGTGGTGCATCATCACCAAGAAAGCTCGTATTTCTTCCCAGTGGCGGCGAGGCTAGCCGGGGAAATCTTACCGGTTATCAGATTCTCGGAGCTAAACCGACCCGGATTCGGATCCGGATCCGACTGCTGCGCCGTGTGTATCCACGAGTTCGAGAACGAGGACGAGATCCGACGGCTGACGAACTGCCAACACATATTTCATCGGAGCTGTTTGGACCGTTGGATGATGGGTTATAATCAGATGACGTGTCCGCTTTGTAGAACGGCGTTTATTCCTGATGAGTTACAAGTTGCTTTTAACCAACGTGTTTGGTCTGAATCTGAACTTCTCGCAGAATCAACTTAGAATCTTTTTATTTTATTTTATTTTTTTCTACAAATTAATGGGAATCTTTTGTGTTTTTTTTTTTGTCTTTCTTGATTTAAAATCTTTAGTTGGGTTAATTGAGTGGTTGATATGTATGTAAATATAAAATTATAGATGGTGCTAAGTAAATTAGAAGAAGGAAATATGTATTATCCACTGAGGAAAAGAAAAAAAGAAACAAGGAAATGAAAAGTTTAGTTTTTACTATTTATAGACTTTTTATTTTATATTTTAACTCCAACTTTGGAGGGAGGAAATGATAATTTATCACAAGTTGACAAAATAGTGATACTTTTTAGTCTGACCTTTCTTTGGAGCCTTGTCGACCTGATAATTATTAATAAGGGATTTTAGTACGGATACTCTTAATTCAAAAATGGTTCTTACAGTTTTATTGTGATAAAGATCATGTTCAGTACTGAACCAGAGTATTTGGAAAGCCCTAAAATCATTGCCACGACCCATTTTAACTATTTTAAACAGAAATTACGTTTAAAGTCTTAGTCATATTACAATTCTTCAGTGTTCTTTTCTTTTAAAATATATAATGACCATATGTGAAACTTACATATGTGATGACCAAGTGCACAAGAGAACTTTCTTTGCGTTGAGGTCTTCGCCTGTGACCATTTAAATTACTCGTACATGATTACAAAATGTGGATACAGATATACCGTAAAAATATGGGCTACATACATGGTTATATATCATTTATTTCATACAGACGGGACGTTCATGCTGCCACGAAGCATTCGCCGAACACATCTTGATGATGACTATTAGAGAGTCCTCTGTTCTCAGTTCACAAACAACAAACACATTAAACCATTGTACTGATTCTCTCAGCTCAGCCCATAATCCAACCATCTTATTCGTTCTCTAGGACTTAATTGTTAAGATAGTAACATGGTTTTATTTTATTTTGGCGTTGAAATATTTTAATGATGCAAATTAGGTACGGTTATATACTATATATTTTTGTACGATATTTTATATACTATATATTTTTGTAAGCGTACACACTAGTCTCAACGAATTAGAAATGGAGAGCTCCAGACGTTAATCAAAGAAGGCTTCTCCTTAAGTGGAATATGCTCAGCTGTTGCCAAGTGGCGTTCGTAGGATTGTCTGCGCAGCTTTGGGTCCTTAGTTTTTCAATCAAACCCCAATTAGGGAAAAGCCCCACACGCTCCTAATCATTTTAAGCTTTCCGTTACTATTACACCATCAAAGTAACAAAGACCTTTTTCAAGAAGTGATAATTGCTTGCTTCTATTGATATATGATACTAATAATATTTATAGACTAGAATATATAATAAGAATTTCTTTAAATATCAGAAAAAATCTACAAGACTCATACTAATTTTAAAAATTTGTAGGTCGGTTTAATATAACAAAACATGAATTTATTATAAAAATTCAACGAGAGTTTTAGTTTAGTTGTATGAAGAAAAAGTAGACACGTTACCATTTAGAGAAAGGCTAATAAGAATACTGATTTAACATTGACGATTACTTTGCAACTTTGAGTCATTTAAAGGCAAAATGAGCGAATAGATGGTGGGATTGACCCTCTTTGACTAGAAAGGCTAAAGGCAAGAAAAAGTATGCTCGAATAATTAGCACTAATAGCTACTATAATTTTAGTGTCACGAATTATCATATATTTAAATCTCCTAATCAAAAGTTCACATCCTCCAATGGATCCACGGTGGAACGTACCCTTGTTTACACAAGTTGTCAATCGGTAATACCTATACCGGTTTGGTAGACCAACAAATCTTTGAAAACATGGATATCATACACTAAATCACCAAGTCCACATCTAACATATATGGGTTTATAGAGTTAGCGGTTCATCTGATAAGAGAAAAATCGAAAATCGGTGAGACAACAAACCGGAGAATATACTTGCAAAGTAATCACAACATACCAAGGATAATGATAAATTGATAACTCAACAATGTAAAGTTCCGCAGACCGGTTTAGATCATGTTACAACTCCATTAGATGATTGAGATATCGGTTATGGTTCCTGCTTTGAGGGATATCCCGGTGCTTGCGGATAACCCTGTGCTGGTGGATAGCCTGGTCCAGGATGTGGATAGCCTGGTCCAGGATGTGGATAGCCTGGAGCAGGAGGGTAACCATGACCAGGAGGTGGATAGCCCGGTCCAGGAGGTGTATAGCCCGGTCCAGGAGGTGGATAGCCTGGAGCAGGAGGGTAACCATGGCCAGGCTGTGGATAGTAATGCTGGGGATAACCAGTGGCTGGAGGGTAACCGGCATAGGGAGGAACTGGTTGATCAATGCGAGACATTTGCTGTGCAGGTGGCACTGACATTGGTTGAGTACTAATCAAACCATCTCGTTTGTCCATCTCAATCTTGTGCTGTGTCTGCAAGCAAACAAAAGAGATTTGCTAATTTTGACATACTTAAAAATGTAGATGTGAAAAAACTCGATTAGCGTACCTGCATACACGCACAAACCCTGCAAAAATCAAGACCAGAGTACACAATCAGCAATAATAAACATTTGGCATAAGTCTTTTGTGATGTAACCAAAACGTTTCAGCGACATGGAAGCTGAGGAAGGGATTATACATACGTGCAATAGACCATATCCGCCAAGCAAGAAAGAAGCTGAGAAGCTTCAGAGAGTTCATCACTTCCAACAATGCAAGCGACAAGAGAGAAAATGCAAGCGATTTGGTTGAGACAGAACATAAATCCCTGCAAAACAACGAAAGGCGATGGGAACAACATTAACACACACAAAGATGATGTTTGATACGGAAAGTGAACACAAAGAGGGAAAACTAGGGAGTACAATTATGCAATTGTCGCATTTTGTTGTATGGATGTTGAATTCATCTTGCAGCATAAAACGAGTAGAGGCCACCGAGTTTCCAAAGCAGAGACACACCTGAAGATCATTAAGAGAGTGAAATCTTAACCAAAACAAATCAAGATTTCAGGTAAAAGATTCTATCACAAGAAACTAAAGATTCTATCACAAGAAACTAAAGATTCTATCACAAGTTATCTCATTTTGTTCATCAACATGAACATTAAGGGGCTTTGTTTTGCAATGAAAGCGCAGCTAACATTATCCAGGGACAAGGAACAGGTGATGGATTACCTCAGTGGCAAGACAAAACTGAGGGCATTTGCGTTCTCCACACTTACCACTACAAGGCATGTAACCACCACAACAAGTATACCTTCACAAAACCATAATAAAAACGCAATACCATTATTTAAGAGAAGTAGAAGAAACAAAACTCATTGTTCATGTCTTTAAAGATGGTAGAAATCAATACCTTGACATGTCATTATAAAGTGCTCTTTTCCGAAGTAAGTATGAAACGCAAGGTCCACTGCAACACGAACAGACATACAATTATTCAGTGACAGAACACATTTGTGTATCCATCACCAAAGGTACTCATCTACTACAAGGTGTAACAATCGGATCATTTAATAAGATCAAGAAGCTTATTATAAAACCTATCACAGAAGTTGAAACCTATCACATTTGAAAGTCTATGTTAGAGTTCGAAATCTTTGTAGAATTCACTGATTTTTAAATTATGTATATATTAGAGGTTTCAACTAGCATATACAAATCCGTTCCTATTAACAACGTTGATTAGTATTTATACACTTATATATTAAAGAAAACAAAAAAAAAAACTCAAGATTATGATCAGATTCGTGAAAAAAACTCTATTTCTAGTTCTATATTCAACAGAGCCACAATCAAGAGTTTATTAATGAAATTGAGAGTGATGGACACTTACCATAAACACGAGAAGCAGCAATCTGCAGAAACCATATTAAGAAAAGAAAAAAAAGCGTGAATTATTTTGATCAATTCTCTAACCAAATAAAGATAAACATTCAAATATAGCGAGAGATAAATTACATGAAGTATCGGCCGTGACGGTGCTCATTAGATCGGAGTGCCATAAATTCCGATAATTTTGCCGGAGTTGCATCTTATCAAGCTTATCCTGCGACCTCCCCATGATTTTGATAATTTTACACACGAACAAAAATCACAAAAACCAACAAAACAAATTTTCTTACTAATGAAAATTCCACAAAAAAAAAAAGTTAGACAATGTAACAATATCAAGTAAGCGTTACACGCGCTTAACATTCATTTTTTTTTCTTTGCTTGATTTGGTAACAAACGAAACTCTTAACAAACTTAATTTTTTTACTCCTTTTCCCTTTTTCTTTATATGAAATGAAAGACTTTAAAATTTAATGTCTAGACTTAAATTTCGCTCTTCTCGAGTTTTTATTGGTTGAATGGAAAACTCTTTGACCCAATGGAAATGCCGAAAATTTAGAATTAATAAATCTCATTTGACAATTTAACCCTTTTCAAATGTTCTTTCACATTATTTAAAGATGCACTTGATGGATATCCCATATAATACTTACTCAAGGGGTACGGTTGTCTGACTTATTTTACACTTTGAGGCTGCATCGTCTAGTCTCATGAAGCTAGGCTCTTATGGCATTTAAGCTAGGGTGCATCTAGTTCTCCTCGTGCTAGGTCGTATAATATTATGCTCATGCTAAGACCAACCAGAGTTTGAACGCATGACGGCAGCATAATTTTATATTTTACTAGAAGTGAATGGTATATTACAGATGATTAAATTTCTGTTAGCATCAGAGGAAGTCATTTTCCATTGTGTATGATGGTGTGCCCAAAACATCATATAAAGGAATATTGGTGTTCCGAATCCATACTAGAAGACGTGTATTCCTAATTGGACCAGATTTTGTAGTGTAGTTTCGAATTTGAAAATTCCTGATGCAAAACTAAACAAGAATCCTTTTAGACCTTTGAAGGGGCAGGCTTAAACACATTTCAGATTTTCTTGACTTCTATATATGCTAATGCACCACCTCCATGTACTATATTACGATCCATATTGCTATGAAATTCTCATTTTCGACGATGGTGAGAATATGTTTGTGATCATTAATGAGAAGTGATTTTGTTAGCGTCTTTGTGGTGCAACAGTCTCATTTGCAATACACAACTTCCTCTTCTTCTTCTTCAATTCTCGTGAAAGGCTCTTAACAAGGCAAAGGGTCCATGTATAGGACTAAATATTACTTACTAAAAAACAAATTAGCTGCAAATAAACAAAATGTTGATCATAACAAAAAATTCTCTCGAATATTTTCAACTACACTTTCAAATATTTATATAATCTAAAAGTACATTTTTAACAGCAATGCAAATAGCCGAATTGGATTCTAAAACGTAAGAATTGAATAGTAATATAACAACAACCAAAAGGAGCTTTTGCACACATCATACATCAAAAAGACAGTGAGACCAAGTAGATTCTAAAAAATTAAACTATTTGGACGTTAGCTTTTTGGGTTCAAAATGTAATAATACAAAACCTTATATGCCAATCCGTAAAATCAAAAACATATAAGGATGTATTAATAAAACTCATATTTTCTACCGTTATAAATACAACAACATCGCCCACCAGACAAATGAAACTTCACCTGTCATGTCTTGGTTCTAAAACAGAGAAACCAAAGAACCTAACAAAAAAAAACACATCTTTTGTGAAAAAAATTCGAATTTTTACTTGCCATTTTTTTTTCAAAGATTTTACTTGCCATTTTTGGTAAAACAAAAACACATCAAGAAACAGAACATAAACAGAGTATTTTTACTTACTTGTTCACCACTACAAAAATAAAAATGGCTGCTTCTTCAGATCTTTATATCTTTGATGGTTCATCTTCATCTTCTTCTTCAATATTCCGAAGCTCAAGTCCGGAGATGTTTTCTTCAGACACAACAACAACAACTACAGATCTGTTCTGTAATAGCGAACTCTACTCTGTTGACGAATCTCTCAGCATTTTTGACCATTTCACCCCACAAAACATCCTCTCTTCATCTCCTCCAAGTGATCTTCTCGGAACTTTAACTCTCTCTCAGCAAATTCCCACCGGAATATATCCAAACTTTTCAGATTTCCAAATCTCCGACGCCGTCAAAACAGAGAACTTCTTCGATCAGACGTCGTCAATGGCACGAAGCTACAGTGCAATAGAGAATGCAGGGAGATATATGCAGCGAAGCTTTAGCAGCAACTCGGTCGATGGGAAACCAAATCAGCTTCCGTTCAATTTTCCGGTGATGGATTCTTCAAATCTTCATTACAATACCTTGAGCTCGCCGGAAAATGCCTTCTTTTCCGGTCAGATGCGACGAGTCTACAGCACAGGAGATTTACAGGTCTCTGTTTTGTTGCTCTGTTTTTTTTTTTCTTTTACGTTGCACTGTAATGTAATTATACTAAAAGATTTGATTTTTTTTTTTTTTTTTATTTTGGTTTTCAGAACAATTTCGAAATGCATCGATCGTCGGAGAACTCGACCGTATCCGAGGAACATAATAACTTCAAGGTAGGGCGTTATAGTGCAGAAGAACGTAAAGAGAAAATATCAAAGTATAGAGCTAAACGAAACCAGAGAAACTTTACCAAAACTATTAAGGTAACAATATTATCATTACATTTTTTAAAAAAATTGATGGCTTTGTATCATATTTTTTGGTTACAAACTTTTTTTGTGTGTTTGAATGGAAACAAAAAAATAGTATGCATGCCGGAAAACGTTGGCGGACAGTAGACCTCGAATACGTGGTAGATTCGCACGCAATGACGAAGTTGTAGAAATCCCCAACATTGAAGACGATGACTCCGACCTTTGGGTATATATCATATTCATAAAACTAGTTTTTGTATATATCATAAATATTTTTTCATCATAAATAAACTTAATTGCAAAGAAAAACATTATAGTATAGTATAGTATAGTTGTCAAAGTATGTTATGATCAATAAATATTTAATCTCTTATGTATTGAAATAATGGTGGCAGAAATTGGATGGGCTGCATGAGAAAGATCAGGAAGCTTCTATGACTATGAGTAGCTTTATGGTGCAACAGCCTCTTTTGCAATACTCAGCTTCTTCTACCTTTTTCTGGTGAAAGACTCTTATAAGACGAAGGGTTCAATATTTTTTTCACTTTCTTTGAAAGACTCATCTGAATGGAAAATTTCTGATATATAACTCGAGTTCAGTTGATCATTTTGATTGTATTGTATATTATTGCATCAAAGAAAACAACAATAAAACAGATATATTTTAGAAAAAATGTAACATGCATATACTAATAAATTACATTGTATTTGTTTTTTGTTATTTTTTTCTGTATTGAAAATGACTTGTCAGTTGTTCTTACGGCCTTAATTACCTGTTTCGTGCGAGTGTTCGAATTTAATAATTTAATGTCAGCTTATGCAAAAATCCTTGACCCAGATAGAAGATTCTTTTATATGATGTCAATTTTTATAAGAAGTTTGATTAGTGGACTGAAATTCGATTTTTGATGCTCTTTTATCATGAAACTATAATAGTATTATATAATTATTCCAACCATAGAGGATTAAGATCTTCTTTGGTCATGTTAGTGCACAAAAAGCTTAAGAAATTATAACATTTACCTAAAGTCAAATGACCCACTGAATATACAAATCGACATCAAATTTCTTGTGGAGAAAAAAGTTTGCTCACAAACCCTAACTGATTTATTTTGTCACTAATAATATATACATTATTTTGATCGACCATTAATAGAATAAAAAACTATATGGATGTGTCTTTTTTTGGTTTGACGTTTTAAGCAAAAAAATATACTGTATTAGTTAATGCAGATGCAGTTTGAATAAAGTCTCTATAATGTAAGAATTATAACAAAATGATATATAAACGACTAAACGAGTATGACTTATGATAAATGATTACCGATAATAAGTACGTAGTGATTACGTGCAGAAATGATGCGAAAGCAAAGGAAAAAAGCTCATTGTTATTTGCATGCATAGTTTTCAGAAACCCTAAAATACCACAAATATGAGGTCTACCGTCAAAAACTACACATAAAACTATGTTTTTCATAATCAAGATTTAAAAACTAATCCACTACGTTGAGGAGCTGTACAGCTAGGTGATTCAGTCACATATGTTGGTATACTTTATGTGCTCGAATATAATTCGACTTTCACCTGCAAATGGAGAACAAACCAGTAAACTTTGATGTCCAAAACAAAATAAAAAAGCTATTATATCCTTATCTCCAATCACAATTCCGATTCTGAATGCTAACACACATAAGACATAGTGACGTTTTATGTGATTATGCTATCAATCGGGAAACTCTGCATAATGTTTTACCAAACGTTAAAATGCAGTATTTCTGTTCTCGCCTAAAATAAATTCATTAAATGAGGGAATTTTAAAAATACTATCTTTTCCATACCACTTTTCACAAATGTCTTTCTCTAAAATAATTTCATATTTTTATTAACAAATATTACTTAAAAATTTATTAAAATATACAGTATTAGATCAATATTTTGTTTATTAAATATAAGTTCCATTAGTATATATAAATAGAGCTAAAACGTAATGCAACTCAATTATCATTAAGAACACTTCAGGAAATACACCTTTAACATAATTGGCAATTTGACTGAATAAAACTCTCTAATATATCGGAAAAGAGAAAGAAAACAAAAAAAGAAACGGAGAAGCTCACATGTGTTTTTTTTCATGTATTTAAAATTGTTTCTTTTTCCATCGTGGAGGGAAAAAAAGGGACTGAAAAAATAGCACTTCCAAGGAGGATTCATTCATTCATAATCTAATTTTAAATATTAATTATGAAGTGATTTCAAATCCTATGGACATAATTATTAGCCCATAATAATAAATTATTGAAACACAACAATTATACAATAGATAAATATTACTAATCATGACTTAGCACACAAAGTAGCTTCAAGTTTCAAAAAGATCCAAGTATTGGGTGGCATGTTCCCCCTATATATATGTCACTCACTAGCTTAGTAATAATCAATATACTGTACTATCTTTTTTAGTGTTTGAGTTAAATTAAATCAAGTTGTTTCTTTGTAAAAAAACCAGTGGTTTGGCTCGATTAATAAATATAAAATTGAATTTAATTGAAGTACACGTTAAGTTACCACATTGTATATTCATATGTTAATTGTAAAATTTGGAATTAATCTACACACTAGTCTTGTTTGGTTGGTTAAAAATTTAGCACTAGCTTAATAGTTTTTTTTCCCCGAATATATAATTTAGCATTAGCTTAAGGAATCTTCATTTCTATTTTTTTTCCCCCGTAAGCTATAAAATAAAAGAATTACTTATTTGATGCTTCTAAAAGGCAGTTTTCTCGATAATTCCAGTCAGATATATTTCTACAAATCATGTTGTGGAAAATCGAGGAAACAAAATAAAACAAAGGCTTTAATTTTTATAGCTTACAAGAATATTTGAGATGCCATGATAAGAGGAAACTACACCTGTACAATCAATCTCATCAAGAAAAGCAATATATAGACAAATAAGTAAAAAAAAAAAGATGAAGTATGAGCATTGATAAATAGTCTTCGAATATTGTAACATTTATAGATATATAAATCCATAAATCCATTACATTATGGCATTCGTGTCATTTATATACAATTCTCAATCTTAAATCTGACAAACTTTTATTACAATTAGTAAATATTTTCAAATAATGTAAATGCTCCCGTTTTTTTTCAAATAAAGAGATTCTGAAAAAAAAAAAAAAAAAAAAAAAGAGATTCTGAGCTTAACAACATATATATTCGCATGTCAAATATCAAAATATCAAAATATTCGCATGTCAACGTTACGTGAACCGGCAATTTGTAGACTTTGTTTGAGAATCTTTACCAATTGATTTATTAATATTTGATCCCATTAATTTTTGGATCATAAGCATTGCCTCTTTCTTTGGCTGATGGTGTCTTAAATATCATAGGTTTGATATCAATCATTAGTCAGTAGAGAGCCATGGATTCACATAAAGCCATCAGTTTACACAAATTTTGTTTTCTTATTAACAACATGATGAGGATATATAGATCGAGATGTGGAGCATAGTTCATTTACGCGTGTTTCTTCATGTTTATGGAAAACACATAATGATAAAAGGTTTGTAATAGTTTAGATCGTATCCCACCATATACTAAAAAACATACTAGTGAGGTTGTAACATGGACATAATCTCAAGAAAGCTCAAGCCTATTAGAAAGATCAAGTTCGAGTTCAAAAAATAAAATAAAATCAAGTTCGAGCTCAAGCCTATTAGAAAGATCAAGTTCGATTTCTTTCTAGGATATGACATGATTTGTGTGTTAGATTATCAGTTGATGAGTATTTCAATTCATATAAATTTCAAAACGTATCAGCTTTTTTTTTTGTTCGTTTTCTCTCTTATCTTATATTTCATGTACATATGTTTAAGAATGTACATGTGGTATGTTTGCAGTGTAGTGATAAATCTTGATCTTATGACTTTTGTTTTGAAGTTTTGTTTTTCGGGTGAGGTTAATTAAAGACTCATATACATACATATTATTATCAAGCGAGTTAACAAAACATAATAATAGGAAGGAAAATAATAAACCTTACTTTAAATTGGTAAGGGATTCTAATATATAGATTCTTCTTCGTGTACCATATATAGAGTTAATGGGGGAAATAATAATACTTTTCTGTATTGGGTAATGATAATATATAATCAACTAACCAAAGCATGATTCCAAAGTTTTATCTTTTTGACCAACCGCATTATATTTTCATTAAAATTCTTCTATCTAATTGTTGTACGTACTAGAGTGTTGTTTTCCATCTACGCGTAATTTTAGTATTCATAATTTTTTTTCTTTAAATAACAACAGCTTGATCAATTGCATTTCATAACAGATTAGATAGATGTGATTACTCTGACAATTATTAGCCTAAATATAAAAAATTATACTCTTCCTTGTCGGTTCTAAGATTCGAGCACAAGATGACAAGACTACACAAGTTATTGCAAATTGTTGAATTTAACGATCAGTGGTTTCCCGGTGAACGTTCTACGTACAAACTAATTACTAATAATCGCTCTTTAAAATGTAGCACTCTGGATTAGTTTTTTTTTTTTTTTTTGCGTGTTATGTGTTGTTGACAAAAAAAGGAAGTGTGATGTGTCAAAATATAACTTTCTGTGAATTGTGATCTTAAAGGAAGTGATGATGATTTGAGCTCAAATCTGGTCCTTCTTTACGGAAAATAGTTTACTTATTCTCTTTGTTATGCTCCACTTGACGAGATATAAAAGAGAGAGACACACATACAAACAAATTTGATAATTACATCGACTTTATTTTATATACCAGAGAAATCCTTACATTTAAAATTTATTAATTTATATTCTTTGATAAGGTATTAATTTATATTTACGATTTATAGGATAGAAAATGTTTTTAGCATGATAGTGATACACACCAAAATATAAATCTGATATCAGTAGTACGATTATTTTTATTTGCAACCAATGAGGAGTTGGCATTTGAAGTTTTGTGATCGTGAAGCTAGTCAAATTTAATAAATGTCGTTGAAAAAGTGGTCAATATGCTGCTACCTACACAGACCTTAGTATAGGTCTAGCTTAAAGAATAACACAAAAGGTATACATATAAAATAGTAGTAAAATACGTAGGAATTTAAAAGAAATACTCATAGGAGTATGAATTATTAACAAGTAATATTCCTCTTACGTGGGACGAACCTTAATGTTCATTCTCTCTTTCTCTATATATATATTTGTGCACTTAATATTCATTTTTGTTTCATTAATCAAATTATCTTATACATATTTGCTGTTGTTTGTTTGTCGGGGTATCCTACCAACTTCCTCCACAATTGCAAAGTAGCCTCGAAATAGAAATACTCTCCTCATATTTCAGAATATGTTTTTCTGTTTCTTCGTTATTGTTTTCAATAAACAAAAAAAAAATGGCTCTACAGGCAAGACAAAGACGGGCATGTATATGTTTTCTGAAGTCTTAATTTCAAACAAATTTGTTACTATTTTTTAAAGATGATTCATTGATAAATTCATTAAACTCAGATAAGAAATATAAATCCATATAGTTGATGAAAATAAGCACAACGATGACTGTATAGTAGATTTAAGAAACCGTAAGTTATAATCATTCTTAAGTAAGATATGCATTAACTTACAAAGTAAAGCTCTGCAGAGCACAAACAAACAGTTACAAATCACAACATACAGCCGTAAATGAGCAGAACAAACTCTCCAAAAGCTCTCTTGTCTCACTCACACGAAACGTTTTTTGAAGAGATTGTGTCGTTTGGTAGGGTCTTTAGGTTTCTTGAATTGTTGACCCGATTTGTTACGGGAGTTGTATTCCATGTAAACCATTCCCTTTGCACCGGACATTGCACTCATCGACCCCATCGTTCGTCTCGCCTTCTGAAGAGCCATTCCGTCTGTGTCTTCCTCGAGTTGCTCTAGACCAATCAAATCGTCTCCAGCATTCAACACCTTCCCTAGAAGAGACAACTGTTCCTCTTGACTGTGGTAGCTCAAGCTTGAACCAGCGTCAGGAGGTGGTAGGCTTGTTATTACCTTGAAGCTATAACCTTGGTCGATCAAGAACTGCTGTCTTTTCGTTGAATAATACATTTCCTGCAATTTCAAACATATTCACAATCCGTAAAAACAACTATTTACTAGTGACACTACCATATAGGCGTTTGTTTTCAGTTCAGGATTTCAGAATTCGGGTTATGAATTGGGTTTTCGAAAACGGTCCGGCGGCATAGAACTGAATTATATTTCGATTCTGATTCGGGTGTATGTCCTACTTCACCCAAACTAGTGATTTACCTGTGTATCTGTCGACACAAGCGAGTAAAAGAATGCATTATACTCTTCTTTTCCACCGGCCATTCTATCTTCAAGTTTACCCTGTTTTTCATCACCGATAAATACAACTCTTATTGGATCCCCAACCAACAAGATGAATTAAGAGAGACACTTAAATGATGAGTAATAATATCGAATAACAAACCTTAGCCCTAAGAATACGACCCAAACGCTGTGCCTCTTGACGTCTAGAACCAGCATGTGACGAAATCTGGATAATAACATTAGCTTCAGGGATATCTATAGAGTTATCACCAACCTGTAGTCAAGAAAACCAAAACGAAATTAAGTTCCCTAACGAACATGGAACGGAAAAAAGTTCTATAATGAAGGAAACATGTTATTACCTTTGACAGGAAGACAGTGTTCACATCTTTACTAGTTTTAAACGCCTCGAGAATTTTGGTTCGTTCGATGTGGCTACATATTGCGCAGAGAGAATTATCTCAGAATATTAAAAGTGAAAACGCAAATTTATGTTTTCAATAGAACTTCTTTAACAAACCTGGTTGCACCATAAATCATCGGTTTCCGGAGTTTCATTGCATACTCTGTAAGCGCAAAAAGATTGTCTGCAAAGACAATGATTTTATCCCCACGTTGTTGTTCATGGAAACGAATCAGAAACTCGCAGGCTCTAAACTTGTTAGGGTTCATGACATAAAGTGCCTGTAAATACCAAAAGACAAAATATGTACATGTCAGAACAACTGTCGAGGTTTACTAGCTTCTATAGACAATTCCCAGGTGATTTCTATTAAGCATTTTCCAAATCTAAAAGAACCTATATTGAATTGATGCTTATTATATTTCAAGTTTCCAGACTACATAAAATTCATGGACTCTAGAACATCAGAAGAACCAAACATAAAGATCAGATATCTAACAATCTCATATTTTCTTTCCAGATAATTGCTGAGCAAAAACGGAGAACAATGCAAAAGGGCTTATATTAATGAACCTGTTTTTTCTTGGAGTTCTCTTTCTTTAGATATTCTGCAAAAAACTCTTTGGTCATAGGACACCATACTTCAGCACACTGAACATTAGCAATAAATCCTCCTTTAACTAAATCTAGCCAATTGGCTTCATATAGTTTCGGGCCAATGAGGAAGTTCAAATCTGTAATCCTTTCGTCTTCTCTCACAAGGGTGGCTAAACAAAGAGACCAAAAACGAGACTTAGCTTCTGCAACTGAAGTATACAAAAAAAAGGTATGTCAAAATGAACCATTTAATTACCTGTAAGTCCTAGTTTGCAGTGAGATTTTGTGATGCTGATAACTTTCCTAAACATATGGGCAGGAACCACATGCACCTATAAAGAAAACATAAGTCTCGAAATAGTCACGCATTGAATTGAAATTTGTCGTTTGTAAAATCGCATTCAGGGGCTCCTCTTAACACTGGATACACATCAATGAACCACATCTGACTTTTCCGCAAAGTAACTACCAGCAAACATCACATTAAAAACTGTTTGATTACCTCGTCCATGAGCAGCAACCCCCACTCTCTGTTTCTCATTTCTTCTATAATCTTCTCTGATTCCTCAGATCGTTTACCACCAAAGGCAACCATATTATAGGTTGTCACAACAACACCAGCATTTCCACGGAATCTTTCTTTACTATCAGAAGTGAAACGGCATATTTGGTCATCTCTTATAGTAGACCACAACTTAAATTGGAAGGCCCATTGATCCACTGAGACAGCATTCGTTGCCAAACAAAGACAACTCTTCTTTATACGAGCTGCTGCAGAAACACCAACTAGAGATTTACCAGCACCACAAGGCAATACTATAATTCCAGATCTTGCTCGTCCTGTGCAGAATCAAGATTCTAGATCATTCACAATATTTCTTGAGAAATCAAAAAGAAAAAAAGAAAAAATTGATATAAACAATTACAAAGAGAGATTGATTTTATATATTAAGAGTGAATTCACCATAAAGCTAGATCAGTGACTGTATGACAATTTATGGGGAATTCCAAATATAAAATATCTATGAGAAGTTCACCATCAATTTGAACAGTTGCCTTACGACAATTTACTATGGAATAAAATGTAGATGCAGGCAACTATACCATTCCCAAACATTTTGCTCAAACTTTTTTCCTGGTATGGCCTCGGTTGTGCATGGGGCTTAAGCTCCATGTCAAGATCAGGATTAACCTGACAGATACCATCAAGTTATTAAAAATCACGAACATACAGTGCAAATCATCTGGTAAGCAATAATTGACCGGGAGTGTCATATTTTTTCCTCACATTGTCGTTCCTGAAGTCATATTCCTCTAACATAGGGTAATTTAAAGCATTTGGTAAGCAACGCTGCTTCACATTCTCAACCTAAACACCAAGGGCAAAAGAACATTGACACCGTGAGTTAAGTAAAGATCAAACAACATTATCAAACTCGTAAATACAAATATTTTTCAGCAGCATCAGGAGAAACTTACCTGTGAAGGGTCTATTTCAAATGAGTGAGTTTCTTTCTCTTCTGCTGCTGCTGCCAATTCTGCTTCATTCAACAGCTCCCCAGGTCCTGCTTCAAGTTCACCACTTGTTTTGCCGATCGTGAATCCATCACCGCCATAATATGGCTACCAAAAAAGTTAATCTTAGTTGGTTCGACATACTGTGGAGAATACAATGGTATAAGAAAAATGAATTCCACATTCAATGAATCAAGAAGCTTCAGAAGAAGGATAATGAGTTTATCTACCAACTGAAACATAGTTCAAGATAACTTGAAATTTAAAAAGGAAGCCAAGAACCGTTGAGCACAACAGATCATGGTATGTATTTCCATGAAAGATAAAATCTTGACACCACGAACAGCAAACATAATGCACTAAATTGAGGAGTTCAACATACCTCAGAAGAAAATCTAGCTCGGTTTATAGTATCATCGCTGAGAAGCCTTTTCAACACCTGAGATTGTTTATCTTTAACAAAATATCCAATACACAAAACTAGAGGAAAGAGGATAAGTCTGGTGAACTTACCTCAGGGAATGGGGATTCAATAAAATAACGGTTCTTCTTCAAAACCAGCTTCACTTTACCATAATTAGCAGTAGAAGCATGGATGAAATCAATCATCTCCTTAGGTAGCTTAGTCTTGGACAGTTTATTCAAAACAGAGATGATAGTTTCTGTCTCAAGACCAACGGAAACAGCAGCATACAACGAGTGTGGGGTTAAATTATACTCGTGCATCGACTCTGGCCTGAAAATCAAATCCAAAATCAAAATTTGTATACACTGATATATCAAGACAATATCGAAATCTCTAAAACAAATATGTAATGATGAGAACCTGCAAACAGGTTCAGCAATGGCGATAAGAAAATCATAAGCTTGTTTATAGAGAGGTGAAAACGTTTCCAAGAAAATCCTTCCATCAGCACAAGCCCACAAAGGCCTGTTCCCATGATCTGGCTTCAACTCCAGTTTAGTAAAATCCCTCCTCTTCTCCTCACCTTCACCTTCACCTTCAAAAGCCATTACAATTTCCATCCAATTAAGTTCCAAAAATGTAAATGAATACCACCAATACAGCGAGAGTAGTAGTCAGTCAACTCACCATCACGAGAATCTTCATCAGCTTCGTCATAGTAATCTTCCGCGTTTTGTACGTTCTTCATCTTTTGATCATCCTGAGATTTTTTTTTTACAGTAGAAATTACACTAACTTACCATTGAAGAGCCCTATACTAAAATAGAAACATTCATTTGTAGAAAAAAACTCAACACGAACCTTCCCACCATACTTCATCTTCTTGTTGGGTCTTCCTCTTTCACCTGAAACAGTGAACATCAAATATTTCCCCATTATTAGCCGGATAATTTGATAAACTAAGCATAAAAGTAGTAAGATCGAGCTTAATACCATTTCCCATATTGATCTTCTTCTTCTTCTTTTTGCTCCTGTAGAACGATCGATTTTAGAGATTATGTCTTGTATTTTCCAACTGAAGTTATTAATTCGCGATTTCTCAGAAGACAACCGGCGCCGTGAAAGCTATTTTGGCCAAGGGAGCTGCGTCTCCGGCGGATTTTGATTCGGATCCGGTATCGAGTTCGGGTATGGCGGAGTCGGTTTACTGGTTTTATTATCTGAAGGAAGAGAAAATGTTAAGCAGGAGATGCAAAACCCGGACTTCATATATCATAAAAGGCAACGGGTCAAATATGGGCTTTAATAGGCCTATTTTATCTGGGCTTATTATTCTCAATTTTAGCCCAATCCCTCTCTTTTTTTTAGCCTCTTAAAAAATTCTTACATATTGATATTTTCCATTTTATTGCATCCTAGCACACTTAAATGTCTTTTAACTATCATATCCTTTCACTATAACTCTATTACAACAATGCCATCAAACTATACATCTCTCTTATCCAATTCACATGTTTTTTCATTATTTTTTCTCTCTTTCATTGTTTAAATAAATATATAATTTTTGTTAGTTGGAAAGTGTAGGCACAAAAATATATAATTTTTGTTAGAGAAAAGCAGAATTTTTTAAATGAAATAAACAAAATGGTGTATTATGTCATACTCATGAACATGTGGACATGTTTAGATGGATAATTTTAGTTAACACTTGGTTATATAATTTTGGGGGTAGGTCAATTTCATGTTTTCTAGTAAAAGATCTTCAAATTTGGTTACATTTGTTAAAATTGCTATAAAATTAAATTTGTGATCATGGTTTATGATCTAAGATTAAGGTCTAAAGTTTAGGATTTAGGCTTTAAGGTTTAGATCCTAGGGTTTATGATTTAAGATTTAGGGTTTAGGGTTTAAGGTTTAGGGCTTAGGGTTCAGGGTTTAGGGTTTAAAGGTTTAGGGTTTAGGGTTTGAGGTTTAGGGTTTAGGGTTTGATGTTTAGTATAGGTTAAAATTGCTATGAAATTAAATTTATGATTATTATTATGATCTAAGGTTAAGGATTATAGTTTAGGGTTTAGGGTTTAGGCTTTAGGGTTTAGGGTTTAGGGACGTGTATAACTCATTCACATTTTAGAGTAAGTATAGTATCACATAATTAGACATTTTTAGTGGACGTGTATAACTTTAGTTTATGGACATAAAATAAGTATCCACATAAATAACAAATAAGTATCCACATAAATAGTTTTTGGTGGACGTGTATAACTCATCGTCCATGTGGACTTGATTTTAGAATAAGTATAGTATCCACATAATTAGACATTTTTAGTGGACGTGTATAACTTTAGTTTATGGACATAAAATAAGTATCCAAAATAGTTTTGGTGGACGTGTATAACTCATCGTCCATGTGGACTTGATTTTAAAATAAGTATAGTATCCACAAATAAGTATCCATAATTAGACATTTTTAGCATCCACATAACAATTAACAAATATTCTATTATAATTGGATAATATATATTGTTTGATAGTTAACAATTATTATTTTACCAACACAAGTATAACTCATCTTCCATGTGAACTTGATTTTATGGATATAAAATATTTTATAGATTTGTCACAAATAATAAAAACCATTCCATTGAAACTATTAGTATCACAAATAAGTATCACATAATAAGACAGTTTTGCATCCACATAATTATAGTATATGTATTATAATTATTCACTTTAAATATAGTAAAATGGATCTTAAAATGTAGAAAAAATAAAATTATAATGAATCATAAAAACAAAATCAAAAATATGTAGTAATAATTAGATAAAATGATTACAAATAAAAAGAGAAAAAAAAAGTGAAGAAGGAAGAAGAAAGAATAAGAAGAAGAGAGAGATGCAAATTTTTTTTTGTTTTTTTTTTTCAACCATTCTAAGCCATTAGATCCAAACTAGTAATTGAAATCCAATGGTCTAGGATACCACCAATTACACACTCATCTCTAGCCGTCGGATCAAATTCTTAGTTAGAATCGGACGGACCTTAATACAACTGTTTTTTTCTCTCTAGTTAAACATATGTTTACATGATCAAGGCTAAAATAGTCTAAAAATCACAAATGTTGGCCAAAAAGTGTCTCTTGGTCAGAAAGTGTGTCAAATGAACATACTTTTAGTAAAAGTGTGTCTCAGTGCAAATCTCCCTTGAAAAAATTTATTCGAAACTTTTATTATGCTAGGAAAATTTTCCTTCTCATCCTCTGTTTGTAAACTTTCATTATGCTCCCCATTTTCTTGTACCAGTCGTCCATGAGGACCACATTACAAGTTCTTAATGAAATCAGCTGTTAAAAAAATAAAAAATAACCCAAGTTAGGTAAGATACAAAGTAAAGTAAAGTTCTGCAGAGCAAAAAAAAAAAGTTACAAATCGAAACATACCGCCAAAAAAAATGAGCAGAATAAACTCTCGAAAAGCTTACTCTTTTCACGCGTAACGTTTTTTGAAGATAGTGTGTCGTTTGGTTGGGTCTTTAGGTTTCTTGATTTGTTGACCAGATTTGTGACGACCTGAGTTATATTCCATGTAGACCATTCCCTTTGAACCGGACATTGCACTCATCGACCCCATCGTTCGTCTCGCCTTTTGAAGAGCCATTCCGTCTGTGTCTTCTTCGAGTTGCTCTAGACCCATCAAATCGTCTCCAGCATTCAACACCTTTCCGAGAAGAGACAACTGTTCTGCTTGACTGTGGTAGCTCAAGCTTGAACCTGCGTCCGGAGGTGGGAGGCTTGTTATTACCTTGAAGCTATAACCTTGGTCGATCAAGAACTGCTGTCTTTTCGTTGAATAATACATTTCCTGCAATTTCAAACATATTCACAATCCTTAAATCAGCTATTCACAAGAGACACATAGGTTTCATTCTCTACTTTACCCAAACTAGTGGTTTACCTGTGTATCTGTCGAAACAAGTGAGTAAAAGAATGCATTATACTCTTCTTTTCCACCGGCCATTCTATCTTCAAGTTTACCCTGTTTTTCATCACCGATAAATACAACTCTTATTGGATCCAACCAACAAGAGGATCTACGAAAGAGCCAATGTGATGAGTATATACAGATAATCACACCTTAGCTCTAAGGATACGACCCAAACGTTGAGCCTCTTGACGTCTAGAACCAGCATGTGACGAAATCTGGATAATCACATTAGCTTCAGGGATATCTATAGAGTTATCACCAACCTGTAGTCAAAGAAACCAAACCGAAATTAGGTTCCCTAACGAACATGGAATGGACAAATTTCTATAATGAAGGAAACAATGTTCATACCTTTGATAGGAAGACTGTGTTCACGTCTTTACTGGTTTTAAACGCCTCCAGAATTTTGGTTCGTTCAATATGACTACATATTGAACAAAGAGAATTATCAGATTGTAAACTGAATGAAACACAAATAAATGTGCTCTCAAATAGGTTCTTTAACGAACCTGGTTGCACCATAAATCATCGGTTTCCGGAGTTTCATTGCATATTCTGTAAGTGCAAAAAGATTGTCTGCAAAGACAATGATTTTATCTTTACGTTGTTGTTCATGGAAACGAATCAGAAACTCGCAGGCTCTGAACTTGTTAGGGTTCATGACATAAAGCGCCTGCAGATACCAGAAGACAAGATATGTAAATGTCAAGAGGTTTCCATAGACAATTACAGGGTGACTTGCTGTGATCTATTAGAGCATTTGCACTATTATATTGATGTTTACCATATTTAAAGGTGACTAAAAATTCATGAACTCTAGTGCGTTATATGAAACAAACATAAAATCAGATAGCAAACTATCTAAGATTTTTTTTTCCAGTAAATTGCCGAGGAAAATGGATAACAATGCGAAAATATTCATGAACCTGTTTTTTCTTGGAGTTCTCTTTCTTCAGATATTCTGCGAAAAACTCTTTGGTCATAGGACACCATACTTCAGCACACTGAACATTAGCAATAAATCCTCCTTTAACTAAATCTAACCAATTGGCTTCATATAGTTTCGGGCCAATGAGGAAGTTCAAATCTGTAATCTTTTCGTCTTCTCTCACAAGGGTGGCTGAACAAAAAAGAGCAGGAAAGAGACTTAGCCTCTGCAACTGAAGTATAACACATAAAAGGTAGATGAAAATGAGATTTTTAATTACCTGTAAGTCCTAGCTTGCAGTGAGATTTTGTGATGCTGATAACTTTCCTAAACATATGGGCCGGAACCACATGCACCTATAAAGAAAACATACAAATCTTGAAAAGTTAAGCATTGCACGGAACTTATTGTTTATAGAGAACATTCTGCAAAGAAGCTACTAGCAAACACTAAATTAAATTTAAACACACACGTCCTATTAAGAACTGTTTGATTACCTCGTCCATGAGCAGCAACCCCCACTCTCTGTTTCTCATTTCTTCTATAATCTTCTCTGCTTCCTCAGATCGTTTACCACCAAAGGCAATCATATTATAGGTTGTCACAACAACACCAGCATTTCCACGGAATCGTTCTTTACTATCAGAAGTGAAACGACATATTTGGTCATCTCTTATAGTAGACCACAACTTGAACTGGAAGGCCCATTGATCCACTGAGACAGCATTCGTCGCCAAACAAAGACAACTTTTCTTTATACGAGCCGCTGCAGAAACACCAACTAGAGATTTACCAGCACCACAAGGCAACACAATAATCCCGGATCTTGCTCGTCCTTCAGAATCAAGATTCTAGATCAGTCACAATCTTTCAGGAGAAATTACAAAGATACTTATCTATTAGGAGTTACAAAATGAAGCTAGATCAGAACAATGTACGAAAGTACAAATCTAAATATCTAAGAGACGTTCTATATCAATTAAATAGTCGCCATATAACCGAATTACTAAGAAAAAATATGTGGACAGTTATACCATTCCCAAACATTTTGCTCAAACTTTTTTCCTGGTATGGCCTCGGTTGTGCATGGGGCTTCAGTTCCATGTCAAGATCAGGATTAACCTGAGAGACACCATCAAGTTATTAACAATCACAGACCTGCAGCGCTGGTAAGTAAAAATTGGCCTAAGTGTAATATTTGTTACTCACATTGTCGTTCCTGAAGTCATATTCCTCTAACATAGGGTAATTCAAGGCATTCGGTAAGCAACGCTGCTTCACATTCTCCACCTACACACCAAGAGCAAAAGAACAGGACACGGCAAGTTAAGTAAAGATCATACGACACTACCAATTCATCAATACAACTCATCACCTGTGAAGGGTCTATCTCAAACGAGTGAGTTTCTTTCTCTTCTGCTGCTGCTGCCAATTCTGCTTCATTCAACAGCTCTCCGGGTCCAGCCTCAAGTTCACCGCTTGTTTTGCCAATCGTAAATCCATCACCGTCATAATATGGCTAGCAAAAAAAAAGTTAAATCAAGTTGGTTCGACATACTGAGGAGAACACATATTAGTATAAGAAAAATGAATTCCACATTCAATGAATCCAGGAGCTTAAGGAGAAGGAGTTTATCTACCAACTGAAATATAGTTCAAGAGAACTTAAAATGTAAAGACGAAACCAAGAGAACCTGCGAGAATCCTTTGAGAACAACTGATCATGGTATGTATATCACTTGAGGAGTTCAACATACCTCAGACGAAAATCTAGCTCGGTTTATAGTATCATCGCTGAGAAGCCTTTTCAACACCTGAGATTGTTTATCTTTAACGAGTGAGCAAAACCAACAGAGAAACTAAACATATATCCAATACAAAAAAACTTGAGAAAGAGGATAAGTCTGGTGAACTTACCTCAGGGAATGGGGATTCAATAAAATAACGATTCTTCTTCAAAACCAGCTTCACTTTCCCATAATTAGCAGTAGAAGCATGGATGAAATCAGTCATCTCCTTGGGTAGCTTAGTCTTGGACAGTTTATTCAAAACAGAGATGATAGTTTCTGTCTCAAGACCAACGGAAACAGCAGCATACAACGAGTGTGGGGTTAAATTATACTCGTGCATTGACTCTGGCCTGATAATCAAATCCAAAATCATAACATGTATACATTGATATGATCTAAACAAAAACGAAATCTCTTAAACAAAAATGTAATGATGAGGACCTGCAAACGGGTTCAGCAATGGCGATAAGAAAATCATAAGCTTGCTTATAGAGAGGTGAAAACGTCTCCAAAAATATCCTTCCATCAGCACAAGCCCACAAAGGCCTGTTCCCATGGTCTGGCTTCAACTCCAAATCTGTAAAATCCCTCTTCTTCTCCTCTCCTTCACCTTCAAACCACATTATAATACTCTATTCACTAATATTCCAAAATGTATCTATACTAACTATGCCAGAGAGTAATCAATTTTACCATCACGAGAACCCTCATTAGCATCATCATCATAGTAATCTTCAGCGTTTTGGATGTTCTTCATCTTCTGATCATCCTGAGAATTTTACACTAATATCACATTATACTTCCATTGAAACGCCCATGATAAAATCTGAAGAGTAGCATTGAACTGAAGAAACCTAAATATGATGGAAAATATTCAACACGAACCTTCCCAGCGTACTTCATCTTCTTGTTAGGTCTTCCTCTTTCACCTGAAACATCAAAAATCCCAAATTATTGACCGCATAATTCGATTTACTGAGCCAAAAAAAAAAAAATCCCTAAGATCGAGACTGTTACCGTTCCCCATATTGATCTTTTTGTTATTGCTCTTCCTGATTGTTATCCGTTCGTGATTTCCTCAGAAGGCTACAATTGTACGCGACGGAGGGAAGACAAACGGCGCCGTGAAAAAAATTTCGGTGTAAGATAATCGGCGAAGGGAGCTGCGTCTCCGGCGATTTTTGTTATGGCGAGTCCGTTACTCGTTTTGATGATGCGGAGGAAGAAAATTGTTTTAGCACAATATACGAACTCGATTCATATATAAAGGATGCAATAACGTATCATATGTGGGCCTTAATAGGCCTCTTTTATATGGGCTGTCTTATTTAACGTTAATAAAAAAAAATAAAGTATCTACTAAAGCCAATTACTTAATTTACAAATAATCATGTTTAATGTCAAAATAAAATAAAATAAAATAAATAATAATCATGTTAATAAACAGGTAAAACATGGTAATAAACAGGTCTGAATGTCTGGATTTGGTTCGTGGTTTTTGGTCTGAAAAAAATGGTTTGCTAAATTTTCTTTAATTGTTATATATCTATCACACTAAAATATCTGCAATGTATATCTCTATTTTTTTTTCTCTAAAATAGAGTAACTCTATAATCGAGCATGAGTTAGTGTAAAAAAATAGAGGTGACAATAAAGTTACTCTTTATATAGAACAATATGGAACAAATATTGTTCTATAATAGAGTTTTGACTTGTCCTGGGCAATCGGTGAAAAACAATCAAACCGAACCGAGCAAACCGAAACATTCGGTTTTCGGCAGGGAAGGAGAGAGGATGAGTAAACCAATCGGTAAAATTATTTTATGATTTCGAAAGTCGGTTTTCTCGGTTCGGTATCCGGTTACCTCGGTTTATTCGGTTAAGGGGAACATGATATAAATACTTAAAACCCTAAATCTAATTCACTAATCGGTTCAATTTCGGAACATAAATTTTAGTTAATAACCGATCCGAACAAACTGACTTTCGAACCGACCCGAACCGAATTTTAATTTCGGTCTATTCGGTGGGATTTTTGAAAAACTGAATTTCTCCAAACCGATTAACCCGACCCGAATAACCCACCGAACGCCCAGAATTAGTTTTGACTCTAAAATAGAGTGGGATTGAAGATGCCATAACCACGCGCAGAAAACTCATGAAAAACTTTCAAAACAAAAAAAAAAAATAATAATTTAAAAAAATCTTAGATATCCCACACTAAAAGAATTTAAGTAGTATAAACTATAAAAACATATTTCTAACAAATATATTTTAAAAAGACGACTACAACAAATCTTTTTAGAAAGAGAAGTTTATTGCAGAAATACCAGTATTTTTTTTTATTTTTTGTTAAAAGAAAAAGAAAATACCACTATTTTTTGCAAAACTACTAATTAGTAAACTAAAAATAGATTATTCTGAATACCATGGGATACAAAATCTATGGTCCACGGTTTGCCATTGTTATATCAAGAATAAAATAAAAAACAAACTAAAGTACATAATATATGAATTATTAAAAATTTCGTTTTGCTGCAATAATTTCGGTTTGTTGGAATTTTTGCCTAGTAATAAAATTGGTATATTTATTTTACTAAAAAAATGTTTGTCTTGACTATTATGTAATAATGTAAATAAAGTATTTTTATAGCAAGATCAATATTTGATTGGGTAATATTTTACCGTGGGGTGAAGAGGAATATTACCGTTTTTGTTATGGAAAAATTAGTAGTATATACTAGTAATATTAATAATTAAATTAGGTGAGTTATCGTATATATATTATATATATATATATAATATTGTCAGTGTGAAGAGTCTTGTATTTTTCTTAGTAAAGTCGTTTTTGATAGAGCGCACGATAAACAGCACCGCAAAAGCACATAAGCAGAGAGAGAGAGAGAGAAAGAGAGAGGAGGAAGACAAAACAAAAGAGCTTCTCCCGAGAAAAGAAAAAGTAAAATTCTCTTTTTTGATTTTGAGATTTTCAATTCCTCTTCTCTGTATTCAATCTCGAGAAGATGATCGGGGTTCTTGTTTTGATCTTGCTTAGTGATGATCGTTGCTCTTTAGGTTTTCTATATGCTTTATTATGAGCTTTGATTTTTTTATTTTATTTTTGTGAAGTTTTTTGGGTTTTTTTAATTTTGTGATTATGCTAGATTTTGAGAATTCTCATGTTTTTTTGATGCTTTGATAAGTTTCGGTGTAGGGTTTTACGGATTTGCTTGCTCTCCCCCTCTATGAAGCTTTGGGTTTCTTGTTTGTGTTGGAGGGAGTTGAATTCCGAGTAGAATTGTTTTTTCGTAGCTGTGGGTGTAAAGATGGTGCTAAAAGAGATTGTGAATTTTGGCTTTTGCCCTGATTTTGGAGATAGCTCCTTAGGCTTAATCTCAAACTCTGTTGTTTCGATTTTTCAATTGGTTTTGTAAAGAGGTTATTTTGGTGTTGTTGTATCTTTGATTTTTAAGAGTAAATTTGGACTTGTTTGAGTAGCTGTATGTTGGAGTGATTCAAGTGTTCTGCTCTCTCTTGTAGTTATTGTTACTGATCAGGCTTGCTTGTTTATATAGACAGCTTAAACTGATATCGATTACGACAAAGCTTGTTTCAGTTTCTTGCATATATATTATGGATACTCACTGATACTCTTTTATGGAATTCGAAAATGTAATTTTGTTTCTTGTTTCTTCACATTTCTTGTAGGTTAGCATAGATGAAGAGTCTTCGGTTTTTGTAGTTTCTGATAGAAAAAAAACAGAAAAGAAAAAAAAAAGAAGAAGAGATGGGAGGTTGCTGTTGTTGCTCTTCGTCACGAAGAGCTGATGTAGATCTTGGACCTCCGTACTACTACGTTAGTGTGATGCTTCTCCCACTTCCTTATTCATTGCTACTTCTTTTTTTTTTGTGTGTGTAGTTCTGCAAATCAATCAATCTTGCTGTGTCTCGGACTCTCGGATTCATATAGCTTAGAGATGCATATGGGGATTGAGTTTTCCACTGTAAGATTGAATTGTTTCTCTGACTTGTATTTGCAGTACCCGAGGGTAACAGAAGAGCGTGTGCCTTTGTCTTCTGCTCATAACAGGACTTCCTCTGCAATCTCTACTGGTGTTGTAGTAGTAGACACAAACTTAGAGACATCATCTCCTGATGCTTATATACCACCGCCACAGCCTATCCCTTTCGATGTGGCTATTGGAATTCCTCATACACCAGGAAATGGTGAACAGGCTGCTTGTGTTGATATAAGAGAGGTTTCAGTGGAACCTGCTAATACCGAGCTTGCTCAAGAAACAGTCGATGGTATTACCCTCGGGATTCCAACTACATGCTCACATAAAGAAATGGATAGCAAAATCCAAACAGAGATTGATCTTGAATCTGCTGAAGATATAGACCCCAAGCTGTCAAAAGCCGTCTTTCTTCCAATAGAGGAAGAGGAGGACTGTCCCATATGTTTGGAAGGTAAGAACTTTTTGCTTTTCCCACATCTGAAAGACAACGAACCTTATATGACTGCGAATGTTTATTATGTTGTCTTTGTTTTTGATTCAGAATATGATATCGAGAACCCCAAACTTCTAGCCAAATGTGATCACCATTTTCACCTTGCATGCATTCTAGAATGGATGGAGAGAAGTGAAACTTGCCCCGTCTGCAATACGGTACATTATTTTCTTTGGTGTATGCCAGAAAACTCTAATCTCTAGTAAACCATAATGAGTACTCCCAATTCTACTTGTTTACATATTTGTTATACATCCGGGGGATTTGTCTGAGAGGATCCTTTTGGTCTGCAGGAAATGATATTTGACTCTCCTCTGGACTAGCAACACGCAAGTACCGGGGCTTAGAAGGTACCGGAACAAAGAAACTGGAGAAAAGGAGAAGAAAACTTAAAAGAAGGAAAAAAAAACGTTTGGTAAGAATACACTAATAGTTGAATTTACAAAAAACATATCAGTGTTGTTGATTATACATATGTTTGTACAGACGTTTCAAGTCGTCTACGAAAGGAGAGATCTAAGAATTAGAGTTTGTGTTTTAGATTCACTTATGTGAATACAAAAAAAAAAAAAAAAAAGACAAAAATGAAAAGAAAAAGAAAAAAATCTGCTAGATGATCTGTTTTTGTTTTTAAGCTGGGGTTTCAATTTGGATTTGATTCATTTTTTTCTTGGGTTTGAGAAAAATATTAATCAAACTGAAATTGAGTTTATTATCATGCATTGGGTTCGGATTTTAGTTTGGTGCCTTGCTCATTCTCTTTTAATTGTTCTGTGATATTTCTAGTGTGCATGTTTTAGATATCATTTCATGTTTTCGAAAGTTTGTAATTGAATGTTCACTAGTCTCGCTTGTTTAATACGTGTGGTACATCTCTTTAGTTACATCAGTAAAGCCAAAATCAAGGAGACTTATCTATCTAGTAAATGATACCATTACGTGTAGACGCACTATTGCTTTGTTTGACAACATAATGTTGTACTAATAAACAACATTGTCAGAGCTAAAATAGTTGAGTAGTTATAATCTAATTCTAAATGTGATCGGACATCATGTCACCCAAACCATTTCTTTGGTCGAACAACACCAACAAGTTCAACGTGGCGTAAAAGCGTCTACTTTACGTTCAAATGTGTCACCGCTTTAAATGTAATTTAATACTGTTGGACTATGAATAACTGAATATATATATAACTGTTGTAAATTAGAGGATTTAGGGACGAAATCTCTTAGGTTATTATTGATCAAACTCGAGGTTACAACATATATATAGAGTCCCATAAGGACTTAAACCTAAACCGACATAAGAAGGACATGGCCGAATGGGCCTTAATACAATGGGCCGTAAACTACTAAGATAATAGATGGGCCGGTCAGATAGAGTCCACTAAGTGTTTTACAACACTCCCCCTTGGACGAGATGACCGTGCCTATGTTTGGATGGGATCGCTGCAATGTGCTAAGGGGATGCTGCCTCATTAAAACCTTACCAGGAAAACCCATTGGGACAAAACCTTGGTGAAGGAAAAAGAGTACAGCACACATTGCTCCCCCTGTTCCAAACATCACTCTATGTCCTTGAGCCTCCGCATTCCAATCTGGTGCGTGAGCTTCTTGAATGTTGTTGTCGGTAATGCCTTGGTGAAGAGATCGGCTGAGTTGTCGCATGACTGAACTTGCACCACTTGAACTTCTCCGGCCTTTTGTAGTTTGTGTGTGTAGAAGAACTTCGGCAGGATGTGCTTCGTCCGATCTCCATTGATGTAACCTTCCTTGAGTTGTGCGATGCAGGCTGTATTGTCTTCATATAGTGTTGTTGGCTCCTTATCATCAATATTGACCAAACACACTAAAATTTCTTTGCTATAACCTGCATTAGCAAAACCAACTAAAACATCTTTGTTATAGTTAGTATAATGTAAACCCAAATTAAATGTAAAGGATACTTAATTTCCCTCCAGTGCCTTTGGGTCTAGCAAGAACTAATCTTGCAAGGAGTTTCACGGCAAAACTTATTTCTGGTCTAGTGTGGCTAGCCAAGAATATTAACACTCCTATAGCACTGAGGTATGGCATATTAGGACCAATAACTTCTTTATTGTCCTTCTTAGGAGCAAATGGATCTTTTATCCATTTCTACACTTCTCACAACCATTGGGCTAGTCAATGAGTGAGCTTGCTCCATATTAAATCTCTTGAGTACCTTTTCTGTATATGCCTTTTGATGCACAAGGTTTTCATCATCAATGTACTCAAACTGTAATCCCAAACAGAATTTTCTTTCTTCTTGCCTAGGTCTTTTATTTCGAATTATCTCTTTAGATATTCTACTGTTTGGGCGATTTTCCAGAGGTTCTTAGGATATTCAAATTATCCTCATATACTGCTATGATTACAAATCCTTTGTTTGCAAACTTTCTTATAAATATACATGGACTGATTGGGTCTTTCTTACAGCCCTCTTTGGCTAGGTACGCACTTAGTCTATTGTACCATATTAGCCTACTCTGTTTCAGTCCATAAAGCGATTTGTCTAGCCTTATGCAGTATTGTTCTCGAGAACTACTCTTATCTTTGAGTTCTATACCCTCTGGTAATCTCATTATCCAGTGGACCATATAAGTATGTGGTTACAACATCCATTTACCACAAATCCAGTTTTTCTCTTTATAGCCAGACTTTATTAAATATCTAAAGTCGTTGCATCCATAATATGGGAGTATGTCTCCTCACAATCTATGCTTGGTCTTTGAGAGAATCCTTGTGCTTCAAGCCGTGCCTTATCTCACGCTTTAATTACTCTCCTTTCTCTTTCTTACAAAGACCCATTTGTGTCCAACTGGCTTTAATTTCAGGTGTTGTCCTCATTATCGGACCAAACACTCTACTCTTCTTCTAAGAGTTAAGCTCCACGTCAATAGCTTATTTCCTTGCTTTGAGTATACTCTAATATATACGTGGGCTTTAGATCCTCATTTGTCTCAAGTGCTACCTTGTATAATATTTCTTATAATGTCGACATCTTTGTGGTTCCATTATATTCCAGACATGATATAGTTTATTGAGATCTCATTAATATCAATACCTTTAGGCCCTTGAGGTTCAGCGTCCCAAACCTCATTCTTGGTACCTTAGGACTTGCCGCGGCTATGTCTGTTTTTCTGTAATTCCCTTAACCTCGGTTTGATTTGCACCTCTTTTACTTTTCCGAGAGTTCTTATCCTTGGAACCTTTCTGTAGCAACTTGTTTATTGTGTTCCTTGTGAACATCAATACGTACTGGTGCATTGCAAGCTGGTATGTACGATTTTCTTACTTTCTTAGGGTCAAATGGAATCTGGCAATTTATTAGCTAGCTTTTGCAAACATATAATTCTTTGGACCTCTGCATCTCATGCTAGAGTCTAAGGATCTTGCCAATTTAAGGATGTTTGATTCCATATTAATTCTCTGACCAGCTTGCTAGTCTCTCCACCTAATCATAGGGAATTCGGTTCTGTAAACTTACAGTCCTCGTATCTGGCCACAAATAAATCACATATGGTTGGCTCAAGATACTTTATAATAGTGGGAGACTCATATCAACATATATTCCCATTCTCCTTTGGAGATCCCATCTTAGTTCTCTCTGTGGATGCAATATAATCGGCACTTATCTTAGATGGGATATGTCTGGCTAATGACCCATTGGAAATATCTATTCTCACTAGATGGCCTGATGCGTATAAGTTCTGTTGCATGTAATATTGTGTGTCCCCAAGCCGACACAAGAAGCTTCGACCTCATAAGTAATGGTCAAGCATTTAATGGAATACACTTAATGAAGGATTCATCTAATCCATTCTCTGTATGTACATGTGCCACAGGGTGGTCCACACTTCCCCCCATGGACATACCATTATGATTAAATGCTTGGGATATAATAAGCTTCCCTTGTGTACATGCTACACACGTGAGTTTTTAGGGATAACTTTTCTTTCTTTAAGGTTGTGCCCTCTAGAACTCTTAATCAGTTTACGCATCATGTTTGAACCCGGCTGGCCAAGCCAGTCACGCCATAGAGTGAATTATTCGTTGAATATGTTCTTTCTTTGCTTTGCCAGGTTAGCTTCTATCATGTTATTCTTAGCATGGTATAAACCAGAGGCTAGTGCAGGTATAGTCTCTAGGATCTTCTATCCTTTTACACTTTCTGTAATGTATAGGAACTCTTTAGTTCCTTCACCCTTGGTTTCAATATGATAACCATTTGATCTTATATCTTTAAAGCTCAATAAGTTTCTCTTAGAGCTGGGTGAGTATAAGGCATCACTTATCTCAATATGTGTACCCTTAGGTAACAAAATGTGAGCCTGGCCGTAGCCTTCTATCAAATTTGCTATACCCGCAATTGTACTAACATTGGCACTTTTATTATATGTCCTCGGCCATTTCTATAAATAGGACAATAATTTTATGTTTTAAACTGTAAAGTAATAAAACAAGCAAATATATAATGAAGGAAATAATAATTCAATCAAATTTAAAGCATAGAAACTAAATTAATACACCACATGAGTTTAACTATTTTTCTTTAGGCAATTTCAAATATCATAATCCATTTTAGTCATCATTCTCATGGTTGAAATTTCCTTCACCATCGAGATGAACCAGGTTAGATTTCTGGATTTTCTTTTTCAAATTCTCTTGATAGAGATTAATTAGGGGTTTATTCATGTCTTTATTCAATGGTTCTTCATACCATATTTATGATAAGTGGACTTGGTCTTATGTTGCGGTTTTAAATAATCCGCGGCCTTTTCCCCGACCATGGCCGAAGCCTAGTCGGTTTACACGGCCTTAACCATCATACTTGTGTCCTTGGTATGTATCATATGAGATGTTTACTTGTTCTGCAGTTCGTGGCCCAGTGGTTAGAAATACCACATCGGTGACATACCGATTTTTGCCTTGGTGTGTGGTATAAAGGACCCACGGCCCCTACCACCACATCCATGGCTGGCTTGACCTCCTCGACCACCACGTCCTCTGCCACCACGGCCACGGCCATAGTGTCTTTGTCTGTGGACGTGGTTGGTCTCATTAGGCTCTCTAAGCTCTTTTGGGCTCTACTGCATTTTTCTTTCCCAAATCAACCTTGTGAGTTTCTGGTAATGGGTTATACCCAGGAGACATCACAGCACTGTTTATAACTCATTGCCTTGCTCAACAAGTAGCAAACAAGAGTTTCAATCAACATAGGTTTTAAAACCTTTCTTGCGATATTGCTGCTGGAGCGCAATGTTACTTGTGTGAAATGTCGGGAATGTCTTCTCCAACAATTCTTTCTCAATGACCTTAGTGCCACACAACCTTAGGATTGAGACAATCTTTAAAAGCTTATGAGTTATACTCATCCAGGGATTTGAATTCCTGGTTCCTTAGGTTTCCAATCAAATTGAACCTTTGGTAGGAGCACCATCTATTGGTGTCCATATTTGCTTTTAAGCTCTGTCCAAAGGTCAATAGGATTATCTGTCGTGTGGTACTGGTTTTCTAAACTCTCAGCAAGACAATCATTTGATGTCTATATTTTTCAGTGCGATCATTCTCATTCTTAATATACTCACATAAGTCCTTTGATTGTTAGGTTAATACAGAACATGCTCCCAATTATATCATGCGGTTTTTAAGACCGAGCCATGTAATTAATTTGGATCATACCATGCGGTATTTAAGACCGAAACATGCAGCTAATTTGGATTATGCCATGTGGTATTTAAGACCAAACCATGGAACTGTTTTAGTCTATGCCATGCGGTATTTGAGACCGAACCATGACACAAATATTAATTCAGGTCATGCGGTATTTGAGACCGAACCATGCCATCATATTTAAACCTTTAGGCCATGCGGTATTTAAGACCGAACCATGCCTTTTATTATACTCAATTTCGTGGCTTATTATGCATGCAAAGACAACAAAATCAAATAGATAATGCATGCAATAATTTCCTTATTCCTAGATAGTATTTCCTTTTCTTATAATTTCCTATTTGATCTAGGATTAAATATTTTCGGTTTTAAGGAATTTGGATAATTTCTATTTAATTAGGAACTTATCCTAACCAATATTATAATTCCGATTTTAAAGTTTAATTTATAGAAACTTAACAAAGTTTTATTTAATCGGATATACTCTTAGAATTTTAAAGTAAATTTTACTTAAATTTCAGGATAATGACTTAAGCTTTTGGAGATTATCCTAATTGATTCTAGACATGATCATGCTCGAAAATTTGAGATTCCATGGCCGAAAATTTCCAGGAAATCTATGTTCAAGCTTTGTCTAAGAATTCCTAAGAGTTTAATCATGCAGCCGGTTTTACTAGAACAAGTCTTTAATTAATTCTACTTGATCTGATTTCTATATGATGCATGAATGATCCAAGTTTTAATTTCCTAGAACAGTTTGATTTCTATATCTTAAGAATCTAACAATTTAGTTCTAGGTTCTTATGCAACAATCAATCAAGCAATCAATCCAATTTAAACTTGATATCTTTTGGTGCAATTTAACAAACAATCTATCAATCCTATGCGAATCAGTTTTTAAAGTTTTACAGGATTATAGATCTTAGATTTGTTTGTTGTTTACTTGGATATTTTAGGGTTCCATAGGGTTTATGTATTTAGTTCAATTCATAGGTTCTAAGGGAGTTTTAGATCTTATTTACCTTTCACCAATTAGGGTCTGACTGGTTTTGATCTGGGAGCTAAAGACCTCAGATTTCACTCACGAACCTTGTACTTTGATGGACCATGAACCACGAACAGAAACTCAATCAGCTCCTCACGAACAGCTCCTCACGAACTGCTCCTCACGAACTCACCCCGAAACCGCGAACCAACGAACCTCGATCAGGTTTTGTTAAGAACTTGATCACGAGCTAAGGATGCTCTTGAATCAACAAGAGATCTTCGAGACAAAGAAGATGAATCTCGAAGAAGAAGAAGAAGAGGATCAATGGCGGTTTAGGGTTTTAGGGAAGAAGAGATTTAGGCGGCTGCTTTAGGGTTTTAGGGTTTAGAGACTATCGTGCTGATAACGTGTTGTAAATTAGAGGATTTAGGGACGAAATCTCTTAGGTTATTATTGATCAAACTCGAGGTTACAACATATATATAGAGTCCAATAAGGACTTAAACCTAAACCGACATAAGAAGGACATGGCCGAATGGGCCTTAATACAATGAGCCGTAAACTACTAAGATAATAGATGGGCCGGTCAGATAGAGTCCACTAAGTGTTTTACAACAATAACTTTTTATTATCATTTAAAATTGGGAAATTACCTAGAATATTACATAAAAGTAGGTTTATTACTAGACTAACACGTTGAGATTTTCGACTTACTAGAATAACACAGAAAAGTTTGCAAATTACTTCTATATCCGAGTTGTGTGTTTTATTACGTTTTATGCCATTATCTTTTAAAATGAAGATCTTAAAAGGGGAAAATAAAAAGATCATAAACCTAAGTCGATCCCTTAAATCTTTGTGTTGTTTGTCTTACGATTGTTGGGTTGAGATCAGCTATTTTTAGATAGCTTGCGGCGTGAAAAGAATCTGTGTGGAGGACGTTTGGCTGGAGGACCACTGACGGCGAGTTGACGGCGAGGTGGTTTGAAGTAGAGGAGGAGGGAAATATAGCGATTTGCTCAGAGGTAGATTTCTATATCGTGGTTTAGTCTCTATTGCTTACTGTTTTCTTATACCCGAGTATTACATAGTAGGCCTTGTATATTGTATGTTAGTTTTCTGTATGTTGTTGAGCTCTGTTTTTTCGGAAGATATTTGTGTGACTTCATGTTGCTTCGTTGCTAATCTAAGCAACAAATGTTTTGTGATATTGAATTAATAACTAAACTAAAGCTTTTGTCGTAGATATGGGGTCAAGCAAGAGGTATCCAAGTAGGTTGTATGGGGTTGGTAATTTTCCACTGCCTCTGAGAAGCATGCACCACGATTGTAGTTTGTCCAATCTTGGTGGTTTGAAAGGCTTTGTTGGTGATGAGGTGTATGACAAAATAAGAAAGAATTCGCAGCTGGGAGTTCTATTGGATCTAGCCGAATCTGACTACCTGTTTTGTGGGAAGACCATCCATTATCTATTGTCCAATCAATTGGCAATAAACATTCCTTCGGAGGTATGGTTTTGGTTGGAGGAAAGCCGTTGAGGTTCTCTCTATATGAATATGAAGAAATTAGTGGTTTGAATTGTGAGAAGATTGATGAAACAGAGTTTGAAGTCGATCATACACCTTTATGGGCGGCTTTAAAGGTGAAAGCTTTTAGTGGACCCAACTGGGAGGAGCTAGTTGAGGGTTTGAGAAGCTGCCGTGGGTGGTCTGATGAAATGAAGACGCAGATAGCTCGGTTGTATCTTGTTCATGTTGGAGTGCTTGGTTTATCAAGGAACAGTCGGATTCCTCGGAATACGCTAAACGGGCGTTGAATGAAGAAGCATTTGAGAGTTTTCAATGGGGTAGGGTTGGATTCAAGAGTTTAGTTGATTCCATCAAAGTCCTTGGGTTACCTAACAATGCTTATACCCTCCATGGATGTGTCCATGTATTGCTGATATGGGCATTTGAGAGCGTGAAGGTGTTGGGGGCTAGCTACGGGAATGTAAGAGAAGGTGTAGATTTGCCTCTGTTAAGGTGGAGAGGAGGGAGGCCAAGGAAGGATATCGAAGCCTTCATATCCGGGAGCAAACTCCTTAATAATGGGGAGGTATGCCTTCAGCCTTCAATTTACGTATACATTATTTGTCTGCATTTTTCTTTGTGATAGATTATTAAAAGTTATGGTATCTGAAATGCAGCTTCAGGTGAAGCATTTAGTACCTAAACCTTTGGAGTTTATATATCCAGATTGGCCAGGACAGTATTGTGTGTATGGTGTAGGAGAAGGTTTGAAGAAGAAACTGGATAATCTGCTGTTAGACGCGATCAATGGCGAAGTGGATGAAAGAGAATGGGATTGTGTTAAAAAAAGGAAGGGGGAACATACGAAGAAGAGGGAGAGGAGGCAACATGTTGCAGGGGTAAGTGACGATGATTTCCTTGAAACAGCCCCAACCAGCATCCGTAATGTCCCCAATAATGCGAAGGAGGAGAAAGAAAGTGTTGGGGACAAATGTTCAGCAGAGAAGGCGTCTGGAGATAAGCATTCAGGTGTGCAGGGTGAAGATGTTAGTGGAAGGTTATTTAGTATGGTTGAAACACTAGGGGCGAAAATGGATAATATTCAGATATCGTTTTCTAGAGCAATAGCGGAAGTTGTGTTCAAACTTCAAGGTATGTAGAGTAGGATGGGTAACTATGAGAGTGACGTTCAACTATTGAAGAAAGTTGTTATCAACACAACGGATGGAGGAGCGCATACGCAAGGACCTCTTACATTAAGAAATGACGAACCAAAAATAGAGGAGGTATGATCTGTGTACCGTATTGAAAAAATTGTTATTATATATCTATTGTTCAGTATGAAGTCATTGTATTTATCTATTCGAGGAAACAATATCAATTTCAGTTTTGTGAAGTTGTATAATCAATTTTGTAATTATTTTGATATAAGATTTTTTTTCGTACACACAATTTAGCAATTTGTATACTTTGTGTCTAGTTTAACAGCGTCATATTAAATTTCAAATGTCTTGTAAATAACGTCAAATACATGTCTTTTGTTTCAAGTCATGGCTATATCAGATAAAGCATTCGGACAAGGATGGTTATAATGTTGCTAGTTGTGTTAGGAATCCGTTAGCCATTAAGGATAAGGTGATGTGGTCTGGGAGTATTAAAATCGAACCAGAGGACAGTGTAGAGCGAATTCCAAAGCAGATGGTAGACAGTGTACAGCGTGTCAAAAGAGTACAGAGTTGGGAGACAGAGGAAGGCGATAAAAGAGCAAAGTATAATGACAAAGTTGATGGAGCAGGTGCTCAACCCGTTCCTATTAATGTTATCCATCCGGTAAGTCGTGGTAACCCTCGCTCTTCGGATCAAAAGTGCGAATCTGTTGTGGATTTAACCAATGAGACCAGGAGTCGTGCATCGTCTCACACAGTGAAAGATAAGGAGAAAGCCAGGTATTTTGCATATTTGTTACAAAAGGTGTTTCCTCCATCAAGAGAGCTTGATCTTCTATTAGTAGATCCAGTGGGCACCAACCCTAATGACGAATCAATGCGAGCTGCATTAATGACCCGACGTGAAAGCAACAATGTAGTCCTATCTCCCGCTGTGTACGATCCTTTTAGTGAGGCAAGTCCTAAGAAAATTGCGAAGCTGATGTCCTTCCTAACTGATGATTTGTAAGTCTTCATTTAGAGTTGTATATAATTTGTGTCTATATTCGGATTTGAGGACTACGATCTATAACTGATTCGTTAATTTTGGTATTCAGGGCTAAAGTACCTTCCACTGGAAATGCGGAATTTTATTTTCGCCTCCTGACCCCTAAACAATTGTGGCCAACTACAACATTCGGGTGGTTATGGGATGCGGTAAGCTTCGTAACTTAACATTTGACGCAGTTAACTATGGTATACTAATGCGTGATAGATGTCACTCGTGTTGCAGCACATGGTTACATGTATGCATATGTTCCGTAATAGGGGGACGCAAACGCCATCCCCATATAAAACAGATCGTATTGCTTTTCTCGATCCTTTGTTTGTTAGTATGTGGGCACTCGAATTCCCTAAAATGGAAGCCTCTAATCAATGGGTTTTGGAGAAGGTTGTTTTGAGACGTACGTGGGAAGGCTGCCAAAATACGGTATGACAAACAAAGTGTGGGTTGACGATGTAGACACCCTGCTCTTCCCATACAACCTCGATAACAACCATTGGGTAGCCATCGAAGCTGACTTAGTCCAGCGGAGGCTAAGAGTTTACGATAGCATAAACAGCGGTAGAACCGACGAGAGTCTACAAAAGAAGTGCAAACCGTTCGCAAAAGTGATTCCACGGTTGATACAAGCATATAACCGCAGGTACAAAGATGAGCATATCGGGGCGGCGGCATTTAGTTACTACCGGGTGAAAACACTCCCACAGAACTATCAACAAGGTGACTGTGGTGTGTACACGTTGAAGTGCTTAGAGTGTATAGCTCTTGGAGTAAATTACACAGGCCTATGTGATGCGGCCATGCCTTCTATTAGGATGAAACTTGCTGCAGACGTGTTTGATGAGGTCCCAGACCGAGACTGCTTTCTCCAACTAGATGCTACGTCGGAGACAGTAGATTATCCGGAAGCTGAGTTCAACTCGGAATCAAAAAGTTGAAGAGGTTCCATGTACATTACTGGAGCAGTATGATTTTGCAAAATTGAAGATTGATTTTACGCGTGTTGCTAATAGAAGATGCGTGTTTGGTCATTATTTTGGTAACATGTGGTATTTGAGGATGTCGTTCTTAGATTTTCCGAGGTCTGGTCACTCAAATAGCTCCTATCGGTTGTTTGTAAACCCTCCTCAGGTGTAGTGTTTTTGTATATTGGAGGGTGTAGATATGTATCATTATGACGTCTTTCTAAACAGTATTAGTATATGTTAGGCCTTTATCAGATGTGTACGTACCATCAACTAAGTAACGGCCTTATTATGGTATGTGTACAGACGTACGTATATTCATATATGTACGTACCATCAACTAAGGAACGGCCTTACTATGGTCTGTGTACAGACGTACGTATATTTATGGCCTGTGTACACACGTACGTGTATTCATCAGTGTACGTACAATCGTTTTTCTACCGTTAATAGACTTTATTTTTATGTGGATGGTTGGTGCTTAGTTTCTATCCATTATGAGTACACTAACTTGTCCCTACTGGTAATCCTATGATATGATGAGCGAGGCAATTAAATTGTATTCAAAGTCAGCGAACCATAATCATCCTATGAGACTGTTACGGATCTTATGGACCACCTGTGTGAAAGTAATAAGTACAACCAGGGAGAATGTTTATTCGCTACTTAATTTATCGGACCAATACCAGCTTCGTAGACGTCCATCGCGAACTTCTTGCGGAAATTGTCAATATTGTTGTCGCAGATCTTCAAGCAATCAGTGATCGGTTTACCCATGCTCAACAGTTCTAAAAACTTCATAGTAAAAGGTCCACAATCTCCCGTCCTCAAGTTTTGTCCTACTAGGCTAACCCTTTCAGCGGTAAATGGATCGACAGTGTAGTTGACATCGATAACCCTCTGAAGTAGGTACGGTATCATCTGACACACCGGCTTGATCCGGGACATTACAAGGGTTTCTTTGGTGTAGGTCATCAAAGGATCGTAAATGGAAACATGTCTCGTTATAAGATTTATGCCCACTCCTACCCAATGCTTAGATTTCCAGTTCATTGGAGCATATATAACGTCGACATCTGTAACCCACTTCAACTTTGGTTCGTGGTGCATCCTTTCCCCATTGACGATGTCAATGAGTACTTCGTCCCATCTGAAATTCCGTTTCGCTGTGCTCCTGTTGAATGCTTGGAACCTTCTTGTCAACTCGTAAAACAGAACGTCGTCCAAAATTACGGTCCTTTGTTTTATCATTTCTTGTCCGTTTTTGTGCCACAGCGTTAGGGCAATCATCTCCATGTGCTGCAGATGCAGTTAAATGCAAACCCGTTGTGGGATTTAAATCCAACAAGAAACCATGAACACACCAAAAATCGTGTAGTTAAAGTTTAAAATATGTACCTGACTATGGACCCATTTTTGGGACGATATAAGAGTAGAGAAGAATAGGATATCTGCCTTGCGGAATCCGAAAAAGGTGTGTACCCTGTGCAAATTTTTTTATTATGGATACCCTATATTAATGATTGAGGATATCAATATGTCATCGGAGTAATATATACTACACTTACACATTATCTTGTTTTATCAACTCGGTGAATTTGGCGAATTTTCCATCAGCAACATCTTCCATAGGGTCGTATGAAACCGACCCTGCTTTTACCACAATGGCTTCCGATGGTTGACTCGCATGTATCTCCATTATCAATATTTCAGCCCGTCCTGTTTCATCCACAATTATAACCGTCTGCGGCACTAAATTGTCTGACTCACCGGGAATACATTCCTCCCTGGGACTTTGACCTGGTTGACCTCTAGTCTCTTTACAGCCCTCTTCGACATCGCTTTCGTTGGGTATTGCTTGGTCTCCGGCCTATTAAGATGCACGTACATACATTAGTTGTGACGGGAACTGGACCATGTCAGTAGACACTATAAATATGGCAAATATTCGAAATAAAAAAAATAAGTTTGCACAATTGGAGGTTAACTGTTGTTTCTATTTGTACATGTCCATCAGTTTTGTTACAGCCCTCCATGCCATCGCTTTCAATTTGTAGTGCTTGGACTCCGGCCTAAGAAGGTGTACGTACATAGATTCATACTTACGTACACAAATGTCACAAATACTCAAAATCATCAAAGTTAGACACTTGCCTCTTGTTCACCGTCAACTGCAGTTTCATTTTCTACAGGTATTTCGGTTTTGTTACAACCCTCATCTGACTCGCCTTCCTGACGTCTTATGTCCCCTCCGTTACTGTTAAACCAGTCGAGTTTCCCGCCTTCTTGATGCAGTTCTTCCCCATCCTCCTATTCAAAATAATGAAACTTTTAAGACGCGTGTAACTAGTAGGTCCGTTGCTATAAGCAAAATTTTGCACACGTGTAGATTAGAGGAGATAAACAAATAACCGAATATATATGAAACCCACAGATGGTTAACCCTTTTATGGTTACTTCCTGACCTACCATTTTGTTACAATGCAGATCAGGTCCCATTTTAGTATTCAGCTGCAGCAATATCTGTTCAATTAAAGGTGGACAATGCTTTATTACGAATTTAGTGTTGTAATCTCCATTCCGTGTCAAATACTTACATCGGATACGAGTTTAGTTGGTGATAACTCGACAGCAATGTCCCCCGCCTCACAATCTTGGCGACATTCATTAACTCCATTGTCCGGGATGGTTCGTTCAGACCACTTACAGTGTGTTGACCATCTATGGCATCCTTCGAACCATCATTATTCCGATCACCCTGTGCACACCACGAGAGCAACATAAATTAATATATGTAAGTAGTGAGAAAATTACTACCCTTAAGCTATTTCTCATATCAACCTTAGCGTTGGCAGCGCATCCCCTGTTTCTGACCTTCTCTCCCTTTTTTTTCATAACCATTACTGAACTCATTCTTGTAAACTTTATAGTTTTCCCTCTTTTTTTTTTTGAATACTTCTTCTCTGAAACTGTATGCGAAGCATCGAAGGTTCCCCATGTTCGTTTCTTTTAACCTCTAATAGTGCAGCTCTTATCTCCTTGCGGATCTCTGTACGTACGAAATTCTCCATGTTTGCCTGATTTTCCTTCATCGAGCTTCTTGTTTCCTGTAGAACCGGTTTAGTTCCGCCTTAAACCTTTCAAATTGGTCATCGTCCAAACGTTCATGAACAACGTGCGTACCCCCCGGTCGCGCATCAGTTCTCGTCCTCTTCTCTTTCTCCATGTCAATTGTTGCGGTGTCTGTTCTTTTCCTCTTCCGACAGTCAACTGTAACTATATCACAAATTAACCATTAATTTTTTAAAAATTTAACTTTATACGTGTATCCCTTTGTAATGTATAAATGTTTTTAATACCTTTCTCTTCGGGACGTGTCTGTTTTGGACACCTATCATCACCTCCCATCCATATTGCCTCATCCCATTTGTGGCCTGCTTTAATAAGATTTTCAATGTTGTCAACTTGATGGTCTTCCTCTTCGTCACGCCACGCCAATTCTCGACTACCACAATGCTCCCCACTACCAACCATCCGTCTAATAACCACCTATAATATGTTTACAAAAATATATACATTTTACGGAACTTATAGATTCAGGTCGTATACGTATTATATCTGATAGACAAGGGATATGTACATACCTCTTTAGCAGCCTCGCATGCGAAGATGTCTGCTGTCTTGATTGGCCGCAGTTTAGCCAGATTGTGGATCGATCTTTGATTAAACGCCTGATCTTGAACGTCAGATGGTACTAATCTTGCAATTGCAGGGACAGAATGGAAAGCCAGCAGCTGGAGTGCTAGAGGAAATCCATGAACAGCTACTGATTGTTGCTTGAAAGTTTTTACTAAGCTGTCTACGTCTGCTTGACATTTAAATCCTGTTATACTCTCCAGCGTCCGTTCAAATGACAACCTTCCCCATGGATATTTAAAAAAAAATCAATATTCTTGGTCATCTCCACTGTCTTCGGATCTGGTTTTACTGGTTGCGTGGCGCATGTTAGAACTCCATCAACTATTATAATCAGCGCTAAAGCTAGTTTCTGCCACGTTTCCATTTCATCAGTCTCCAACCTTTTTACCAACTCGGAGATCGTTGGTTCCATGTTTTCCCGAATAGAACCTCCCAAACAGTCTTACATCCTTTATCCGTTTTTGTAGCTCTTTTCACATCTCTCTTTTAGGATAATTCCCACATTCGAGCCCTGTCAACTCTGCAAATTCCTGTAAACCAAACTTGATTGGATTGCCACCAAACACAATCCACATCTCATGCCGCTTTTTGGTCACCAATTGACGGCAAACAAATCCATGAACAAGTTTCCCGGAGAACGAGATCTTGTTAGCAGGGATACGAAATAGCTGCCCAAATGGAGACTCTAACAAGTTTTCCATTTCCTTTGTTCCACTCAGCACCCTCGATATTGTAGAAAGATATTCCGGTTTTGAATACGCATTTATCTTCGTTTTGAGAGGGTAACGGTCAAGAGCAAATAACCTCCTCGGTAGATCCAAGCTCAATTGAGGAACGATCTCTCCACCCTCGGGATCCATCCTATCACCACAAAGTAACCCTAATATCATATTAATATGTACGTACACTAAACCAATTAACCCTAATACCAATGTCTACCAAAGTTCACTTCTGTTGACGATTAGGGTTATTTAGCCTCTGCCCGCCGCAAATACAAAGCTATTCATTGATTTCACATCCTGGGCTACTCAAATCGCTACTTAATTGTAATTGCTATATACTCTTCCAACGTAATATAGAATTTGGGGGAACAATCCCTCTTCCAATTTAAAGTAGGAAGTGAAGACAAACACTTACCTTCTGATTCAAAACCGGTGATGATAGAGGGATCGAAACTACTCGCCTTTTTCTGATTTCACCCGACCTCTGTAATCTCTTCTTCCTTAAATGTTCCGTCGCCTACTTGTAGGGAGTGTCGTTTTTGTAGTACTTATCCCAGATCTAAACACCTTGATTCAAGAAATTGGGAGGTAAAACAACCCTATCGGACAGAAGATACCGCCGTCGCAGGCGTGAGTTTTCCGTCTATTAGCAATAAAGAAGATTTTGCCTCTACTACTAAAGTATTTAAAAATAATTTTTTTTATACACAGTGCAATGGCTTTAATTATTTTTATTTATTCATAATATACAGTTCTTCCACGTTATTGGTTCCTTTGCACTATATATCAGCCTTTATCTGTGAGTTTATACCAGATGAGATCTATTCCTTGATGTTCTATAAAGTTTTACATTGAGTTGGTTTGTTAAATGAACCTATATATTTTCCGTCTATATATAACGTCGACTATAGGGTCATAATTAAGTGTTGCATGCGATGTATCGTCTTCGCTTAACCGGCTGTTACACGTGTCAATTATCTAAATGCTATGTATCTGTCTGGATTGCAGTCACGACGTTTGAAAAACCACAATATGATACATCCGTTTGTGTTTGTTCGCTGCTTATATAAGAAGACAAATTCACATTTCGTCTCTCAAAACCAAAATATCACATCGATAAGTAAACATAAGTGCAACAAAGTCATGGTGCATTTCGACAGGCTATCCGATCTCCGACGTGGCGATCTGATTGGAAGGTTTCTGTTAAGATCATCCGCAAGTGGAGAAAGAGAGAAGCGAACATCGTCACCTTTGAAATGGTTGTTTCGGATGTTTTCGTAAGTGACTCGTCTCATCATCATATTATATGCACTTAATATTAAATGATACATGTACATTATGGTTGAACTTTTTCCCCACCGTAGGGAGATAAGATGCAGGCAACAATCAGCGAGGACCTGTTGCCCCAGTTCTGTGCGGAGATTGAGGAGGGTTTGTGGAAAACCTTCTCTAATTTCGTCGTCACTGACGACACATCCGCTGTGAAGGTCGTGGCTTCCAACTACCGGATCAAATTCACTGCTGACACGGTTGTGGACAACATTCGTTGCTTGTCGACCAATCACTACATCGATTACGTCCCCTTCGACCAAATTTACGAACGATGGCCTCCTTGGACCCAGAACTGCTGCTTAGGTAACGTTGCATTGTGTTGTTCCGGTTTGTAATATCATATCCAGTACCATAATTCTAATGACATGACACCATAGACACGATGGGGCAAGTTACTGACGTCGAACGAAGAATACTGGTGGACGATCCAACTGCTCCACGTTTTGCCGAGAGAACCCGGTTGATACGGTTTTCATTGACGAATCTTGAGTGAGTCGTTTTTGCGATTATTAGCTTTCACACACTTTAAAGATATATCGGGATATTAACGTAAGGTGTCTCTGTGTGTAGGGGTCATCACTTGCCATGTGTGGCGTATGATGAGATGGTCGATGATTTCGTCCGCAAATTATGGCTATGCGGAGGCAAACCAGTTGTAGTCTTGCGATTCTGGAGGCCCAAGTTTAAGGATGGAGGTACTGATTAGGCAAACGTGTTTAAAACAATTTACCTTTTAAATATAAGATTACTGCATAAAACTAATTTTGGTTACCCTTTTTCCTTATTTTTCCACACCGCAGGAGGGATGGAAGTGGTTAGTCAACCGGGTGTATCTAAAGTGATATTTGAACCACCCTTCCCTGAGGTTAGAGATTTCAAACTCCGGTTGGAATACTTCGACCAGCGCGAGCCGAGTCAAGACGATTCGTAGCCTATGTTTCCATTTGTCAATGTTGCTTACATTATAAACATCTAAACCACATTGCTGAACTCTTTATATTATCTTTATTACCTACATCCAAACAATCTATCTAACGTGGATAGGAATATTTTGATGTCAAATGTTTGTGTGTAATACGCATGGTTAATTATATATATTTATTTTAATTTGGTTAGCATGTTCCTAATACTGCCAACCTTTAATGTTAGACGTATGTGTACAAACGTGTACAAATGTTTATGATTAATTGGAAGGGTTTGGTCGATAATATTAAGACGACAAGGTTCCAAACAGTTTTTTTTTTTTAGACGACAAAATATGTCACTAAACCAAATATAACGTTTATAACTTGATTTCAAACAATTAACCCACAACCCAAAATACTACTCTAATAAAACGAGAAAGCTACAGTAAGAAATAGGTCATTGTTGCTAGTATAAACAAAGTCGCAACAAACACATTGGTCAGTTGAAATTTCATAATTAATCCATCACTCTTATACGCAATCAACGTCTTCATCCTTTCCAACTCCATCTGATTTTCCTTGTGCATATTTAAGATGTTAGCAATGTCCTCTTTTTGTGCCTGGCGTTTCACGCAAATTCAAACTACTTAACTTTAGAAAATCTTCCTTCACTGTTTTCAGTTCCTCCATCATAGCTTCATCCCACCATTTAAAAATGTGATAGTCCCCATCCTGCATTAATTTAAAAATATTCTCTTACTAGAAAGGTTAAGTTATGCGAATAAATCTGATCTTTAATCAACCTCGGCGAAACTGTAAATCACTTACCTCTCTATTTCTACAAGTGTAGTGAAGCCTCCCTGGGTTTGTCCTCGTAAAAGAAGGTTGTAGGTTTGGCGTTTCCCCACAGTAACAAACAGCCGGGATCCCATACTCCGCATCGTCATACTCGACTGGACTCGTGTTTGGCAAAGAAGACATTAAGAACGAAACTGATAACGTAATTGAAGGAGTGAAAATAAATAAAAGAGGAACTTTAAATTATTATCCGAATATCCAACTCTCAAAATCTAATCCAACATATACAAAAGCGGCTCTCTCTGTTTCCCCCAAATCAGTTCAATGAACCCTAATTTCCCTGAATCTTATAATATATCTATTATATTCGGTTGGCCTTTTATAGAACTTTATGTATTGTGTCGTTTTTGTATTGAAAAACAACATGAACTTTTACAAGTTGTGTCGTTTTGCCAATAGTTGCGAACGGCGTCGTAAGCTTGATACAGTGCCGGTCCTTTAATAAAGCCCGTAAATCAAGGGCTTTATGATACATATTATATTAGTGATTTTAGGGAATCAATATCATAAAGGTGCGGTGGTACATTGGTAGGATTGGACTTCATTGTCCTTCAGTGTCACGAGTTCGAGCCCTTGTAAAGTTGTATAAGGAACTTTTTTCCTACTGTTTGTTAATGGGCAAAACTGGTTGGGCCGGCACTGTTGATAGTTTTTGTGTTTACCCGGTGAAACTAAGTACACGTCGTCTATATGGATGGTTCGAAGCTAGGAAATTGCCATTTTACAATTTTTTGTTAATATAAGGAGCAGTACGACATCTAGTACACATTTTTCGAACAAAAGGAGCAAAACGAGCAAAACGTCGGATATTGGCATACACGTTAATTAACATCTTCATTACATAGTAATTTTAATTATCTAATGAAACATACGTGGCGAGGAGAAACAGCAACACAGAAGGGAACCGACGATACACCTAGAGGATTTCACATATAGATTTGCCCACCCACCACACTCCGCAATTTACACAGATGATGTCATAATAACTTGTGTCGGTCGATAACCTGCCCCATCTCAAACAACTAGTCGTGGCACAGTCCGGGAGAGGGATCAACGAACTGGAGGGATATACAAAAGAATCTTTGTACGTGTTTTTACGCGCCGTCTTAAACACACTCAACCGTTGGAACAGATCTTCCCGATAAGCCGTACTCCCTCGATTCGAGTGGATAGTGATGTGCATCAAATTGGTGAAGAAAACGAACCGCCATCTGCTCGTCCCCATATAACATAGAGAAAATTCCACATGCGAGTGGACTCGGCATCTTCGGGAACGTTCTTTTTAATAGTGCGATACCGCGCTCAATGTCTCCTCGGCAACGATCCGTAGCCCCTCGTTGTAGATTGCTATTGTGTTCCCTGCGTCCAAGCATCTTTCGAAAATACGCCTGTGAATCCCTTCTTCCTGAAGTTCACCATTTGGCTTCCTTGTCGTTTGGAATGAAGAAGGATGTTCACAGATTTCGTAGATGCTGGCAACCTTCAGAACTTCTCGTGCAAGCACCGCATCCACTCTCGCCGACCAGCCGTAAATAATGGGCGTGCTCGCCATAACCCATCAACTACGAGATGCGTGGCTATTTTTATCAAGATCTCGTCTGGCAGATCAATCTTCTTACGGCTAGAAGTCGCCATTTTTTGGGAGTTAATAGCAATATGTGCAGTATGTGCAGAACCAAATAGACGGAAACCGCCGCTAATAAAACCTACGATGTGAGAGGTGGTGGGGAGTTAGGCGAAAATCGTGGGAATTTATAAAAGTTTATATATGACGTCGTTTTAAATTACCCTATTGTTAACAACTTAATTACGAAGGAACCCATTTTAGGTTTATGAGCTCTCATGCACGCCTACTCGATTATAATTACTAAAACAAATTAGTAGTGCGAACCACGTGTCACTTTCGTGTTATCGGATTTCAAATTCATTATATTCGTATTCGTTTAATATCGGCTGTATCTCAACCATCAGCTAACCCTAAGCCTAGACTATGACATTTGTAGGTTCTCTGATGTGACAACTTCGAAGAGAGTCGTATTTATTGTTGCTTTAGATATGATACTTTTCTCATCATTATGTTTAGGGTGATGTGTATCCAGTTACGTAATTATCATCACTTCCTCTGAAGTAGATCATTCCAGAGGGGTGCTATTCACTAGTATTGATTGTACGAATATTTAAGCTTCTACGTAGACGACTATCGATGTATATTATGACTTCCAACGTACATCAACTATGGTGTGGGGAATAAATTATCTTTCTGAAAAGACAATACAAAGATTCGTCTTATTATTAGGAGATAGTAGAAGCATTCAGTCATTTCTTTTATTTTATTTAATGTCCAAGAAGAAATAAACATTTACTAATATTTTTGTGAAATAGCTACTAATAATAACAATTTTAATAAAACTCTCCCTATTATTTTCTATCTTAATTTCAACAATTATTCGAATATTGAATAAATAGGATAGAGTACGTTGTAATAATAAAACCATTGTACATATTCTCACGAAATTAAACAAATATTTAAAATAGAAAACAACATTTGACACTTTCATTCCTCATTCCGCGGACAGTCGACGAACGTCCGTGCAGATTCTGTATGGGTTCCGGAGCTTTCTCCTTCCTGGGCAATTGTTTCAATTGTTGTCCCATCGTGTCCCATCACATTGTTAATGTAGTGTTTTGCAGCAAACTCACTTCTATAAGTTTAAAAATTAAATGTACATGTGAGACTCTGAACAGATAAGAACACATACGCTTTCATACCAATTATTAATATAATATCAACTTACATCTCCTTGTGATGTCCAAGTCCTTCGAAATCTGCTCGAATGAAGAATTTAGAAGACGCTTCGGTGTGTACAAGACATGGTACGCCTACACACAATTACGTAATTGAGTTGCTAGACAAATTACATGTACTTGCTTATCATAATATCAATTTCATCTGACGTACCTTCATAACTCCCAACCTTAAAGAACCGGAAGACACAAAACACTGGCTCGGATTTGTGGAAAACAAATGACATCCCTTTGATTCCCAATCAGAGAGGAATTGATGGGCATAGAATTTTGTGAGACGACATTTGACACTTTCATTCCTGCATTAACGCTCAGTTGCTTTCCCATTTAAACCTATGAAATTCAAATATATATATATATATATGTATATTACTATGTGTATAGCATAATAGGTACTTAACCTGCCATTCAGGAGAGTGAAGACAACTTCAATACACCTGCCATCGAACCGTCTTCTTATGACGTCCACATTTACGATGCACCCACAAACAGCTAACGGGGGGAAAATAAAATGTGGATGTAACGTTTATTTTGTACTTTTGCAAATGATACACTTAAAAGTAACGTCCTCAACTGACCAAACGACCACTAAATAATTCCACGAACATAAATATATACATATTAAAGAAATTATAGATAAAACATACCGAAAGAAACGGGATGAGTAACTCTGCCACGAGTTTGAGATTATAGATAAAACATACCGAAAGAAACGGGATGAGTAAAGAAATTATAAATATATATATGTTTCCCTCAATTCGAAACCCTGTACCATAATTGTGATAAACACTTCAAGAGATGGTTTAATCGGGCTTGTTTTAAATAATATTCGGTTATTAGCGGTTTGAGATTTACAAGCAGAGTAAAGGTAGATCAAATATTTAGCTTTTCTAGATTAAGGGTGAAGAGCATAATAATAAGGTATACAATTTATGCATGTCTTTCTCATGCATTAACCACAAAAAGACAAATAAACTGCAGTTAAAAAGTAATATCTATCTTGAACAGCAACATATTGGATTTAAAAAGTTAGAGAACTCGTGTAATATTATTTGTAAAATATGCTAGTACGGAAACGTGTCTTTTCTACAAACCGGATTTGAGACAAAAGATATACGAACTACACAACTTTCCAATTTGACGTCCGGAACAGCCAATAGCTATAGCATTAAATGCGACAAGTACATGCAGGGATTTGACATCTTCTTTTGTGTAAAATCATTATTACTTATATTTTGAAATGACTATTATCTCATCATAGTGTTTACTGATCACTTTTAAGCAAGTAATAATTATAAACTTTGCCGAACGAGTACAGTATATATTTCTGGTTACCGAGACGACGAGAAAAACCTTTATCGTGTGAATCACTATGATGTTGCGTAAGCATTACGTACACCTTTTCCCAACTAATTACTCTGTGTAACTTTATTCTTCAAGCCGCATTGTGCTAAAAGGACACGCAGAGTAATTATATTGTACAGTATATATACAAATTTCACAACCTACCTCCTTTATTGTTGAAGCATATATAATAGCTCCGATAACGAAATCTCAAAAGAAAAAATGCCGAAAGCACACAATAAGCTCCCATATCTCCTGATGATATTTTACTCGAAATCTTTAGGCTTCTCGCAGTAGATGGGCTGTCGCACCTTGCTCCAATTTTGAAGTCGGGTCGGCGAGGACTGAAGACGGTGCTCGACCCCTATGTTCTAAAGGATGCAAACATCTACAACATCTGTTGGGATCCGATATTGATCCAAACGTCGACGACCCAAATGGTGGCCCTCAAGATAAAGGGATTCATAGGCGTATATTCAAAAATGCTTTAAAGCTGGAAACGAAGTTGCAATCTACTACGAGGGCCTCCGGATTGTTTCGGAGGAGAGAGACATCAAGCGAGCCATTTCTGTTCTATCTCGTAACGTTCCGCGGACGCTGAGGCAACACTGGCATGCGGTATCTTTTCTATTTTATATGGAAGCGAACAGATGGCGGTTCATTTTCTTCACTTATTTGATGCACATCACTTTCCTCTCAAATCGCATGGGGTCAGATTTGTAGGCAAGTCTGTGTTTCGCCTGTTGTTTACATACCAGGTGGCAATTCAAAACACGTACAAGGATACATTCGTCTATCCATCTACTCACCTCATCCCTAACCCGGACTGTGCCGCCATTTGTTGTATCCAATCCGGTTTCTTCTCTATAAACTTTCGAGATTACGACATCTTCTGTACTAATTGCGGACTTTGGTGGTTGGCGAAATCTATATGTGAGATCCTTTAGTTCTATAATCTCCAATGTATAAATATTAAAGTTTTTTTTATTTTTAGTGTTTTAATGTGCTGTTGTATACGTCTGGTACGCACATGTGAACTTATATGAGCGGTCGTACGTACATCGAAAATTTGTAGGGTATGTTATTAAATAAAACAAGACGTACGTTGATTACATACGTTGATTCTTAAAAAACTCCGGCATACACCGGATAACGGTTCGGGGACCCAAAGAAAAAACAACCATCAAGTACATAATATTTATACATTAACCTATTTGAAAACGTCGTCACTAAGGTTAATCCGAAAAAATAAAAACATGAAAAGAGGATCTTAAAAATGCGGGCGCAACTCCGTGGTAGAAAAAACAGGACTTACACCCGGTGAGGTAGCTACTGCAAGTACACCTACGGTGGAGGAAACGAGAAGGCGACGATATCACTTCAAAAGGGGACCACCGAGATGGAGGTTCGCAACATGGTACATAACCAGGCCAGCGACTTCAACGGCGGTGTTCATGTGAGGACCATGAACCAGAAAATGTTGCCAAACGCCTCGGCCTCCGTCACTTGGCCGGTAAACGTTGCGAACAGCACATAAGCAAAATTCGCATACGGATCCGTTGGTGCAAAATAGCGTAGCTTTGCCATACCTTCAGCAAAGGTGGGGAGTTTGAAGCTAGCCTGACGCCCTCAAGATAGTTCGCTACGATGTGGCCTGTATAGGAGAAGCTCAAAGTAGGGCCTGAACTTAGACTCCATAGTGATGAACCGTGGCCACGTGATGAACGGACGAAGTTGAACAGTTTGGAGGTCGACAGTGTTCAGCGCCTCGACCAATACGGGGATAGGAGTGACAGATACGGGAATAAAATTGACAAGGAGGCTTGTAGGGTTTGGCAGCTTGATGGGCAGGAATATCTCGAAGGGGTGTTCATTGTTTTTATTTTTTTTTTTTTTTTTTATCTTGGAGACGATATGGGCTGTGGATGGTATTTGCTGTGTGTAGGGAATAAAACATCTTCTTACGTACACACATCTATATATAGTGAGAACAGTGGTAATTTTATTTTTACTATAACAGGTAATTAACTCGGTGGTATTTAACAGTAAAATGTACTGATTGTATAGGAATATATTTATATAAAAATGTAATGATTCAATTATGTGTTATTAGACACGCCAAAAGTAGCCAACAAGCTATGTTGGTTCTTTGGTACTCGTGTACGTATATAAGTAAAATTCACTTATATGGACGTCAAATCAGTTTGCATTAAAAATAGCAACATGTCATTGCATTAAATACGCAACTATTAGATACAAACATATTGTTAATTTCCCTATATTATATATTAGATATAGTGGTTTCAATTGTAAGTATAAAAGGGTAATATTCAATTCGAGCTACACGTGCATGTAACTGTTGATGTAGGTCTTAGCCATGTATCGTACAGAATAAGATATTCGATAAACTATTAGTTTTACTAAACCCTAATAGGCAGTTATCACATCTAACAAAGTTCGTGGTTACCTTTATTAGCTTGACTTATTCTGCTAAGAGTAGTCGCTGACAAAATACTTCGTTAAATATTAAAATCAGAATTGATAGGATATAAGGTGTACACGGAAACGAGGAAATGCAAACATGTTTCGTTTTAAAACTACCAAAGCATTTGACTAATTCGGCGAGCGCACCACCAGATTGTGCATTTCCTGCAACGATGCTTGTAAGGGCCACCATACGGCGTACGTATTTCTTCCTGATTGAAAGCGCGCATTTTAGTGCGCACTTAGGAGTTGTTATTTCCCCAACATCAGGGTAGTCAAAATACCCACCATAAGTTGTATTGTGTGATGCTCCATAGTGAGTAAGCTCAGTGATGAGTTCTTCACACATATCTCCAACCTCTTCGGAGTCAAGTGGGTAGTGTTTTATAGAAAACAGCTGAAGCAAATGACCCGCCTGGACTCCGGACCCTTTACAGATGCACAACATGGCAGACGCAAGAGTAGCGTCGGCATGTGTTGGTACGTTACGCAGGAGTAAATTTACGGCCCCTTCAAAGTTCCCATCTTTTGTTGCAAGCGAAGGCCTTCATAATATATGGCCGTTGGATTTTCCGCTTGAAGGCACCTTTCAAAAAACTTCCGGTGTCGACCACCAAACATGATATCATCGGGGTCACTGCACATGTTGAAGATGTTTGCCTCTTTCAAGACGTCGCGACGGTAAACTATAGTTTTGCCTCTATTTCCCGTAGGAGTGACTGCATGTACCACCAGTGTTTTGCTGCCATTAGTTTAGCTATTCGCGCCAACAGATCGTCAGGAAGATTTGGGTTGGTCATATTTGTAGTGAAAGTATTATGTGCATTTGTAATGCAAACGATTTTATAATACAATCGTTTGATATGGTTGGGGAAGTATTTGGTTTGGATATAAATGATACTTGATATAACTGCGTGACAAGATGGCGAGGTGACATCAAACCACTAATTATTAAGATTTTAAAACATCCACTAACAAAGTAGATGGAGTGTCGTTTTGAGAATCTTAATGGGCCGTTAATATTTTAGGCCTCTTTACATCATAACAATATATGATCCCCCACATCCCCTATTAGTATACACGTGTCATAACCATATTACGGGTTTGAAGTCTACTACTATAATCTACTATCTCAATCTCGATTATTCACTACCCGCTCAGCTTAACGTCAATTGTCGGACATGACATCAGTTGGCAACTGCGATGTGACAACTGATACCCGAAAAGTCTTATGGGAAGACGTAGAAGAGTTGTTTAAGGGATGTGACTTATATGTCATCGATGTGTCTTGATGAGTACGTTTAACATGATGTGTTTGTAATCATTACGAATTACGAAATCTGGTCACAGTGAGAACTAAGGGTGTGAACAAATAATATATTCACACGTGGTTCGTATTTAGGCTATAGTTTGACCTCTCTCATGTCGAATTATGTGCGTTCAGTAACTTGTATTAGTATTAAACAAAATAGGAAAATCAAATTATGCATAACGCGGATTTAAAAAAAACTTAAAAGGGGACTTATGCATGTCGCCGTTCATTGCCATAATTATTAAAAACCCTGCAACTCCCAACTACAACTCTCCCTTTATTTACAGTACCCTCCACAAGTTACAACACATACGAAACATTGTTTTAAAAAAATCAAGTGAAAATGACGACTGCAACTCGAAATGCACGATATACCCGATGATATATTGATTAAAATCCTCGGCTTTCTCGCAGTTGATGGTTTGGAGTACCTCGCTCCAATACTGAAGGCAGGTCATCGAGGTGTAGAAACGGCGCTCTCCCCAAGTTTTAAAGGTTGCTAACATCTTCAGCTTATGCTGGGATACGACGAGGATTCAAGCACCACATCACCCAAATGGTAGAGTCCAAAATGAAGGATCCGGGCGTATCTTCGAGAAATGCCTTGCTGGCAACCCTCGTGCAATTTTTTCGAAGGTTTCCGGGTTGTTGCCGAGGTGGAAGACATTAAGGAAGGTATCGCAATTCTAACACGTATCGTTCCCGCGGAATGTATACCGACACTCGCTTGTGGGTTTTCGATGTTAGATGGGAACTGCGAGATGGCTACACATTTTCTTCAACTGTTTGATTCACATCACTACCCACTTAAATCTCTACGAGCAAGGTTTCTGGCCAAGGCGGTGTTCCGGATGCTGTAGATATCAGGCGGCGCGTGTAGACACATACAGAGGCAAAATCGTCTATCCTATTGCTCCTTTATCCCTGATCGTGAATGTGCTAAATTGTGTTTATTGGAGCATGGTTTCTACTCTCTCAACTATCAAGATTATGACATTGTCTGCAAAAATTGCGGCCTCTGGTGGTTGTTGAATGCTATGTCCGAGATCCTTAGTAATTTTTTTCATAATATGTTTCGCCGTAAATTTAATATCTAACGAATTTCCTGTTGTCAACGCAGTTCTTATATCTTCTAGAATCCTTCTACGGCCTATCATTATTATAAGGCGGAATCTATCGCTACTTAATATGTTGTTTACGAAAGCTAAGAGGTTGGGTGCCTAAATGTGACCATCGGAGATGATTTATGAATATAAAACTATATAACTCGTACCTTCACTTTGCAAGATCACTTAAATAGGATAGTAAGACGTTAACAACCTGAAAGATGTTAGTGTAATAACAACGTTTTAAATTTCTGTGTACGTTCAAGAGTAAGTACGTTTAGTGTACGTACAAAAGTTTATAATTTAAGCAAATATGGCGAGGTGACATCAAACCACTAATTATTAAGATTTTAAAACATCCACTAACAAAGTAGATGGAGTGTCGTTTTGAGAATCTTAATGGGCCGTTAATATTTTAGGCCTCTTTACATCATAACAATATATGATCCCCCACATCCCCTATTAGTATACACGTGTCATAACCATATTACGGGTTTGAAGTCTACTACTATAATCTACTATCTCAATCTCGATTATTCACTACCCGCTCAGCAACGTCTATTGTCGGACATGACACCAGTTGGCAACTGCGATGTGACAACTGATACCCGCAAAAGTCTTGTATGGGAAGACGTAGAAGAGTTGTTTAAGGGATGTGACTTATATCTCATCGATGTGTCTTGATGAGTACGTTTAACATGATGTGTTTGTAATCATTACTAAGTTACGAAATCTGGTCACAGTTGTACGTAACAACCACAGTTTGAACTAAATATGTTTATATATAATTATTAAAAACCCTCAACTCCCAACTACAACTTTCTCTTTATTTAGAGTACCCTCCACAAGTTGCAACATACGAAACATTGTTTTAGAAAATTCAAGTGAAAACGACTGCAACTCGAAAAATGCCGATATACCCGATGAAATATTGATTAAAATCCTCGGCTTTCTCGCAGTTGATGGTTTGGAGTACCTCGCTCCAATACTTAAGGCAGGTCCTCGAGGTGTAGAAACGGCGCTCTCCCCAGTTTTAAAGGTTGCTAACATCTTCATCTTATGCTGGGATCCGACGAGGTTTCAAGCACCACATCACCCAAATGGTAGAGTCCAAAATGAAGGGATCCACAGGCGTATCTTCGAGAAATGCCTACTTGCTGGCAACCCTCGTGCAATTTTTTCGAAGGTTTCCGGGTTGTTGCCGAGGTGGAAGACATTAAGCAAGGTATCGCACTCCTAACTCGGCGTTCAGCGGAACCTTTAGCAACACTCGCTTGTGGGTTTTTCGATGTTAGATGGGAACTGAGATGGCACAACATTTTCTTCAACTGTTTGATTCACATCACTACCCACTTAAATCTACGAGCAAGGTTTCTGGCCACGCGGTGTTCCGGTTGCTGTGTAGATATCGGACGGCGCGTGTAGACACATACAGGGCAAATCGTCTATCCTATTGCTCCTTTATCCCTTCTCCGGATGTGGTCGATTGTGTTTATTGAAGCATGGTTTCAAAAACAAATGGTATGAAGAGGTGGAAGACATTGGATGCAGAAATTGCCTCTGGGTGGTTGGCGAAATCTATGTCCGAGATCCTTTAGTTATATTATCTCTGTAGATGTTTCGCCCTAAACGTAATATGTAACGAATATCCTGTTTTCAACGCAGTTCTTATATCTTCTATAATCCTTCTACGGCAACTAAATCCGTTTACAATGTCTCCCTGTTGTAGTACCATTTTGGTTCATGTAACACGTAGGTTGTATCCAAAATAAGAACGCGGAATCTATCGCTACTTAATATGTTGTTTACGAAAACTAAGAGGTTGGGTGCCTAAAACTCATACCTAACCACTTATATATAATACTAAGACGTACACAACCTGAAAGATATTAGTGTAACAACGTTTAAAATTTCAGTGTACGTTCAATAGAATGTACGTTTAATGTACGTACAATAGTATATACTTTAAGGCCTTGTACGTATTAGATTTTGCAATTTGCATGTTCGTAGAATGGGATGGAATAGTTGAGGCATTATCTCCTTTATGCAATTATTGTTTGGGTGAGCAAAACCCCTTTATGCAAATTAATTATAAATATATCCGTGACGCAGATTCTTCTATTTCGTATTAGTATATACGTGGCGCCACCATAATAACGGATGTCAAATTCGTTATACACTACTTAGACAATTATTTCTCTTAAATTCCGCTAGGCTCTACTTAGGGTAGACATGACAGCAGTAGGTTGAAAGAAGTGACAACTCCTACCCCCAAGTCGTGTTATCTCAGCGTGATGTGATTTATATCTCAGCGAGTTTTACCTAAACAGTAGTAAGTGACGTTTGTCTCGGCGCATTACAACAATAAACGGGTAGGGTGTTAGCTTAAATCGTATCTCGTTAGCGTTCTATAAATTATAATTACCAGACCCACCGAGTGCACCTGAACTTTGTGTTCTTCAAACACCCTTCTGTACAAGTTGTAGTTCCTACTGAAAAATCACAGCAAGATGGCGTCTGCGTCTCAAAAATGCCTCATCTACCAGATGAGATGTTGATTATCATCTTCGGGTTTCTCGCAGTTGATGGTTTGAACTACCTAGCTCCAATAGTCAAGGCAGGACCTCGAGTCAAAACAGCGCTTAGGCCTCAAGTTCTCAAGGATGCTAACATCTCCAGCATTACTTGCCATCCTTCTTGGTTCCAAAATTACATCATCGAAATCGTAGAATAAAAGAGGAAGGGATGCACCGGCGTATCTTCGAAAAATGCCTTGACGCTGGGAACGAAAAGGCAATCTATTACGAAGGTCTCCGGGTTGTTGCCGAGAAAGCGACATTGAGGGAGGTATTGCACTTCTAAGTAAGTAACGTACCCGCAAGAGATGATGCCACACTAGCATGTGGATTTTTTTCTATGTTACATGGGAACCTCGACATGGCGGGTCATTATATACCTGTTTTTGGAATACCACTACCAACTAAATACAACTCAAACAAGGATTTTGGGCAGGGAGTTGTTCATGTTGCTGGGTAGATATCAGACGGCGCGACAAAACACGTACAAGGATACATTCGTCTATCCGATAGCCCCTTTGATCCCTTCTCCGAATGTGCTAAATTGTGTTTATTGGACCATGGTCTGTACTCTCAACTATCGAGACTATGACATGGTGTGCAACAATTGCGGCCTTTGGTGAAATCTATATCCGAGATCCTTTAGTTATATTATCTCTTTAGATGTTTCGCCCTAAACGTTTCATCTAAATGCCTTCTGTTATAAACGCAGTACCAATATCTACGTCATAGGCTTTACGCGAACTGAATCCGGCCTTTTGTTTCAATGGTTTTCTCTTCTACTTATTTTTAAGCATGTACCACTTGATGTTGTTTCCTTTCCTTTTGTAACTGTTCTATCTTGCAAAAGAACTATACACAATAGATATATCTGCCAATTGTCTATGTACAACAAAGTGTGTGTGGGTACATGGGTCCTTACGTTTGGTACGAGAAATGTATAGTTTTGTTACTACTGTGCATTCGGTTGGTGAAGTCGGGAAGTGTTCACATCCCTATGATTTCAAGGTCTCGGGCCTCAATTTTGATAAGCCCATTAGGTATGGATTTGTTGTTTATTTCTTGAACTCAAACAACATTCGGTCAAATTTAATAAGCCCATTCGAATGCACATCGAAGGCCTCAATTTTAGAGTTTGAGTTGAGAACCCTTTAAAAATTTCAAAAATTACATCGGCCTTACTGAGAAAAACAATTTAAAAGTAAACAATACAATTTCCTTTCGCATTGGGCCTCAAATGTTGCTGGACCGGCAATTTATTGGGTTTTAATACGTAAACTACGAATTAAAGTAAATTTGAAATATAAACCCGAAGAAAAACAAAGAAAGCCAAGAGTCGCGACGTTTTGTTTTCTTTAAATAGCATCACCCTCTCTCCTTTCCAAACCCAGGGTAGACACGAGTAACTGGATCTTATCAGAAAAAACCATGGAGTACAGAGTTGATGCCATCGCTGATCTTAGACCCGGAAAAACGAATTGGGTTATCCAAGCGAAGGTCTTGAATTCGTGGTATGTTACTGAGTTCTTTTGGAAGCGGGTTCTGCTCCTTGCTGATACACGGGTTAGTCCACTTTGCTATGTAAAATATTTGCACGAAGTTGTTAACCAGTGGTCTTATACACAATTGATATGCAACTTGTAGGGTGACACAATCGAGGTGGCGTTTTTACCAGGACCTATAAGAAAATGAGGAAGTATATCTATGATGGTGATTGGTATGAAATTAGAAATTTCAAGGTCATCCAGCCAACACTTAAGGAGAGGAATACACATCATCCTTTCCAAATCAAATTCTGATGAGTCGACAATGGGCCTGCTCTCACAGGTGAATCAAAAACACTACTTCCGTTTCGAAGATTTGGGTGATATATCTCGGGAGAATTACCCATCCCATATCATTCGGTACGCTTATCTTCAAATTTCAATTACACAAATCGGTTGAAACAACGTTAAAAACGTTTGCTAATTGATATATTTGTGATTATCACTAGTTTTTAGGCCTCACACTAAATAAATAGGTTAGTAGACAATTTTTATATCAAAATACATAGGTCGTAACATTTAAAGTATGTGTCTACCCCGAATCAGATGTCTGTGGGTGTGTAGTTGGGGTGGAAGACAGAAGATTACTCGAGGGGGCAAATGCGGCCAATGAAGTTGTCCTCACCCTACTGAATGGGAGGTAAAGGAGATTTGTGCTACCTTTTCAATACATTTACATTTAAAGTTATTTCGTATACCCGTTCAATATTAACCTGAGAAAATCGTAGGAATGAAACCCTCAAGTGTCGTGCCCTAGATGATTATGCTGCTCGCTTCATAAATGCTTGGGAAGCACTCGGGTGTCATCTTACATTCACATCCGAACCTGTCTTTTGTATTTTGCGGTTCTGGAAGGTTGGAAGCTACGAAGGTATGTTCGATTTGATAGATCAGATAAGGAAACCAGCCTTGTGAAACCATATACAACTAATTTTGTAAATGTTCGAAGGTTCTCCTTGCCTCGTCAACACAACGCGCCTCTTCGCTGTTCTATATAAAACCAGATTTCGAGGGAATGGAACATCACAAGGAGATGTAAGCTCTTTGTTTTCCTACTAAAAGACCTAATTGTATTTGTTGAAACTATCAAATACGTTAATACACTTTCTATATTTACCGCAGATCTGAAATCGCTGGACGTTACTATATAGAACATATAATGGAGCACGGAGGGGAGAATGCAGTACCTTGAGAATAAAGAAACTATATGGGCGAAAGGGAGAACTCAGGAATGTACCATATTTATTTAAAGAACCGCACAGATCTATGCAATTTATTAACTTTTTTTCCCGGTGTGTTTGTACTTTTGAGTGAACCCAATGTTACGCTGATTATGGATAATATATGGTTATGTTTTGTCAACAAAATATAAAATTTAGTACTCCGCAATATATGTACGTACATAACAATAGTTATCTACGATAACTGAACATGTCAACACTATCCAACCATCGCATTATGTCCTCTCTAATGGACCATATAAAGCCCACAAACAGATATATTTCGGTTTAAAAGCTTCTTATTCAAACAGAAAACCGATTGCTTGAGATTTCTAAAAGGCCCACACGAGTAATAGGCCCATTTAGGGCAGCCGCAACAATTTCTCCAACAATTAGAGTTAAACAAAATTGTGGGCTTAGAAATTAAAAAGGGCCATCATAAACATGTTACAAAAAGCTATGTTGGCACTTACGAAAAAAGAGTATTATCCTCACGCCAATTAAAGATACCGTCTATTGTCGCCCATGCACTACGTATTACCTGGACATGTTGTACGGTTGTGGCCAACCTGTTGACACTGAGAACAAGCATGCTGTTTGCGAGGCCGCTTCGTCTCCAACGCAACCTCGACAAAAGACTTCCTCCTCGTCATCTTTGGCCTTCCAGGATTCCTAACAAAAGGCGGTTTACATCTGGACGGTGTAATATCAGTAGGAACGATGCAGGATGTATCTATCGGCATTATCGCCTCCGCATACCCACTGCAGAGGCTGTCTCTGCGGAAGTATGGATGGTGCTGGTTTATAACTGATACGTTGGCCGTATATGCGGCTGCGATAGCATGTACGCATGGCATCCTCTCTAGATCAAAACGCCTACATGAACACCTCTTATACCTCAGATTGACAACATGCGTTGAGTTACCACCACTTACTTCAAATCGATCTTCATCAATTTCTTGAACCTTTAGACGCCTTGACTGTTCAATACGTGCCTATGAGTAAATCAAAGCGTAAGTTCATATAACCAAAACAGCAAAACATATCCACTAACATTTTTCAGGCCTTTCGTTAACATATATATTGATGGATATGTTAATGAATGTCACACTGTAACAGGTTCTCCACTCCTTTGGTGAGTAAAGTTGGCATTGCGGCAGCTTGTTTCTCCTTGTAGCAAACCAACGTGTCAACATATTCCGAACAGCTTCTAGTAACTCTACAATGGGATAGGCTCGCAGGATTCAGAACTTTGTTTAGCGATTCTGCAATGTTGCTCGTGGTGAAGTTGTACCTATCACCAGGAAAGTGCGCCCTGCTCCACTTGGTTACATCTGCACGAACCAAGTAAGCATGCAGTTGTGGATTCGCTTCTTGAATTTGCTGGAAGATTTCTTCGAAATCAACTACACGGTACGCTGCAGCTGCTTTTTTACCAGCCGGAATGTTTCGCTCCCACTAAATCTCAGGATAATATTCTTGTGAAGATGATAAGTGCAGATTCCTCGACTTGCCAGGGGGTACACTTTAGCGATAGCTTTACCAATAGATTTATGCCGGTCAGATATCAGTGCAAGCTCTTCATCATCAGGAATGACACTACTTAATTGAGTAAAGAACCATTCCCACGACACGTCGTTCTCTGTATCAACAACCGCATACGCAGAGGAAAATATTAAAATTCCCATCTTGTGTTGTCGCTATCAGAAGAGTCCCTTTGAATTCACCTTTCAAAAGGTTCCATCTACAACTACAACTTTCCGCATATACCTGAAACCCTTAATGCATCCAGCAATCGCAATGAAAACATACTTGAATCTGTCTTCTGCATCAACGACCAGTCTAGTAAGGGTCCCCGGATTAGAGGACCTCAGCTTGTATAAATATGCCGGTAATTCAGCGTATCCACTTTCAGGTGTACCCCTAACATACTCCCGCGCCTTTATAAGTGTACGATGTGCCTTCCAGTAGCCAAGCTATTATATGAAAATGGTCAGTAAAAGACATCAGCACTAAACAATATCAACTAGATCGAATTATATATATGTGCAGTGCAGGCCATAGAATCAACTAATTTCTGACAAACTCAACAAACTTAAGCTACGATCTGTTTGTACACCCTACAAACAAGTACACTCACAGAGCCAACTAAAAAACAAACATATTCAAGTATTCCAGTAGCCAACCTGTACACCATATCGTAAGTTGAGCCCATCCCCAACAAGATTTGGCACAACGAACTTCCCACACCACCAACATAATCCTTGTATAATTGAGCTAGGATTGGTGGTTTAGCATTACGGCTACGGCCATATCGTTCCGTAACAGAGCAAGTATGTTCACGACAATATCTGCGAATATGAAACACCGGCGAATCACCCATGGTTGAAGCCCGTATTCTCCATTTACAACCTTTTACCCAACACTCAACGATTAACAAAACGGGCGTTGAATATCGAACATTGTAATCATATTTATCTAATACACTCAGCACCCTCAACCTTGCCACCAACGTTTCTTTGCTATCAAACTTATCCCCCACAGCAATATCACCACCTCCGTTTTCTATTTTGCGAACCTCCTTCTCAATTGACTCAGTTGCAGAGTTATTCTTGCGGGTACGGTTATTTGATTCTGTGTTACACACATTTTCCTCTATACAACACCCACCCCCAGTCCGTCGTCCAATGATTCCTCTGCTTCATCCGGGCGAAGTTGGAGTACAGCAGATAGTCTTCATCCCTGAACTTGCACCATCGCTGTCGTCACACGTAATCAAATCTACTGTTGTCCTCGTCATCTGCTTCATCTTCATCTAAATCATTTCCTACATTATCTTCACCGTCTTCCTTCCGACTCTCGTATTCATCATCTTTCTCTCCATTTCCTCTGCCACGCCTACGAAATCATCTACAACTTCAGGGGTCTTGGGTGTTGGTTCAGGTTTTCTGTTTAACTTCCTCGAACAAGGTTTCACCAGATTTAGCGTCGATCTCAACGCATAGCCGGATGAGTTCACTCCTATGCTGTTTGAGAAAGTTTTGAAACTGCCGACCATTCGAAACAATCACCGGTGGCATATAACATCCGCTTTTTTATATATCTAACATATAACTCAACTTTATCGCGGAAGTTCTTTCACGAAACCAAAGTCATCGTACACCATAGCAGTAAAGTCTTCAAACTTTGTTTCTTTATCGGCAACTATAATCCTGCACCCTTTCCTAGTATCAACATCAAACAACCAGCGCTTTTGTCTACCCTCCACCTCCCACACGCCAATACGATATCTTGCTCTTCCATGGATGAACCGAGATCAAAGATTAAAGAAACTGAGTAGGATAAAGACGTTTGCTCCGGCAGAAAACAGAACACGATTGATGAATCTGCTACAAACTTTATTACATGAACACCATAGATCGGAAGAACACTAAAGGTGTTTAGATCTTCTTCCAATAAGTCTATCGCAACGCGATCGTCTTTTGCAGCTCAAACAAGTGTTATTCGGTAAGACTTTACAGCTGTCAATCTTGCTTACTAAATCTACCACGGACAAGAAGCCTACCACAACACTACGAAAACTATTTCAAAAAACAAACAAAGTATACCAAAAATATGTAAGGAGAGAAGGCTGTCGCATAAATCTGCATGACATGCCATTAGTCTACCATAAATATCTAAACACCTTGTTATGTTTGCCGCTACACGCGCTTAAAACAAAAGTCTATCATCAAAGGGAAATTCCTCTACCAACTTAATCTAACGAATCGATTTCATCTACGTCCACCGATAAATGTACCAACACTACAACTAAGTCTACCATCTCTAGGTGACCGATAAGTGTACCAAGACTACAACTAAGTGTACCAAAAATATCTGACGTACACCTTTAATCAGTCCACGTGTATAAATCTACCATCAAAGAATCGGTAGACTTAGTCCCAACTTCCAATGTTTTTTTTTTTCCTAATGGCATTAGCCGTAATTACGTTTTTCTCAACACTAGTTTCGGGGTAGTATAGGTACAAGGTGTTAGTCTAGTCATTACAAACAATTGTATGTTGCTTTTGTAATAAGGAAACTTTTATGCATATTCTAGTAACTCACCCTTTAAAATTCATACATTTTAAAAAATGAAGTGATTTTTTTCAATAGAAACAAAATGTAATCTAACTGGGAGAAAGTAATTAAAAAGAAAAACTTAGGGAGAAAGTAATTAAAAAAAGCAAAAAAGATAACAAAATTTACTGAGGTAAGATTCATATACTGTGTAATATATATATATATATATTGAAGAGATACGGTCTCTTCGATTCACTCTCCATCATCGAAAGAAGAAAAAAAGAGAATTTAATAAAGAAATAAAACAAAAATCTTTCCTTTTTCTCTCACACATTTTCTTCTTCTTCATCATCTCCACTCAAATCCGGAAGAAGAAAAAACCCGGAAACTCAGAGGAAAAAAAATGTCTTCACCAAGCAAACGCAGAGAAATGGATATGATGAAACTGTATTCAATCTTTTTTTTGTTTTTAATTTTGATTTTTGAATTTTCTAATGTCGGTTTTCTTATTGATGTTGGGGTTTTGGATTGGTTTGATCTGGTTTAACAGGATGATGAGCGATTATAAAGTGGAGACGATCAACGATGGCATGCAAGAGTTCTATGTTGAATTCAATGGTCCCAAAGACAGTAAGAATTTACAATTTGACAAAACACAAAACACAACTATGTTTTGTTTTTTATTGAAGTTTCGTTTGATTGTGTTAAGTCTTCTTAATCAGACACACTTCTGTGTGTGTTTACTTTACTGCTTTTTGATTTTCTGATTTTGGTGATTACACATGAAATGATTGAGATAGGGTTTTGCACTTATTGATGGTTTCTTTTTTAGATTTTGTTCATATTTTTTTCTGTAAAATCCGTGTGTTTAGCACGGTGGATTCGGATCTAAGGTTTGATTCTATTGTGTTTTAACACACTGTTGTGTGTTGGTTACTTACTTGGTCACTTTTGCTTTTGCTATGATTACTTTACTCACCTCCGAGATTAGTTAGGCGTTTTGGATACTTGGGTGTTAATCTGTGAAGAAATGTTGTTAAGCTATTACTATTTTTGTGGGGTTTATGTGTTTGTTGATATGATAGGTCTCTATCAAGGAGGTGTGTGGAAGATAAGAGTTGAGCTTCCCGATGCTTATCCTTACAAATCTCCTTCTGTTGGTTTCATTACTAAAATTTATCACCCTAACGTTGATGAACTGTGAGTTTTTTAAGCACTAGTTTTTTTTTTTTTTTTGCATTATCTATTGGAACCTTTAGTGTCTTGCTGTATCTTTGATCTTTGGTGTCTTTTGTTATCGCAGGTCGGGTTCTGTTTGTTTAGATGTGATTAACCAAACTTGGAGTCCTATGTTCGGTAAGTGCCATTTCAAATGTGGTTGATTTTGATATAAAAATGATTGTTTTTGTTTTGAAGATATGATTCAACTTTGTTTTGGGTTTCTTTTTTTTTGATTCAGACCTTGTGAATGTGTTTGAGACATTTCTTCCTCAGCTTCTGTTATATCCAAACCCATCAGATCCATTGAACGGAGAAGCTGCTGCATTGATGATGCGTGATCGTCCTGCTTATGAACAGCGAGTTAAAGGTATGTCTAATCAGATTCTCGTGTGTTAAGTAAGAGATATATCAAGATTCTGAAAAATCTGTTAGTAGTTTCTGTAAGGCTTTTTCATTTGCTTGATGTGAGGTATAAAGTTTTTAGGATACTTAGAATCGCTAGTATCTTGAACCTGTTCTTAATGTGTGCGTTTTTGAGATTACCATACTTAACGCTAAAATGTTCCAACCACTCATTTGTGTTTCTTTCTTCTAATGAGCTATATTTTTTGTTTGGTCAAGTGTCTGATCATTTGGAAGTATAAGAAAATTTAAGTAATGAGGTGATAACGATATCATTGTAAAGACTTAACCATAGGTCTAGGCGTTTACAGGGTCTTGATAATGTTGTGATTGAGGGTTTTTGGGGACATTTGTATGGAAGTTTTGACGGGTTATTTTGCTCATCTTTGTTTGGTTTTGCGGTTTCAGAATACTGTGAGAAGTATGCAAAGCCAGGGAAGAAGGTTCAGAAGATAAGTCTAGCGATGAAGAACTAAGTGAAGAGGACTTCGGCTCAGATGACGAAGTTGAAGATGATGATGATGATGCAATTGCAGGCAAACCAGATCCTTGAATTGGCTTTGGTATGGGACTTGTTTATGTATATGATCATGAATGATTTATGCTTATAACTGAGAACTGTGAAATCTATTTCTCCTTTGTGCTTTGTTCACCTGTTTAATTTATCGGACCGGACGTTTGTACATTATTAGACCGACCGAATTGTTAGTCTTTTCAATTTCAAATAAGTGGGGTTTTTCGGTTTAGACCGGTTATTGATTCGATAATTTATTTTCATGTAGGCTTTTTATTTATTTTTTCTCTTCTCTAACATCGTTTACTTTTTACTATTTCAAACAAAGTTTAGATTACATAGATAAGCATGATACAAATCCATATTAATGGTAATATATTATACCTACCTTTATATTCTGATCTAGATTGTTTGATGGTTCATGTGTCACATTTTTAATGATTCAAATAGCCAAAATTTGGAACATTATTTGATATGTGGTTAATGTGTCACATTTTGGCTCCTTCAAACCAAAAGAAACACTAAACTTCTCTTTGCGAGATGCCGAACAATCTTACAATATGGCTTTGTTTTCCAATTCTCATGGATGATAACCTTTACCCTAGCTAGAAGAATAATATACCAAAATCGTTTTATGTTAATAAAATTCTAAAGAAATTAAATAAATGATGTATTAGAACCATGTTTGATTGGGATCTAGTATTTGTCACTCGAAGTTATATATTTTTCCAATTGTTAACAAAGAATAACATAAAATTCTTCAAAGCATGCAATATTTAGTACCATATTCTGTAATTTCATCAGTCTCATGTTTGAGGTGCTCTTTGAAGTCAACGTATTACGTATGAAGGAACTCCAAGGTCTATTTGTGATCGTCTCATCCGCAGTTAGTTTTCTAGCAAAACTGTGCTAGTGTAACCACTTCAAGAAGTTTGCGTGTCAAAGACGGGAAAACGATAACTATCATATCTAGCTAGATAACTATTTCCCATAACTATCATATCTAGCTAGATGGAGTCAATATGATCTCGATCTATGTCTCCGAAAACAAAGTTCAAAATCTATTTCTCTCCAAATCAAAGTTTAAAATCTAAATCTCCATCTAACTTGGTTACATCGGTTTAAGCTCTAACTCCAAACCAAACCATCCAAACTGATAATAACCAAAATAAACCAAAATCTATTTTTCCCTAAATCAAAATCAAAAGTTCTTTTCCTTCCCCTTCGTCTTCCTCCCTTAATCCAGCAAATTAACTCATACAGAGAACAAACTATTGATTTTTTTCCTAAATCTCAGATTACAAAACTTGTATAATCCACCGAGAAATAACATAAAAAACCCAAAGATTCATCATGCTCTAAACAACAACAACAACAAAATAAAAACTTTAGCAAAACCCAGATCATACTTGCTTATTCGACGGAGAGTAACTCAAGAGACCACAAATTAAAAGTGAAAAATCAATAACACAAGCTATTATAGAGTAAATGGAAAACAACGAAAGATAGAGAGAGTAGTGAAGTAAGAAATTAGGACACAGTAAAGATAATCTCTACACATGCGTCTCGAGAGTGACGCTTCAACCA